>JAVKLA010000024.1:1750418-1804979 GCA_034782735.1 Sagittarius serpentarius
CACACTATTTCTGACACAAGCCAGGATGCTATTGGCCTTCTTGGCCACCTGGGCACACTGCCGGCTCATGTTCAGCCAGCTGTCAACCAACACCCCCAGGTCCTTTTCCACTGGGCAGCTGTCCTTCCACTCTTCCCCAAGCCTGTAGCGTTGCATGGGGTTGTTGTGACCCAAGTGCAGGAGCCAGGACTGAGCCTTGTTGAACGTCACACAGTTGGCCTCAGCCCATTGATCCAGCCTGTCCAGATCCCTCTGTAGAGCCTTCCTACCCTCAAGCAGATCAACACTCCCAGTCAACTTGGTGTCATCTACTGCCAGCACAAGTGATGGAGTAGACTTGTCAAGCCTTCTTTCATTGCAAATGAATGCCATTTGGCTTGTACTCTCTATCACCTGCAGTCATTGCTACTGTGTGCACATCAGCAAATAGCCCAACATCAGAATTCCAGCAGCTAACAATTATTTGTGACAGGCATCATCAACTGACTAGTCTATTTTCAGATGCCTATTTGCCTGAGCATTGATATAATGCAATAAAATGATCGAAAATGGAGCAAACCTGAATGTAAAGAGCATAGTACATCCCAGCCAAATCCAACACACTAGCTGCATACTTTGTCCACAGCTCTTATTTTCTTCATGCAGCACTCAGAAATCAAGGTGCGACAGAATGCCACCTTTTTCACATATGGTGTTTGTCGCAGAAAAATTTGACAATCCTAGTGCTGTCATCAATGACGGATATTTAAATAAATATGGAAGTGTTGATCTAAATAGTCTTGGCAGGCTGAGCACTACTCAGTTCCTATCGCCAAAATTGTTATGCAGTAAATAACCAGAGCATGTAAGTGTTAACAGGTAGCTAAAATAGCAAAGCATAAACGTGTTCTTGAGAACTTGAATTAGTACACTGGTACTAATACACATACTGGGGTGACATGAAAAAACAACAAAGGGCAGACTCCTTTTTGATGCCCTTTTCAATAAATTCCTGCAACATCACCTAACAGGAGCTAACAGCAAGGCTCGCATTCTTCTGCCAGCAAACTTTGTTTTTGCCAGTGGAACAGATTGCAATTGACAGGTGAGAAAAGCGATCCTTGTAACCATTATACATCTGAGTAATTCAATTTTCTGCTGATTCTTAATTTAGTACTTAAATGGTTACCAGGCCAACATAGCACCTGCTAATTATATACCTGAAATTCCCTTTACAGTAATGAAGGCAGCTGACACAAAGGCACCAAGTGAGTCAGGAAAATGTCAAAGTGACATCTGATTCTGTAATGACCGGAACATTACACCTGCCATTAACTACTGCATCCATCCCCCCTGCACTGAGCAGCACAAAAAAAAAAAAAAAAAAAAAAAAAGTACACACAAACTTACAGCAGCAGGGGCATAAGGACCACAATCATTAAGCTATGGGAGACAGAAGTAGAAATTAACTGGTGGAGGCATTATTTGTGCACTGCAAAATCAGGGGAGGATTGTTGTTGTCTAAGGTCTCTGTCGAGCCTGTTGCAGTTCCTGTTTTAAATGTCTATGGTGTGAGGTTTTCCTTTGGGAGTACATTCCATGGGGCTCAAAGATTCTGCTCTTAAAAACAGTCAAGTTGCCAATCCAAACTGGAATCAAGACAGATGTAAACCCTGGAGACTGTTTGTTATTTGGCCTCGTATCTGACGCAAATAAATGTCTAAAAATAGATATCAGTTTGGATTTCTGGATATCAACAAACTAAACAGAAGATTCAACCGGTGATTAAGAAAAGTAGAGTCTGATTTCATGTAAGCTCCCTAAAGCTGTTCTGGTAGGTATTTAATGGATATATTTCTCACTGTCTACTACCCTTTCTAATTCAAGTCTTAATATATAGCTGTTGCAAAATCTCTGTATTTATTTTCCCAACATTCCTAGAGGGTCATGGACACCAGCCCGTTAAAGCAAAATAGGAGCTCCAGCCCAGGATCACTGAGTCCAAGGTCTGAACTAGCCGACAACATTTTTACAGGAACTGATGCACGGTAGTGGCTTTTCTTGGTTCATTAACAGATCAGTATTTTGAAAGGGCCCGCAGGGTCAGATGAGCTCCAGAGGCAATTCACATTCAAAATGAATATCATCAGCCTGGGTTTTAAAGGGAAATGATCTTCTATCCCAATCTGTAAAAAACATGAAAGTGTAAACCTTCTTTCTTTAGGTGCCATTTTGACTTTTGGTTTTCCTGCTCCCTTACGTATGTGGCAAAGACACTGACGCATTTGGGATGAAGCTTGACAAATGTTTACAAGGTTGGTGAATAGCTCATTCCACTGAACCCTCATCAAATGGTTTTTGAATCTTCATCGAATTTGTGTTTAAGGGCTGTGTTCAGTTTTGGCTAGGACTCAGTGCATTACAGGGGAAATTATTTAGAACATTTAGAGGCATTTTAACAGTCTAGTCATTTCCTCTTAATGCAAAATCATAACTCCATCCAAGTTGTGTGTCCTACTAATGAAAAGAAGTGGGCACTGACTTTAATTCAGTCAATTCTACATTTGTGCTGTCTCAGAGTACCTTACTTAGCAATTATTCAGTGCTGATAACACCACTTCAGAAAGTTTATATATTCATTTTATACTCTCCCTTTGCAAGAGTTTCTTGAAAAGCTTATTTCAAAACAGAACTGCTTCCATTATTGCATTTTATTTAATTAGAATATCTGCACTTGTGGAAAGAAAAAAGTGGTTTAGAATCTAAAAAAAAAAATCAAAACTATTTAAAAAATAAACATTACACATATAAGTACTGCCAGCAATTATTACCTCCTTACAACTGACATGATTCTCATTACTGCTTTATTTAAAAAAAAATAATAATAAAAGCTGGTACATATTTTTTTCAGAAGCAGCAGGCATGACAACAGTGAAGCATCTGAAGTAGGCCCTATACCTACCCTCAATCTGAGAAACATGAGGTATAATGCAACCTTGTTACCTACATGCATTTTCAAAGTAATTATTCCTAAAGCAGACTTGCATTGCTATTTAATCATGGGTGACAGGCTTCCCATGATAATAAGCTTCAGGCAATTTATGAAAGAAATTCAGCCTTTTTGCTTTAACATGTACCAAAGATAAGGAGTATTAGGAGCCAGAGGAGAATATTTCCCTTGATGTTATATTGCACAGATAATTAAACCTGACAGATTTCTTTGGCTTTATCCACTGACATTAAGGCTTACAGCCAAACTTTCGAGCAGGGATGTTCAATGCAAGGCTGCTACATGCACATTTCAAGTAAGTGTCCTGACTGTCCAAGCCACTGAGTATTTGCACCTTTGTGGGGTTTCCTAGCTCAAAAGTTGCAACTGAGAGTTTTAAGTTGCAAGAAAGATTTTCCAGGAGAATGCTCTATACAGTCCTTATAGGATGGGAGAGAGTTGTGTACGTGTTTTGTATTACCCTAGCTCTCTTTATACGTAAGATCTGAGACAAATTGGCATCTTCAACTGGAGGAAAGGTCAAGGCCATTGCAAATAACAGAAACAAAACCAAAGCAGCAAAAATATAAACATAGCGTTATGTTGGATGGCTGGTTTTAGGCAGATGGACACGCCTCTGTGCATTTTCTGTGAGCATAAAACAAATCCAGAAAAAAAAAAGCCACATATTTTACAGACCACACAAAAAGGCTTTCAACACAATTACCATGCCTTGAGAAAAAGTTATCTGTGAAAGGTTAATAGTGATCAAGAGATGGAGGGAAGAGCCTAACAAGAGCATCAGCTAAAATCAGCTAGTAGCTATATAGTATGTGGAAAGCTAGGAAGTAAGTTTCTTAGTGTTGCAAGTGAAAAGGAGACAAGACCCAGTCTTGTACAAAATCTTGCACAGAGAAGAATATTCACTACCACAGAATCTTTTGCAGAAATTATTGACATGTAATAATGAGAAGTAATACGTTTGTTGTTCCCTAATGTTCAGCAAATATATTCAGATCCTCACTTTAAAGTATATTGTATCTAAACACAAGAGCTTACATAAAAAGTAATCTTACTCACATAGAAATAAACTGGACATAAGACTTTTTAAAATAAAAATGATGGAAGCAGCCAAATTATTTGATGTTTAAAGTTAGAGCTGTATGCCTAGAGTACAAAACTATTCATATAATTTCAAAATCAGATACATGACAATGTTTTGGTAACTGCATTGTAGAGAAGACTTAACTGCCAGAGAAAAGACAGTGTCTTTCTGCATTACCCACTTAACTTCTCAATAACCTTCACAAAACTCACCAACTGTGCTGACCTAATATTATTCAGTAAATGCTAATAATGCATGCAAGAGAAACTAAAAGACATCTCCACAGGACTGCGCACCTACAACCTCCCAAAAAATCACTGCTTTTTTTCTAGGCATGGTGACATCATCAGCTCTTCTGTATCACTGGACAAATAAATACTCAAGGCATCCATTTAAAAAAAAAAAAAAAAATTACCTAGGATTTTTTGGCTTCTCCAGACTGTAAGACTTGACAGAAGACACTACTGAACATTAAACAGCTTCATATCACATTAGTGTAAGAACTATCTCAAATAAACCTGTTCTCTATTTCTGACGCATGGCCTTCTGCGTGACAAAAGTGAGTCTGTTATTTTCTTGGTGTATCAGTTTTGAATACCAAAGCACAGTAAGCTAAGGGCCCTCAATACATGTTTCAAGTCTGAAGAGTCTTTTCCTTAAAGAAAATCACTGAAATCAGACCACAGTATCACATACTCTAAACTGGATCTTATGTTCCACCAGAACTGTGCAGCTGCACCAGTTCAATACAATCTAGTGTAATTGTTTCATTGCTTTTAGGAGCTCTGAATTCATTGATATAAAGATGTAACAGATGCCACCTAAAACCAGGCAAGAGAATAGAGACATGACGCAAATCTCAAGAAACATAGATAGACATCAACAGCAGAATATCAGCAGAGTTAAGAGTAGCACCTGTAAGGCAGGCAACTTAGAGCGTGTCTATATATATAAGAAGTCAGCTGGGATGGCTTTATCCATGTGGCTTGTGCCTTCCTGATTTCAAGTGTTGGTTTGTGTGGAGGTACTTGATAATTGACAGTTGTCTCTTGTCTTTCTTCTCCCTAGAGCAATTCTCCTATTTGTCTATTTTCCCCTCCCTTGTTTCTCCCCCTCAAAAAACATATTAAGGTAGGCAGTGCATTGCAGAAAGAAATCACTCCATTTTATGAGCAAAACAGTAAACCATTTAACAACTTTAAGCAGCCTACAAAGCATTTTTATGTAGCTGACCAAAATTATAGGATTGCTAGTTCAATAGAAAATAAGTGTATTCGATTTGTTCAAAACAGTTTTTCATCCCCAAATTTGTCACAAACCAGAAATCTGGAGCAAAAGGTTAAAAGACAAAAACACTATCAGGTTCCATGGTAAAGTGAGGTTATTTTCAGGGTTTCTCAAGGATCACCCTGTTCAGCATGTTCATACAACATTTGGAAGACAGCATGGACACTCAAGTGACAAAAGGTGGCTAATGTTACTGTACTTGTTCAGGATTCTCTGAACCCAACAGACTACACAGAGCTACAAAGATACCACCACACCAGGTGAAAAAAATAGCAGATTGAATTAAATTAGAAATTAGCAGTGGAAAATACCACTTTAACTATATGCACATGACAATAGACTAGGACTAAGATATTAGTCACTGTGGATAGTAAACGTAAATCCATGTAAACAATACAATAGTTTTCTCCAGATTTAACCTCAACTCTCAGGAAAAGAAAAAGGATTTGTTAGGGGTGAAATAGGAAGCTTCCCTGTATCACTGGATTTATTGACTAGGCTCCCACATCTCATCCACTGTTTCTCTGTGTGATTAGCCCATCTCAGACATATCTGGCAATGCTGCAGAAGTCGTGACACAGATGATCAGAGAAGACAGTAAGGTCTTTGGAGAAGGAAAGACTAAGTGGATTAGAACATCTCAGCCTGGAAAATAAATGACTAAGAGGATATTAGGTAAAGGTAATCTGTAAATTGTGAATAGTGAGGGCAATAATGAATAGTTATTCCTTGTTTCTGACAGTATTGGAACTTAGGGACACCAGGTTAAATCTTCAAATAACGGGTTTAAAGTTAGCCATAGGAAATATTCCAGAAATTGGCGTTGCAGAGGGCAGGCAAAATTATGCAGGCCTTATATTGGTATCTTAAACAGAAAGCAAAGCACTTCAGGAAGTCCCTTAATTTTTGGCTGTTGGAAGCTGAAGAGTTTGCCTAGGGAAGCACTGCTCTGTTAACCAAGGCATCTCCTGTTGCCTCCTGTCAGACAGAAGGTACACAGGTCTTTGACCTGTCCTAGTATATCAGCTCTTACATTTGTGTTCAAGAGCAAAATATTCTGGAATGCTACTTTGACTTTGGTGATAAAACAAGATTTATTACTGAACCTAAGACTGCTGAGTCATAACATTCAAGGTTCCTTAACTACTGCCATTTTTCAACAAAATGGTCTTCTACTACATGATTTTTAGGCAGCTGCATTAACTAATTTGAAACTTGCCTGCAAAGCCCATTAGGCTGCTGCCTGAAAAGATAACCAGCTAGAGGCTACCCACCTTTATTCACCAGTAGAATTATCTTACTGGATTCTTTTAGACTTGGACTTTGGTAGTCAGAACATTTGCTTGGTCTAATATTGTGAGGAGTACATACCCTAAAGGTTTGACTGCATCCTCACAAACAGCACGAGAATTAACATGCACATTACTGGCAAGTTTTCTTGTAAGGTGGTAACTTTTAAAGCACATTTTTAATACAGTATGTAAACTATTTTAGAAATCTACATTAATATACTATAGTGAAAACCTTCAAAACTGTAAGAAACAAAAAAGCTATAAATTGGTACTCTAAGGAAAAACAAAAATCATAGGTAAAAAATATGTAATTAGGTGCAGAAATATGGATGGCACCATTTTTTGGAAAACGTCATTAAAGAGCCACCACAGCCCTTCCAGTCATATTGGGGCAATCACTCTTCAGACAGCTCAGTATGCAGATACATACCATTAATGACAGTATGGATAAGCCTGGTTATTTTGATACGCCTAATGTGAGAGTAGGGGGTAGGAGACTTACGAGATTCTGTATTTGATCGCCGCCTTTCTGTAGCTGGGTCTAGTAAAATGTTGCTATAGTAGACAGCAGCTGATTACCCCAGATGAAACGTTTCAGAATAAGCCTTTCTGACTCTGTCAGTGCTCGTATAAAAAAAATGAAGTCATGAGCTTCACCTGATACTCAAGAGTGATAGAGAAGCAGCAGAATTTGTGGTGAAATTACTCAGTGCCTGCAGCTAGAAAACCTGGGTGATGGCAAAAAGACTTGATGAGTATATAGCATATATTTAATGTCTCCTAGTACAGTAGCAGCTGAGCTGCTTTTAAATCTTGGACCAAGCACAGTGGGCAAGATATTTGCATGCCTGTAAACATACTCTGGCATCGTTTGTCACTTCATATCTACGAGTCAGCTTCTGATGTGACGGTGTTACTGTTCCTGCCTTGATCCTATCTAAGGCCCTTCACTGAAGCAGCTTTCTACTGCCACTATCCTCTTCCAGAAAACAGGATTAAAGATATCAGCCAAAAAGGTCCCATCTGCCAAGAAAAATCCTAGGAAAACACACTGATACATTATTTCCTCTTTCCAAAATTAGTTAAGTAGTTAAAAGTTGCTTTTACCTGGAGGAAGATCCCCCTAAGCACAACTCAGAGACTGCCACCTCTCTTGGCTGCCCTTTGGGAGATTCATGCCCAGGAGTTCCCTGATAATCTGGACCCTGTCCCCAGAAGATCTGGCAGTTCTCTAGGCAGAACCCAGGTCACAGCCTCAAGTTCTGGGATCCCCAGTACAAGAGGAATACGGAACTACTGGAGAGACTCCAGCAAAAGACCACTCATGATTAAGGGACTGGAGCATCTCTTCTGTGAGGAAAGGCTGAGAGAGCTGGGGCTGTTTAGCTTGGAGAAGGGAAGGCTCAGGAGGAATCTCATCAATCTATATAAATACCTGAAGGAAGTGTGCAAAGAAGATGGAGCCAGGCTCTTTTGGGTGGTGCTCAGTGACAGGACAAGAGGCAATGGGCACAAACCAAAACAGAGGCAGGTCCGTCTGAACATCAGGAAACACTTTTTTACTGTGTGGGTGACTGAGCACTGGAAGAGGTTGCCCAGAGAGGTTGTAGAGTCTCCCTTCTTGGAGATACTCAAAAGCCATCAGACATAGCGCAGCCTGGGCAACTGGCTCTAGGTGGCCCTGCCTGAGCAGGGAGCTTGGACCAAATGACCTCCAGAGGTCCCTTCCAGCCTCAGCCATTTTATGACTCGGTGATTCTATGAAAATCAGTGGTGCGGTCCTGAGCATCTTTTCTTCACTACACCATACAAGCTGGTGACATGACACTGAAAAGATTATTCGTTGGCAGGAACATCAGCTAATTACTGCAGCTAATCACTTTTGAATATGGAATTTTGTAGTACGGCCAAGTCTTGAACCTCACCTAACTCAAGAAGAGATGAACTACACGCAGACAAGTATCAGTGGTAAATGCCACTCACAGGTTCAGACTCTTTGGAATTCAGCACAGAATCATAGAATAGTTTAGGTTGGAAGAGACCATTAAAGGTCACCTGGTCCAAACTCCTGCAATAAGCAGGGACATTTACCACTAGATCAGGTTGCTCAGAGCCCTGTCCAAGCTGGTCTTGAATGTTTCCAGAGATGGGGCAACCTGTTCCAGTGTTTCATCACCCTCATCATAAAAAATGTCTTCCTTAAATCTGGCCTGAATCTAACCTCTCTTAGTTTAAAACCATTACCCCTAGTCCTGTTGCTACAGGCCCTACTAAAAAGTTTGTCCCCATCTTTCTCATAAGCCCCCTTTAAGTATCGAAAGGCAGCAATAAGGTCTCCCCGAAGCCTTCTCTTCTCCAGGCTGAACAACCCCAACTCTCTCAGCCTTTATTCATAGGAGAGGTGTTCCATCCCTCTGATCGTTTTTGTGGCCCTCCTCTGGACCTGCTCCAACAGGTCCATTTCTTTCCTGCACTGAGGACTCCATTCTACCTGGGCATGAACATAAGACTTAACTACATTCCCTACTAGTAGACTTAGGCCATACTTTACGGGAGTTGTGAGACCTGGAATTAGTTCTAGGACTTTCAGTTATTCAGGAATAATGTAAAGAAAAAAAGCTGTATTACATACTTGGCTACAGATTTGGTTACTTAACAGAAATCTTATTGATGAACCAGTATAATACTGAATCTGGTTACAGTGCATGAGCAATAATATTTAGCATGCACTGAGCAACTAATTAACAAAATTCACTCATGAATGTTCTTCCACTGATGCATATTAATATGCCATCTATAATCAGTGACACGTATTACACAGAAATATGTCTTCTATTGCATTATTTGGTTTCAAGAGAAGCCACATGCAGGATCACATCTGCAACAGTACATAAATCAAACTGAAAAGGTCTGAGATAAAGCCCTCAAATCTTAGTATAACTTCATATCATGATATAACTTTTCTCTAGCAGTGTACAGACAGGGTGTTTATTAAAAACCCTAATTTACTGGGATCTTTTGCATACAGTAACACTCACACAGAGAACCTCCTGAACAGAACGGTTGTTTGTTGTCTGGATAGCAACAAGGGTCCCTGCTGTCTTCATCTGGGTTGGGCGAGTCTTCCTGAACTGCTGTCCTGCCAAATTCTTATATACAGCTGTCCCCTGGTCCTCCCAGGGTTGGTAATCAACACACTGAGGCATGCAAACAGTACCTGTGAACCGTCCTATACGCTGCAAGGGCTGCCTGCAGGGAATCTCCTAGGCTGTCTGAAATTGCCACGTGGAGAGCTCCTGTAACAATTCGTCAAACATTTTGCTATGAAGCCAGCTAGGCATTCAGTCAATTTCCGTAACTAGAATTTCCACCTCATACTAGGTTGAAAATAGTGACTTTAATGTTAGGTCGTGATACAAATGCTAGGTCTCATTGGGAGTCTGGACATCTCACTTTCACAGAAGTGATCTGCTCTGTCTAAACCTGATTTTGATATGATAACAGATGTTAATACCTCCATATACTGAGAATGTCTCACTGGACCGATACAGCTTTATCAGTCTTTGGACAGAGATGAGATTTCACATCTGAATTCCTTGGAATTAAAGATATGATTAGGTGAGAGCTGATACCTTTATCAGCTGATAAGCATCAGCTTCTTATGCAAAAATCTGTATCTTTGTTCCAGAAATATGGTATCATAAATATGTGTTTAAGGACTTCATAGCACCAACCATCAAAACAATATGATTTCCAGTACCATATACAAGTTAAAATAAATAATCAAGAATTTTCCATACATACCTTCCCTTAAGCTAAACATGCTATCCATTTTCTGTTTCTGATTTCAACTGAAATTAAATGGGTTATCTGAATAGTTCTACTTTTAAACTGAGGAAGAGCTCATCATCTGGATTGGATTCTCTCACTGTAATATTCTGATAAGCTCCTTCTTATTCTTGTATCGATATGTATGACAACCCGCTACAGATTTTAATACATATACAACCCAGTGTATATTGGGTGCACTCTGTTGGTGACTCTCAGGGTAATTGCATTCTGTACCAAATACCCTGAGAGTAACCATCAGCAACTTCCAGTATCCACATAGCTTTATGAGGCTGTCACCAGAACTAGTTGAACTAGAGTAAAATTGTTCAGGGCAGTGGAAGAGAAAGCATTAATTTATTAGGATGTTTATATTTATGACCCTGATTGGGAGAACAGCTATATTTACAGGAAGAAGAAATGGAGTACTTCTTTAAACAAGGGTTACTTTATGTCTAAGTTAACTCTAGCTGTACAGCTACAGCTGTACTGCTTTAGAGAGAAAGTGGAAAGCATGCCATTTCATTACAATTACAATGTACAAGCATTGCTTTCTCAAATGTGCAAAGGTTATTGTCACATAACAGACAACACTCTCGATGAAAGGCACTTAAGTGAAAGAGAAGCTGTTGGCAGTAGCCTATAGTAATTTTTTGGAAAAGATGTTTTAACATAGCACTTCCCCTACCTCATAGCACATCTTATATTTTCTAAATGAAGGCAGAGTTTCCTAGGATTCCTACGAGCCTTTGAGCAAATCTGTGTAAACATAATAAAAGGCCAGAAATAAAAATCACTGAGTATAAAAGAAGAGTAATAAAAGAAAAATAAATCAATAGTGAAAAAGATGGAGAAATAAAACAACAAATGAAACAAATATCAAAATTAAATTATGCTTCAGAAAGTGTGACCGTACTGACAGAAAGGCAGAAGAGCCCCACTGCAGCACAGGTCTGTTTGCTTGCGATTACAATTCTGAAGCTTCTCCCCAATCCTAGTGTGACAGCAGCGTTTAAAAAAAGCTTAGCAATGAAACAGGTTTTATCACCAAGACTACACACCACACTCAGGGAATTATCTCCTTGGGCAGTCAAAGAAATTTTTATCTATTTCATTTGGCTTCGGACCCAGGCTGTAATGATTGATTCCCAGGGGAATGCTGCCAAATCCTATTCTTCTCCTGGAAACAATAGGAAAAGGCTTAAAAAAAAAGAGTCAGGGAGACTTTTTTCAAATACATGTTTAGCTACAGGTAACTCCCCACCACTAGTAATCACCTCCTGGTCTGTCATACCTAATTTTTTCTTACCATTTCATTGACGTGAAGATAGCAAAGAATTACCTATTTAACAGCCCAGTCTCAATCCACATCATTTGATTACTCCATAAAACTACATTATCCTAGGACTAAACCCTGTAATCTTGCTCATATACCAGTTACCAGTAACAATAAGGTTACTACCACACTATTTTATACTACTAGTTAATGCAGGATTAAGTGGATGCAAATAAATTAGCTTATTTTGACAGTAATTCAGTATTGTAGTCAAAGATGAACAAACCTACTGGATCAGCCCATCTCATACACCTGAAAGATAACGTACCATGAGAGTGCTGGATACTTAACTGATTACGGCCAAAAGGCCAGCAAGAAATGCCATGATAAAAGGATAGGAATTAAATGAACCGGGTAAGGTATCCAGATTTAAATGCCTGTGTTACCAAAATAATCTGTATCAGGGAAAAAATAATTTGCAGTGCTAAAGCTGGAGGAAAAGACTCTGAGATAAATGCAAATAAATGCATTCGAATTATCTTATTAACTTTTCTGGTTTAAATAGATCCATTGCTTTAATAAATATTTTGACTATCCTCAGGACTTAATTTTCTGTTCTTAAAGTCTGGGTTGGATTATCCATCAAAGTCAACTCAGGCTCTATGCTTTAAATGGAAAAAAAAAGAGCTATTTGCTCTGCCTTGTTGGTTGCCAACTAATGAATTAAATTAAATAACCAAAATTGAAGATACTTATTGTTAGAACTAACTCGGATGACAGAGAACAGAGCAAGTTACTACATCACTATCTATGTTAGCAGCCATTACTAAGCACGTTATGAGATCAAAAGTGTGAAACACAATGGAAATCGGTATTGCTACACAGAGAAAGAATAGAGCAAGTGAGAGGTCCTTCCCATCTCCCCATCCCTCCTTTTTTCCCCTCCATCTGGACTATCAAGATTTATTTTCTCAGTTTGTTGTTACCATCCCAATAGTTCATGAGACTAAGACAGAGTTGCAGCCTGATACTAATGAAACTGTGTAGTTCAACTGGACAGAGAGGGCTGAGTTCGTAACGTGGTGTCACTAAAAAAGGAGGGCTCCACACCACCTGCTTCCAGTGCCAGCACCACCATCCAGTGAATCCCTCCGTGAGGGGCTTCAACTCACTAAGGAAGCAGAGAATCAACTCAGCAAAAACCAGAGAATAACAGCAAGAAAGGGAGCTGAGCAGAATAAATTCACAGGTGTCTGTGCAAGCCTGATGCCATTGCTGGCTGTTGCAATCACGGCAACTTCCCCCATTTAAATGCTTTGTTATCCTGCTACTTAGCGAGCCAAGTCAAAGAATTAAGAAGCTATCCAAGTTGTGATCCTGCAAAGGAACTGAACCCAACTACCAGCTCTTTTGTGGTGGAAGGAGAAAATACAGCTGCTTCCTCCAGCTCCCTCCTGGCACCAGTGCACTCAAACCCCTTTGTTAGCTGATTCAGCTTGCTACTGCAGCAAAAGTACATCCATTTTATTTTTCTCAGTTAGTTTTATGTCTGGCTAGCTATCTGAATCAGCTCAAAGAGGATATGGTCTGAAGAAGTTAAGTAGTGGGAGCATACAGCAAAGAGGAAGGCAAAGGGCACCTAACATAGGTAAAGGAGTAGGTCAGACCCAGAGGAACTCCTCTTTTTCGAAGCTGTTATCTGCTGCAGGTAACAGAAGATGAAAAAAACAGTTGAACCTATAACGTGTATTGTTCTCCTTCCAAATAAGGAATGGAAATAAGAGTGATAAAAATCAGATGATGATTCAGACTAATCGTAATCTTTAACGGGACGGAGCTGGCACAAGCTCATTTTTTCTGAGTTTAAAAGCACTGAATGTAAGCCATTGAAATGAGTAAACACTCAGGATTCCCATCAGTCAACAAGCCCTTTACCAAAACAAACCTTGCAAAATACAAACCAAATACATCAAACATAAGCCTGTCCAATACCTAGGTATCTGCACAGAGCTCTAGTTAGAGAAAAGGCTGAGTGATACCTCAGTGCTCTTGAATTTAAAAAATTTCATTCTGAACCAAGCCTTACATTTAACCTTACTCATATATTTCCACTCAAATGAACTAGGATTTAACATGTGTAATGGTATTTGTTCTACAGCAGTTTGTAAGAAGTAGGACCTTTGCTCTTCAAGGGAGCATGCAAGCACATGACAGACTGTCCTGCCAAACAGAATTCTAGTCTAAATCAAGTCTCAGCACATGGATACAATGGCAAAAGTACAAGAAAATAATGAATCAATACTACAGCAACCACTGTGCTCAATTTATCAGTGATGCCTGGTCTGCTTGCAAATGGGATAAGAGAGGTCAAAGGAAAGATGTGAATACTTAAGTATTTGGGACTTGCTCCTATCCACAGAAGGGAGATCTTCATTCTAACTTGAAAGAACAAGACTAAAATAAGCTGAAAGACAAAATACTGGATAGAAAATTAAGCCAAATAAGTTCTATTATACCTAAATTCACTGTGCAATTGCTGTAAAATTGCACTACATTAAGTGGAGGGAAAACATCATAGGTTTGACGAGTGAAGGCTCAGGCAGTTTTAGAACCCTGAATTTACTAAGTTCCTGGGAGTTGCTTTAGAACAGAAAACAGTTTAGATTTTCATTTTTTGTATTGAGTTTCATTATTTTTTGTCTTCAAAATTTTTCTCTAAATGCATATTACACATCAATAAAATAAATTCCTCATTAAATTTCTTTTTTTTTCCCTTGAGAAAGTCATTCATTTCAATAAAGGATGTGAAAATAGAGCTATCCATGCTGCACATAAACTCTTCCATGCAGAATTTAAACTTGCGTTTGTGGATTTTTCTTGGCCTCCAGGCAGTAATTTGTTGAGGTGCATTTAATCAACTGAGGTGCTATTATGTGAACAACCAGCTGAAGGAAGTTTATTTCTAATACTCTTCAACAGATCCATCAGAGAATACTCCGTTTCATATCCATATTACAAGTAGTATAATAAAGAGTAATCATTTTATGCTTATATAAATTGCTATACTTATTTCTGGAATTCTAGGATTAGGAATTCAAGAAACTCAGATGGGGATGTTGTTCTTTAAGTATTAGAGTGTGATCCAGCTTCTAGTCTAGGAATTTAAAGGTTTGTTCAAAAAAAAAAAAAAAATCTAACGAGAGTCTTACTCTGTGCCTGAATCTGGTTTAATTTGTAGTACAAATATAATGTTACTGACTGTATGAAATGGCAAGTGACTACACATGTAACTTCACTTTGAACAGTTAGTTGCCCTGCATTTTATTGCAAGGTATACAGCATGACCTGAGGTACAAGACTTTCTAGGCCCAGTTTCTAAGCTCCTTTGCTCTTGTGGTTAGGTCCTAGGCACCTTGCTTATTTAGACTACGTTCGAGACTGTCACATCCAAGCCCTATCCGTTATGACAGGGGCCTTCAGATTATAGTTGAGTACAAATAAGTATTATTAGGTTCCCTGATAATACAGGGTAAGTTCTGTACTGAGGCACACCACACATACACCAGTCTTGTACAAAGATGACTGTAAGCTACTTCTTTACATGTTAGACATTACTTGCCTTTCTTGTGTATCCACTCAGAACCAGATTCTCATTTAAAAATCAAAATGCTGCAGGGTCTAATTACCAAGGCTCAGATTAGTATTTATTATGCAGTTATTCATCTTTATAATTGCTAGTCCCAAGCTTCCAGGTTTTTCTCTCAGAAAGAAAAAGAAAACAAAATTCAGATTTTAATTAGACTATTTTGAATATTATTAAAATTGAAAATCATGATTTTCTCTTGCAGCAATCACTGCAAGTTGCTCTTTTATTCAACAACACCTTTATATAAACCAAAATCTTTCTTTCTCCAACCAGATTCACCACTACTGACATCCCTCTCTCCTACTGTAACAAACAGACCAGTCTCTCAGGGCGACAGAAGCAGGGACTGAAACACTGTATTCTGATCTTCATTTTGCATGATAGCCTGGAAGCATTTCGTAAATATGCTTAAATTTTCAGTTGCTTTTCATGAGACTGTTCTAAAAGGCCTCAGAAATGATCCCAGTATCTCTCCCGTGAGGTGAATTGCATGCAGAAATCCAAGTCATAGAGAAAATAAGCAATTAGACTACAAAACAGTCCTGCAGTCCCAGCCCACAAATTTCCAGCTGATCTTGGTTTAAAAGAAAATCCTGAAAGTGTGCCCATGCCATGCAGCCAAGTGTGCAGCAGACCCTTTAACATGCAACACACTGAGCACCCAGAGTCCTTCTGCCATGTCAAGCAACACTACCACAGATTCTGTTTAAAATGAAGTTATCACAACGACTTTAAAAGGTATGTGAAAGCACACACGTCTGTTAACATTGGACTTGCTGTGGTAAAGATAAAAAATATAAAGAAAGAAGAGCCCTTAGCTGAAATTGCTGGATGACTGTAAAATTACAGAGATAAATTAGCTGTTCCTTCACATAAGCTTATCAACTTATCTTTAGTATAAATATTTATCAAGAAGCTGAGCCCACAGATGGCACCTGAACAGCTATATTTTGGCATCTTCGCTTGTGCCCCACACCGAACACACAAATTTCTGTAGAATACTATGGTGATAGCCACTAGGTAAACTTTTTCAAACCTTAGAAGCTTCACTTCAGGTGAGTTAGTTCAGTTTGCAATTGCAGGGGAGGTTTGCCCCGCAAATGAGTCAGAGCGGGGTGGCCAGAGGGAGTCTGCAGCCCCTGGGGCAGCTCGGCAACTAACTGGGCTCTTCCCTTATTTTGCTCTGCCACAGCCTTGCCGAGCCAGCCTTTGGCTGACCTGCTGCAACAGCAGTAGCAAACTGAAGTGAGGTACTGAAAAAATCACTTTTAAAAAAAGCATCCCCTTAATGCCTGCTCCCTTACTCTACAGGGCACTTGTCCTGTAAGCTCAGCTGCCGCACTTCTACAGCGCTATTTCATACTCTGAGAAACAGAGGGAGAGGTCTGGCCCCGCGTGTCCCACCACACGACGACTCGCATAGGCAGTCGCTGATGGCCATGGCGGATGAGCCCTCGGCGGACAAGCCCACAGCGGTGGGACACCCGCCCGCCTACCTAGACCCGCCAAGCTCTGGCCCCTTCGCGCAAGACTCCAGCGAGGACGGTGCCTAAACAACGTGCTGCCGCTTTCATGGTTAGTACCAAAAGAATTGTTAAGTAACTTTACCTAATAGCATGGCTTTCCCGCATTGCGCTGCATCCAGCATCTCCTCACACAAGGTGCGTCCCCTCCTCGATGCCCCAGGGGGGCTGAGGGCCACAGCTGCCCTCATGCTTCTCAGGGACAGGACGAGCTCCTCGCAGTGCAGGTGGCAGCAGGACTGGGTTCCCCCCAAGGGGGCCGGGAGGTCCCCACGGGGCGCCAGGGCAGGGCCTAGCAGCCAGGACCCGTCTCTCCGCCTCGGCTAAAAGGGGGTGGGGTGGGGCAGCCCCAGCCCTGGGCATCTGGCACCTCCCAGGGGACAGGCGGAGGCCCGTGGCCGGGCGGTGAGCCCCCGCTGGGCCCGGCTTGGCGGGGCCCGTGGCCGGGCAGGGCTGTGGGGAGGCGGAGGCCGGCACCGCTGCGACGTCGCTGGGGCTGGGACCGGTCAGGGCTGTTGGTGCCGGCAGGCCCTGGCACACACCCCTCGGTGCACCGGGCGAGGCCTGTGGGGCTCCCAGTTCACACCTCCACAGCTCAGAAATCTCTTTCGCCGCGTTTATCTCCTTCCCGTTCCCCAGACGGTGCCTAGGAGCTGTTAGCAGCGCCCCTTTCCCGCCCTCTCAGCCCTCTCTCTGTGCTTCTCACGCATTCGCGGGCTTTTTCTGCAGCCGGGAGGTTAACCCCTCATCGCCTCTCCCGGTGTACCCCTGTGGGGTGGCAGCAGGACCTGCCCCAAAAAGCCTGGGGCCTAGCGCTGCGAGGGGCCTCTAGGTACCCCTTGTTGCATTTCTGTAAGAATAAAGATCTAAACTGCATCAGAGGTGTATTAAATCAGATTTGTTTGTGATATGGAGGAGTAAAGATACACGTGTGAACTCAGGAAGGCAAATAAAAAGCAGGATAGGCTTATACAGTCTTAGATACACAGTAATCTTAAAACTTAACCACTAAGTATGTCTTCATGAAGGACAAATTTGTCAGCATAAACATAGGAAATTATTGGAGCAACAAAGTACTGGAACCATTCTTGTTACCTCCATTGCATAAAAAGTTAAAATATTTTCTTTTTTACCTGTGTTAGCATTTGGGCCTGTAATTTAACATTGCAGGAACGTTAGGTAATATTTCCTTGCATTTAACCTGCAATAAAACCGAAGAAAAATAAGGATTAAATGGAAAGGAATGTGACTGGTATCTGTGCCATTTGAGAGGCCACAGCTCCACCAAAAGCTGAAGGTACAATGCTTCACTGTGACAACATAGCCTGGTATACACAAAAATGAATCAGTTCTCCTTAAATAATTACTGATCTTTGCATAGATCTTAAGAACATGCAGTGTTTTCCTGTGCTGTGAGTACCGTGCGCACTGGACTAGCGATATCTAGCTGACTGGGGCACGTGCCCACTCTATAAGGGTGACCTTGTTTGAAGAAGACATTATTTTCTGTTATCACTCTCTCAGAATTAGAAACCCGTAACCTTCTACTTCACTGACAGTTATAAAAGGTGTCATTAAAAATTGATAGATTCATGTTGCATGTGCATATTCATTCTAATACACTGCAATTTTTTATTCATACTTCATTTCCTTTTTATAGACCTGGTTCCCAGCGGTGTCTTGCACTTCTCAGAAATATCCTTGCATGCTGTACCAATCTTCTAAAAAAACAGTAAGTGGAGATGAAAAATAGCCTCTACTGAAGTCCCTGCTTATTTGGTGCTGCTAGGTCGGAGTCTGTGTGTCCTCATGAAGTAATTTTGACTATACTGTTAGATCATTTCATCCAGAAAAATGAATCTTGTCTTTTTTGTTTTAAAAGATATGAGACACCAGAAATCTGGAGTGTGGGCAGCAGAAGAGAGCTTCTTTCGCTTGAGGGCTAGTGTGTTAATTAGAATGAGGCTAGCACAACATAAAGTTGATTCCCTTTACAATATGTTTTTGCCTCTCTGCTGTAGGATCTGTTTTCACAGAAGAAGCTATTTATGAACCAAGTTGTCACGTTCTGTCAGGCAATCTATGACACTATTCCTATCCTCTGACGGCTGCTACTTCTGATTACACCAATGACAGTTTGCCTCAGTGTGGTCATATCAATCTTTTTCACTAAGAAGTATTCTTGACTTTGATTCCCTTTTTACCTTGTTGCACAAAACCCTTCCCATCTTCAGGGCAAGTCCCAATTGTTAGCTGTGCTGTTCACTTCATTAAAAACCACCCCCTGCGTCCTGCTTACTTCCGATTTTGACAAAACATGAGCAGAACTGTGGGAACATTTCAGCACCGTTCTTGCCTGTGCAGTGCTTCTCAAAAGGACAAATAACAGATCCAGTCACTACGTAAACGTCTTGTACAGCTTGCAGGGATTGGAAACATGGGTAAGGAACTCCTGCTTTGAGTTCTCCTTTTCAATGGAGTTCAGACTGGCAGTTGCACAAAATTATTGTTTATAGCAGAGCTTTACATTCCTTTGTCCCTTGAAATTTTGAGCCCAGACTACAGCAGATGCATACAACTTTATGTAGACAGGTAAAACAATGAAAGACAGCCCCTGCAGAAGAAGCATTGCATGAGCCACAAACTGTGCCTGCCTTCTCTTGGCTTTGTGGTTATTCCTCATGCCGCTTTCCATTCTGTGAGTGACAGAGAACCCTTCATGAATTGCATGTGGGAATCTAACGTCAGTGAAGCAGTTGTTTGCTGTGTGTTTGACAAGCTGAGTGGCTAGAAAATGGGAAGTCAAAATCGCTCAAGAAGAACTGTTTTTTGTAAGGTGTGATGGTCAGAACAGGCAAAGGTAAATACCTTCCCCTGCAAATATGTCTTCCCAGTGTTACCTGAGTTCGAAGCTACTTTTTACAACAGGGAGCAGGAAAAGATGGAGTGATCTTTGAGATTAGCTATAAAAAGCTGCATTCGTGCTCCAAGGCAAAGAATGTCATAAGGAAAGCCCAAGTGCTCACCTGCCTAAACTCTGTGCAAAGGGGGCAAGTCCATGACCATTAGGCTGCTGTTCCCTGTCCAATCAAGCACTGGAAGCATCTGGGAAAGCAATGTCAGGACAGTTAAGGAAGGGAAGATGTAAACGTACTGGGGAGTGAGCTAATGCATCTCACTTCTTCCACAGAGGAAGGGAAAGGACTTAAGCCTGCAAAATACACTCAAGTTAGATCACAAAGCATCAGTCTAGCATTTGGCTTTAATTCTGTGTAAGGGAAATCTTACTCTTAAAATTGGACTTTCCTATATCCAATTCAAAGTATAACTGCTTAACTCAAGCATGTAAGTATGTTTCTTCTACTTTTTTGATCTTTTTTTTCCTTTGCAGATCTGCAGATGCTCTTTTATAGCTGGTTGATCAACAGAGTTGTTAAATAAGCTGTAGCAAGGCTGGATATAGCCCTGAATTATATCTTAAAGAGTAGGAAGATAATGGGAGTTATCAGTTAACAGAATTTGCATTGCTGCGTATGTATTGCTGGTAAGGCAACGAGAGTTACTGGCAGAGGGGGATCCAGTTGGCTTTCAAATCTCAGTCTTATTTTATTGGAGATGCAGTTAGAGAAGGGTAAATATCTTTAGGCTTAGAAATGGTCAGCAGAATTACAAAGTTAACGAGGATCTTCAAATATCTCAGCAATGCATTAATTTTTCAGTCTTATATCACTCAGCTAAAGTTTCCAATTATAAGCTTCAGAGGCTGAAATCCTGGCTCCAGCACAATTAAAATGAGTTTTCTCATTGACTTTGATGGAATCTGGATTTCAGTCTTTTATGCGTATTATTTGTGTAAACGTGTATGTGCACACTTGAGTATTCTAAATGACACTGAGATTCTGATATCATCAGGTGATTTGCAAAGACTGAAGCCACTCTAAAAGTCACGTATCCCATTGTGGCTAGGACTTATTCAAGCCCCATATACAATGCTTCCTTTGATTTTCTTAATGAGTCCACTAGTAAGGCAGAGACTCAAATGTCATTTCAAAGCCAGAACAGGGTAGGAGCAAGCAATCAAGCTGTATTCTTAAGAGAGATGCAGACCAGAAGACTGAAAAAGTAATTTTGGTGGTATTTGTCCCTGTGTCATTGAGTCTGAACCAAAAAAATCCCCAGAAGTACCCTGATGAGTGAAGTATGAGAAAGCAATGAGGCCCTCTGTTCACGCTGGTTATTTAATGCAGACTGGTAAGTTCAGTTTGATAGGATCCCTAGCTTTCCTTCTGCTTCTGTTTAAGATACTTTCAAAATTTGTAGAAGAAAGTGGGTGGAATAAGAGAAATTGATGGATGTTATGTAGTTCAGCAGCCCCTCCCCTATCTCACGTACCAATTCTATACATGGACTGGAAGGTGCCAAATAATCTCAGTTTCCTGCTGTTTGTAGATACAGCTGGTTTAGAGTTTTAACAGCAACAATAGGCCTGGGAGTTATGCTCTTCGTATAGCTATGAAATTAAACTGTATGAGAACCCGTAAATGCACTCTAACATGATCACTGACGCAGGTCCCCATAGAGATCAACTCCAAAAGGAGATGGTTACCGCCAGACTGCATTTGTCTTCCCAAAGTTTGGTTTTCTTTAGCAGTGTACTTGAATCCATTTAGCAGGCAGCCATGAAGTGGAAAAGACAGTGTTCTACAAAATCTTTGGATTTACGGAGTTGCTAAGTCACCTGTATGCTCCTATTGCTTTTTTATGGATTGGTCTCTTAGAAATTTTATTTGGATTAGAGGCAGGCCAACCTGCATACCTCAAGTAGCAGCCACCACTGATTAAGTCTGACAGATTACGTAGCTTGGAGAGAAGCAAACCACCCTGGACAAGGAGCCTTATGGAGACCCTTAGGCATAGACAGTCATCCACTGTGTAAAGTGTAAGCGGCTCTGAAGAGCAGCAAGAATATTTTTTTGCAAGATCAAGATGCCTAGACTTTGCTCGATCTCAAAGTTAGTCTGTTCGGGCATGATTATCAGTAAAAGCTTTTTGATCCACTTGAGAGTATAAACCAGCAACATAAAAACACCCTTTGGTTCTTTTCAGTAAGAATTCTCTTTTCAGACTTAGTTCAGCCAAGTGCCGAAATTTATTTCCTAGGAAAGAAGCTCCACAAAAAAAGGAAATGTATGGTGAGACTTGGAATATCTATTTGTTTCCTAAGTGTATGTGGCATTCAAGCAGATTAGCAGGCTACCTTCTCAAAATGTTTTCTGATGTTCACAAGAGTAGGAAGAACACAGCTGATAGCTGCCAATACTTTTTTCGATATCTTGCTATCGTAATGACTATTGTAAATGCATACATTAATTCCACATTTGACCTGGCTCTATTACGCTTCATAGTAATGACAATTCACTTTACAGGAGGTCACATGGGAGAAAATTAGACTACTCAAAATGTAAGGTATTAGTCAGATGTATGATATATGCATCAGCCCAGCAATCTCTGTGAGTAGTGTGTAGACATCTGAGGCAACTTTAAATGAGATAGCTCAGGTACAGAGAACATGATAGTTGCAGCAGAATGGAGTTCAGCGTAGGCTAACTCACCAATTTTGGCAATTTTCAGTTATCTAGAAAGCAAAGGTCTCACTGCCTAGAAGGGTGGCACAGGTTTCTGGCACATTGTGTGCCATAAGAGGTAGTTACAGAAGGGTGGAAATATGCATAAATTTTAATCAGGTATACATAGCTATGCTTTATGCTTTTTTATTTATATAAAATCTGTTTTCTTTAGGAACTAAAAAATCCACAAGTATTAGATAAAATATAGTTAGGATTGTCTGTTATGGTGAAGCTGTGTAATTAAGAGGCACAGTCCACAAGATGACAGATGGGCTGGAGACTTATGCTTTAGTTTGGATTCCCCTTTTCTGCCCACTTCTATCCTCTGTCTTTTCAGATAAGTGACAGTATTTTCCTCAGTGATTCCAGTTGTGTTCTGTTATGCTAGTCAATGCTAATCTCCCAGCATTTGTGTTGACCAATTTAGTAGCAAATGCTATACTGGGGATGAGGAGGGGAGCTTTAAACCATCCATTTGTTTCCTTTACTCGGAAATCTTTGTTCTGATGCTGGTAGTAAGCAGCAGCCTTACTGTCCCTGTTTGATATATGTGCTGTGGAAAACCAAACACTCCAGGAGCTCCTTCAGAATATTTATAGGCGACAGGAATTCAGGAGGTGAGCAAGTGAGTCTAGCATGCATATCAATAACTTAGTAAATGGACTGTAGGGAGAAACATCGTGCTGGTCTTATACTAGGGACAAAGATTACATAGCATGATTTAAATATTAAATAAGGAAAGGCTGTTCTTTGTAATATTAAACTGAAGAAAGTGATTAATAGACGGCCATGATGCATTTCTTCTAATCTACTTTACTGGGAGTATTCAAAATTCATGAGGATTTTTGTAAGACACCAAAAAAAGTTAGGCTCTTTCTCTTTGCTTTCTGGTTTGGGCAAATGTTTTCAAGAAAGTACAAAATCTAAAAACTTTCCCAAATTCATAATAAATGTGTGCTGCCCTTGTAACAGCAGTGGTGCACAAAAGGCTTAGTATAAGATATCCCCAGTCAGTCAGGCTCTTCCCTGATGGATTTACTAAAAGACAGATTTAAGAGATTGAATCTGCTATAAATCTAAAATATATATATATATAATACAGATTAAAACACTTCTTACTTGCTATAAAAGCAAGACATTTATTTGCTTTTCTTTTTCTTAACTTTTTGTATGCCAGGTGACATAACTCTGTTTACACTGTATTGGCACATGGAAGACACAGACATGTGAACAAAGTGCTGTAGAATAGTGTGGTGTGATCCTGTAGCAGACAACCTCCTCCATTTATGAATGTATATAATCATGCTCTTTTTACCCAGGAACTTTATGCTGAATTTACTGTGGTGTAAGACCAGGGCTGTGTTGGCTGTCTCTGGGTATCTGGTCACTTTAAAGCAGAAGATTAAACAAACTATTCTTTCTTTCTATAACATTTTTAAAAGATAACTAAGAATAGGGAAAAAAATATTTTCTTTCTTTAAATGAAAGGACACGAGCCTCTAAGAGGAGCAGAGATATGAAACGACAAAGGGTGAATGATGGAAAGGAAGTGCTTGGGTTTCGTTAAAGAGAAAGCCGCTTCTCTTCTGTTATGCTCTAATTCCTCCTATTTTAGAGTGGAAAAGAGTATCCCCTGCTGAGCATCTCTGCAGAACTAATGAGGCACCTTGTTGACTGCTATACTGCATTGCTTTTTAAATAGAATTCATGATGGGGTACCATTTTAAAATCCTAGAGCAGACTTGTGCCAAACTCTCCAGCTACAAATGGAGCATCAGGGACCAGAATTACTGTTTTCTGCATTAAATCAGTGTGAGTTCAACCATGGATGAGATCGCTCTGTGAAGTGATCATCTGAGCCTGCAGGTTACCCTGTCTTTTATTGTTTATGCTACCCTGAACTTTCAACACAATGACTGTCCCACCAGTGGAGAAACACTTCTCTGCAGCCCTCAGAGCCTGTCCATGCTGTGCTTTACATCTGATAACATAGAGCGGTGCTGACAGAAGAATTGCCAGTGATGTCTTCTCTAGCCAATTTCCCTCATAGTACAAACTCCCCAGTGTGTGAGTGTGGTTCAGGTGCTTTTTTTCTGTCACATTCATATATTTTCAGCAGTTAGAAATGAAAAGCAAATGTAAAAGAATAGAAACAATGCCATGTTTTTGGATCAGGAACCTATTTCCATGGAGCATTCTTTCAAACCAGTGGGGGATGATGATAAAATGCAGTGAGAATAAAATCATTTGGAGATCTGGAACCCTTCAAATTCTATTCCTTTTGCTTTTGTTTTAACAGGTTCTCTTTGCCACACTATGATTTCCTTGGAAATGAGTTCATTTTTGCTCAGTAATAACAATGCAAAGCAAACTGTGCTTCAAATGCTTTCCTGTTCATGAACTTCAATTGCAGAGATATGCAAAAGAGAGTGTAACTACATTTAGGATTTCTTCAGCCCTTGCTTCCGACTCTACTGTTACATATTGATCCTTTGGGGAACTTTATTCAAATTTCATACAATTTACCACTTACAGGAAATGTGGTCAGTTTTGGAGATCAGCTGCTGGGCTGACGGCGAATGTTCAGCTGCTTTCTCCTGCGTCCTCATACAATGTAGGTCTTGAGTTCCAGCCTTGGCTGAATGAAATCCTCCCTTCTACTCTTGTGCCATATTGTGTTTGTTTTCTGACATTTCATCCCTGAAGTGCTTGTTTCTATATATAGTTTTTTTAAAATGTTGTGTAAACAGATGCATCCAATCCTATTATTTTCCTTCCAAAGAGCATGTATTGAAAAGGAATAGATACTGTCCCTCTGCCTTGAAAAGGATCATACTTGTGTCTCCTCCAGACATGGCAACATCTGCAACATCTGTGGAGCTAAGGCATTCCCAGGCTGAAACAAACACACCAGACTCTCACCTTGGTCCAATACTGAGTTCTTGTTACCACACATAACCAGCGTTATTGCTGATTTGTACTGGTTCATAATCTAGTTACTATTGTGAGCTAACAAATGCAGAACTGCAATTTTAATTCCACATATAAATAGTTTTATGGGCAGCTTTAATCAAGTTTTTCCTGTAGCTTTTCATGGAAGTTTAAATTTCAGGAAACAGTATCCATACAACCATCCTCTGCAGAGTAATTGAGGCTAATTTGCTGTATTTAATTAAATTAAGACAATTTCTTCTCCCATTGGATTATATGGGGGTAGGATCAGATGCAGACAGAGCAAATAGTCAGATTTTATCATTTTAAACTCTCCTACCCTTCTGAAGATTTTCCATTGCCAGACTATCCTCCCGCCTCACTGCGATTAACTAATCTCACGCCATGAGGCGTTGAACTGCCAGCTAGAAAGGTTGTTTGGGATTTAGTGTGAAATCTCTGCTGTGTCTTGGAGAAAGCCAGTGGAGGTAGTATACAAGGTCAGGTGGATCAAGAGCTTAATGGGAGCACTGATGGGAACAGCTTTTTTTTAATGTATGTGAAATAAAGAGAGGGGAAACTAATGAGATTACATTGTCATCAGGCTATGAGTTTTTCACCCTGTAAACTAGCCTCTTCAGCCTTACCTCTGCTTGCAGTTAGGGAACTTATCTCCTGAAAATGTAAAGCGCTCTGTTTATGTGCATATTGAAATAAGTTGAAAATGGTATACACACTACATGGAAGAGGTATAACACCTAATTGCCAATATAACCAACTGCTGCTCTCTGATTTGGTCTATTTTTAACGCCACAGGCATGAATACAGCAAGATAATATTTGAATATAGCTTTTCAAAACCAACACTTCTAGAGGGTTTATTTTTCCATTGGACTTTTTAAAGTGGTTTGGGAGGAGAAGAGTAATTCAGCCACCATTTAGCTCCAGTTTCCCTTAAAAAACTAGCTCATTATGGTCTATTCTCTATGTGGATTTTTCCGTGTTAAGAACCTTTCTGGAATCAGTGTCTGTTTATTAGCCTTATTATAAGCAGCAGTCACATACTTAAAAATACAGACTGCCTTGTGAGTGAACAAGTCATGCAAAAGCAAGAAAAAAAAATTAGCACAAAATAGATTGGCTTCTAAACTATTGCAGCAGAATACCTGGAGTTTGCATAAATATGATATTAGAAGTTTACGAGCTTCCTGCTTTCTAGACCAACTCATCACCTTATTTGAAGAGTCAGGAAATCAAAGCCTGTTACACCGACAGTGATTTTCTGGGCCACCATGTTTAGTCTCCTGCTGCTGCTGCAGGCAGCCACATTGTATATTCTCACTCATAGGTGATCAATTTTCCCCATCTACAGTTTGTCCCTGACACATGTTTCAGACCTTCATTCCTTGCGAAGACTGGAACCTTTTTTGATGTGCTTATAACTGAATTAGAGGTATAAGAATACTCTTATTTATTAATGATTGAAGTTCCACAAAATGTAATGAATAAAGAATAAGAAGCAGGGCTTTAAAGGAAGTAGGATTAGCAACTGTCTCAAAGCAGAATTGGAGTTTACATGCTTAGAAAAAGGTGAGATAGTATTATGCCTGAATGTAAGAGATAAAACTGATAATTTGCAAATTTATTCAATTAGAATTTGCCATGACTTTTAAGGACAGCACTTTTACCTATTTGTATGAGTGGACAATGGACATCAGCTTTTATGATAACAGATATCCAAAGGTTTAACCTGACGGTAAATATTTTGAGTATCATGAGTCTGGTATAACTAAGTAAAAGTTGCTTTATTGATTTTCACAAACATTATTTTTCTAATGCACCTGCACAAATTTGCTTTTCTCTATTCATTAATAAATGTCCATTGATAAAACTGAAGAATATTAGAAGCCTGTTGGTGATTGAAAATGCCTACCTCTTCAATATTCACATAACACACTGTTGCTTTTGAAGCTTTTGGCCATCTAGTGGGACGTCTTATTTTACATCTTACTAGTGCAATACTAGCTTTTAACCTAATTTGACATTATTGGATAATTTGTGTTTCATCTTTAAAGACATTTGTCCTTCTGCTTTTAGTCCCTGGGACTATTTTATTTGACCTCTCCTGGGAATGAAAACCAAAAAAAAGTTCTTTAATACCATAAAAGACTTATAAAATCTATTTTCCTTGTTTACGGTAAAGAAAGTAGTTTGCTGTGATTTCTAACTTGACATTTAGACATCAGACATCTGTAAACAACAATTAGTTTGGCCTGTCTTAGGCATTTATGTAGCTGTTGAGGTTGGCCTTGCTGAAAGCAACAATCACTGTATGAGTCTCCATTGTGTATTCCAGTAGGAGTGGAACCTATTTGTACAATAATTGATGATATCAGCTGTCAGTCCTGTAAAAATCCTAATTTCTGAGTCATTTGCATAGCCTACTTTTTGTGCCTGCTACACAAGCTTGTCAAAGATCACTTACAAGAGAAACAGCAGTTCATGTACTGTATGTGCACTTGGTGAATAGGTAGGAACGCATGAGACTGAAGTGTGTATATGCAGGTGAATGGAGTTAGAAGTATTTTTAACAGTTAGGAGCAAAATCAGCAGCTGATTTCCCAGAAAACACTAAACACTGGGCCTCTGAAATTCAGGGCATCTCCAAGTTGCAAAAAGGACAAATTCAAGTTTCTTTACAGAAGTCCTAAGCTGGGTGGAAATGCCATTACACCAATGTTGTCTCAGTGTTGTGCTCCAGTGAATGTATATATTCAATATTTATCCTATATATTATCCTGGATGTTACCATGGCTCCATGGTTCCCAGACTGGAGCTGATTCACGTCTAACCAACTCAGAGGTGAGGTTTATCTGCACCTGTGTTATTAGGTGTTTCCTCAGGCACCTTGAATATGTGTCAGTCTAGCTACCCAACTTCATTAATCATCTTTTAAATCTTGCCCATGCAGTCAAAATCTGTCAAACCACAGAGGAACCATTTGTCAGTGACTGAATAAATGTATATTGCTCAATATTCAATGTCTTTTATAGGATAATGCAGACTCTGAGAAGGAAATTCCCACAGTTAAAAAAAGAAAAAAGGCCCAAGACCCGAAGCTGAGCTTCTAGTAAAACTGGTGATTGTTAAAAGATAGGCTGGGTATCTGAACCACAGCGCATCTTAAAAGATCATGCTAAAAAGGATGGCCAGCCACAGAGAAACAATGAGCTACTTCTGAAGTACCAGAATTACCTGCCATTTCCCAGCAGGCAAAAGCAAGCCCCTGCAAGGGCTGGAGGACACCAGTGCAATCTGTAATACGATGTCCAGGGCAGGCATCGCAACAACTGGGCTATTTTCGTTGCTAACAGAAAAAGCAGAGGGATGTGAAAGACATGAGGAGATAATCCACCCGGGAATCTGAAAGATGAACTTCTCAGATGCAGTTTAGTTTTGTTTCTTGTTTTTTCCCAAGGCTAGTAACTTTACGTGGTTTTGGTTTTTTTGCCCCTAGAACTATCACTTGAGCTGACTGCATCTTTCCTTTCTCTTTCCATTTTCATCTTCTATGTTGCTAAGAGGTTTCCATGGCAATTCTAATATTGGACTAAGGAAGACATACTACTGAGACTAACGCATCATCTCTGGTGTTGCCTAAGCCAGCATGTGCAGCTCTGCTAAGCGTGAATGGCCCAAACATGTCAAGAACTGTTATCAACTGATGTTGATAATGAAAGATAGCAGGGTAAAATGATATAATACCGGCAGGCTGCAGGGAAAAAAGCAAAATGCTACCTCTCTGATCTTCTGCAAACATAGATTCATTGATTTTGATGGAACTACACTAATTTCTACCATTTGAGAACTCGGCCCCAGCAAATTGCACTTGCCACACTAATTCCATGAAAAGCAATACAATTAGCGTTGCCTGCATTGAAAACACGACTGTTCACTGATGTCAGAAAACATTAATTCAGTTTCTCTTTACCATAGCACTGGAGGCATTCTGAATGGCGTTCTTTCTCTTTATAATACCCAGTATTCATATTTTCCTGCACAGCCTCTAACTGTGACTTGTAAGCAATTTCAAACAGCTCAATAGTTACCATTCTGCTACAGAAGTACTATGCCTTGGGTGGGACTGATATTTTTTAAAAGGAACAAACAAATTATCATAAGGCTATCAATTAAATCCAGAAAGGGTAGTAAAATGCAAGTAAGTGTCTCTTTGTGTTTAGAGGTTAATTTATTATCACAAGATATTTTATTGATTCAGCCTCCAGAGATGTCACTCAGGCAGCATGCACCTGCATGCAGGTTTCTGTATATAGAAACCACCCCCCTCATGTGTGTGGCACCACATCTCAGGGTTGGGCTGGAGAGGCAATGTCTTGCAATTTAATCTTCGTGTTCAGTGTGAGCTCCCTCGCGGGAAAGAGCACTTGGGATGTTTCTCTTTCTGGTACAAACAGCTGTTCATCAGAAACTGAAGTAAGACCAGAGATCTAATTCTTTCCAGCCAGTAAACATCTGTGTAATAGTCACTGCAGGCCTGGTCCAGGTTCAGAAAAGGCTAGGTCAAGAAATTGTTAATATTTTTAGGTTATAAACTATCCATGATAATCCACGAATGGGAACAGTACTATGGGTGTGGTGAGGCTTTATCTAAACCAGTCAGTTCTGACTGACATAGGAAATATGTGGACAGTCTAGGGAAAAAAAAATGTTTTCCAGGTTTCCAGATTCTCTTTTGTTCTGTGTTTGGAGTCTTAGCTAAAAAGATAAAAAAATACATTAATCCGCAGGATTACCATCCATCTTGAAGAATTTCTTTTCTGTCCCTTTCTGGGGAGAAAAAAAACCAGTGTTTTTGCTGGTGGTGCTTCAGGAGTTCAAAGGAGTGGATGTTCCATCTCTCTGTTTATGGCAGAAAATCGTAGCACCTCACATTGCCTCACAGAGCACCTTTTTCATTGAGATAGCTAGGCTTTTAACATAGCTTTTCAGCCCGTATAACTATTTGTGGGCAGTTTTACAGTTGTCACAGCGAGATTAAGGCTTGTCCAGCTGATGGGATCCCAGTTTTAGCTTCCTACCAATTATGGAAATGCAAGCAGAATGCTTGTGCTTTGGTTTGGATTGTTTTTTTCGGAGCTCTAACGTAAAACACAAAGTAATGCAGTTGGGGAGACACTGCTCAACCCAAATGAATAGACCAGCTGCGTTTCTGGAAAATAGTTGAAGCCATAGCTCTACCTGCTGGAAGAAAGGGAAATTACACTGTACCAAGAGGCTAAAAAAGGAGGAGAAAACTGCCTGCATGCACCTAAACAGCTAACGTTCTTCTCTTGTATAATGTGTTTGCCTTCAGGATTCCCAATTTAGCTTCTGTTTGCAATGGCAGAAATTTTCGCGAAGTTTTTGGGCTTACGTGACATAAGACTTGAGATCCTCAGAAGCCTGTCCCTTCCTTGCAACCCCTGCTGGAAACAGGTGTGCTGGGGCACAAACCAGCCTTTCTCTGTCGAGGGAACTGAGGGGCACAGGTAGGTTAAGGACCCACTTTGGTATTACTCTACTTTGAAGTTTCTGGTACTGGCTGTTGCACACCAGAGCTAGTCACTGGCCTGTTTTCTAATGAATAGTAAACTTAGAAAACATGGCAAGTTGGCTCATGGATGACATTTTAAGGAGCATTCAAGGCACTTCCAAACATTGCATATGGTGCCACTATGTTTCTATGAAGGCAGCAACAGCTAAGAGTCAAAGTGACCCCTTTTGGGTTTATATAGGAGACTGTTTTACAATAGTTCTTTAATATTTTGTTTCTTTGCTTTGATTCTGTTTGTGTGTTGGTTTTTGGAAAAGCTTCATCTCTTACACCAGTCAGGATAAACTTTAGCCCTATTACAGAATGAGTTTTCTGTAGGATTATGATATTAATTTTATTTCTATAGTGCTTCCATCTAAAATTCTCAGTTCTGCTTTGCAAACATTCACAAGCTAAGCCTTACTGTCTAGGTGATCGTCTGTATTATTCTCATTCTGATGCACAAATCACTAGCACATCTTCCAAAGCTGGCCAAAAGAGTCAGTTATTTCAGAAAGAATTGATGAAAAAACAGATTTTGAAAATATCCTCAAATCATTTGTGTGGCTTTGTTAAAAATATATTTTGGTTCTGCAAACTTATTTTCTGTTTCAAATTTTTATATTTGCAATCAACACTATTTATGGGCGTGCAAGGGATCTTTACTAAGAAGCTTTTTGGTTTATGTTTTCTGTAAGGAGAAGAAATGGATTTATTGCTTTTCTTCCTATGATTTTTATTTTGTCCTTTGCCAAAAAACACTGGAACCTTAAAACTACAATCTTGGGGTATGAAAAGATATGTGGGGGAGCAGCCACAAACCAAAACATTTCCAAATCCTCAGTTGTGTTGTGAAATCTGTTTTGCAACTGTGAAAGCAGGGGCAGAAGGAATATTGTGTAGTCGATGCAGCACTGGGCAGAGAGGTCAGCTAGCTGTAAATGTGCTGGGGTGCCTGCAGAGCTCAGCTCACTGAGAGGTAGCACCTTTGCGCTCCTGCAGCACTCCCACTGTGTTAATGCAGTGTTTTTCATAATGGATATTTAACAGGAATTCTGCAAGGGCATAGTTTTGGTGGTCCTGGAGCTTACCTAGAGGGTGCAGGGTGAGCATCTCCACATGGCATGTGTACACTGCCAGCAGACATTTATCGTAAGAGCCACCTCTCTTAGGTAGCTGTTTCAAGAACCCAGCTATAGTTCTTTTTCCTCCTAATATGACACAGAATTGTGCCTGTAAGATACCGGAACACAAATATGTGCATTCATGCATGCTTCTATATCCACACACAAAATGTAGCAGTGAACAGAGTTTCTGATAGCTCTGCAAGAGTGAACATGGAACGAGAACTCTCCAAGGCTACAGCTGTATTGCGTTTGCAAAAGCCCCAGCCCACATTTATACAGTCTATATGTAAACAGCTGCTTTTCCTTATGAGATGACAGCAACCTGAAGAACCCTTCAGAGCTGCTGCTCCTGCATGTTTTGCTACTGCAGCGTAAAACTAAAAACCATAACTGTGTGATGTGAAACCAGAGTGGGGCTCGATAAGAGAATCAGAAACCCTTTTTTAATCTCCTTCCCAGCTGGCTCGTGGTTAGTTTTATCACAAAGGGGAATTTTCTGCCTGTCAAAATGGACAGTTAGTGCAAGTTAGAAGGATACAATGAGTATTTTTTTCACATGTTAATTATTATAATATATGAAATAAAAACTTGGATTACAACCACAGAATATAATAATGCAAATAATTTTTTTTTCAATAATGCAAAGCAATCAGCATCTGCCAGTATCATTCTAGAATATTTTCTTAGACCTGTACTACATGCTATGTGCATGTACACAAGGTTAAAGCATATTTTTTTCTATAATGTTGTTCACAAGCTTGTACCATTCTGGGGAGTGGACCTTTGTGCTGAGAAGAGGCACTATTTTAGAGACGAAGAATCCAGTCTCATCTTATGCTGAAGTAAATTCAAAGTGTGGATCTTTCTATAACTTGGAGCTATTCTTAAACTGGGATGGGCATCCATCAAAGGAAAGCAATGCACAGGCATCTGGAGTGAGGCTGTGTGCTGTTTTACGTGGTGTCTTTGCTGGAGGGAATCATCCTCTGGACTAGAAAAGGGGCTTTTAGCTTTTGTTTTACATCACTCCAGTCCTTTGATGCAGTGGCCAAAGTGAGGCTCTTTTCCAAGGTTTTCATCTGGAGTGAAATCCTAGCCCTTTGTAGTCTATAACAAAACTGACATAGATAGCTCTCCCAAGACCTGCAAGATTGGCTTCTCTTGCAGAGAGAAAGCCTCCAACAATATGCTTTGAGGAAAAGCTCTCTGGCTTTTTGCTTATGCCACTTTTGCTTCTCCTTGGATGTATCTAAAAATAGAATTGGACCAATACTGCACATAGTGCGTGACTGGCCTCTGCCAGTTTCAACTGTAGCATGTTCGGAGTGGGATAAAAAGAGGTCCTAAAAATATCCAGAGGAAGATCAGGTAAAATAATTCTTTTTTTTAGATCACTCAAGAATTTTAAAAGAAAATGCAACGAAATGCCAGCCAGAGCAAGCTATTAAATTTTCATAATATTATGCAAAAATATTGAAAGTCTGGGCTCTCAGTGCAAGTTTTTCACTGGAAGACTCGTCTTGAAATTAGGAATTCCAATATGAAAAATCACATTAAAGCAAAGGAGCAAAATACTGTCTGCCCATGGTCCTCCCCACCCCAACCTCAGTGGCAGCAATTTAAAAGAGCAATGTAATTTTGTTGGAAATAATAATCTATTAGACTGGAAACTAATTCTGTGATTGTCATGTAACCTAGTAACAGGAAACGGCTGTTTAGTTTTACTTGGTTGTCTGAAAATCCAGATGTCTTTAGCTTTAAAGCAATAGTGATAATTTGAGGGTGAATGGATAATGTCATTTATGGCTGCAGACCTGCAAAGATCCCAGGATAAAGACACAAAAATATACAAGTTGAAATGTGTGGGAAGCTAAGATCTCAGTGTTCACCCTTGGAAAGTAGGGGAAAATGCTGATACGCCCATCTGAGACACTGATAGGACATACCGCCATGTATTTTAACAACCGCATGCACATGATGGAATTACCAAGAAAGAAACCCACAAATCTTTATGTTACCAAAAACACTGAATATTGTAGGACTTAAATAACATCATGAGATGGAATCCTTGAGACCTTTAGAAACAAAACAAAACAAAAAAAATCAGCTTTTTGTGGTCAAAAGAATTCCAACGAAAGTTAAGCACCTGATCATGTTTGGGAGCCTGCCTTTCTTTTCTGTTCCAGACAGGGAATATTTGAGGTGGAGATGGAAGCATAAGTGAAATCAGTACTGTCTGGTGGGCATTTTGACCAAAAAGAAAGGTGAAGTACGTCTATATTTTTGTAATACCACTTCTCCATGTAAGCTAGTATGCTCTCACAGATTGGTGAGGAGAAGATGGGAACAAATGCAGACAGGAGGCGGTTTGGGAAACACTCTTTAAGATGGGAACCATGTTCTCAGAAAGTTTCATCCTGACCTTAGGCCAGTTCAAGTTCGTGACGAAAGTCTTCCGAAACTCCTTTGCATCAGCTAAGAATGACGATAATTAACCTGTAGGCAGAAACACCTGATGAACCGGGAAGGGCTGGTGGAAGGCATGGGAGCTGAATTGTGTTCTGTGTCTTTGTTTGCGCATAATAGCACAATTCTCTAAGAAAAAAGGCTTTCATTTCTTTTCAATGAATTTTGAGCAGGTTATTCTGAAGCAGCTGCCAGACTGCCTGGGGTGTTTGTTTGTTTCAACACTGCTGAAATTTAAGCGCCTTGCATTAGAATTGAAAGTGACCCTCTGCTATTGCGGAGTCAAGGACTGGAAGAGGAAGTCAGAGTTCCCCTCTCTGCTAGCAGGGAAACACGCTTTCTCATTTAGAGGAGACAGAAGGAGGGAATCACGTTTCCATAGTGATCAATGAGGAAAGGACGTGGTTACCTGGAAACAGGACGGCTCCCATCCCCTGAAAAAGCCTTTCTTCTGTTTGTTCATTGATGAGAGATCAAAGCCAGCTCTTCACTCACGCAGGAGTCGGGAGGTTGGACTCGGAGCAGCTGCTCTGCATCTGATTTGAGCCCAACCAAGTGGCGGGAGATACTGAAAACTTCCCGCAGGACCTCTACCATGTCTATTTCTAGAAATGACTATTTCTGTTTGTAAATAAAGTCCTTATTGTCAAAGGCTAAAGAAAAGCAGCTACTAATTTGGAATAATTGCTGCATTCGCTGCCATCTGAGAACATATGAGAGCCATTGACAGCACTTCATACAGCCAGTCAACTGTATCTGTGGAGAAAAGTCTGTCTATAGCATTTGCAGTTGTACTCTACAGACATTTACAGAGTGCACGCTGCCAGCTACTCCTTTCCATGGGACTGGAAGTCTAACTTTTCCTTCCTTGCACCAGAGGGTTGGTGGGTCCTTCATTTCTTAGAGCAGAAGAGTCAAGGGGGTGAGATTTTGAAAAATACTCCAGTGAGGATCTAAAGGCGTAACTGGAACTTCTGGTATCTGTGTGTTGCAAATTCTACCCATGCATGATTAATTTGTGAAGGATGTCAATCAAACCACTGAAATATTCCTGGGGACCCTGGCAAGTCTTGTAGTCCTCAAATTAAAACTGAGTTTATAGCTAAGTCACTGGGCTATACCTCAGATTCCAACTTTTGCTTAAAGCTTTTAGGCCATTTAGTCTCTAAAGTCCTTGCAAGATCTTTGTGCATTTGGGGGATTTTCTTCCTCTGTTAGAACTGCAGACAATAAACTGTGCTGCTTCTCAGAATAGAGCCTCTCCCTCAGAAAAGAAAAAAAAAGGGATCAGGCAGATACCTATTTCCATAAACTTATTCTATAAAGCTGCAGGTTAGAAGTGGAATTAAAACTGCTGACTTAAACCTCTGGTCATCCACACAACAAAGGGTCATTAGAGCACATTGGAGTGAAACCAGCAAAATACAGTGTGGCTACAGGCAAGAGCGAGGCTCAGAATCTATTTCGCAGAAGCTTGTTTTAATATTTCTGGCTGTGAATTTTAAACAAAATATTTTAAGCTCAAAAGAATGAGTTTTTATCCCTCTTCCAATGTTACTGCCTAAGCCATCCTTGGAGGGTTAGATGTTGTGGTACCATCAGCTCCAGCATAAGGGGGATCAGAGCTTGGCTGTAAGGGAACACGCAGCAGCTCTGGTCCCCTCTGTTTACATGAAAGGTGTTTTATCACCACAGGGTGTCACAGGAGACCCTACAAGTCCTTCTAGTCTAGTGGTTCCTTGCAATCTTTCTAATATTTTTTTTAGCATGGCAGTGGAGGCATGTGAGATGGAAGAATAGTTTCAAGTCTTTTAATCTCAGAAGGAGCAAGAATACAGGTCTCATGCTCCCTGGGTGAGTACTTTATCCATAATGTGATAGAGCTGCACCCAAACTGTACATGCATTTAAAGAAAGGCCAAACCATTTATCAGCACTCAAAGGAAAAGAGCGAGAGACACTGGAGAAAATGACATGTTGTGAATCCTACCCTTATCCTGACACTTAACTGTGGATACTCATATGTGCCCATATCTGTGAGGAGAAAAGGAGTTTTACAAATGTTCATCTTGAAAGTGTTGCCCATTAGTTTTTTGCAGGGATGGTCACAAAATGTGCTGCCTACCCTGGATCCTGGGCACTTACCTGCTTAATTCTCCTGAGCCCCTACATAGAGAACTTAATCCCTTAACACAGACTCAGTAATTCTCTTTCTGCAGCCAGGCACTAGAAGTCCCTGCTTAGATCCAGTTTTAAACCTATAGGCTGTAAAAAAAGGAAGGTGGAAGTCTCCAACTACTTTGTCTCAAAACTACCAAACTACAATATTTTTCTTAACAACATTTCTATCTTCCAGCACATATTCTGCCTTGCTTCTGGCAGTTCTTTCTTTCTCAGCCTGGGAAGAACTCAACCTAATGAAAAAGAGGGGTGCAATGAACATCCTGGCTGAGCTCTGAGGAATACTAAAAGCCCTCAAACCTGAGAGTGGTATTGCCATTTTATGGACAAGACAAAGATGAAAGCCAAGATGAAGTGGTAGTTAGGCACCTACTTGCCCTCCAAATGCTTAGTTCATCTTTTGGGTCCCAGTAAAAACCTCAACATTTCTGCCTAAATACCTGTATTATTCTAGCTGAGCACATGCAAAACCTTCCACAGAACATAGAAGTGACCCCTAAATAAGCAGCTAAATTACCTTTTCTCTTGCACTTTCTTGAGAGCAAGATCTTCAGAATAACTATTTTTTCTGAGGTATTCATTTAGCATGCTTTTGCATGTGTAAAAATATATATGCACTCAAACTATATTCAAAGAAAGGCCAAACCATTTACCCCATGAGTGGGTGGTGAGGGCACCCACCTCTAGTATGGAGACTCAGGTTTAGGCTGATGCAACCACTATCAGTAAATGGCTCAATGAGTGAATGAGAGAAACCTAGCAGGCAAAATGTGCTAGTCACACGAGAGGGAATCAGACCTCTGCATTGAATTAGACTGGGCAATGATTTCAGCTCACAACCACCATACCACAGTTATGTAAGTGTAGGCTACTAGGTCTCTCTCTCTCTCTGTTCATTTAATAACAGAAAAAACTGACAAAACTCCCCAGGGCCACATTAATAAAGTTAGGATTCTGAGCACAGATAAAAGACGCCTTTTGCATTTGATTGCTAATTCCTGCCTTTTTGTTTGGCTATTGCCTAGGGATCAACATAACAAGTTGTCTTGACATCTACAGAGAACCTAACTGAGGGCTGGGATTCAACAAAAACACAGCAATAATGAAGGACCAAGTACCTTTGAGACCTGGGGACGAAGTCATTTACCCGAGGTTACACAGAAGTGTAGCCAAAGCAGAGGCCTGTTCCACCTGTGAAATGAGAACTACACTACACAGATTTTAATATTACCCTGGTTTAAACCCAAACACACTAATATGGCATAACTATGTAAGCATTTTTGTACCCAGTGGCCCAGTAAACATAGTATTAGCAGTGTTAGTAACAGGCCACCCATCTTAGGCTAACTGTGCTAGCTACTCACAGTGTGAGGCCCTAGTAGTGACCTGTTAGGCTCATTACCAACTTCTTTTAGAAACTTACTGTGTGACTCAGAGCTTGATGCCTGGTGTTTCTCTTTATGATACACAGTTTAGGTGTGGGATAACAGCAAAGATCTTGAAAATATGGGCACAGGCTGAAAACAGAGGCCACACAACTCACTGGGGGACATAGAAAAAGCGTAACCCTGAGATATGGGAGAAGACTGGTTTTGCTTTAAGAAAAGAAGCAGCAGCTAAGAAAATGGAGCGGGGGGGGGAAACAGCTGAGCAGCAGGATAAGACACCTTCCCAGTCTGGGAAAGTAACCCCCCTACCACTACCACCAAGCATCACACAGCGTGTAGTCAGAGACAGAAGCCAAGGACTGGGAATCATCTTGTAAAAGGATAAGATCCCAAATTTGAGCAGGGAGGTGAAAGAAAGGAGGTACCCACTTGATTTCCAGCTTGCCTCCCCAAAAAGCTCTCAGCCCTGATCACCTGAGTAGCTGAGACCATCAACAACTGTAGCCACCAGTGCTGACTATTCAGTATCAGCTCCTTGGTATTGTACACTCTCACCACAGCAATCTTTAATTGCCTAAGATATGCACACTCAAATTCAGGTGCCAAAGTGACTGGCAGAACTGTCTGTGTCTTCTCATCCTTACCGCCTGTTTTGTCCACTCCACCCAAACTTCAGAGTTGTTTGGAGATGCTCTTCCCATAGCCTCCTTAGTCAACGAACACCCTTGCGCCCCGGTGGGACAGCCCCCATGTGCCAGCAGCCAGGTAGCAGGCACAAACTTGACTGTTCGCAGTTCATTGTGCAAAGAGCCAGAACTGGCAAATGAGGAAGGAGGTATTAAACACACTGTGGGAATGGGACTAATATAAACTAGTGACTGGGGATGCGGCTAGAGAAGGCAAACCAAGGAGGCACAGCTGCTGGCCTGCAAGGGTCCCTGCTTGGCTGAGGCCGGTCCTTAGCTGCCAACAGCTCTTCTCCCCCTTCTCTCATTCTCCTACTGTGATGCGAGCAACACCTGCAACATCTGGTAGTTGACAGGATATGTTCACAGAGTATTATGAAGCCAAATCCCTTTAAGAAGATGCCTAGAGTAGGTGCAAGAGCTCTCAAAAGCACTGAACAGGGATAGGATGGAGGCAGAGCATCAGACAGCAATGTGATACAACAATGTGATACAAAGGCCAGCGGGCTCTCTGGGTGTGTGCCTATGGATGCAATTTCAGTAGAGAAAGGGAGATGTCAACACCAATACACACACAGCGTGGAGAACCTCATATGGGATGCTGTCCACAGGTCTGGCCAGCTCTTCTACAGGGACGAACTGAGGCTGAAAGAGATGGCATTCTTGAATGACAGGGGAAATAAAGAGCATATAGTCACAGATGCTGAGAACTTGTCCAGCTTTGCCCAGACAAGCAATCACAGAGAGTCTGTATAAATCTGCCTGGATAAGGAAGAAGGGGAAATGTTTAGGGTCATCTTGTGTTCTTCAGTGAGTGTTCTCATTCTCTGGGAACATGGCCGTGAAGCTTGTGCTTAGCATTAACTTTAATGTCATTTCATGTCAGTTCATTTAAATTAGGAAGAAAGGTAAGCCTGTGATTATGAGTTGTTTTCACTTGGAGACTGTTCGTCTCAGATTTTAATTGCAGAATCAGACTTAATTCAAAATCCTGTCTTTGATAAACTGACTGTTAAATCCTTCCAAAGCAAACAGAAAAAACGAGAAATACCTATCTAGCTGTGTAATGAAGAAAACTAATCAGATTGAGCTGTGGAGCACTATTAAGTTATTGCTCTAACATAGTTTTCTGGTAGTTTACAAGAGCTCTTTTGTCCTAGAATTATTTAGTTCATTCTTTGTTTGTTTGTTTAAAGAACAACTCCACCAAGCAGTATGTCTCAGATACGTTCTTATGGCAATGACTTTCCTAGAATGACTTTACACTCTGAAGTGGAAGTATGTCCCTTTATCTGCTTAAAGATACGCTTCAGTACAAGCCCTCCACAATTCTGTTTGTTTTGGTAGAGATAAAAAAAGATTTTAGGTTGATTACCAACAGTTTACTTATTTATACTTACATATTTTTTACATATTCCCACACTTATTTACCGATGTGTATGTGTGTCTTAGGAGACTGCCCTCTTAAATAGTTTCTATAGTATGCTAATATGCTTAAAAGCTTTGTTAACCTGACATCAGTGTAAACAAAGGCCATTGCTTCCCATATCATCCAAAAAGAGAACACCATAATGTGAGAACTATGTGCTACTCCTAGCATGTTTCTGCAGTCTTTCAGAGTCACTGCAATTCAGTGATAAGGATGCCATTTATTTTTAATTTATTCAGTCTACTGTTGAGTCATACGCAGGATTTGATTTTTCTTTCAATGAGGCAAATTGACAGGGATAAGAAAAACAGAGTTTCTTAGAAAAATAAGTAACCCCAAGAACACTGACAATTTCTACAGCCCCCCCTCCTCACTATTACTGTTCAATATGTAACTCTCCAATTACTGTGTTTGCAAAGCAACTGTCAGGTTTCAGGAAGGTATAGCAACATAACTTATTACTGTCACTCAGATCCTTTGTAGTTAGCACACGACAAATTTCATGTACATCAGTTACTGAAGGCAGCTGGTGTTATCTGCTAATCGATTCACTCAGCACAATGTCAGGCTTTGAGTTTAATCCCTAGCTGCTTGCTGCTTTCAGAAGATCAGACAGTGGAATAGCATTGAGGGGGTGCAGAAAGGATGTGTACAGAGCAAAGTACATGGGGGACAAAAGGGCATTTCAAATGTCGGAGCACAGGAAAACTACATTTATTTTTTCAGCTGGTAGCAAATGAAAAAATGAAAATATATATTTCTCCCCAACTGGATTACAAGAACACGCAGAAACTTTGGTAAAACGTCCAAAGCTCAGTTTTAGTGGGTGTTTTGCAAAGAAATTGTAAGCCATTTTGCAAGAGGTCCTACTATTGAGGTAGTCTGAAATCTGGCTTGGAAAGCTAATTTCTGGAAGAGTGAGGATTCTCTCTGCAATATCTTCTTCAGATACAGCCATCAGTTTTGCGGAGTGCTAACTCCTCTTTCCTCAGCAACATTCCCACTATTTGTATTGACTCCGAGGGCTGTTATGATGCATCAAATCAGCAACTGCTGCGGAAAAATGAATAATTAGAACAGCATAAACAAGCACTTCTTCCCTGTCTCATCCAAATTTATGGAACAGTGAATTTTCAGACCTCCTCCCACTGGGGATACAGGGACTTTCTAACCATTCACTTTGTATGCTCAACCTAGTCCTGATGAAGTTCCTTACAATTTGAACCCCAAATTGTCTTTTACTCCCTCTTTGTTCTGGACAGCTTCTGCCTCAAACTGATTTGGTTGCCTTTTAGCAAGACACACCTCCAAGTATTTGGGAGGAAAAGACATGGAGAAGATGTGCTGTACAGGAGTTGGAGCAAAGGAGCAAAGCCAGTACCTGTATCCGTAGTGAAGTAACCTGGGCAGCACTAAGGATTCACTGGAAACCACATACATTTCAGATGTTTTTCTGCCACTATCTGTTCTGAACTTGACTTCCATGCTTCTCACAAGCAGAAGTACTTGTAATACCCCTAAGCTGCAACCCCTCTTTACAGGCAGGAACTGGAGGTGGACACGAGAATCGTGTCCTGTCCAAAGTCACGCAGGCAGTCTGAGGAACACATGCTGGCTTTTCTAAATCCTGAAGCTAATGCTCCAGCCTCTAGGACTTTTGTTCTAAACCCTGGCACCAAACTGAAGTAACTACACCTGAGGAACTTGAAGCGGTCTCCCTAAAGCCTAGGGAGATGCTGCCTCTGTTAGAACCTGCCATTACACAGCTCCACATGGTGACACCCAACACTACTGCCTATAACGATTACCAGCACAATACCAACAGAAAAGAGCTCATAAACTCCTGGCATAATGCTGCTAGTATTCCTATGAAGTTGACAGAAGAGTCAGTAAGACAGGAATGTTTTAGTGCCCACTGACCTACCATGAACTCCACATTGCTAATACCTGCTGGGACTTTCCCTTTAATAGAGCCAGCTGAGGCTTCTTCCTTCCTCCCAGTTTTGTCTCTGATCACAGTGCAAAGCTCCAGGATGCCACAGTATGATCAAAAGGCAACTGAGATTTATTGAGTGGTCACAGATCTCTTATAACACAGCAACTTTATGGTCTTTTCTGTCCTGAAAATGCTGCACAAATATTAACTAAGGAAAGCTTCCTTTTTACAGTGCAATAAGCTAGAAGATAGTGTCTGAAACAAGTCGTAAGTGTTGATGATAAATTGTCCTCATGAGCACAATTTTCTGCTTTAGTTATCTGCATAACTTCATGGGTCCCAGATGAGCAGACGATCATGAACAATGAAAGAAAAGATGCTCAAGTATGCTGTGTAAGCATCATACAAAAGAAGAGGAAATACCCAGGGCAATCTGAAAAAACATCCAAATGTAATCAGAACAGATTAGTGGTTTTGACATGGTGTCAGTAACTTCTCTTATTATGAGAAAATATTCAGATATAATTAGGCTCCATGTCACAAAGATTCAGAACTAATAACTTTGATGCAAATGTTTGTAAGCTGGGGATATAGCGTTCTCAGAGTCTCTGAAGGAAGCGCTTTACCTTTTGTCTGTTATGTATGAGGACAGCCTTAAAGAGTTGGCAAATACCTTGAAGGGTCAGTTCTCTGGTGATACTAATTACACTGGTGATAATAATTACTTCCTTGCAACTGATTAGCTTTTCTTCTTATTTGTTGTTGTAAGAGTTTACTTTCCATATGATCCATTTATCCCCCTCTGCTTTCTGTAAGAAGACTGCAGATGTTAAATATCAACAGGGGATATGCAAGAAAGGCTTGTGTTTTTCTTAGGTTGATTTTAAGGACTGGATTTGTAATTGCATTCAAATTCTGTCCCACTGAAACCACTGATGACTCCAGGTTATTAGAGTGATCCTCTGTTGTCTCACACTTGACACCTGTGAATCTCAGTCAGGTCTAGATAGCAAAATGCTGTCATTAAATGGTTTGAAAGATTTTGATTTGACAACATTTTTACAGCCATACTGTGCAGGTGTGAATGTCTACAATAAAAATAGCCATGGAGGAGCAAACTTCACATTTTGGGATTCTGTGTATCACACTGCTTGGGAATTTTTTGCTTGGGTTCAGTTCTGCTCTGTGGGATCATGGTAGCAGCTGTTACTTAGGAGTGCTCAAAATCTCACCTAATGAAGCCACATCAGTTGATTAGCGTATCAGTATACTGACAGGTCAACTAAGAAACACAGATGCAACATGTTCTATATTCTGTTGCTTTTATGATGATCTTTTCCCATGTCCTTCTGACCCTTCACATTAATACAGTTATATCATCTTCATTCCTAAGTGATATTAAATAAAGTGAGTGAGATGAAAGAGAATGCAAGTGGATGAAAGATGGAAAGAGACAGAGAAAGATGACAGAATCAATTAAATTAATTAATGGCAGAAAAACAACAGTAAAAAAGAAGTTCCTCAGTAAGTTGCAAGTGACATCAAATTCAGAAAGCAGCTTGGGGAGAAATAATGAGGTTACCAGACCTTTTTAACTACAATTAAATAATGTATGTTGTTCTAATCTAAAGAAAGCAAACAACAGCAGCACTTGAAAAGGAAGGGTCAGACTATGACTTTGGCCTTGTACCACAGGACTCTGCAGGAAAGGGCATGGAGCTGGGCAACAGAAGACATTGGCAAACCATCCTAGGGCCACTGTTTGCTTGCTGGGAGACACAAGGTAAGTCATCTACCTTTTCTTCAAGTAGGTTTCCTAAGAAAATGAAGCTTTCACAGCCATATTCACTTTGTCTGACCTCTCAGGAATTTCCTTGGCCCATTTCCAACACATCTGACAGAGCGTAGACTCCAAAGATACTACATTCCCCAAAGTTTCATGAAGGCAGTAGTAGCTTCAAGAAAAGTCATTACTGCTGCCTCTGACAGAATACTCAATTATACTTTAGATGTCAGAGAAGATACTAGATATTACAGAAAGATGTTAAGGACTAGCCTTTGTTAGTTACATCATCCATGGAAGTCTCTTTTCTTCTTCTATCCTTAATTTTCCTCCATCTATCCTTCTTATTTAGATTTTAAGTCCCTTGAGGCATACCTGTCTGCTGCTCTGTCTTTAGACCATGGCACTGGTGGGAGCTCCAGTCAGCTTAGATCTTGCCTGCGATGCATCTCGTAACACAAAACTATGTTCACCTCATACGAGAAGTAAGGATAATTTCACTAACAAATGACATTATTTATAGAGAACCCACAGCACAAGAAACAAATGGAGCTGTGTATATTTCCCTTCTGACATATATATATGAATGATCTCAAGGAAGAAAGCTATACATGTTTCACAACTTCATAGGACACACTGCTGCAGTTCTGTAACATGCATTTTCTGACAAAGAAAAATCAAGGTGAAGAAGTAAGTCAAAGTTAAAAAAAAAGTAAAGTGTAGTTCTACTGGAAGATGTTACAAACAGATGTATGCACTGTTCCAATAGGTCATGCCTCTCAGAAATAACTCTCCTGGGAATATAATACAAGCGAGAAGACTGTCAGGCTTTCAGAAAAGTCTACGGCAGTGCAGGAAGTGATGAGATTAAAGTCTTATGGTTGAACTTTATTCTAAGGGATAGTGGAATATAATAGAATTTCGTGTGCAACTTCGGCTTAGGGCAAAAAAATTCATCATGTGACCTACAGTCAGCAATATCACAGTTAAGCCAGTTTTAAATATACAGCATTCTTACCTATAAGCTACTGTTTTAACATTTTATCAACTGTGCTTCCTATTTACCTTTATTATATGGAAAACATATCAGAATTTATTATCCAAAGGGTATGATATCCAGGTGACACGATGTTTGAGGCGCAAGGAATAAAGAATAAACAGATAGCGCCCTGTAGTATACTTTTTTTTTTGTAAGTGAATAATTTAATAGCTGTCTAAGTAAGAGGGAGGGAAGAGATTTGTGGTACAATTCAGTAAAATCTTAGAGTGAGGAGTAGAAAAGGATTCTAAGTATTCACGAGTGAGGCTACCTCACAAATTCATCTCACAGATGTGGCAATTGTTTTCAAATAATTTAGCACACCTCGAAAGCCTGATAACCTGCTTGTTCGATGACTTCAACCACAGTGCTCAGTGTTGTACTGCCGTAAAACTTTGTGAAAATCAAAATGATAAGTATGTACTTATTAAAATTAAACAGCCATCCCTGAAGGTAATTGAGGGGCTGGTATGAACCCTCTGCAATTCCTCCATAGATATTAGAATTGAGTTACTACTCAAACAGTGCTATGAGGACAGTTTTGAAAAACAAAATAGATAAATTGAAAGGTAAGGAAATGCTGGATTCAGAAGAGAAGATCACCATTATTGTGATTTTATGCTTTTCCTGTTCATTAAGTACAAATCTGAACACAGCCTAACAATTCACACAGCAGTTAAGTCAGATGATTTTAGCAAAAGCAAGAATGAGTTCACTGAAAAGGTGTATTTACTTCAATTTAAATGGTATTTAACTTAGACTGAACTGAAGTCTTCTTACTGAAGTCTGCGTACAGCATTAGTGTGAGCAAGAAGTGAATGCAGCCTGGTTTTGCTTGTTTTTAAGAGGAAGTTCTTGAAGATGTATTTAATACATAATACATTATTTCTAAGTCCAGCTGAAGGAAAAGTTTTCAGTTAAGTAGACTATAAGAAAAATAATTGATAATACTAAAAGGCTTTCACTGTAGGCATTACCTAAGACATCACTGAGTTTTAGCTGCGCAAAAACTCTGGTTACCTCATAGGAAGATAATCCTATAAAAGTTGTTTGGTTTTTTTTTTTAATTTTGATGGAAGAAACATTTTAGTCTCATCCATACATAACTTATCACTTCACTTTTCAATTCCTGTAAAACTACGTTTTTACTGAAAGAGAAGAATCTGTAATTTTGAGAATATATTGTGGTGTTCCTCTGTAATAAAGAGGTTGAACACTTGAGTGAACTGCAAAGCTCATCTGCAGCTTAACTACAGAACTATAAACCATTCCTCTTAAATGCAGAGACAAATCAAGGATACCGAGGCACAGAAGAGAAAAAGGTTTAATAGTTTGTCATGAAGCATTTTGGAACATCTAAATAACAGTCCAATAAAGTATTATTATATTTGAGGTGTGAATTTCCTACCACATGTTTTTTTCTCTGGTAAAAGTTTCCATTGATAATAGGAAAATCACTGCCATTTGTATTTTCAAGGAAAGTAAACACTCACCAGGAGAATGTAGTCTTCCTCTACACCCACTTGATTTATAGTACTTAGGTTATTCATTGCCTATTATAATATGATTGTTGAAAACAATCCTCTTCCCTTTCTTTTTCCCTTGGGATGTTAGAAGGAAATAAAACAGCTTTGTGACCCAAAGTATTTGCAGGATGAGATTGACAGCTAATATATGACATCATTAAGCATAGAGTTATTACAGGATTATTTGATTTAAAAGTTTCTCACTAGACACTTAAGCTTTCAATAAAATAATTTATATAGACAAATTGAAGGGTAACAACTACCGTATTGCTGCCATAAGGCATTGGGTCACCTTAGCAAATGCACTACACAGTCAACCATAAATGTTTTGAACGGGACCAATGAATAATGTCATGGGCTTTTCAGTTGTGTTTGCCATAAATGGAAAGATTCAGCAACTGAATGAGATCAATGTTGTTTTGCTGCTGGCTTTACCCATTTATTCCAAATCATGAAACTAATTGTTTCTAGCTAAGCTTCATCAGGCTGAAAGCAAAACTGCCTCTTGCATTTTTTTCCTATCCATCAAAATACGTGGGCACAGTAAATTATAACTGTTATGCTTCATGTTCTCAGAGTTTATCTGGCTTTAGTGGACATCACAATAAATAATGAATGCACATACAATCCATTTGTTTTAAAGGGGTTTAGCAGAAGAAAATCAAGTGTTTTACAAAGGAGCTTTTAACAGGCAGCTACTTGATTTTGGGTAGTTCTAATAACTCGAAGGAAAATGTTGAATCGAAAGAATCTGACAAAACCATGGCATCCTAAATGCAAGGCAATGGGCAAGTCATATTAAACTTTTCTGATCTGCCGTAAGGTAGTACTCGTCTGTTGGCTTCGCCACTCATGGGGGTGCTTCTCGTCCCTCTTTGGGCTTTCCAGGTGACCGCCTCTCCCACTGGTTTGCCATTAGCTTCCAGCTGAAGATGCTATTTCCCGCTCCCTTTTTTTTTCCTACTGCTTCAGGTGCTTGAGCACTACCAAGCATTTCCTTACACCTGTTACATGATAAACCTGGCCGTACAAGACTCAGCACTTCTTGGCTTGTCCCCTAAAAACATTTATTGCTCCTGTCCTGGCGACTGATGCTTGTTTCACCTCTTGCTTGTGTTGTCCTCAGAATCTGCGATACTGTAGGTGGTCACCTAATGTACAAGGTGGCAATAAACCCTTCCCCACCTTTCAGTAAGCCTCCCCAACCCATCGCCCATGTGCTCGCTGGCTGTCCTAATACATCATTTTAATTCTTCCAGCTGCAGCTATCAAGCCTTTGGCTGTCAACCTTTAAAATGACAAAAATCATACTTTCCTCTTAATGCTATCACAAACACAAATTACTGTCAACTTAAAGTTAACTTGGCATGTTCTGGGTCATCAGGCAGTATTATTTTGCAATGCTTTTAGCCCTTTAATGAAATGCACTGAATTTTACTAAGCCTCATTGCTCTGAAGAACATGGTATAGTTATAGATGCTTTCCCCCAACGTATAACTGAGGAAGAGTTTTTGTTGTCCAAAGGCTCCCTAGACTGTAGTCAGAAGCAAAGATTTCCATGTCTTCTGCTGGATCAGGCTTTAATTGGAAGGAAATTCATGGATAAAAACTAATGTGGGAAAGCTTTTTCTGTCTTCTTATAATAGCTGTTATATAAACCTAACTCCCCATCTCATTAACTGCCTTAAGTTAGGGTATAAATACAAATATTTGATGGTGGAATGTTATCTTACCCTTCCTGAAATAAGTAGATTGTGCGATACATCACTGTCCACTGGAAGCACTAGCCGCTATTGTGGAGGAAATTAATTGCTTAATTCTACTCTCTAAGCCGCTAGCTAATTAGTGGAATAGCACTAAGCATTAGTTACCAGCTCTACAGTATTTCTTTGAAACTGCGCTCATTTTATCCACTAGTGGGAGGTGTACTGTATGTTTCTATGAAGTTATAGCTACTCCCAAGAATAAACACTCAACATGAACTGGTATTTAAGAATTTAAGCATAACTGGAGGTATTCTCTCTAGATTTCATATCAATCAAACCAATTGTTCATGCAAATGATCCTGATCCCAATCTTAATTGTACCTATCTTCTGGCAAATGTTTCAGTATATAAACAGAGTATAGCTACATAATGCAGAAGGTAAATTGTTCTGTGGTCTCAAAGGAAAACGTGCAATTCCTTTGGATTACACATAGTATTTCATCAAATACCAAAAGTTCAACAAGTGATAGGATATGACTCATAAGATCACCTTTCTTTGGAGAATACTGTTAATAGAAGCTAAATAACACAGTTAATTCTCTGCAATGTAACCACTGTGTGTTGATTTCTGTTCTTCGGTAATCCTCCAGTTCACTGCTGTCATTGCTGTGAGACTTTGAACGATACAGAGGCTTTATAATCTTGGCAAATGTTGCCCAGCACATCCACCAGCAATAAAAATCATCAGATGTAAACCTATGTGCACACTTTTCCTGCTGTGGATAGGACTGGCAAAAGTTATGCTGACAAAAATTAGGAAAAATCATGTATCAGAAATAGGTGAAAACCATGTATAGTTATTTCAGAACTAAAATGGGTTCAGACCAATTCACAACCCGTCCATTTCAAATCCATGTTAAATCAGAAAAGCTCAAATTCAAATTCCATCAGTTTACATTTTAAAAACTTTCAAATAATTTTATCTCTATATGGTTAATTTCTTTCATGCCCTCTATTTCAGAAATATTGATATCCCTGCTTTCTTCTTTCTGTATACTGGAAACCATTTTCTGTAGAGCACTGAATTTTCTCAAGACATCTCCTGTAAATTTTTGTTCACAGAAGCTTTTGTATGTTTTTGTTTACTGGAGCCGAACAGAGCGTGCATGCTAAGGGGAACAGGCCCAAACTTGACTGCGGGTCAAATCTTCCAACATCTTCGGCATTAGTAGCTAAACTTGTCATCTTAACTGTCAGTATAGTTGATGGGAACTCCAGAATGTGCCTGTGGTAAGACAGTGTACCCCAAAGACACAGTTTTTTGCTTGGGCTCTCAACTGGACCTTAGTAGGTCTAGTTGCACATGGACATACGCCACAGAACATGATTATGGTACTGTGGACAATTTTAAATGTCTGATCTCTAAAATAAGGAGAGGCGTGCCTCTTCTTTCTTCTGCCAGCTGCTGATCTACAGGCATTGTTGTAAGTAGGGCTGCAGAGTATGGGTACGTCTGCTTCTATGAATGAGCTGAGACAGCTGGATCCTGAAAAGCCTACAAGACACCTTAATTTCGTAGTGGTTACTTATAGTGTGGCAGTTTCCAAATTCATGTCTTGGTTTAGTAATTACTAACATTGTGTCCAAGAGCAAAATTCTTAGGGTAAGGCATACACCATATAGTTGTAGTACAAGGGAGTTTTTATGTAGGACCAAATGCTCACAATTTAAAAAAAGACACCTTGAGGCATGTTCCAATGTACAGTATAAAAGGAGTCCTGGTTATTGGCATTACAGTAGCACTATGGAGTATACCACAGCTTATGCCTCATTGTACTAAGTAGACTGTAAATGCAGATTGAGACACTCCCTATTAAGAGTTTACAGTTTAAATATACAAATTTTCTAGAAATAAATGATTGCTTTTCACCTCTGCTGAGAGGCTGGCTGAATATCAGGTGGTGGTGGCTTACAGGAACTAACTCAAATGGACATAGAAAGGAAACTTTATTGCAAGACAGCTATAGATCAAGGAAGAAGGCTGCACAGACTTACTGGTGTGAACTTCGTGCTGCTGGGATGAGTTTATAGCAAACCCTCTTTGCTGCCATTTCTGCCTTTGTGATAATTAGAATATTAATTCTAATAGATAAGAGAGTAAGATCAAAGCAATTGGAATAATTACTGGATAGGTAAAACTCCTATGCACGGCCTAGGCACTGTATGACTCATTGTCACCATGGTCTGCACTTTTGCTGCTAGCTATATGTTAGTTGATGAGAAATCACTACTGGTTTAACTACTTCCTTCTTTATATGTAGTTCTGTACCTGTGAAAGTATCAGTACCAATACACTGTGACCAATTTTTCTGAAATTTTCATTTGGTTTACAGTCAAGGAAAGTTAGATTTTTAAAAGTTTTTTATTACGAAGGACACTTGGGTGTGGTTGCTCTTCCTCCATTAAACAAACTTAAATTGATCAGTAAAGGCAGGAGACACTTTCTGAAATGCAAAGCGATCACTGAAAGGACAGAAATGTAAAGTGCAAAAAAAACCTGAAGAAAAACAATAATGTCACAGACAGACATTTTTATTAGAAGAAAACAATGGTTCAGTCAAATAACACAAAGGGTTATTGTTATTTCCCCTAAGTAGTTGATTTAATTACCAGTACTTTTTAATATTTTCAAGAAATAATTCATTCAAATGACAGGTCTTCCATTTGATCCTGAAACCAAAAGGATTGAACAGGATTTGCTTTATGTACATTTTAAAGCTCTTCCTTACCCTCAGTGAAACAAGGTCCCTTTGGACTTACACCCTGCTAGTGGCAGAGCTATATGGATTATGAAATAGTAGAAGTCTTCATATATTTCTGTAGAAAATGATATAGTGGCAAAGTTCCTGATTTCAAACCCTGGCTTCAGCCTTTCTAGGGCCACATAGGAATGCTAGCTCTGCTGAAAGGGAATTCTGCACACATATCTGCTAGCAAAACCTGCTATTTTTAGTCTTTGTCTATTCTGAAATCATTCATGTGTTCAGATGGATAGTAAACAATTAACAATCTTGTCTAATTGTGCTGTGTTGACCTTGGCCAGCAACTAAGCCCTCACCAGCCACTTGCTCGACCCCCCACCCTGGTATTATGGGGGAGAGAATGAGAGGAGAAAAAATGAGAAAAACTCCTGGTTTGAGATAAAGACAGTTTAATAAGTGAAGGAAAAAAATCGGAAAACCAAAAAAAGGTGATGCAAAGGCTCTCACTCACTACCTCTCACCAGCAAACTGATGCCCTGGAAGTCTCCAAGGAATGGCAGCTTTAGAAAAGACTACCCCAGTGTTACTGCTGAACATGAAGTTATTTAGTACGGAATACCACTTTGGCCAAGTCCCAGTCAGCTGTCCCAGCCATGTCCCCTGCCAAACTCCTGCCCACCCCCAGCCTCCTCAATTTGGGGGCAGAGTGAGAAACAGAGATGGCCTGGATGCTGTGCGGGCACTGTTCAGCAACAGCTAAAACGCTGGTGTGTTATCAGCACTGTTTTTGTCAGCAGTCTGAAACACGGCACCCCACGGGCTGCTAGGAAAAAAACTAACCCCATCCAAGCCAGACCCAGAACCCTAATGCCTTTAGACTTTCACAAAGCTAGCTCTGATTGAGAACAGGACTACAGAAATGAAAACTAAACCCAGGGGAGTTGTATCTTACAGCACACTCCTTGTGAATCAAAAATCAGGGAGATACCGATTTAACATGAACACTAATCTCTTGCATTTAATAAAGTTAGTGAAGTCAAATGTCTTACTCATGTTTCTGTTCTAGGCACCAATAACCATGAAGTCAGGTTCCAGATTTTCTGCTACTACACTTCTACTTACTTTTTAAAAAATTAACTACTTTTTGTAAAATTAAAAATTCAGCTTTGTGCTTTTTTCTAGAATAGTAAGTAAAATTACTACTTTTAGAACAAAAGTCTCTTGTGATCTTGGCTGAAATTAGACCAATGGTACTCTCAGAGTGTTTTTCAAATTGTCTATAATTGGTTTAAGTTCTCATCTCCTACAGGTGCTTTGCATTCCTCAGTGTCTCCTGACACTTAGAGGAAAGTTAAATTGCTAAAGTTAACTCATTGTGAGACTGCAATGAGCTAAAGCAAGTCAGAGTTTCCAGGGACTTGGGCATTAAGATTAGTCAATGTAATTTACTACCTTTTAGAAAATAGTTTTCCTTGTACGAGCAATTTCCTACAGTGAAAAGACAGAAAAAAAGGCAACTCTGAGCAATTTAGGAATTAGGATTTCAGGAGAAGTTAGAGGAAGTGCCTTATTACCACTTAACTAAAGCTGTATTAGAACATGTGAACAGAAGAATCAAGTCAAGGTTGCCCAGGAAGGCTTAATTCTAATATTTCTTACAATATGAGCGCTTGATTTTGTAGCTTCAGTGTTCTTTCAGAATAGTTTTTCTTCTGCGTGGTAAAAACTTCACTGTTGTTAACATTAACATAGCCCCTAAAGTTACGCAGCTATGTTGCGGCTTCTAGCAGCAAAGCAGGTTCTGCTAAATAATAGATTGTTAACAAAAAGATGCTGGGATGATTTGCTCACAGAGGAAGGAAATGTCAAATAGCAATATGTTTGCATATAATTATGTTACTGTCTTTCAGAACATCCTTATGTGTGCAGTGTTAGGCACAGTTAATCAAATAAACCTGCATATCTAATTCACTCTCTACTTCGAGGTCTGCTTTGGGGTGTTAGTTCTAGAGGCAAGAGGACAAGAGAACAGAGGCTAGAATATGCTTTTGCCTGTGTGCTTATACAGCACTATCAGCAGGTACTTTGGTGTGCAGTTAGATCAGCGTTATTCTTCCCAGTGACATTTCCTTACAAACAACTGGCTGATGAAAAGGAGACAAGGCTTAGGCACAGGAAGATGGAAAAAAAAATCACATGCCTTTGATCTTCAGCACATGCTGCTTGTGAATTTACAGGTGGTAGAAAGGCTTAAGGACTTATATGGTCCCTAAACATAAATAACCAGGACATTTGGTTGGTTTTTAATAAGCAAGTCATGACTGAATTTTTAAGCTCCATGCCATACCAAAATGCAGAGGAGGGCCTATTCCAAAACTGGGTGGCTGCTGGTGCCAGCACGTCACCGGTGCTGGCAAGGAGCGCTGTGGTCCTTCCCTTCCCTTCCCTTCCCTTCCCTTCCCTTCCCTTCCCTTCCCTTCCCTTCCCTTCCCTTCCCCTCTGCCCAGTCGGTGCGGCCAGTCTGCCCACCCAGGACCCTGCCCTGGACTCCGGTGCTCTCTGCTGTCGGCAGCCAGGTAGCAGAGCGTGGGTTCCAGTAAATGGCAGAGATGTTCTGCTAGGGCGCTTTTTGATAAAGACAGGCCCAAAGCACCTGGATTTGAGCACCCCATTCTAAATGTAAGCCAGTCTTCTGAAATGACCTAGCATGGAAAAGCAGATCGGTTTTCCTTCGGAAGAATCACTTAACCCAGACCATTTCAGGGACTGGGTTTACTGCATGGCCCCACAGAGAGTGCCCAGCTCACCAGGACTGTGAAATGGATATAGTGTGAAAATGGTGAAAACGGTGAAAATGGTAAGCCACAAAGGGACAGCCTCGGCAGCCCAGGCGAGGTAAGGCTGGGCGCTTGCCTCTCCGTTCTCCGTCATATACTCCAATGCTATGGTCCTGTTCCCAAACACCGCATGCAATCACAGTGTTTGTAAGCATGGGGGTGGGGGGTATACATGCGTGTCCGTAAATCAGAGTACCGACCCCACCCCATCCCCCCAAATTAGACACCAGAGGCATTGTAGGTCCAAAGATAAATCTGCGGCCCTTGTTGTAGTGGAACAGGGAGTAGTGGATATGTAGCCAGCTTACCCAAAGGCTGTCTGTGGTCGATCGGGCCTCCTCAAGTGAGGCTTCTCTAGGTTTTCTGTAAAACTTACAGCCTCAGTAACTAAAAATCATCATTTTACTTCTCGGTGACAGTGATTACCGACATCTTTATTCCCTGTCTCTGTCAGGTCGGTGCTCCAGCGAAGAGCCAGCGCCCGGGCAGGACGGGGGACAGCACGGGCCCACCTCGCCGCTCCCCGGGGTGACAGCCAGCCCCTCACGGGCAGGCGGCGGGAAGGAGAGAGCCCCGCCCCCCCGCCCCTCCCCCCGCGGCGGCGGCGGCGGCGGCGGCGGC
>JAVKLA010000024.1:1805079-1821933 GCA_034782735.1 Sagittarius serpentarius
GCCCCCCCCCCCCGCGCCGCCCCCCGCCCCCCGCCCCTCCCCCCGCCCCCGCCCCTCCCCCCGCCCCTCCCCCCGCGGCGGCGGCGGCGGCGGCGGCGGCGGCGCTTGGCCGGTGGGCGGCTGCCCCCTGGTGGCAGGAGGCGATAGAGGGCGAGGTCGGACTGCCTGCGGCTAAAGAGCGCGAGAAACGCCGTGGTTACCCCAGCAAGCAGGAGACGGCGTGACCGTACTTGGGTAGCTTAGGCGGATTTGGCTGCCTCAGTCAGTAATACAAGGGAACAAGAGAAAGGTCTAGTCCCTGGCTGCATTCCTCTGTCCTTGGACCTTTGGCCAGGAGGTGCCCGAACGGTTCTTGAAAGTCAGCTGCTCCGCTTAGGCAAGTGAAGGAAGATGTCTGCCCTGACAAGCAATTACCCTGCTCCTACATCTTTGCTCGTGATCTTGCATATCAGCCTTTCTTTCACATTTTTTTTTTTTATTTTCTTACCACATCCATAAAACTATTTCACATACAGCTCGTATCATATCACTGTGGCACGAGAATGCCCTGTGTCGTACCTGCTGCCTTGTTCCCTATTTACTTTTCTTGCATGGCTAAGTCATTCCATCAGATATTTTTAGTAGTTGTTGTGGCAGCCAAGTCTCTTTGGGCTGATTCCTGGAATTTTTCTCCCTAAAGTGTTTGTGGATAAATACTATGTTTCACCATCCATACTAATCCTGCCATCTTTATGCTCATGGTGGGTTGACCCTGGCTGAATGCCAGGTGCCCCCCAAAGCCTCTCTGTCACTCCCCCCCTCAGGTGGACGGAGGAGAGAAAATATAACGACAGGCTCGTGGGTCGAGGTAAGGACAGGGAGAGATCACTCACCAGTTACTGTCATGGGCAAAACAGGCTCCACTTGGGGAAACTTAATTCCATTTATTGCCGATCAAATCAGAGTAGGGTAATGAGAAAATAAAACCCAAATCTTAAAACACCTCCCCCCCCCGCTTCCTTTCTTCCTGGGCACAGCTTCACTCCTGGTTTTCTCTCCCTCCTCCCCGCCAGCAGCACAGGGGGACAGGGAATGGGGGTTGGGGTCAGTCCCTCACACCTTGTCTCTGCTGCTCGTCCCTCCTCAGGGGCAGGACTCCTCACTCTGCCCCTGCTCCCACCTGGGGAGACAATTCTCCATGAAATTCTCCAGTGTTGGTCCTTCCCACAGGCTGCCGTTCTTCACAAACGGCTCCAGCGTGGGTCCCTCCCACAGGCTGCAGTCCCTCAGGCACAGACTGCTCCAGCGCGGGTCCCCCGTGGGGTCACAACTCCTGACAGCAAATCTACTCCGGCCTGGGCTCCTCTCTCCACGGGGCCACAGGTCCTGCCAGGAGCCTGCTCCGTCGCGGGCTTCCCATAGGGTCACAGCCTTCTTCGGGCATCCCCCCGCTCCGGCATGGGGTCCTCCCCGGGCTGCAGGTGGAGATCTGCTTCAGCATGGACCTGCCTGTGCTGCAGGAGAATCTCTGCTCCGGTGCCTGGAGCACCTCCTGGCCCTCCTTCTGCACTGACCTGGGGGTCTGCAGGGTTGTTTCTCTCACGTATTCTCATTCCTCTCTCCAGCTGCAGAATGCACAGGGCTTTTTTCCCCGTCATAAAAATGTTATCCCAGAGGCGCTACCACTGTCGCTGATGGGCTCTGCCTTGGCCAGCGGTGGGCCTGTCTTGGAGCTTCTAGCAGCTTCTCACAGCAGCCGCCCCTGTAGCTCCCCCCACTACCAAAACCTTGCTACACAAACCCAATACAGTGCTTAATCTGAAATTTCATTCTCAAACAGAGCTTTTCTTTGTATTGTCTTCATACAGAGAACTCTGCAAAAGGGAGGCTTCATCTTTAGTCGGTCTCCATTAGAGCTGACATAAATATAAATAACAAAAATAATACTGGCTGTGGAAACTGCCACAGAAGGAAAGAATTACAAAGATGTGAATGAAAATGAAAATCATCTTGTTTAGAGAGATTACCTGACTTGCCCAAGGTCAAAAAGTGATTGTCAAAAGACAGGAAAGGAAACCTTGCGCAGAAATGAGTGAGGGGCTGGGTGAAAAACAGCAAGGGAAGATTGTGATGTTCTGCTACAGCCAGCGGATTTGTTTTATCAGAAATCACTTGCCCATGCAAGCCCATGGCATCAGCTTTCAAGTACTCCAGAAAAACCTTGCGTTCTCATGCTTTAATCAGTTTCTTCCATAGCCACTAGCTGACGCTGCAAGTAAAGCTGTCCTCTAGCAATCAGCCAAAATGAACTGCAGGCTGGCAGGAATGAAGATGATTTAAATTTTTTAATTTTATTTTTTATTTTAATTATTTTTTTCTCCCAGTTATTTTTTCCTCTCCTTTGAAGAGTTTATGCTCTAGAGATGTGCACTGCTCCTGAAACCTGGATTTTTCTAAATTGTCACCCATCCTAAGGGAATGCTGTTCTCACGTTCTGTGGCACAGTGGTTAAATAGGACTTGTCTGGATTTTCTACTTGAGTATCTTTTCCTAAAGTATCCACTACTTAATATTGTACCTACAGAGTTAACAAGTATTTTCCAAAATTCTTAAACAAAGCTGCTTTCATCCATTAAAACATTTTGGCCATCCTTCACCAGAGATCAATAATTTCCATCTCTCAACTACTGAGAAAGATAGACAAATCTGCCATAATTTTTAGGATGATCTCTTTTTCTCCCTGATCAATAATACTTCCTTTGTCACAAGAACTTAAGTATGAGATGTATTTGCCTCACCTTTCCAACTGTAGCATAAATCTTTTAAATTTTACCTGTCTTTCTAAAGCAGATCTGGAAAAAATTCAATTTTCTACATAAATTATGTCAGATAGGCCTAATTCTTTGTTGATTGCATGTTTTGTCTTGCGCGTTGCCTTGTTCTGTAAGTTCTGCTGGGGGGTTAATAAAAGTTATGCCGATTGACATCAGAAAGATAAGTCATCTTGGTGGAAAAAAATTTCCCCAAGCGTGGATTTTTGAAGAGTTATGCAAAACTGCCAATTCTTTCCCTGGGAGATCTCATCTTCCTGTTAGTGAGAGTTGAGAAAAACGCAAGAAGTGTTTGCCACCTGGAACACACATGCAGTATTGAAATAATGAGCATACAATCACATTTGCATTTGGACACAAACTCCTTCATTTTCAGCTCTGCCCGTCAGCAAGAGGACCCCCATCCTATAAAGACTTTTTCATGCTTTGAATGATTGCACTAAGTCAGGCAATTTACAGTGCAGAATAGAAATTATAAGTGCAATTTTTTTTTTTCCACTCTCAGCCTAAGGGCTGTGAGACATTACACCTCTACTGATGAATATTTTTTTCCACAGCTATCAGTTTCTAAATTGTCAAAACAATTTCAGTTATTTAGAAAATGTAAAATCTCTGATATGGAAAAAAAAATATAGAAAAATCCTTATTTTCAGTTCCTTACAGTATCCCAATAATAAATGCATATTAGCCCATTCCCATCTCTTCTAGTCGTCTTCTTTACTTTAACAGCTCCAACAGAAATGAGAGTTCATGCATGAAAACAGAAAATAATTTTTTTCCTGTATCATTATAACCTGTAATTTGTGGCTCTAGAAATCCAAAGGAAATATTAGCATAAGTGTGGTACTAACCCCATGATATTGACATAACTGTAATGCAGATATTATTTCTACAAATATGAATCTAGAATTAGGGATTAATCAAACGAAATGATATGTATATAAATGTTCTCAAAGTCCCCTCGGCTATGGTCCCATAACCCAGGATTGCTTTCTTTGCAGTCAGAATAAATACAGTTAAAACAAGCTATTACAAATGACGTGGTTTGGTGTTGGTGAGATTTGGGGAAGCAGGGGAAGAGGATGGATGGACGGATGAGTAGAAAGGGAGGGACAGCAGGAAGGGAGAAGGAAGAAAGTAAGGAGACAACGGAGGGATGGGATAGAAAGTTTTCTTCTCAAATGAAAAGCTAGTCTGAGGAACTCCGCTGTCTTGAAGATTTCACCTTCATCGGTCCTTCTCATCTCTCTGCCTTCCCATTGTTTGTCCTCACCTGCTTTTGCCTGTCTGCACTTGCTCTTTGTGGCTGACATCCCAGGCAAGATTATTTTAGTTTTCTACCTAACGTATAAGTGTTCAAATCAAAGAATTTTTCTGCTATGTGTATAAATATTAGTCTCTGTAAGACCAGTCTCTGAGAAGATCTCAGTGCTCCAGACAGCGTGCTGATACGATGCCCAAAGGCTGCCCCGCAATGCAGTATGAAACCAGAGATGGGTAGGTGCAGACATGGGAGTCTGTGGAGACCATCGTGGTCCACCTTTGCTGTCCCTCGGTGGGCTGATCGGCAAAGGCCTTTCAGTTCTGTTGGAATGAAAAAGGAATGAACAAATGGCTGACCGTAGGCTGCCAAAATATTCCTGTCAGTGCCAGCTAATTCATTCCTTTCCTCCTGTTCCCTTCCACCAAGGCATCTGGCCATAAGAAAGAGATTAGGCACTATTGTTGTCGTATATTGTTAAAAGGGTGCAATGTGAAATGGTGGAAGTCCGCAACAAATTGTGGCTTCCCCAAAGAAAGGAGAAAAAAGAAGAGGCTGGAGGGAGTGGAGATAAGCAATTGGTTTCTCTGAGCTTTATTCATTAGAATTTTATGCTCCTCTGTCCCCTCATGGTAGAAAGCTATGGTCAATCTTTATGCTGGTTTTAGTGATTCTGATTACCACACCCTGTGATATCTGTTCTTGCAAGAATCTAAACAAGACCTTTGGGGAAGTAAAAAAGGATCTCAGACTTTGGAGGAAGCTGGCATTTAGGAAATCCCTGCATTCACTTCTTAAGTTCATGAGTATTAATTTTGTTTAACGCTTTCTCCCACATTTGCTCTAGCTTTCAATCAATTCTGGTTTCACACAAACAGCGTAAGGGAAACCAGAGCACGGCTGCCAGGGTGACTATCCCAAGGCGGCTAGGAAGACCTGTGTACAATTCTTGCAGCTTGTTTCATATAAACATTGCAGCTACTTCGTTCCTTGTGCTTCATACGTACAAGCTGTGGCAATGTCAAAAGTATGTTTCTTTAGCTGCAGATTGGTTAATTTTTGACAGGAAAACATGAGAAAGCACCAATCTTAAGAATTTTTTTTCTCAATACCTAGCTCATTTTAAAAATGTTTACTTTCAGGTGGTTAATACTTTTTCTCATACATGTGTGCTGTACACAATGCACACGCTATCGAAAGGCAACAAACATTGTAGGGTAATACTGGAAGTATTTAAGGAAGAAGTTAAATCACATCCTAAGTTAGAAAAGACATAAACTTAAAAATTGATTCTGTACAAAGTTTGATCAATTGAGGAAAAGATGATGGAATTATTATTAAAACCTAAACTGTTCTTTTTGGTCTTTGATACTGCAAAGGTTCCAATTAAAACAAGGATGTTTTCAAAACACCACAGAACCTGTCACGTCTCCCTTCTGCAAAAAGCCCAAGTGAAACAGAAGCAAAAGTGTCAGTGACTTTTGGTAGAGTATTTGATCTCTGTGGGATCCTTTGACTTGATTCTCAGTCAAGGATCTCATTATTGAAGTAAAAAATACACTTGTTTAGCTTTTTATCTAGGAGTAGCAATTATTTGCTCAACACTAAGTTTCTTTCTCAGAAGATACGACCTCATTCTTCTCCATTGTTAGATTCTACCACTTGCTTTCTGCCGTCTACCATAGTTTTATCCTAATCTAAATAGGTAAAGTGTAATTTAAGAGCACAAGAACAACAGTAAGCGTCTACTAGCTGCTTACTGCATTGCTAATGCTTTTATGGAATGTAGCAGATTCTTAAATATTTAATATAACTTACTCTTCCCTTTAACCATTCCATTCTCTGTGAGGGATCTCATGAAATATGAATTATGCCTAGTGACTGCCTCATTTCAGTCATATTGCATATGCAGCTTCCATGCAAAAAGGAGAGAAAATGCTTAGTATATGTTATTCTATTCCTAACTGAGGTTCTCAGGTTTCCACAGTCACCCCAAATTCCCTGCTAAGCATTAAGATCAAGAACTGGAATGGGTTATAGGAAGCAAACTCATTGTGACAATCTCTGTGGTGAACCAGAACATGATCAGTTTAAACTCATGAAAATTCAACACCAGCCTTTAGTTCAGCCTTTACAACTGTTTTGAAAGCAAAATTTTGCAAAGGATTCATTTTCAAAAGCAATTTCTCGTGCACCATCGTGTACAAAATGACCAACTGCTCACAGGTGCACCAGTTTCATCTGTGTATGTGAACGGTAGTCCTAGGTTCAGATGGGTGCACAGAAAGAATGAATTGTAGAAGTTACATCTGGAAAGAACACTCAAGGCACCTCAGCAAAACTTTTCAGCAGCGGCGTTCGAAGCAGGAGCAGGGTTGTGAAGGGTGGTGCTGGCACTTCGAGGGGCCTTCAGCTGAACCATGGCTCTGCCTCCTTAACAAGATTGCATCATACCAAGTACACATATTGAACAGCTGTACGTGTCAGTTGCATCTGTGTGACGAACTCCATTTGTCATGTGTCTTAAATGTCTCATCTTCCTCCTTGGTCTTCCACCTACGCAAGGACTGTGTCTGACTCTTGACGTCTTTGAACAGCGGCCGAGATAAACATGTTTTTGAAAGGACTGAATTACTTCCAATTCCTTCCTCATTTTCAGGTGCTAATGTTGGAGGATTTTTTGTGAGTCGTGAATATCAAAACATACATTTTTCATTCATGGAAATGAATTTGTGAGCAATTCTTCCCGATTACATAAAAGAGCTTTTTTCTTGCCAGGGTATGTGTGATATAGAAGGTTCTTAATGAGAGAATCTACATATATAGCAAGCCCTATCCCTGTCTAGATAATACATTACATCTTACAAGTGTGACGTTTTTGTAGTGTTTCAGGTAATATGGCAACATGAACTTTCCTTTAAAAAAAAAATTTTCGAATTTGCCAGATTATAGAAAAGAACTTGCTAATATGAATCTTGAAAAGCTCAGAACTATGACCTTAAGTAGAAACCTGTTTGACTCCATTGTATTTTGTTTGCTCATGACCTTTATGAGGCCTCCTATAAGTTCAATTCTTTGAGTTGGCAATATGTAGTAATTCCTACTAGTTATTTTTCTTTCCTATTTGGGTGTGAACAGTTGAATTTGAGGAGTTATTACAGTCTGTCTTTATGAACTGATACCTACTGCCAGCACTATTCTTGTTTGGGAATATCTTCATAGCTTGGAAGAAATACTGTTTTCTCAGGTTTATGCCAGAGAAAGATTGATATATGGAATAAGTGGTAACGATTCTATCAAAATATTACTATATTTGCCCCTTCCCTAAAAGAGCCCACACAATCCCATCCCTTTTCCCCAAAGGTCTGTTTCCTGTTTATCGCAGAATTGTTGAATAGCAGAGAAAAAGAAAAAATCCTCAAGAAAAAATTGTATTTTCTATGGCAAAAGGATTCTTTATGAATGTATGTTTTCACATTATTCCCTCTTTCTCTCTAAATGTACATGAAACAAGATACGAATCATTAAATCTTTCCTCACCATTTTCATGCCACCCAATTTTTAAGTCTTCCCAATATCTTTTAGTATTATAGATTAGCAGAGCTGTTTAATGTCCCCAGACAGGATGACAATACCTTGGTGAAGACAAATAGCTTTTCCACCCTTAAATTCCATAGCAATGTTCATTCAACCTACCAGCAGGAGTGGGATTAGTGAACTCACTGGTTGACTCCTTAGACCAGACTTCAGAAGGTTCCTTTCAGGAACATAAAAGGAATAGGAGACTTGCAGTAGTAAATATTCCCAAGGCTATGGGGAATCATAAAGCAAACATCTTGCTGTAATTAAACAAGGAGAAAAAAAAAAAATAATGGTTGACTAGGTCATTACATAAATGATGGCTTGTAGTGAAACAATTATTTTCTTTAAATAAAAACTACTAACCTCTCAGTGCCTATAAATGTCTCATGAGACATCCTGTCTTACTTATGTGAAAATTTTGTGGTAGAAAATATGAAAAACAAATTTATAAGCTTGTATCACATTCAAGCTATAGATTTTTTAAACAAAAGCAGTTTAGCAAATTATAGGCAGCCATGTTTTATTAAGAGACAGTGAAGGAAAAGTCTTGAAGAGAGGTGCAAATTTATCTGGCTAGCATCTGAGATATGAGTAAAAATGAAGAATGAGAGAAAGCACAGAAGTCCACTATAAAATTGGTCATGCTTCCTATTTTATACTGCTGTGGATCATGTACTGTCATTTATACTTCACGTTTATGGTAAGTTTCATGTTAGCATTAAATACCTCAGCTTACCTCTGGAAAAGTAAGAAGGATGAACTTCATTTTGTTCAGTAGGAAAATGTAATCACCATGAAAAAATTCTAAAACAAGAGTTACTGCAATCAGAGAGCCGTGGTAATATCTCCATGAATTTTTTTAAGAGTAAAGCACTGTGGGTTTTTTTTAAATGAGAAAAGGCTGGTTTTCACTATAAGAACTTCCACAGAAAACATATCCTTTTTAATTCAGACATAAGAAGAGATACTTCATAGGGCCTTAAAAAACCAGATTTCTTCGGTCCTGCAACACCCCAGACCTAGGTAGACAGGTTAGCTTCTACTTCCCAAACCTGCTACATGCTACACTTCGGATCTGCATTAAATAACTTATTAGCACCCTGACATGCTTTCTTATGGTTTAAATAAACTTCTTGCAGGTAACCCACCTCCAGTGCCTTCCGCTTCTGCTGCAGCCTTCACTGCCCAGGCGTCCGCGCTGCTTTTACTTCCCCAGGTGTGCTGTGGGTGAGGGCTCACAGGCAGGCAGGAACAGGTACTAGAGGAGTGGAAAGCCCCGTAGTAGTTGCCCCTATTTCCTTTTAGCAAGGAAAAAGAGTGTTACAAGACTGGTGTAAGCAATTTTTTTTCATAATGCTGTAGTATCCCCCAGTTAGCTCCATCTAACAGCAGGGAGAGATACTCGTGTAATTTTGGCCTGATCAAGCTAGATGCTGCACAGATTTCAGAAGTGTTGTCTTCAAAGATCTCTTCCAAGAACCTTCCTAAACATTATTTATTATAATCCAGATAATCTAATATGCATTTCATTATGCATCTGGGATATCTTGTATCTCTCATTAAGCATTAACTCATGAGATGTGAAAGCCCAAATCAAGAAAGGAATAGAAGGAAAAGAACGATAACAACAACAACAACAAAAAGGCAAAGACTTCAGGAGGCATTCAAATTATTTCACAGGACCTGCCGTTTTTATTGAATCTTAGCAAATATAAATTTTCTTCCTCTGACAGCTCATATTTCCATTGGGTAAGATGGTACTTCTTCCTGTATTGCCCTATGTTATTTTCTCAGTTGCTTCCAGGTTGTTTTGTGTGAGGAAAATACAGAAAATGGAACAAGCAGTGCAGTGTTAAATACTGGGTGCCATTTGGAGGGTGCAGTATTTCACAAGTCAAAAAGCCAGAATAAAGCTGAGAATATTTCAGTTTCCTGATCAAAATAGTTTCTATTTTTAGGGAAGCAAATACCTTCAGAGTTTTTGTTTTTACCAATTCTATCCAACGTGATTCTCTCCATGTATTTATTTTTCAATTTTCTATTTCTAGAAAGGCTGTTGTGATTACTTTCCATATTCTATATATTCATGCTGAAAATAATTTGTTTTCTCATCCTAAGTTTACACCAAGCTAAACTGAATAGGAATATATACACAAGAGAAAAGCAAATCAAGTTTTTATCAGTGCACGAAATGATTTCTATAAGTTTGGCCAATTATATTTATGGGGTTCTGAAACCAGAAAGAAGAAAATATTCAGAAGATTTTAATTGGAAAAGTTTTGTTTATGTCTCTTGTTGCCCTGTGGAATTTATTTTTCCCTGAGAGTTTTCTACTTGCCATCATTTCAAATTAAGACACATGTAACATATGTGCATTGATGTAAAAGGGCGATGGTTATTCCTCGGTTCTTCTGAGGTGGCTGGGGATCCCTTCTAGCTGCTTAATGGTAGAGACATGCCATTTTCTGTTGTCCTTAGTTCCACTTCACTCAAAATACATCTCTTGTAAATTGGCTTGGGGTAAAATCTTCATCCTGCTGAAGTCAATGCAAGTTTTAATATTGGCCACAATTGTATCCCGACATCTCAGAAAGACACAGCATGTTACGTGCTGCAAGTTTCTTCTTCATTACAATGAAAGAAATTACGCTGTAGCACATGTGAAGGCTCTCTGTACTTTCTTGAACTGCCTGCCACCTTCCTGTGCCTTTTGTACCCTTCTAACTTACTCTTTCCTCCTACATCCTGCTCCTTTTCAGGGACTTTTTGAAGCGTGCTGTCAGCATACTACCACATTTGCAACAGTAACTGCAATCAATGATTTTTAGGACAGATTTCATTCTAACTCAATATAAAAATAACATATGACTAAAGAGAGTGAGCATGTGAAATGTATCTGTCCTTCACAGCATGGCTGCTTCAGTATCTACTTGGAGCTATGCTTCTTCTAGCATGTAAACAGACATGATCTTGTACATTGTAGTGCCAGGAAAGAGGCAAGAAATACAATCCCAGTTTTTTTGTGGGGTACAAAGTTCACAACAGTAATGAATAAGATGAGTGTTTTATCTACATGCCCTGTGCACTGTGCTCTTAGTCATATACCTTATATATTGTCCCAAGGTGAGATGTGTTCCAGAAGAGGGCACGCGGATGAGGCTTTTGTGGTGCCTGTGCACTTCTAGATGAAGTCAGGAAGCTTTCCAAAGCCACAGTTTATTTTTCCAGTGTTAGCAATGTTTGCGTGTGTATGCAGGTGTATTTCCCTCATATCCCTTATCTTCAAACGTGACTGAAGCATAGCATCACCGTGCCTCATTCCCCGTTTTTTGTCCCACTGAAAAAAGAATGCCCCCATGCTGTGAGCAATGAGGCATGGCTATTTATTGCCGGTTTACAACAAGTTCAGAGGTCTAAGTTGCACATTTTCTCCTGAAGATGGAAAGGAGACCAATAGATTGTATCTGTCTAAGGATCTTCCATTTTTGTGTGCTTATGGTTGGAAAGTTTAGCTTCAGTCCCTAAGGGCAACTGACCCAGGTTTTTCCCAGCATGATTAGTAGATTGTAGCTGCTGCTCTTTGACCCATTAATGAGGATCAAATGAAGGTAAGTCTGACTTTTGCAGTGGGGAGAAGTCAAACCATGTGATGAAAGCAATCACAGGAGGGCTGGAGTAAAGATATGCTAGCCTAATTAGACCCAGGTTTCCTGAGAGAGGATCTGGCAAGCATATGCGATCTCACTGGTCTTGAACTGTGGTCTTGAGCTATGGAATATGCACAAGCAGGCTGGGATGGACAGGTGAGGTCCTCGGACAGTATCTGTGCTTGCAGCTTGTATTCACAGTGACGCAGATTCCACCAGAGTCTCTCCTGAATGATATTTTCATTCTGGTGCCAGGGGTTAGTCTTCCAGAGTGAAACTAGAACTGAGATTTTGTAGTCATTACTAATAACAAGAATGTTAACATTAGCTACCTAAGCACATAATAATAGCAAGGGTGAATGTATTCTTCCTATATGGCTTCCCTTTTAAATTTCAATAGGGCATGGTATTCTGCCTTTTCACTAGATGGACTGTAGTATTACGTGCTGAAAGCACACTATATTCCATCCAAGAAATGGCTGTATTTAGCTCTACTGAATGTGTAAAGATTTTTATCAGTTCCTTATGAATTTCATTAAGATGCTGAGACATGCTATTGTTTACTGTTTGTGAAAGCCTGTTGAGATCCTGTAAGGAAAGACAATACAGATAATTGTTAATTTACAACATTTGAAAATATTTTGCTGAACTTAGAGAAGAAAACACTACATCAGGTTTGTTTGTCAATTGCCTGATTTCTTTACTATTTATTCTTTCTGCATTTCAGAAGAGTATTGTGATTGAATTTTACATGGGGACTCACATTTTCTTTGGAAATGTTAAATTAAAAAAAAAAACACAACAAAATAAGAGAAAATATCTAGACTCTTTTTTAACTCAAATTGTTTTCTAACAGCTTTTATAAGAAGAGCTATATTAACAGATTTTTTGGCTAGACTGCTTGGGCTGTCTATGTCACATCAGTTGTGCAGCTGTGACTCAAATCTATGACCACTAACTTACACATACAGTTCCTCTAGTATTCTTTTTTTCTTCTGTGTGTTCCTAGATCATTTTGTTCGTATGAAGCCAATTATTTAAATTGTAAACAGTGAGATTTCTGAAGCAATGAGTGGCTTTGCATTTATTACAACTGGGACAAATTTCTAGGAGAAAGGAGGGACTTGGCTAAGAAAGGGTGGGGGGAAGTCATAGATTCCAGTGAAGGCTATTAATTGTTTTCTTATGCTGTTGGTGCTGCCGCCTTCCTACCCCTTCCTTGCCCTCTGTAAAAACATTGTGGGTACAAATGGCAAAAGCTGCTGGAGAGCCTGGGGAGACGCTGAGGCAGTGGCCTCGTCCGAATGCCAAGTTGCTGCAACTCGGCTTCTCCCAGAGCCAGAGGTTGGTCGGTGTGAAGTTGTCTCCAGTATCTGCAAGGTACTGCACGCACTGCGTAGCCATGTCCTTGAGGAGCAGCATTGGACTGGCACTGGGGGCGAGAGAAAAGTCTTCACGCTGGAGAGAAGCCATGGAGACCGAGAAGCGGCGTGAGGCAGTAGCTCTAATGAGAAAGCGGAAACATTGAGCTGAAGTTTCTGCAAAAAGGAAAAACTGTCTGTGCTGCAGATCATTACTACCCCACCTGAAAGAGACGGATGTGTCCACTTTTTGTAACATTCCCTAAGAAATACCTGTCTCCACAGCACTGGTCTGTGCTTCAAAGAGAAGACTGGCCTATGAGCCATGAACAATGTGAGCGTTCAGCAAAGATGAAGAGGTGTTTCCCGTTAGAGAAATAACTAAAAGGAGGAGGAGAAAATAATGGATGTGAGCAACGTAGCCAAGCTAACATTGCGGTTAAAACATGAAGCATTACAGTTTCTGACCTCCTCTTTTGTCTTGTGGAAACTGTTCCAGCTGTAGCCACAAGTTGGGAAACAAAAAAATGCACAGAGCTTACAGTACAGGCGAGGCTTAGCTGGAATCTGGGAAAAATGAATTCTGTGTGGGTTTTGTTAAAAAAAAAATCAAAACTTGCAAATGACATACTTCTTAATAAGAAATTTATAGGCTTTAAATCTTCTATTTTTGTGGATATTCAAAAGAAGTGTGAACAGAGCATTTTACAATAATTTTTTTGTACTGTCATAACTCAGAATTGCAACATGCGACTCTTAGGGTCTTCATCAGCGGATTTCAGAGCTTTTTATGCTTGAAACCAATATAACTCCTTCACTTAGAAATGGGCAACTTTCCAGGCTCCAACACATCAGTAGCAGAGCTGGGAAGATTATGGACATGTCCAATACTCGTCCAGTGCCCTAGGCAGCATTATGGGTCGGAAAGAATTTCGCTCTAGCTTCATCTCTGGGCATTGCTTCCTTGTTTGATGGAAGGTTGAAATGGAACTGCATCTATACATTTGATCTATAGTGACAGTTATGGGTAGTCACCTATGCCACAGTCATGGCAGGCATTCACAGCTCTGTAGTTTTTCAGTATATTTGATCCTTGTATCTTCATTCTTCATTTTCTCTTCATTACTTTCTAGTGGTTAGATTCAACTGAACATATATTTCATGGATTGCAGTAAGTGATCAGATTAAACTGAATATATATTTAATGGATTATAATATTTCTATTTCTGCCTGTGTACATAACTGAAAAGTAACATTTTGGAGAGATTTGCTTGTCCATTAGCATACCGTGTGCAGCACAGACCTCTTTGCTACTCTTCCCTGATAAGCAAGCCGCCAATGCCAGTTTAGTAATGCTCCTAACAGGCAACAAGGTATATTTGTTCCTTTTCATCAAACAATCCGCAATATTGGTCGTCTTCCTAGAAGAGATCAGCCTACAGCTTTCTAAAATAAGGTCATTAGAACTGCCAGTTTAGTTTTGTTGTAGCCTTGTGACTGACAATGCCTCAGGGGTGAGAGGACATGACTTAGCTCCTCCTTCCTAGAAAATACTACCAAAAAGCTGTCTGTCTGTCCATCTGTCTTGCAAAACTGTACTGCTTGGTGATTACATCAGCTAGGCTATGTCATTGCTTTGTCCACAATGAGTGAGCACTGCAGTAGTCATGGACACTCCAACCCCTGGTTCCCAGACATCTGAGAAGAAAAGTAGAGTAATGAAATCACTTGGACAGTTTTCAGTGGAAAAGACCATTTCTGCTTTGCGTAAAGGTCTGCTGGAAACACAATTGGCCTGCATTTCCTCCACTTGACTTCATCTCCAGGATCTTGAATCATGATTTGCTTATCAAAATAAAATTTTCAACTCTAGAAACACTCCAGCATGTCAAGAGTTATCAGTGGTCTGTCTTTCACAGCTCTTTTATATGATTTTTGTCTTGTCTACTCAATTTGTTTCAAAGAGTTCAAGTATTCTTGAAAGACACATAGGCATTTTGACTTAGTAACATGCAATCCTGGACATGAACTCATGAAGATCTGCATTATAAATGGTTCATTCTGACTCCTGCTATGAAGACGGCATATAACTGGCTTATTTATGGGTATCAGATAAAACTTACCTTATGCCTGTGCAACTGTCTTATTTCTGTGCTGTGTGTAGGCACTAGTAAGGAAGCAGCAATGCCCTTAAGTGGAGCATTGGCAGCTCGAGAGTATGCATCAAAGGCATTTGGTGGGAGATGGCTTTTATAAAATTCCTGTGGGAATTCACAGTAGCTTTTCTTTTCATCCAATCATATCTTTGGATATACTAGTCAGACCTTTGGTGTCCAACTTTTTTACAGATACCCCTTTTCTATTTTGACTGGCTCTATTGACAGTGGTGATCTAGATGTATAAGCTGCTCTTCTATGTGAAAGACGTCCCCTCTTACTAGAGTCTCCTTCAGCTTCTGATGAAATAGTCTCGCCACCAGTTTGTTGCTGTTACTACGGCTTGCGTTTATTTAAACTAAGTAGATCAGAGTACTTTCGTCTAGGGGTTGCTTCAGTCCTCACGCACGTCTGAGAGACTGTGGAGGTAAGTGGTCAGATAATTTACAAACGCCAGTGGTTCCTAACTGATTTAGTATCATTAGGTACAGACAGCTCTTCTGCAGTTTTTAAATTTTGGGGAGCTAAAATATAACCTGTAGAAGTGAGCCAGAAGGCTTTGTTATACATTTGATTGGAATTTTACCTCTTCTTTCCTCAGTTTTCTTTCAGTTCCCCAGGTTCTTCTGTGAGAGAAGTGGTACTGTGATTGTAACCTTCTGTAGCTTCTGCTCCTTTTTTTCCCATGTTTTTATACAAAAATGTGATAAATGATGATGCTGATCACTGTGAGACCTATTAACATATCTTCCTGGCAACTCTGGTAGTCCTCTGCTGGCAATTTCATCTCTAAACAACATTCTCAAGCATCTGTATCTACTGAGTAGTGTCCAAATCTGATGATATAACTATTTTTTCTCCAGTAACTCTCTCTGGCGCGATGTCCTGACAATATTCTGGGTTGGGCCAAGTTACACAATACTCCTTCGACTTTTGGGAAGGAGCCTTTTTAGGGCACAGAGTTGCTTGATCTTTGCAAAGGTGAAGCTGCCTGAAACCTCAGTATCCAATATGCTGTTAACAGGCTGTAGCACCTTAGGAAAGATTTCTAATTATTCCATCAGCTTTATTACTCCCATTACTTACTTCTTTGCATGTAATTGTTATTTTCAGCAGCAGCTGTTTAACCATCTGAATCATTTTATCCCAGCTGAAACATATTTGGAAACTATCTTCTTTATGCAAAAACATCCTGATAATCTTTCAGCAGCTATTGCGAGGATGTGACAGTGCATTGTCTGTTGTGGGCACGTGTTTTGGTTTCCCTTGTGCATCCGTTCTATGACTCATTTGTGCCAGTTTTAGTGTCACCAAGTTAAAGAATTCACTTATTTCAGCTGTCATCACTAAATTCTGTGTTATAAGCAGTGAGTGAAATCTCAGCCTCTTTTCCAGGTAGTCTGCTTACAATTTAAACTGCTGTAGGAATACTGGGAACATGCAGTCTCATCATTTTAGCTTTGTTTTACTTGGATACATTTAATTTTTTTCTTTTGCATTGTGCTCGGGAAGTTTGTAGCTTATGACTACATTTGGGCTGTCAGCATCCTGCTTGTCTGCATGCTGCTTCGTTGTTTCAGCTGGTGTGCATCCCCCGTGCATCATCAGAATGGGCTGAAGGGACAAATATCTTTGCCATCTCTGCCATTTTCAACTATTTTTTGAAAATTCCATTCATACACTTCATGTAGTTAGAGTTTTTCTCTCTAAGCATTGTATTGGGTTTGCATGGCAAGGTTTTGGTAGCGGGGTGGGCTACAAGGGTGGCTGCTGTGAGAAGCTGCTAGAAGCTTCCCCTGTGCCCAACAGAGTCGATGCCAGCCGGCTCCAAGACGGACTCGCTGCTCGCCAAGGCCGAGCCCATCAGCAACGGTGGTGGCACCTCTGGGACAAATGACTTAAGAATGGAAAAAAAACCTGCTGCGCATTCTGCAGCCAGAGAGAGGAGTGAGAACATGTAAGAGAAACAACCCTGCAGACCCCCAGGTCAGTGCAGAAGGAGGGGCAGGAGGTGCTCCAGGCGCCGGAGCAGAGATT
>JAVKLA010000024.1:1822068-1858764 GCA_034782735.1 Sagittarius serpentarius
GACCCCGCGGGGGACCCGCGCTGGAGCAGTCTGTGCCTGAGGGACTGCAGCCCGTGGGAGGGACCCACGCTGGAGCAATTTGTGAAGAACGGCAGCTCGTGGGAAGGACCAACACTGGAAAATTTCATGGAGAATTGTCTCCCGTGGGAGGGACCCCAGGCTGGAGCAGGGGCAGAGTGAGGAGTCCTGCCCCTGAGGAGGGACGAGCGGCAGAGACAAGGTGTGAGGGACTGACCCCAACCCCTGTTCCCCGTCCCCCTGCACCGCTGTGGGAGAGGAAGGAGAGAAAACCGGGAGTGAAGCTGTGCCTGGGACGAAAGGAAGGGTGGGGGGAAGGTGTTTTAAGATTTAGTTTTATTTTTCTCATTACTCTACTCTGATTTGATTGGTAATAAATTAGATTAATTTTCCCCAAGTGGAGCCTGTTTTGCCCATGACAGTAACTGGTGAGTGATCTCTCCCTGTCCTTACCTCAACCCACGAGCCTGTTGTTATACTTTCTCTCCCCGTCCAGCTGAGGTGGGGAGTGATAGAGCGGCTTTGGGGGGCACCTGGTGTCCAGCCAGGGTCAACCCACCACAAGCGCTATTCAGCTATGCACTTTGGTTGGGGGGTGTGGGGTGGGAAAGCCCTTCTGCCTTTTTTCTAATTTGGTGCAAGTACTTTGCAGTTCAGGTAACTGCAGAAACCATCTATTTTTAATGTTTAACACATCCAAGAGTTCATTCTCTCTGTCACTTGCTATCTTAGCATGGTTTGGCAAGCACTTAAGGTCTGGAAAATAGTATTGTTTAAAGGCATAATTTGTTAAAATACAAGTTCAAATGTAAGTGATAAAATATTCCTTAAACTTAAGAAACTTTTAATGTGAAATTGATCCTCTGAAGACAGTTTTAGGGAAGTGAAAACGGGAGGTTACAATTACAGAGTATTTTGCAATATTAACAATGATGTGTTGTTTGCTAATGGCAAGATTAATAAATAGTATTTGTTTACAAAAGCTTGGTGCCTTTCCAGATATCATGGGCTGTGGGGCCCTGTGATTTGCTTCAGTTTTTACTGTAGTTGTTTAGATTTGACTTTCAGTTCCACCACAATGGATCCCTTTATGTAAGCAGAGGAATAGAGAGCTTTCTTCTCAGCATGTAGTGGGAAGGTAATTTGACAGAAGTCGAAGTCTGCTATACTTCAGCATTGTGGCATCAGGAAAACTATTCCTCATGCAAGCCCCTATTTGCTGGGTTACACTGCTCACAACCTTCCAGCCTGTCGTGTTCAAATCCACTTACCTCCAGGAATTGAGTTTGCGTTTTCTGTTTCCATGCAATATGGGGAGGAAGGGGGATTTTTGGATGTGTAGCATCCTGAGCCTGCTGAGGTGAATTAATCATTAAAATCATCAGTAGTTCTGGATTGCAGTTAAACAAGAGTTTAGACAGCATGAAAAATTTTCAAAGCACTGCAAATTTTCAGGTACATGTAAGTCCTAGAGCTGAAGGAACTGCTTCATGGGTGTGATCCACACTCGACATTGTAAAAGTTTGCAAATTCAGTGACAGATTTTCTAAGTGTATTGAATACTTAGAAAGCATTACTAATCAGTTTGTCACTGATTTTAAAAAGGAACCATTTCAAGCTCTTATTTATGAATATTTAATGTAATAAGGAGAAAATGTTATGTCAGCTCACCTGTAACACTAGACATAACTAGATTTGCAGGTTTGCAAGTATGAGGTTTTTACATTGTTTCCGTGCCTTCTCTTAATTCTGTGATCCTGGATCCAAGCAGCAAAAGTTAATCAATCTGCAGTAGGCCTGTAGGGAAATGCAGTTCTACCTCTGTTCTTTCAGAATTACTGTAGCAGAGACAATAAAGAGCTGCTGAAATGCCCATTGCTGTCGCTGAAAAAACACCTTTTGACAGGGCTTGGAATTTCTTTGTTTTCTGAGCAGGGAGCTTTCTTCTTAGATTAAAAATATATTCCTTTTTTACAACATGCAGTCCTGCATCAAGCAGGAATTACAAGAAATTGTTATTCTAGTCAGACTCGGCAAAAGAGAGATTTTGTAGACCTCAGAAGGCTGAGGACTATAATGAACATTTACAGGACAGCATTTTTGTTTCTCCTAATTTAATTAATGGAAATTTTGGCTGCAAGTACTTGAAATGTGGAAAACAGTATGTAATGAGATCCATCTGTCTAGCTTGAGAAAACATAACTTCCCAAAGAACAGTCATATTGTTTGTGTGATTGTACTTTCCTTTTGGGGGGGTGTCCTGGTGTATCTAGTGGAGAGGGGAAGTAGGAAGAAGGATGGAAGGACAGATGTGATGTGTTCAACGGAGCAATCAGCCTCTTTCATCCTGTAAGCCACGTGCGAAAACTCTCCATATGGCTAACATCCCCAAGACCTGTGCCATGGACCTTAAAAATGTGCAGAAGTATGTCTAGGAGTAATGCACAGGCAGGCAATAGAGATGGCTCACAGAGCATCCGCTGTGGAATGGGGACAGGCATGCTGCCCAAATCTTTTTCAATTTTTTTCTTTTTCATTCTTTTTTTTTTTTGTTCTCCTATTTGTATTGTTTTCATCTAAATGCTGCTAACTAGTTTCCATCACAGAACAGATTTTTTTTCCCCTGTGCAGGCTTTTTTCAGCCATCCTGACTGCTCCAGAAAACTGTTGTGAAAGATTTTATTCCAGCAATACTAATCTGTCCCTAGTTTTTCTGTCTGATCCCTATATCCTCCACATTTAGCATGCAACATTTTTCTGTACACAACAATGGCCATTTCAGCTGGCTGGAGCTGGGAACAATGAATTGAAGCATCAAAGTCTGCTTGGCTTAGCAGCAGCATTTTTTTAAAACCTGGGCAAGTCAGAATGTGAAATTTGAAGGCCAAAATAAAAAATTGTTGTGATTCAACGTACAAACCTAAGTAAGTGTTTGCTTTTCAGTGTGCTGACTGAAATAATCTATGAAAATTACACCACTTATTTTGGAGCCTGTACATAAAATTAGGAGCAAATCCTAGGAACTTTTTTCTTTTATGTTTGTCAAACAAGTTTAGAAATATAAAGGAATAATTCAACCTCCTAAGCCAATCTGTTGCTATGGAAAGATTTACCAAGACAGTATGTTTTCCAGTGCTTAGTCGAGTCCATTTTAAGATTTGAGTATTTCCTTTGGCAGAGCATAATGCTGTCTCATGTATGTCGCTAGCAGGAAGTTTTGCCTGATACACTCTCATAATTTCTAAGCGAATTCTCTTTTCCTTACCTAGTTAGTCCTCTTTGCCTAATGGGAAGCTAATCTTCATGTTCAGGATTAAATTGTGGCTTCCCTTTCATTAGTAGGAATGTTTCTGTTGACTTCAGGGGGCTGCGATTTTACTCTTGGTGGTTAGAGGGTTCAAATGCTTGTGGGTAATGATCATATCCATTGGCAAGTCCATCCTGATCCTTACAAGATCCCAGGATTCCTTGCCTGTTATTTCCTTAACTTTGGTGTTTTTCCAGTTCTTCCCCATCTAGCATAATTTGCAAATTTTATTTACGTGCTACTCTGCCACTCTTCTGAATTGTAACTGGTGTGGCTGGACAGGGCCGAATCCAACCTTTTTGTACCACTTGTTTGTTCCATCTGCTATGCATAGACAGAAGTTATGAACCATTAACTATGATACTGTTTTTTGTAAATTTTGAACTGTGCAAACATCCAGAATAATTTCTGCTTGATGTGGGAGAGTGACATCATCTGCGTTTCCAACAACAGGAACTGCCCCAGGGACGCCAGACCTTGTACAGAAACCAGCTGAGACCTTTCTGGTTCAGTCAGTGGGACCCATTTCAGTGGGAACCACTAAGCCAAGGAGTCAGGGGCTTGCTAATACACATCTTGCCGAATGCTTTGGATTGACACTGCTTTTAAATAACAACAAAGAAAAATGTGTCCCATATACAAGTTAGCACCTGTACTCAGCCTATGTTATATGATCTGCAAGTCAAGGAAGTTCTGGCTTTTTCTTTAACATATATTTACAGCAAAATAGTTCTGTTGGGTTTTTTTTTCTTTCCCCTCCTTCCCATTTCATACTGAAATGCTCAAAGGCTGCAAGGAAGCAGGCAATAATAGTTTCATTACTTTGTTGTGTCCTCTGCAAGGTTAGCTTTATGATGGTACTGTTGATGCTAACTGCAGTACAAAAGCCAGGGAATATCATCGCACTTTGTTGACTAGAAGGATCAGTGGTACACCAGGCTCTCCAGTCCCATTTTTAGATGAATAATTATTAACGTAGAGGCAAAGAAAGATTTCAGACCAGTTTATAGCCCTGCATGTGAAAGGGTATCGCAGAGGAATAACATGAGTTGGCATTTGGAAGCCCTCAGTCCAATAGTCCGAGCTCACCACAAATAACTCATTTGGGCGTATTGGATATTGAGCAGTGCAAATATGAAATTTTAGTGGTAATGAACTGTAAATGGAAGGACACAACCCAAACTCTGCATGTGGTAATGGGATAAACAAATGGTGATGAGAGGCTGCATCACTGCCAAAGGTCCTCGGTAGTTTTGACCAAGTGTGATGCAAAGCTCCACTGAGTTGCAGTCATAGTCCTAAAACAAAAGCATGGGACTTTTTGTTGGAGACATTATCTCTTTTTCTGTCTCCAGTCTTGAGAGACCCCGTGTCTAATGCTGAGTGAAGCTGTTTGCCACTATGCAACTCATTCACCTCTCCTAAACAATCTGGCATTTTTATTATTATTACTTTCAAAGCACAGACTTTTTAATTGTGGATTTCCTTTCTCCCGTCACTGGTGGGACTTCTGAGCACCAATGCAATGGTAAAGAGAATGAAATGGAAAATATCTGCTCGTGTCAGCATATCAGCCTCTTGAGGCAGAAAAATACACTTTTTGGTGTGTTTATGGAGACTCATTTCTGAAATAACACCAGCTAATGATTTTACTTGGTAAATGTGTGTGTGCTTCTGAGTTGCTGAATTTTGTCCTTTTTCCATTCATTTCCTGGTAGTGTCAACAACCATTTCTTCAGGACTGTGTTTGATAGCTGTTTACTGAGCACAGACAACTGTGGTTTTCTCACTTGGTTTTTGACTAGTAAATAGGAGGTATCTTGAAACTATTTCAGTTTTCTGATTTCAGCAGTACTGTTTTGAGATGCTCTGATTTAACTAGCTCTGCTACACTGTAATTATCCAACTGCATTGTTGATTTAGTTAAAAGAGCTATGATTAGGTAAATTCCTCTGAAAAGACACTGTCATTGATTGAAGTAGGAGTAGTGAAGCCAATATTTTGTGCGAAATAAATGTCACTTTTATTGGCCAGAGAAATGCTTTTTAATTAAGCAGAAGCAAACACTAAAAGAGTCTGGTTTCTTCAGGTGTCTGGTTTATACGAAGAAAACAAAATTGATTCTGGATTTTGGGCTTTCCAAAAGCACACTGAGGGGGTGGGGGCATGGCATGGCCTACGCTGGGCCCAGCCCCCCACACCAGGCTGCTCCCTGACCCCTCAGGGTCAGTCCTAGATCCCGAAACCATCAAGATAGTAGGGGATGCACCCTGAGCAAGAGCCCACAGGGAGGCTGAGAGCACTTTTCTGGTGCAGGAGCAGCCTTTCTGGGAAGTGACATGGCCCAGGAGAAGGGTGCCCAGGAGGGCAGCCCTCAGCCCCCACTCCCAGTGAAGGACACCCATTGGCCCTGAGGATGCTCCCATGGGGCAGAGTCCAGGAGGATCCCCCTGCTGTTGGGGGACCAAGCCAGGTATGACATCCCCATGGCCTCCCTGTGTCACCAGTGACCTCACTGCCTGCTGTTGCAGAACTGTTACCAGGGCCTGTGGTGAGAGAGGGCTCACACCGTAAGCAGGCAGGGCACCTTTGACGACGGAAGAGGAAGAGGGAAAACCGGCTGGGACAGATGTGCCAATCTTCTTGCGGCCACCGCTGCCACCACACAACACGTGGACATGGACCTCCCTGAGGATGAGGCCAAAGGCCCCAGGGCAACCATGTGTTGTCCCCTGGTCCACTCCTTGCAGCTGGGCTGCAGCACCCACCCCCTGGAGACAGAGGTGGTGCAGGCATGTCCCTGCCATGGCTCCCCTCCGCCTCCAGATGGGGACAGAGACATCACCCAGGAGTGGCTCTCAACACCCATTGCTGGCTCAAGGCCATTTTAACAACTTACTGTATATATTATTATGGAGTAGTTGCGGGATAGTCAGTTTATGGATGGGCATATTTTTCTATGCATATTATATACACAGTAAGTTGTATTACTCTTAGCTTATAGTTAGTTCCTGTATTCTGAGAGCGTGCTTGTTCAGGTACCTGCAAGCTAGACACTGTGTCCTGGAATCTGTTAGCACAACGTGCATCTGACTGCAATGCTATGCAAGCACAGGTCTTCCCCTGAGGAAGAGTTGACAGCATTTGAATTAACGGAAAATGGACTTAAATTTATGGAACAAATAAGTCTGCAAATACTGTTCGATTCTTTTTGAAATCAGAATGACTGAACAGTGGTGTAAAATTGTTTGTCCAGATCACAAGACATACGTGGGAGTGCATAGAAAAGAGTGGGACTGCATGCTCTCTAAGCACTTTTTGCATTTTAAGAAGAGTTATTCAGATGTTTGGAAACACAAGAATAGGTTTTATTGCGGGTTGCTCTGTTACTAAAAGTGAACGTTCTTTATGATCAAAAATAATATTTTGTCTTCGTATTAATAGTGATAGAGGCTCAAACTTTTCCCATCAGAGCTCTGATAATTTTTTTTTCATCTCTTTAGTATATGTTTCCAGTCTGAATAGCACAAATATACATTTACTTCCAATGTTCAGTAAATAAAACTACCCTGAAATGAATGACACTGGACCAGTTGGTATTGAGGTTGAGACCCTTCATAATGTGTCACCTGGTCGGACCTAACGCTGTATAAAAAATAGGCTTCAGGAATGAGAGGGCTTCCCCAGCCACAGTCAGTCATGCCAGGCCACTTCATTGCATCACTTCAATATAAGGGAAATTTGGAAAAGGACTTGAGCAATGAGTTGTTTTTTAGCTTTACTGGAAAAAGATAGCCACACCTTGGTGAGAATGGCCCTTGCATGGTGACCCAGAGTGGCAGCCGTCCAACGCCAAGCTGTTCCAGTGCCTGCCTCTCACTCCAGCAGTTGAATGGCTTGGAAAGCGAGAGGGTCCTGCTAGCCTGCTTCTCCTTCGGACACAGCTCCTCATGCACTTGCCTCCTGACTGTTAGGAAAAGAGCTGTATGGTTGTGTCACTGCCAAAGGCAGCTCAAATGTAAAAGACAGGCTGCCTTCAGCTCTGCACACCTTGAAAAGTAAACCTGGGGCAGTAGGAGGGAGAAGGCAGAAGATGGAAGATTCAAAAGCACAGGCATAAATGACAAAATGAAATGGCCTGGAGGAATACAGTGCTTCACACTGGAACTGGGAATCAGGGGAGGGAAGAAACATTCCCCCTCAGCATGAGGTGCCTTGGTGTCCATGAGCTAGGACACACCACCGTTCTTGATCAAGCCACATGGCCCAAGGTCTCGTCCGAAAGGAGACCTTCTTGTACCACCTCTGTGGGACTGAGAAAGAGGGACTGGAGCTCCTGGGTCTCCGCGCAGGCTGGTCTATGTAGAGCAGAGGGCTGTGCTATATTAAAGGAAGCCATCAATACCTGCATCAGGCTAAGTGTTCAATGCTTACTGCTTTGTCTACCCTAACCTTGAGATAAGTAATCATATGTTTGATTGTGCTGGGTGAGGCATTTAGAGCATTTCCTTTCCTGGTTTTCATATAATGCTGTCACGCTTTCTTCTCTTCCTCCAGACATTTGCACTGGTTATGCATGCAGCTGCAGCAAGCTAGGCAGCTCTGCTGGGGTTTGTAGCCTGACAGAGTCACAGTGCTTTTGCCCTCACTCTGCTGAGGGGCAAAGTTGCCTGGTCTTTGTTGGAGTTGTGGGTGAACATGGCCCAGGAGGGACCTGAAAGTAACCCAGCTGGTGTGTTGGGCTCTTGTCATGTGCTAAGAAGATGTGTTCATCTCCCTGTGTTATCGCCAGGACTCAAACCTGAAGGTCTCAGGCTTGGCATGGCCGTGAGGCCAGGTGGCTGGCTGCGTGAGGATAGGTGGGCTTGTTGGAGCCATGGCTGGGAAGTATTTCAAACACCAGAGCTTGGCAGCGCCAGAGGACCCGCAGACAGTGTCAGTAGTGCACGCTGGGCCAAGGGAAGGTGATCCCCAGCCAAGAGCAAGGGCTGACAGGGGTAGGGCAGTAATAACTAAGAGTGGATCTTAGGAGAACCTGGAGAACCACGATCCTAAGTGTCCATGATGGCATTCACCTTGGGGTAGCAACCCGTGTGAGATGCTGCCTTGGTTTCCTCCATAGCATGGCAACTGTCTCACACTATGGCAGTTTGTGACCTGTATTCCCTTAAAGGTGAAAAATCAAAGCTGGATAGGATGCTGGCATACTTTAGAGATAAAAAAAGAGCCTGTTCATGGGCTTAAGAAAACAATATAAGCACTTGGCATGGATGAAGAAACTCATCTCAGTGACACCAGATTTTTGTAGAAAATTGATCAGTTTAAGTTAATTTTGTTTAAAGTCTGGCGGCAGTGCATGGAATAGATTACACCTCCACCCCTGGAGAAAATGTTATGGAATTGTTTTCTTTTTGCTGTCTTTGTTGGTGTCTGATAGCAAACAGTTCCTTTTGGTTGCTCTCAGGTACGCTTTCATTTGCTCAACTATGGCAACCTGTGACTATCATGCCCATTTCTTTTCCTCTGCAGCAAGCAGTGTAGCTCTCTGGTACTACTCTGCAGTCCCTTATTTTTTGTTCAGCATCATTGGTTATCACACCTAGCAGCTGTGGGTTTATTTCTGACACTGGAAGGGATTTCGAAATGTCCAAGACCTCATGCCAGAAAGCTGTAAGGCTTTTCCCTGCTGGCTATGTTGTTTCAGTGTTACATCCTAGAGACACCTATGATATCCCTGTTGACAGACGCAGGGTTTTCACAACTGGATGGGCTGGCACGCACTTGAAACTTACACATTATCAGATCAAAGATGGGTTTAGGCTATTGCAGAATGTACCTTTGTAGAATTGTAATGACAGTAGCTCTCATTTTTGTCTTCAGCACTAACACTTGCTTTTCTTATGTTTACATTATAATAGCTTGTGCAGCTGAGTTATCTCAAGGCAAATACAGCTAAAACAATCCTGGTTTTATACAATACTGGTTCCAGAAAAAGAGAATCCAGGCAGAGGCACAGACTGATGTCAAAGACTTGTTCTATGTCAGAGTGAGGCAATGGTCTTCCTAGGACTGGAAGGAGAACCCTCCCTGAGGATTATCTGGGATCTCAGTTATTCCTTAACCCTCTAACCTATCACATAAAGTGACAAAAGAAGCCATGGCAAGAGCCAAACTGTTCCACACATTTATGCTCAACTTCATGTTCCCTTCAGTTTGGTATTGAGTGAGAACAAGATTTGTAAGACTGACCACATTTAAAAGCATACACGTGATCCAGACCCTTGTTTGGGACTTAAGGAAAATCCAGAAAGCCTTTAACATTCCTGTGGGTCTTTTGTAGTCTATAATGATTCTCACTTCCTAAGTCTTTGTTTTAATATTTCCACTTCTGGACAGAAAGCATTTCTGAACCCATGAATAGATTATCTATCTTTCCCTGGAAACCATCTTTATTCCCCTTGCAACCCTATTAGGCATTTCAGTGGAGTGGGACCATCAGCAATGTGTTTGCTGAGTTTGTTTAGTAAATGGTTTGAGCTCTGTGACCTGATCTTTCCAACATCCTTTTTCAAGCATGTTTAATGTTCCTAGGAGTAAAACCATAGCTCCTCTTCACTGGCTTTCTCATTCATTTGCTTTTTCCCAGTTTGCCAAAACACTTCAGTCTGGACCAAAGACTGGCTTTCTTACTTCAGTGCCCTTCTTTTACGTTTAAGGGTGGCTGTGCCTGTTTTGATCAAATATAGACAGTACAAAATCTGGAAAAAAAAAATCAGCATATCTGACCACTGAACCATGATGTCTCTTTCAGGTATATACCCTCCTTCCCTTTTCTCACTTTCAGTAATCCTTTCACTTTTCCTGAAAGGACAGGCTTGCACATCCACTGTTTCACTAACTGTCCCCAGAAGGAGGACCAGCTGGGAAGCCTAGATCTCCGCAACTAAGGTAAGGGAGATCATAGTTCCTCAAGATACTAGATAGAAGGTGTTCTTTAGGGCAGAACCATGAAGTCAGGACCACGGAACAAAATTAGGGATGTCAGACTTGAGTATACTATTGAATGCACCAGAACACACCTGATGGCTGAAGATGAACAGACCTAGATCTTGAATGAGAGACCTTCCCTCAAAATCTTTGGGACCCAGGGCAGTAGCTAAGAAGTTGCAGCCAAACTTGGCAAATGCCACACCACACAAAGCAAATCTGTTGAATCAGTACTGAGCTGCTGTGGGAAAAAGGAGAGGGGAATCCTTGACTGCATACCTTCAGCTGGGAAAAACAGATCTAATCCAGAGCTGTCTAGTGGTATGCATCCGTTTTTGTCACAGCCAAGTGTCTTTGGCTGCTTTGCATTTGAGTTGCTTTCATCACCAGGAGGAATTCATTTGGTACGTCTCATGGCTTTTGCCTACACAAACAATACACTCAACATTTCAGTGACTGTTAAACTGTTGTCTAAAACTTGGTTTAAATATAGCAATTGCAATTAAACAAAACTTTGAATTAGAATTCCAGTGAGACAAAAAAAATGGGCAATCCTTTTGGCAAGAAGTTGAATACTTTTGTTTACTAGCTCTGCTGCTCCCTTTAGCTCCAACTGGCTTTCATTCCAAAGCATTTTATGCAAAACAGTATGAATGGCAATAATCCATGTTAAAGGTCTCAGGCTTCTCCTTCCATTCACATAAAATTTCAGATATTCAAAGAGTTGCCCTTCCAATAGCAATGCCAGTGTCAAGCAAGCTTACTCTGCAGTTCCTCAGCAGATTACCTTGGCCTTGCCTACTCTTCAGATGGCTTCTTGTTCATTTGCAAAGCTCAGCAGAGTCCAGTTTTCATTCCTTTATCCCTGGAAGACTCCCCGCTCAGGAACCCACAATAATTTAGGGACAAATTTATGCTATATCTTAGACCATTCAACGTCTTTCATTTTGAAAGATCCTGAAGCATGCAAAAGGCAGGATTGTCACAACTGACCATAGTGCTCAGACACGCAAGTAGCCCTGTGTCAACTGGGATAAGTCAGTTGGGCTACAAGTAAAGGCAAAAACGTGTCTATGCAGAGCCATTTGCACAATCCCTTACCCTCTACTGAAAAGCAGCAGGACTATGACATAAATTTAGCAGTGATATGACTTTAATTAATGTCATCAGATACACCTTTAACAATAAAGTTTAGGTACAGGAGGAGATTCAGTGCAGCGTGATAGTGGCCACAATGATTTGGTTCACGTCTGCCTTCTTAATAAGTGACCCGAGGGACATTTAGGGAGACCAAACCACAGGAACTTTATTTCGTGTCTCTTCAGAAGGCTTGGATCTCTTGAACCACAACGTATCTCTTCATCAGGCAGGAATATGATAACATGATATTGCTGCAGACAGAAAATTTCAGCTTATTCAGTCATGATGGCCTCTGCCTGCTGCTGTTGCAACTGCATATGCATCAAATTTTAACAGCACAGTCAAAAAAATGTTTTCACCTTCTCTGCTGTAAGGCCTCCTCAACAGCTACTCAGTTTTCTTCTGCTTCTATATAGCCTTTTCTGATTACTTTTGCATCAGACACACGGGCACTTGATTTCCTTTCTTGACAACTGTGGCAATATTTTGGAGTCTATAACACAAGTTTTCAGGGCATCAGAGGAAACTCACATGCGGTAACAGGCTCTCCGGTATCCAGGCAGGGAGGAGAAAAGACCCAGAGACACCAGATTCCTGGTGCCCTCTTCTCTCTGTTGGCAGATGAAAAACAAGCTGTAGTTCAGTCTTCACTTCCAGGCAGCTCCACTACTGCCAGGATCCCTGGAGAGACAGTGGGGATTCAGGCCATGGATGTCTTAACACTTCCAGTATCAAAACCAGAAGGAAACACTGTGGTTTAAAAAAAGAAATCCAATTTTATGAGCGCATCTTAATATATCAGAACAAGAGACACAGGCATATTTTTGTTTGTTTGGACTTACTCTCATTTTAAATGCCATTTCCTGTTTTACTAGCTCATAAAAAATCAAGGGCATATATTCTGTGGTAAAATCTGACACAGCTCCATTAATTGCAAGAAGATAACTCTATTTACGCTGCTTGAGGCTCTGGCCCTTTTAAACAAGCTTCGTGTGTCAGAGACTCTTTGAGCATACCTTGATGCAAGGGGAACAAATATATATTTGGGATCCATGGTTTAACCCTGCATGAGAATGTAACTCATATTGCTTTCATATGTACCCTAATACCAGTTTATTAAAAAAAATATAATTGCCTTCATTTTATCCCTTCTCTGCTTTTCGCAATGCAGTATTTCATGTGTATTGATTATATTCAAAAGCACCCAGGTGATGATTTCTCCTCCTTTATTATTCCTTTATTTCACACCCTGTAAGACTTGATCTGAAACATGTTTATTAAAAGTGACAGCTGGGAACATAAGAACCTGAGCACAATGAAGACGTTATCTGCCTTGCTGGGTTGTGCTCCTGGAAGTGTTCCCCTTCAGGCTAGGCTGCTTCTTGCAAGATTTTGTAATCCGAAAAGTCATTATTACACAGACGTGTCCCTGGAAACACTGATAACAAAATTGGTACCAAAATTAAAAATTAAATAACTGGCTGATTTTTAAGTAATTTTCAGTCTACAGGTTTTGAAAGGAAATAATTTTGTGTGTCCAACAGCTTGCAAACATTTTCATACAAAATGTTCTTTTGTCTTATGTCTAGTATTCCCTCTTTTATATCCTTTTTGTCTCTCCATATATCCTTTCCCAATCTGAGCACACTGCTAAGCAAAGGAAAGAAATGAGGGGAGAAAAACTTAACAGGTGCAGAAAACAGGTTTTTAAAGGAAGGGGATGATGCCAGAAAACTGCACATTTTCTCCTCTCCTGCTACAGAAAAAGCAGAACATTGAGATGAAGAAGAGGTAAAACAGCCTTCTCTTAAAAAGCCTTTAGCCAATAATTTGCACAGTAATTGTAATTAATTAATGGCATTAGTTCCTCCCACCACCACCACTGCCTAGCGGGTGTAATTTCATTCTGTCCTTTGTAGAGGCACGATGGCCAGGAGAGCAGAATGAGGAGGCTACAGCCCATCTCTGCAGTACAGCCACAGGGCATGGGTCTCGGTTAAGCAGATGAGTACGGAGAGAAACAAGCCCCCCTGGTGAACCTCAGCGCTAGAGTTAAGCTCTTCTTCCCCTTTCACAGTGGTCAAGAAGGTGGATTAGGGGTTGGTGACACAGTTAGCTGAGGGGGATGTAAATCCACGCTGTGGCACTGTGTGGTCCTTCACCTGCAGTCCTGTTCTCCCACTGGTGACAGTACCAGCAGTTTTGTGGTGAGAGGGATTTCTGGCCAAAAGGGAGCTTAGTTAGGTAGAAAGAGATTCACAGGAGAGGGGAACTACTGTGTCCAGGGTCAGCCTGAGTTAGAGCTGATGGAGGGGATCATCACCGAGTTCCCACAGGGATGTGCCAAGGACATGGGTTGTCATGCTGCATTAGGAAGGTAGCTGTGACAGGGGACACACTGATTTGTGCTCTAAGTACTAATGCTTCGTTCATGTTTTGAACAGTGCTGTACTCTCTGAGTGGTCCTTGCAACAAGAGATAGGTCTAGATCTGAAACAGAGTACCAGCCCACAAGGAAAGGGAACTGGTGCTCCTCACCCAATGGAGAATTGTGCGAGAACTGGAGTATGTGGTGACTGGGCACCATGACCGTGGTCCAGCTGTTCCTATACTCCATGTCCAGCAGTATCCAGCACTTCAGGGGAAAAGGAAGGGTACCTCAGAGCTAGCTATTTTGGAATTACATGTCAGCACATAGGGAATGTTTTCAATTTCACCTTCTCTCTGTGCCGGTTACTACTCCATAGCTAAGCAGTACCAATCATTTCTAAAATATATGAACACAGCTGTGCACAGATCTGTGGATGGCAGGGTAAACAGAAGCACGAATACTCCTCAGCAGCAGTCGAAAAGAGAAGTGATGTCCTCTCACTGTGCCCAAAAGCAAGCAGGCCCCTGGTTGGAGGAAGACAGGAAAGTCTGAAAAGCTTTTGTGGTTTTACTGCACTTGAGAGGATTTCTGTCGGGGCCCTCAGGGCAGTAATAGGCCTTAATGACCCTGACCAGCCTCACCTGGGGCCTCCACCGACACCCATGGGCTCTATTTAAGCTCAGCCCTGAGGCATTTGTTCCCACTTGAACTGTGTTGGAGAAGTGCTAGTCTACGGCTACAAACACCCTTGATCTGACCCATGGACTGGCTTCACCTGGAGCCTGCCTTGTCTCTGTGGATCTGCAGTTGGTGACACTCCTGGGAGAGATGGGCTGGAAGAATAAGGAGTGAGTAGCACAGGAGAAACAGCTTACACCACCAGACCAGTGGTATCTTGGGTCAGGTCTTGATATCAAGTGACACTTGATAGTCCCAGGCTATAGAGCAGTTTCCACAGGTAGGGTTGGGAAAGGAAACAACTTGATTGCAGCAGCCGCCTCTCCAGAGGAGAGAGCTCTGGGACACTTACAGCTGTACTTGAGGAACTGGGTGTTGTATATCAGCCTGTTTGGTCTCCTTCGGGGCATGGGTGGGTAGGACTGGCTGTTGAATAAAACATGAAATCATTGGAACTAGAATATTTAGCTTAACTTCTCCAGATCTCTGGATGAGAGTTGAGCCAGCGTTGTATTGGTGATGCTTTAAAACTTGATCGACAGCTGTTGCCTCTAATAAAGCACTGGCAAAAAGCTTGTGTAAGTGTACTAAGAGAACAGCTTAGAAAACGTACTCTGCAATTGACTTTCCTTCAGGGGAAGTATTTCAACAGTGACTGTGGCAAGTTTTCAAACAACTTCTAGAAAAGAATGGTCAAAGGTGGTTAGGTGCCGGGTACCTCATAGGCAATGAAGCAAATGCAAGCTGGGTGTACAGCTCCTACTCATCTCCTATAAACTCTCCAGCTGATATAGCACTGTGGTCTAACCAGCCTGCATTCCCTTTCTGCAACTGATTCCTACTTTTCTTAGGGAAAGACTTTGAAGAATCAGTCCATGTGATACTCCTGATGTTTATGCAGAGTTGGTATGTCATGGTGAGGCTTGACTGAGCTCCAGCAGTTTCTGTAAATGTTAACTCGTGGCCAGATAAGACTTCAGAGCATCCTACATTTCCTGTCATCTTAGAAAAAAAGAAGGGATGAACACTTGAGTGATGGATTTGTCAGGTGTTTTCACTGTTATAACTTCATCTTGCTCCCTTCCCACACCTATTTCTGCTCCAGCCAGCTCTGCTGAGTATTGCTGACTAACTCTTACATGGGTGACTCGGAAGAATTCATCCTGGTTCAGTATTTCCCTGTGTAATTATAGGGCACCAAAGTTGTTATTAATGTTGGTGCAATGTAAAGATATTATCTTCATTCTCCGTATGTTCTGTCAGAACAAATGTTATTGCTACAAGTGACATTTCTCTACCAAGTCATACAAATGTAGCTGTTTTCTCCTGCCACTGCTGTTCATTTCTACCTTCCAAGTAACTGTTTACACTTCAGAAGATGAAGTGAATCCATCTGTGTTTTGGAAGTAACAGGACTGTGTGTCTGGTAGAGGTCAGCTGCAGACATTATGTGAAACCACAGGAGTCAAGAAAAGCAGCTAAAACAGCAGGCACTGCACTGTCTTAATGATGACAGACATCAAATTCAATGTTTAGCCAAATGCTTGTTCCAGACATTTTTGGAAGGAAGTGCCAATGACTGTCAGAGACACCCTCAGAATGGCTGAATGCTCCATCCAGCCGAATGCTGGGAAGGTTTGATTACTTGCTGTAAGTATGAGTAAAGGGAGTGTTGAAGGAGGTAAGTGTAATGCTGTGCTGAAATGAGCAAAAAGATGAGGCAGAACCACTGCTTTGACAATTGTGCTGGGTTGCAAGACTCTAAATTTGGCACCAACAAAGTCCAGATTTTCTTCTCTCCTCTAGATAGAGGTCTAACTTCACTTAGTAGGGCTATAACTGAAATCTTTTTTTTACCTGCTGAACTTCTCCATTCCTCACTTCTTCCACTGAGTTGAGTCAAGCATCTTGCTCATCACTTACAGTCCATTCATGATCCAAGTGTTGCATTTCATTTGCTTTTGTCTTGGGGGACTTACTGAGCCTATGGCCAAACTTTCAGTTCCAACTTCTTTGTTCTTTGCTTGTGAATAGAGGTGGACAGTACGAGTGACATTCACAACTTCAGCAGAGGACTATATCCCACCAGCCAACTCTAAAACTGTTATCCACAGCCTGATCATCTTCACAAAGCACGTAGAAACTGGAAAATGTTTGAGGTAAAAATGAGAATCTGGGGCATCTCAGGTACCTATCACTAGTCAAAATGCAATGCATCAGGCTTACTCTCGGAGCGTTTTGTTATATAGTCTACAGACTCTTCACATTGCCATGGTGGTCCTTGCAGTGCTGGTATTCACAGCCAACTCCTTTTTGTGGGTACAGACACAAGAAAGACATGTCAGTGATAATCTGATGGAGTTGATGGAATCACAGCTATACTGACATGCTATTCATACATTACTACACGTCCTGTAAATACTTTCCTTATGATGTACTACCATCATTCTGTGGGATGCAGGCAGACCACCCATTCAAAAATCATCTGAATTTCAGCCAAGGCAGTACAATTGAATTACTCACGGATGCTTGTTACCAGACTTGCTTTTTGCTCACATTTTTTTGGAAGGAAAGTGGATAAACTCCCTTTGCCTTCTTCAGCACTCTTATTTTGGGCAGCTGGAAATCTTCCAGAGCAATTCAACAATGATCAATGCGAAGTGAATTAATGCAAGTCACAGACTAGATAATCATGTGGAATTTATCAGGTACATATGGGTGTCTATTGTTAGGTGCCTCTCTGCTTACATAGGAATTTCCAGACTGTCCTGATATGGCAATAATGAACCATTAGAAAAATCAGTCTGAAAAGAAAAAGGCATTTCTAGAAAGGTTTTTTTAATAAAAGAAACATATTTAACTGCATATATTGCATGCAAGTCACTCAAACAGGTGTAGCAATTCACTTTTAATGCATCATTTCTGAAATGCACTGGACACATTCTATATTTCAGCTTATAGATGAACAATAATGGAATTTATCATCAATAGTATGGATTTGTTATAACCATTACTTCTGTGACCCAAACCATGGTATTGAATACCTTTTTATTATAAGTCATGGTCTTTAGTGTATTTGTTAGGTGGACTGTAGCTCAGAGTGGCAGCCTGCAGAACGCAGGTTTTGATCAAAGACTGCAACTTAGCAAAAAAGACCTTCAGAACAGGTGTATTGGTAAGTACCTAAAAGTATCCCTATTCACTATGGCCCCTGCTGTATCAAGGTCTCTAGTTCCTACAACTTTAGTGTCTCTGGCATACTGCATGACTGTTGCTATTCTTCAGCGGTTAAATATTACTGTGCAATAAAACAGAGAATTTATTTCATAATTGTCATCGTTTCAACTTCATTGAGTGTGTAATGGCTCCTCCCTTTGAAAACATGTTGGCATTTTACATGGTAGAGCCATGCCTGTCTCTGACTTGTGCCCTGTCAATTTACTTGCAATTTTTTTTTTTATTTCTTTGTGATTACAATTGTTATTCCAGTCTAGTTTACTCCTTGCTTTAATTTCGTGCTCATCATTTAGGTATTGTTGAAAGCTAATAGCATGATCACTCCTCTGTTATAAATAGGACAAGACATATTAGATGTCTTAAGGAGATTATAATTGAAAACAGATTGATGACCATATTTAATGCATTGCATTCCAAAGTAATCCTTCCTGGGATTGTTTTTTCTGCTGGCTTCCAAATGTTTCACAAACTGATTTCAATTTAGAGCACTGGCTCTGTGGTTCATAACGGCTCACCAAATAACTTCTGCAGCTTACGATGCCAGCCTTCTGTTTATTGGTTGTTGATGTTAATATTTGTACCTGGGATTTATGTTGCTACTTTCACAGGGATGAAAGAGATGTGGTACCCAAGCCACAATTTCCATTCCCTCCTTGGATATCCAAGGGTGTGACTTTACATCATACCCTCTCTGATTTATGATGTGCTGATGAGAAGGGCAGCCTTGTCCTCATCAGCCTTTCTGCGTTGAATATGGTGGTCTGCAGTCTCACTGGCAGGAGATTGCCTCGCTCATCTCAAAGACAAGTTTTGTTTCTTGTTTCTGCAAACCGATCTGTTTCAGCACATGGCTGCAAAGTCTGTATTTAATGCAATGAAAATAGTGGGAGGGTACAGCCAAGAGAGGAGAGACCAGCACCTGCAGTTAGACAAGGTTAGGAATAATATTAAACTACATCCTTAAGTTCCACTGATACTGTTAACATTATTTGTGGGTTTAAAGGCAATTGCTCTGATAAGTTGCTCCTAAATCCTTGAATAGGAGACTAAGAAATGGAAAAAGAGTTAATAACAAGTGACTGATGTAATTCATTATTTATTTACTTGTAATGGTGGTTTCCAGAATGCAACCAAAAGTCCAAGCTACAACTAGACAAAAAAGGAAATATTGTGTAAAGCGTATGTCATTTCTTTTTGGGGAGCTTATTGTATGAAATATATATTTTGTACAGAATTTCATCCCAACCAGGGAACAGAAGACTTTCTTCATTTTGTAGAAAGCAATCCTTTCTTTTGCAATTCTCAAAAGTTTTGTATCAGCAAGTGTTTTTGTTGCTCTTATAATCTAGACTTGTATCTCGATTTCATTTATCTCAAACTTGCCTCTCTTCAGATAAGTAGGTATACCCTCAGGTCATCTAAGCATTCTTGAGGGATGAACAGTGCAACCTTGCAAGCAGATCAAAGTCACCGTTCCCATTCATGATCATATTTCTTTTCTCTGTTTGTTTCTTGCCTAATCTAATGACAAACAGCTTCAGATGAAGAATGCATTGACTTACGAGAGTTTGGAGGAGCCCTGCATGAAGTGATGTAGGTTTCCTAAAAATGTATCATGTTCCTTTCATCTGCAAATCTTTCTAAAAAAGGCATACTAGAAAGAGGGCTGCCTCAGAATTCCTGTGAATACAGGAAAAAGCAAAAAGCTGGCACATGCGAAGAACTACTAAGTGTAGCAAAGATTTAGGAATGTCACTTGCCATATGTGCATGCCGACTAAAGAAATGCAGCGAAGTGTTTCTGCCTTGTTAGGACAAATACCTTTATTGGCTTCTCTTCTGGTGCATTTGTGTTTTCAGCTGTGTAGATTTTTTTCTTTGCCCCCACTGATTACTTGTCTCCTTCCTCAGCAGAAAAAAATGCAGGTAACTATGGAGCAAACAATGATTATTTCACTGGAATATCACTAGAATTTCCACTCTGGCTGCAGATGGTTTCAGGTCTTGTGGCCAAACAAACTAGCCTAAGTTTTTGCAGTAAGAGAATGGATCAAAAGGCCTCACTTTTTTCAAGTTCACAGCTACTACTTAGATAGTCTACAGCTGCTTCTCCCATGTAATCTTTTCCAGTTTGTGAAAAGCATGTCTTGAGACTAGCAGAAGGAAAAAAAAACTAGCAAGCCTATCCTGTACATTCAGAGTAGTTCTTTCTGAGGCCAAAAAGATGTAAAGATTAGACACGTGTTATGAATCCCAGCCAGGAATCTGTATTCATCTTCTGCCCAAAATCCCCTAAAGAGCTAAAGATGTTGCTTCTTAGCAATGTTAGGCTCTCGTTTGCCCTAAGAGTATTTCTAAATGAGCCTGATCCTCCTCGTACTGTTCGACTAGGCAAGGCTCCAGGCCTGCCCTGGTTGTTCCCTTCCCTCCCGGTTCTTCCCATTCATTTTTCTGACATGCTTTCCGTGTTTCCCCCCCCCATTGTTGTTCTATTTTTGCATGTGTGTTTGTGTCATGCCTATGTAGCTTTCTTCTGCTGTAAGCCTAATTAAATCTAATTGCATTGCCTGGGTAGCCTTCCACAGAGCTTTGTCTGCAACACCCCATTTGGTTTAACTCAAATGTTAACTAAATGTGCACGTCTTTTCAGAAAGCATGGCAAATGAGACAGACCCTAGGCTATATAAAGTAAGCGTGGTTCTAGCATGTTCAGCTTAATAGTGGATAACAAGAAATAAAATGGAACACCATAGCTGCTCTCTCTTCAACCTCTCCTTTGCTTGGAATTGTAAATGCAGGCAAATATTTTGTGATTTTAGTATTTTTTTTTGGTTTTTTAAAATGTGTAGGGACTTACGTAGGTCCCTGAAGGGAGAGGGGGAGGGTATGGTGAAGTCAGAGAAAAAGCCCTTCAGAGTCTGAGGTGAGGGTTAAGGGACTGTAAGTGCTGGAGCAAGGTGAGAGCTCAGCTAAGGCTACAGGACATGGAGCAAGTTCCAGGAGAGCTGCGCCCCTCAGTGCGTCATCTTACTCCCTCAAAGGGGACAGGCTCGTGCTTATCAAGTGAACAGTGTTCACTATCCATTTGGGGCCTGGGCAAAGCCATATTGGACTTACGAACTTGTTAGGATCTCTAGTAGTTACGTTAATCTTTGAACTGAGTTTCTATTTCTTATGCTAAGGTATAGTGTATATTGTAAACTGGTATGATGGTCTTGCTTGTAAGTTTTACGGGGACAAAGTGCAAAGTTTGCAGTAGGTATTATGATGATCCAAATGATCTAGCTGATAGGAGCAAGGGGCGGAGTGTATAATAGATTTATGTTCAGGTTGCTATAATATGCACCCCTAGAAGAAAAAGTCTTAAGTGTTTACACTCCTTTTCCCCCTCAAATTAATTACCTGAATTAATGATCATTACGTTTGTGTTAACAGGCAATAAATTGAATGAAGCAGAAATTCCCCGAGTCCACTTCTACCTGTGACCTCACCGAAGGACCAGGAATACTCAGGTGAAGTGGAAGAACAATCAAAGGGTCACAAGAAAAGCTTTGGGTTGGAGGCCCTGGCTATCTAGGGGACCTGGGCCCAAACTAAAGAACACATGAGAGAGAGCAAGAAAGTTGAGGCAAAGATGTCTTCTGGGCTTTTTACTTTGCCTAGACCATGCGTTTCTTCTATCCCTTGGCGAGAGTCAAGAAAAGCAGTAGTCTTGTGAGATTCACCTGACACTTCTCTGTATGTGCCTATGTGACTGCGGGCATATGTTTACACCTATAACACATCCCGAAATTTAATTGTAAGCCAAACAAATCACATCTTAATTGTGTTTGGGGTTGGAGTGTGTTTAGGTCACTACAGAGCAGGGACCTGGGAGGTGATGTCAGTGCAGTAGTTCCTTAATTGGTCACCATTTTAATGGTGTGATACCTCAAAAGAAGGTAAATGTCTTTTTTGTCTGGATCTGAACTTTCTTAACTTGCAATCAATGCATCTTGTAGTACTATTTGCTACTAGTTTAATTATCCATCTAGTATCACAAGTCTTTTCTGTATGGATGCTTGTTAAGAGATAATTATCAGGTCTCCTCAAGTGTTTATCTTGCATGATGGAATGAAGGCAGGCTTTCCAGTCCTCATCCATCTTATCCTCATAACTTTTCTGACTTTTTTGAAATACCGACACTGGCAGATAATCTGCTGCCTTGTAACTGGGAAAGGGAAAATTCAGGAGAAAATGATCCTTGAACAATTTCATTTTTGCCATCAGATTTGTCTTTTCCTTTCACACAGGAGTCTGGGTGTTTGGATAACGCCAGACTTAGGCCAGAAATACCCATGGTTCTTAGACGTACTTGTGTTTCTGAGTGATACAATGCAGATAAGTTTTTCTAAGAACATTTTTTAAAGTGGGTATGTTCTTCCTCCAAGAGCTAGGAGCTGTCTGTGTCTATTTAGTGTCTTAAAAGATCCTGATCCTTCACAGAACTTTAGTTGAATGTTTTTGGGAAAGGCTAATCAAATTGGCTGATTTTGGCATTAAACTTCAGTGCTTTCAATCACCCCTTCCCCCCACCAGGAAATGTAGCCTCAGTTAGTCACTACCTATACAGGCAGCATAAGCATTACTCCGAATAGGAAAGGAGCTTAAGCTAAATGCCTGAAGAAGCTGGTGTAAATTTTCCCTTCTGTGTACATCTGCATGGCATGGTGCAGTGCTGTGTAAAGATACTCTTATTTCCATGCGGAGTCCCACTGAAGTCAGTGGTTCTGTATTTATGGACTGTCGGAAGCATCAGGTCCTCAGGGTGGGTTGTTAAAATACATAGATACCTCACTGTAGCCTAGGCTGAAGCAAGATTGGTGTTTTTGATGTGTGCATAATGATGCAGCTAGACTTCATCCTTCTGAATTCTTCTACATTTACACATTTCTGTTTGTCAGTATGACCTACAACAGAAACACACTAAAGTGACTGCAGTGCATGAAAATATTACAGGAATGTCAAATACATTTCTATCATAAAGCTTTAACACGTTATGTGGTGTGTACTTGGAAAAAAAGTATTGTGATTTAAGACCTATCCCGTTTAAGTTAAATTGCTAGGAAAAAGAAGAAAGGAATTGAGAATGCAGAATTAAAATTGGCTTTTCTGGAGCTCTTCTGAGCTGGAATGCATATCAGCAATATGATACCTGCAGCACAGAATTGCTATGATCTTCTGTGGTGAAAGAGGAGCTTCATCTAAAATATCTCTCATGAATGTCACAAAAGTCGCATTTACTCTTCTGGTATATAGTCATGAATGTGCCTTAGATGCGAAAATTGTATTTGTTGTCTCTCCATTTTTCTCTGCAGATTCACTGTAGTGGGAGTAGGATCAGGCTTTTGTTAGATATTTTGTTCTGCACTCTATCAGTCTGCACCTCCCTCCCTTGCGCTCTCTTTAATCTTTCTGAGCAATTTTCTCTCTTCCTGCAGGGGTGATTGAAATGATCCTTTGAAGCAACCAGCTTTGACATTTGGGGAAAAAAAAAAATCAAAAATGAAAGAATGCTCTAATTAGGCAAAATATCATTTAAAGCTCAAGCAAAAATGTAAGATTCTGATCAATTCTTTCATGTATGCTTGAAAACTGCACTGCATTAGCAGAGGATCTCATTAGAGGGTGCTTACAGAAAGTCCAGGTTATCGAGCAGAGACACCCATGAGTGATATCCAAGGCTGTATGTAGGAAAATTAAATATTCACCACTCTTCACATAACACATGGTATGACTTACTGCCCAAGCAGCTCAGGAAAAGAGAAAACTTGTTTGCACTGGGACTATTAAACACCGTTCCAGAAGTGAAAAGGAGGCTCAAAAGGGGTTGTATATTCTCCACTGTTGGTTTCACTGAGAACTGAGCCCTCTGGGTCTGTGTGCTTGATCGTACCTGTGTGATTTATCAAATATATGGCAAGATTAAGAAAAAGATCTTTTCAAGTCCATGGTCTTTTGTTATTCCACAGCGTTGTCCCTATCATAGCTGTATGGTAGGTTGAGGAAGTTCTGGAAGTACAAGCTTCACCTTGTAGCCCCATGTCTTACGGCCACCTGATATAAAAAGCTGAATTTGGATGTTGAGAGCTGAGGCTGGCACTTCTGCACACAAAATGCCCACAGCTCATTGTTTCAGCTGTAATGCCATTGTCGATAAGATAGCGATTACTTTTGTTGTGAAAATGACATGCATGATATAATGAGATGTTCTGAGTTTAACCTCAGAGAGGCTCTCTGTGAGGCAGGGCTGGGGAGGATGTCAGGGGCCAGCGGGTTCGCGGAATCCGATTCATAACAGTAGTGAGACAGAGCTTAAAAATGAATAATTGTGGTATGCCCACACACCGCCCTTTGAAAAGCTGTTGAAGTGAAATGAGATAAATCGTTTGCATTGTTTTACTTGCTTTCCTTTTCTTTTTTTGCTGAGTGAGGAATAATTTTCTGCAGTGAGGTTGTGCACTGCCGAGTTGTGTTTTGTTTTTTTTTTCCTGAAGCTTTCTCAACTCATTTAGTGTTGTTGGGCAAAAATGCTAGAGGAGCAAGATGGGTGGAACTCAAAAAAGCCCCTGGTGTCAGCCTCCTTGAGTTTTGGGTGTGCCTGATTGCTGGCATGGATGGTTCTCACTTAGTCATAGGGCTTTTTGCTCTGGCCCTGCAGACAGTTACATGCATCCGTAAATGTACTACCACAAGCCCTCCCTTTGGAAAGCTGCACACCCACAGGAGGTGAAATGGATGAAACGAGCACAGAGGCAGGAGGAGGAAGGTCATGGCACTTTGGCAGGACTGGGAGTTTATTGCCTGCATTAATAACGTGCTAGTGCAGGAGAAATAAATTTTGAGAACTGATTGCACGTGGGAGCGGTACTATGGTGTGAAGACTTTCCTCTGCAAAAATCCACAGCCTGTATCTTGCAGTGGCCATTTGTCACCAAAGAGTGTCCTAGGGGACTGGGAGCCTTTAGCCTGGCTGCTTCAGGTGGTTCTCTCCAGATTTTGCTGACCTTGCCTGACTTACAGCATGGTATAATGCTCTCTCCCCATGGACTGCAGAAGGATCCGCCTCGGTTAGCTCAGAAAGACACCCAAGCATTCCGGGGCAGTCCATGCATGCATGGTAACAGGTTCTTGTGTCTTGTTGCTGTTTCATGGGCACTTTGCAGAAGTCTCGCTGCTGGGGCTGAGCAAGAACCTCTTCCCTTGGGTAACAAGAACTGTTTCTGAACAGGGTTTACTGATGGACAGGGCTGCTTTTCTGGGGACAACGGACTGGAGAATTTCTAACCACTCAGGAATTTGAACCGAGTCTGGTCAGTCTCAGTTTCAACATGAGACAACACGGCGCACGTGTATGTGGAACAGGTTCTATCCACTTTGCAGTTATGGTGGTGCTCCAGAGATCTTTGTAGTGTAGTTAAGAGGTGGGAAAGACATGGCTATCTGGGTGGAAATTATTTCCTCGGGCACAAGTACAGCATAGGTTAAAAAAAGTGGTTTTTGGAAAAAATGGGCTCTGAAGTATTAAAATCTTGAACTGTTGGCAGAACAAGGAAGAGCCTGTTCTTTACTCCTTCAGTCATCAGGCTTTTGTTGACAATTATTTTGGCATGCTTAACACACACACTACGATTGACCACACATTTATGCAGACTCCTGAAAAAAATGAGGATTGTGTTGGTGTTTGATTCTGCAGCCTTCTCTGATGTCCAACATGACAGAAAGTAAGATCTAACAGAGTAAGCTTTATGTTCCTTTACTTTTAAATGCATGCATTTTAGTTTTATATCACTCTCCCAGAACACTTACTGGCAGCAGATACAGTGATACCATTTTAAAGTTGACTCCTTTGATAGCTTCAATCAGATCTGACAAGGAGTCTGTTCCCAACAGATATTTGTTGGGGCTTCTTGGCTAAAGCATCTTCCCAATCTTTTGACAAATTCAGTGTCTCAACACTGTGAATCTCACACCCACCACCCCCAAAATACTGTCAGAGCAAGTGGCTTTCTTTAGAAATGTCCTCTTTCCAAGTTTTGCACACTGAAAGTTCCTCTTCAGATTTACTAAGTCTAGCTTGTGGGAGGATCTGATGACGTCTTCTCTTTTTATCTTCATCTGCAGCATATCAGTTGTTCCTGCCCTGCAGACTTGATGGCTGATCCCTCACTGCACGCACGCCTCCAGCCTGCCTGTGCGTACTAACAAGGCTGGAAAGTCAGTTTCTCAGTGCCGGTCCTGCGAGCAGGACCTTGCGCCGGGGCACCTGCGTCACTACCACAGGCAAAAGCCAGAAAGTCAAGTTGTGTCACCGGATCGCCTAGCACAGTTCAGAGAGTAACAAATACTAATTGCCATCTGCTAACAGTGATGGCTGTCTGTGACAGTATCCATTTTGCTTGTTCTTGCTTCATAGACTATCTCCCTGTAAGAACAGAGCAGCTGGGTGAAGAGGCCTCTGGAAGGGGAAGGGATGCTCTTTCCCTAAGGGAGCAGATGAATCTACCCGAGGGAGAGAGACATCCAGATTTACGGGGTGGATCAGAGGAAGCAGCAGCAAGGCTTTAGCAAGGCAGCAATTTGCAGCACAGCAAGGAAGTGAGAGAAGCAGCGAGCATGCTTCGAGCTCTGTGCTGGTATAAGAGAAAACTTCTTAAGAGAGCTGAGGGGACTCTGCAGGTAATTGCAACCCACCAAAAAACTTCAAAATATAGTTTGAGAGCAATGGCTTGCCTTCCTAAGATACAATGGGCAGGGGGAGATTTGTTTATGAGCCTTTTAAACTACTCCTCGGTCTTACTGTCTTACTTAGTCACTTGGCATCTTCTGATCTAAAAAGTCAACAAGTCAGGATTTTCATCTAATAAAGACTGGCTTTTCCTAAATTCGAATGCCTTTGAGGAGCTCCCTGTGAAAGAAAAGGTCTTGACAGATTTGTATCAAAGCTTGGGCTAGGCTGGGATCCCAATGCACAATCTGGTGGTTTTCAAAATATGAGTTAGCAATCTGACCTGGTTTAAATTGAATCATCATAGTAGTAAATGACACTTTGTTCCCACATTACCAGACTTAACAGAGAATCCTGAGACTGAATCATCAGATCACCATGAGGATAAGGTGCTTTCCCATCCTCTGTGCCTGGTCTCTGCAGATCTGCTCTGAGATGCATGGTTCACCTGCGTCTGCCTGGGTGGAAGGACTTCATCTTTGCAGAGCAGCAGACCCTTCAGTTCTCTCCTTCATTAGGGTATTGTACATCTCTAACACCGAGAAACTGCCTCTCCAAAATGTATCTTCAAGTTTTGCCATGTTTTGGGGTAGGTTATGCTTTCCTCTGTCCTGGGGAGTAGAGGGCACTGGCGGGGGCCTGCACTAGTGGTCAGATGAAGTGTGCGATGGAAAGAAGAACACTTCCTTCTGTGGCTTTTTCTGCCCATCTCTGGTCAGCTGGCAGCCCTTGGGGCAGGAACTGTCTTGCACTGTGTGACTGATAGTCTCGCTCTGGGTTGGGGCTGCTGGAAGATGCTCTGAAGAGGAAAAAGGAGCATTTGTTTCCTCTGACTTTGGCAGATCGGGGGCACTGCTGTTGTGCTGCCCCAGGTAGGCCAGGCGGATGCATTAGCTGTATTGCCCTGCTCAGACACTTGCCAGCAAATCAAACCCTCTGAGGCAGGAGTGGATGTTAAACCTCTCCAAAAGCTGGTTCAATAGTTCTGTTCTCCCTTCCCTTCTCCACAGCTCTGTATGGACTGAACCTTCCCTGACCAAGGCAGAGGCGCATCCTCCCCTGCTTCTTTAGGAGTCAGCAGGGCTACAAGGTTTGCCTTTGGTGCTCCAGACACTCAGTCCCCCTCTCTGGGTTTAGACTTATCACCAGCCTTAAGCTTTGGCAAAGGGAGAGGAAAACTTCTTGCAGAGGAGGAGGAAGCGCTTTTCTGCCCAGTATTCACAAACATGCTGGTGTATATTAAGTCCGTACTGTCCACGTGAGAAAGAAGCACAGTAAAAGGTACCTCCCACAGGAAAAAAAGCAGCAGCATCAGTGCACAGCTGAACTTGAAAAAATGTTATAAAATATCACTCTGAAACTCTTCAGTGGGTCTGTAGCTGGTCTAACCAGTCTTTTACATCATGGAATCTTCCCCTACTTACTATTCATTAAACAAAGGTATTTATTAGAGGAGAAACTACAGCATGTGGCATAGATAACATCTCTAGTGAAGGGGAAAAACAGCTCTAACCATTCTTTAGAACACACCATGCTTTTGTGTGAATGGCAGGTAATGCTCCATTAGTGGCAGGGACAACATATTCCTGAAGAGTATGTGGAGGATTTCCACTGTCGGAGCACTTGGGAGCCAGCAAATGCCCTACTACTGCTTCTACTTACCTCGTTCATCTGACTGTTGCTCTTAGTATGCTTTTCTACCTTGTTTTTCTGCATGTTCCATGCAGCGGACTTCCAGCTGCCTCTGAGGAGCAGCCTTTGAAATTGGTGCCTTTCACTTTTTTTTCATGGGCTCCTGAGTGTCTCTGATTTTAAGGGGTCCACCCAAAGGTACAAATTAAAAAAGCCATCCTGCTGGGCAGTGGGCTTACATTGGGCATGTAGGAGGCTGTGGAGTCACTTGGAAGGCTTTACAATTGCACAGCTAAAAGGAGACTGAAAACCCCATTTTAGATGAAAGCAGGAAGGATTATTATACTTGTACCCATGTGTGTTTTGGCTGCCTGATAATGGCCATATCGGAGCAAAGGCCTTCTCCAAAGGAATTGAATTACATAGACAGTGTTTACCATTCTGGTGGCACACAAGCCTTTCTTCCAGTTACTTGCATAGGATGTTTGTCTTTCTGTATTGATAAATGTTTTTCTCTTTTATATGTCCTTGAACTGGCTCTTTTCAAGGTATCAGTAAGAAAAACCTCAATGACTGTACATTGCTCCATGATCAAGGATATTTCTCTTCCACAGAGCTGTTCTTTGGATATGTTGTGATGCTTTGACCAGGGAGCTCAGTTGCTCGTGACAGAAAAGCCATCCTTTAAGTGGGAAGGCTATGTACCTATGTATGTACCTATCCACATGCATATGCCACTTCACCTTTTGAAAATATAAAACTGGCAGACTTTGGACCTTGACCGAATAGCAAACTATCTACTGATGTTCTGTTTTATACAACTCCCAAAGCCTTCAGCCGTCCCCCAAAAGAGATAATGCTCATGAACAGCTGGAATTTTCTCAGTCTACCTTCACTGCCCCTCTGCCCCGAAGTGAGCTCTATAAAGGTGTCTGTAAGGATGCCCCCCTGCCAGCTGCTTAAACTCAAGAAACTCCTAACCTGCAAATATGTAACATTTGAGTTAATTTGTATTTGCTCTTGGAGCAAGGTCAGCTACCAGTGCTGCTGCAAACAGGTGTTGGCCAAAGTATAAATGAGATGGAGCGGAGGTAAACAGACCTGGGCAGCCGGTTGTCACACAAGCTATGTATCTGGAGAGCGATTAAACTTTTTTTTTTTTTTTTTAAATTTGGAAACAGCAGTGGCTATGCAAATACAAATAGGATATTCTGTTGGAGTCTTACAGAAATTCCAGGTCTCTTTATGGTAGTGTGTCATGGTTTAACCCCAGCCAGCAACTCAGCACCAGGCAGCTGCTCCCTTCCTTCCCCCCACCCAGTGGGATGAGGGAGAGAATTCAGGAAAAAAAGTAAAACTCAGGGGTTGAGACAAGGACAGTTTAATAGGACAGAAAGGAAGAAAATCATGATACTAATAAAAGGATTGGAATACACAAAACAAGTGATGCACAACGCAATTGCTTACCACTTGCTGACCAATGCCTGAGCAGCACTCCTCCCCTGGTCAAATCCCCCAGTTTATATACTGGGCACAATGTCCCATGGTCTGGAATACCCCTGTGGCCAGTTTGGGTCAGCTGTCACAGCTGTGTCCCCTCCCCACTTTCCTGTGCCCCTCCAGCCTTCTTGCTGGCTGGGCAGGAGAAGCTGAAAAGGCCTTGACTGAGTCTAAACACGACTGAGCAACAACTGAAAACATCAGGGTGTTATCAACATTCTTCTCATCCTAAACCCAAACCACAGCGCTGTACCGGCTACTAGGAAGAGAATTAACTCTATCCCAGCCGAAACCAGGACATCATGTTTTTGAAAGAGCTGTTACAACAGTGGGTATAAGGCAGCAAATATGTATGAATTGTAATTTTATTACTTTCAGTCTAGCATCAGATTTGTAATGTTATTTATTAAAGTCATTTTGATATGGATTTTAAAGAAGATATTATTACTCCCTACAGCATTACTAGTGTGTTGCTATTAATATTTAAAATCTGTTACATTGGACTACTGTGAGTTTGATCTTCAGGGTATTAAACACAGTACTTAAAAAAGAAAACAGACTCTCTTAAAGAAGAGCCTCAGCAGTGTAATAAACAAGTTGCTTAAAAAAAAAATCAGAAAATATAAAGTGAAAAATGTTAAAATGAAAATATTTTTGTAAGAACTCAGAATCACTGTAAATGATACATGTTGGTTCTCTAGCCAAATATTTTTCTTAGAAGTCTCTGTGTCACTCCACACTTGCTTCTGAGTGTCTCATTGTTCTGGGAAATTTAATCATGATAATTACGTACCATCCCTTCTTTGATGAAGACCCTTAGCACTTAACGAACTTTTAATGATATCATGAGGTGTAAGAATCACTTTTGCAATCAGAGAAAGGCAGCCAGCACTGGCATGGAGTGTGGCAACCGCTTAGTAGCAAGGCAAATGCCCTACATGGTGTCACAGTCATGGAAGGAATAGTTGAATTAGATCCAGTGGTGAAATAAACAGTGGTCCCAATTTATTCATCACCTAAAAAACTTAGTAAAGGATGACCAGAGAAGTCCTATAACCTAGTTCCCTGGACCACAGCAAGTTACTGATTCAGAAGGGCAAGAGCACAACAGCAAGAAATCACCTGCATCATTCGCTGCTGTACCTGCAGTAGAGCAGTGCAGTAACAGTTTTTACTTCCTGCAACACATTTCAAGATTCAAAAAAAATTTTTTTTTTAAATTTTTTTTTGTTAGAGCAGTTCTGCTTTGAGGAAGTTATCAGATACTCCACGTGGCTGAGAAAGCCCCAGTACCTGCTGACCAGGGAGGGGCAGAGGCAGCCTAGACCTATGTGGAGCACGAGGGAGGTTTGAAGATGTTGGGGAGAGTGGTGTCGGCAGCCCTGTTACACGGTAAGGGAGAGGGAGCCTCTCCGCAGCCCTTCCCAGTGGGGGTGGGAATAGGGTGAGAGGGCAGCAACAGATTCCTTTTGCTGGCAGATCTCATGTGCTAGGGATGGAGGTGTTCCCATGATTCATGTCATTATTCTGCAGTTCCCTGATGTCCAACAGGAGGGTCACTGGGCAAGAGCCTGTTTCTTTGCCCAGTTCATAGCGAACTATCCACACCAAGCTGAATAGTTCCAAAGACAAGACAGAGACAGGTTTTCCTTCAAGCAGCCAAAGTCACAGTTGTAGTTTTGCTCCTACAGAAGCTGTGTGAGACCTGCCTGCAACTTCAACAGTTGAATCAAAGCAGGAACTTGGGTCCCTGGCATCCTGGACAAGCGTTTTCCGTCCTTGGGTGCATCGGGTATTCTCAGCGCAGCCTCACTGATTTGAACCAAGAGTTTCATTCTGGATTTGAGACTCTTTTCCTAATGAAAGGTTCATTTGGAAATTATCTAATCCTGGTTAGTTTACAAGATAATATAAAAACAAGAGGAAGGATAGTCTCTCTCTCTCCCTGCTCTGTGGTTCATAGCCGTCTCATATCTGGGATGGTGCGTTTGGGACTGTGGGCTCCTGCCAGACTTCCCCGGAGTGTATGTTTAAGCAATGCTAAGTGCAAAAAGAGCTGAGATCCCAGCTGGCATCTCTGCAGAGTACTGCAGTACTGCTACCACTAACTGTGCTCAGGGCTGACATTGCACTGAATTGCATCATCAAAGATGCTGGTTTTTTAAATGTCAGCTGAAATGCAGTTCCTTTGCCTTCTCTGCTGACTGTCAAGTTGAAACCTCTGGTTTATTTTGTGTATCCTCCAATGTTGGCCAAAACAACTCCAAAAAAAAAAAAAAAGGTTCCAGTGTTCAAACCTGTTTGTTTATGCTGAATCCTTGTTGGAAGCCATCTAATACTGTATTTATGTTTAACTTACCAGAACACTTGAAGTATCTTGAGGCTGGAAAGTTCCTGGACCACCAAGAAGTGATATGAGATGGGATATCGGATATCTAAGACACGTATCAGTGGTACATAGCTGATTTGCTACATGCCCTTCAGCAACTCATACCTGCTTTTACATCTGTTTTGGTGTAAGTACGCTTACATGTACCTTGGTGTTTTACCTGTTGCAGCTATTTTGCAAAATAGCTATCAGTGTCTCAACTGGATGCTTTGAGAGCGCTAATTAATGAATGTTAGGGAAGCATTTGGTATTCTTGGATAAAAGACACTACAGAAAAACAAATTATTATCCCTTATGTTGTAAATCAGATTCCACGCCATTCCAAAATACTTGCTTTATGTAAGGCTGATAGGAAAAACCAACAAGTTCATAAAAAAAAAAAGGGTAAGATACAGTTGCCTGAGGGCATCCTTAATCAGAGAAGATATTTCCTTTTCAGATGAAAAAGGCATCTACAGTGAACAATTTCACTAGCCAAGAAACAATAAAGAGAAGACTTCCCATGCAAAGTTAAATAGGTGGTAATTATTTTGTGGCTAGAGAAGGGGTGTGGGAAGAAGGCTGAGACAAGCATCCCACTTCTGAGCCACTTAAGCTATGAAGGAAGCCAAAGTCCTATGGCTCCGTTAAGAATCAGAAGTTAGAGATCTTTATCCCAGCTGTGCCCCATAGCTGAGTAAGTTATTTAATCATCTACTTGTGCCTCGGTTGCCTAGGTAGGTTTCCTTTTTCCACTGTCTGCAACTGTGCCTTTGTATTACAAGCCCTATTTAAAATTCTGTGATGGTGGTTCATCTTCACTTCCTGAGCTTCCCATCCTCAGCTCATCGGACAACAGCCCCTTGGGTAACTTGAGGAGATGCAACAGCAGGGACACGTAAAACAAGTGCGCACACAAAGCCCATCACTGTGTGCAATAAAGTAAATCCGTCCTCAAATTAATTTTAACCAGCTGGTGAAAACTGAGCTTTCTCTGTGCTCTTATTTCATTGTTTAGAAAAACGACTGGTTGGCAAGGTATTGTTCTTGCAGATGGAGGGAAACTTCTGCCTCCAGTAATATCTGTGGAATGAAGTTGCCTGGAGTGGGCATGCTACAGCTTAACTGAGGACACTCTCTGGCAGTCATCGTCTTTGACAGTGTGAGCTGGTAGTTTTCCACAGCCTTTACCCAGTATCAGGACATCAACCTTTTTCCATTAACTCATCCTTTCTGCAGCTCTGTGGTTTCCTGTGCTTGTTTTAGTGCAAATTTCCTTCCATCCACGACTTTGTTGTGCAACTTTTACTTCAGGAGGCAAGAGGTTTGCCCTTGTTTTGATAATTGTGAACTGCTGAGGGCACCAAAAAAAAAAGTGCTAATAGCTACTGCCCTACATTTCCAAAGGCCCTACATATTCTTCTGCTGCCATAGCTGAGACATCTAAAAAACCTGCCACCTCAGCATATGTAGGCACCAGGAAACGCTGGCTTAAATTTAACTTTACCAGTCTCCTGTCCCTTTGGCAGCCTGAGAATATGAGCACCAGAGTCTCCAGCAACGTGTGGATGACTGCATTTCTTGCAGAGCTGTCTTGGAGCTTGGTAGCCCAGCTCAGCATGGCTTATGCAGGCTCTTCTTGCTGCTCATCTTAGCCTTTGCTGCTGCTGCTCAGGCTGCCTGGGTGATTAACGTTGCTGGTGGGGGTGGCCCTGCTCCTTGCAAATATACCAGTTGATTTTTGCCATCTCATCAAGTCTCCTGGGTGACATCACCCATGGGAGGGAAATGGAGCTCATAAACCTGGTGATCTAACTTAAAAGCTGCTGCTGGCTCTAACCACATCTCGGTCTATTTGTGTGTGATGCTGCTGCTCCCTTTGGTCACCTGGTGCAGGAAAATAAAGCAAGATGGAAGTTAGATGAGGTCCTGCCAGTAGGACAGCCCCCAAGACCTGGCCCCTCCTGCGAGGCATAATTACCTTGCTGTTTAGCCCAGACCCTCTGCTAGACAAGCTCCCTCAGGCAGAGAAACCTCCTACTCCAGCCCTACAAACTTCTGCCTCCCTCAAGAGCCGACCAAGAGCGTACTTGCATGTGCAAGGCAGCAGTTCGGGCTTCTGCAGTGCGAGCATGCCCTGCCAGCTCTCGCGCGCGGCCTGCTAGCGGAGCCATCTTTGCGAGGAGGTGAAGAGCAGCGAGGGGATCCTCCTGCATCACCACCCAGCCGGCTGGCTCCGCGCACCTCCTGTTTTGCTGGAAGCACATTTTCAGACTGGAACCTAAAACTGGCTCTGGGAAGGAAGGAACTGAAACACAGAAAGGGGCTGAGCCGTCTGTTGATTTGGCTTCTGCTGCCTTCCTGGGCATGCTTTGGTTGATCATGTCTAGTTTTATACAGGTATTGAAGAGGGCTTGCTTTCCCTCTGGCTGTGTCCTTTAAAACAGGGAAAAAATTAACACTTGGTTGCTATGTACAGATAACTCTGCACCACACTGTTTTGCTGCCCTGGGCACCTGGGCTGACTACAGTTGTAACGCTCCTAGTCTGCTTCTTGGTGCACTTGCATCAGTACTGAGCTGATGGGGAGCAATAAAATCAGTTGACTCTTTCTCTGAGCTGTTGCTGTCTCCATGTTAGAACTGTTACCAGTGTAGCTGTGCCATACTAAAGTCTGCCCATCATCTCTTGTACTTATACTAGTAAAAAATGTAAGTATACAGATTTGACCTTAGTAGGAAGATGTTGCTAGTGATGTGGTTTTTTTCTGAAGCAACTGGATGCATTTGGCTGTTACCAAAGGATCTGAGGTATTCTGACTGATGTCACTCCACCTGGCACTGAGATTAATTTGAATCCTTTGGTATTTTCTCCTGTTGTGAAAACCAAGCAGAACTAAATATTTCGCACACCAAGATACCATATCGGTTGGGGTGATATTTCTACCTACCCAGAGTAATCACAAGTTAATACTGCCAAATGAGGCTCTGACCCCATAAGAGGTTCCTAAGAGAATGGGGTTTGTGCCCATGCTAGTTTTGATAGAAGTCAGCTGGGCTGTGGAGGGGTGCAGAGAAGTTGCTCTTTTGGCTGTAGCTATGATCCTGATAGTTATCATTAAAATCAATTGTAAGTACCAGTTCTCTCGCTTTTATGCTTGCTAGGGAGTACACAATTTTTAAAGCAAAGCTTCTGGAAAACTTCCAGAGAGAAGGTAACTTGTACATTTTTGCTTTGTTAAATAAACGAATGTATTTGAGGCTTCTGATGACAAATTCAGATACCAGTTCCTACCAAAAAAGCATAGTTTAATAGTCACTCTGTAACACATATGGATCAAAGACCCAACTCTGGTTCCTTTGCATGTTAAATAATTGTGTTTTAATCATTTGGTTTAGATTTTCTAAAATGGAGACAACTTAAAACAGACAGCGATGAAACTGTCTCTTCCAAGGGCCTTAGTTTGTCATAGAGACCTACTGTTTGGAAAAAAACGCCAGATCTGGAGAAGAAACTGCTCCCTGGTCCTTAGTTTAACTCTTCTTTGCATTTAGGGACAGGGGCAATCAGGGACGTTCCTGACACTCCTCCACTGCAGGCAAAGTTGCCTTCCCCAGATTTCTGGGTCAGTTAAGCTGATGAGAAATCGTGGGTTTTCTTCCATGCAGGAGTATGGTTTATATGGGTTATGTGACTCTTGGACTACTTAGTCATGAACGTGATTGTTTCACCGTTCAATCGCAAAAGTCACCATGAATTCTGCAGGTATAAATAGCCAATGATGGCTCATGCACTGCTGCTGTTGTCTTTGCAGTCAGAAAACAGGCAACCATCTACGTTATTAATTGCTTGTGAAGTGTAGCAGTTTGCCCTGAACGCTGCAAAGGAGGACTCCTTTGCATGATCCTTCCTTCTCCCCCATTAGATTCCTTCATCTAGTGTTACCATTCTAAGTCATTATAGTCTGAACACAAACTGGATCAAATCAGTGCGCTGACGTCCAGCTGCCACTGAAATGGGAAGAAAGCGAAGCAGGAGCAGCCCCTTCGGAGATCAGAAGACCTCGTATTTCGACGCCTGCAGTCCTGCGAAACGATGTCCTGGCATTAACGCCCAAACACAGCCATCAGTTAAGTCCGCTCCTTGGCACTGTCAGTCCCTCAGGCAGGACAGCTGAAGCAGGTAGGGAGAAAACCCAAAGCAGCGTGCCCGCCAGCTACCCCACACCAGCTACGATTTGATGTGGCTGAAACTCGTGGCGGAATTGATTTGTATAAAACTTCCTTTGGTTTAAATCCCTGCAGGGTGTACTTAAATCCGGTAACTCAGACCAAAACTACCCACTGCAGGCCAGGCGAAACCCCAAGTTCTGACTGATACGCAGCCATAAAGCCAACTTCGGCCAGCCAGCGTTAACGCTCGCCCCGCCACAGGATTTCACGCTCCAGCGCAACCCTCGCCCGGCGCCTCCGCACGGGCGAGTCCCTGCGCCCACGGCAGAAGCCGCGATGCGGCCCCGGGGCCTTCCCCCTCCCCGGGGGCCTCCCCTGCAGCAGCCGCAAGGCAGCAGAGGGGGGGGGGCCTCCTCGGCCGGGCTGCAGCTCGGCGGCTGTTCCCGCAAAGCAACTCGGAGGCTGCACGGAGGAGCTCAGCCCTCCGCTGTCCCGAACCGGCCGCCGCCGCTCACCTGCC
>JAVKLA010000024.1:1859030-1887916 GCA_034782735.1 Sagittarius serpentarius
GCCGCTGCCCCGGGCGGCAGCGCCAGCGCCGGTCCCTCTGGGCTGTGGGGCCGCCGGACCCCCCCCGTCCCCCCACCTTCCCGGGCCGGGGCTCCGGCTCCTTCCCCCGGCGGCGCCGGCCGGGGTCGCGCACGGTGAGTGGGGGGCGGCGGGGGCCCCGCACCCCCGGCGGCGCGGTCTGGGGGAACCGGGCGCTGCCGCCGGCTCTGGGGCTCGCCCCGGGAAGCTGGGAGAAGGGAAAGTGGGTCTGTCGTGTCCCCCCCCGCCCCCCTCCCGGCGGCTGCGGGGGCTTGGGGAGCGGCTCCGGGGACTCCTCTTGGCACCCGAGGGCCGTGCGGGGGTGGGAAGTCGGGGGTCTCTAGTGAGATGGGTGAGCCTGCGGAGGAATGGTCTCCGTGGTCTGAGGGGGCTCCCGGCTTTGTGCATGCCTGTGAAGTGCCATAAAATACAGCCCTCGTAGCCGTTTAGGTGAATTCCTGTTAATTCTAGACCTCGGGCTCGCAGTTTTTGCACACTACGTGAATATTCGATTAGTGTTTGTGCGGACACTCATCTCCTTTTTTTTACAGTCTGAAATAGCTATCTCAGGTAACTGGAGTTGACTCTAAATGTGATTGATTCGTGTGGGTTGACTGCTGTAAGCCTTATTCACGCAAGTAAGATCTATGTGCATGAGTAAGATATTTTTTTGTAGAATGATCTTGCATGTTTCCACCCTGAAGCGCGTAATCTCTGATAGCTTTTGCAGAAGATGGGCTTGTCTGGTTCAATTTTTATGTGTGTGCAGTGTCTGTTAATTTTGGCGGCTCATAAGTGACCATTTGTAAAGGTCCGGTGTCTTCGTTTTCTCCAAGAATACATTAAGTTAGATGTATGCCAGTGTTTTAATATTGTAAAAGCAACAAGAGAGACAGCCTTAGAAAAAGGATCAAGGAAATGATTTAGTGTTTATAACGTTCATCATTTCCAGCCAGCGTACTTTTAAGCGTTTCATTTTAAATTACAGGAAACCATCAGGTTTTTTGTTTACCAGCATGTTGATTAATAATGGAAAGACAGGTCTAAAACTGAATTTTGCTGCTTCATTTAAAATAAACGCTTTTCATTTCTTCTGTCTCACACACCTATTAGCTTTTAGGAAAAAGACAATGATTAGGTGATGATTAGGCAGCTTTCTTACAGTCTTAATTAAAGAAGGAGTTTGATATAGGCTGGCTATAGAATAACGGACACGCTTGGCATCTAGCGTGTAGTTGGATGTAGAGCTGTGGTGCTGCCTCGCAAAACTGTTCTTTTGTTCGCAAGTTCGCCCGCAGCCAAAGCATAGCGTACCTAAAACTTAGTTCTGGGAGTCAGATGAGTACTGCATGTAACTAGTTTCTCTGTGGTAGACTATTAATATGTGACTTACTATGAAACATGTATTGACAGGGATTTCGTATTTATACTATACACCACTGATAGAATGACTTAATGCTTCATCTTTCTTTTTCTCATTAATAATCTAATTAGGGGAAGACTCTGGAAGGAATATGGAATTAAGACACGTTCCCAGTGGATATGCAGTAAAAAAGACACTGCAAAGCAGACAGTGTAAGAGGAATTTCCAAAAGTACTCATCGCCCAAGACAGAGCCAGATTTTGAACACTCCCAGGCTTGTGCTTAGAATCCAGAGTAAATTGCTAGATTTTCAGGTCTTTCTTTTCAGTTCTCAAGCTTTTGTACCTAGAGTTCTTTGGGGGGACCTTGAGGGAAATGTATCTGTGTATGCCAAGTTCTGAGTCTTCAACACTTAAGAAAATCAAGCCCTGAGCACTTAAAAAAATCTGATCCTTGGGTTACAGTCATACCTCCCCCCATTTCCATTCTGGAGGCATTTCCTTTTAGTTATGACAGAATTATAAGTGTAAAATGTAGCCGCAATAAAGCCAGTAAAATTACTTTATTTTTTTTTTTTAATGTAAAATCCAGCGGGATTAATGAACAGCTGTACAAATACACATGATAAAATGCAAGATCAGTAATAGAACTGTAAGTGGGACTTGATCTTTGAACAAAAATAATAGGTAATGGCTAAAAATAGTATTTCCTATTTCATCTGTTACAATATTTAACTCTTTTGTTATTAACTGCAACAAGTTAGATTGGTCCAGAGCTGGAGGCTTTGACCATTAGTACCCGCTGACCTTCTGGCCTACTTCTGTGTTTCCTTTGAAGTATCACTCTTGCGTGTGTGTTTGATAATAAACAAATGCAAACCAAAACGCTGTTCTTTACAGGGGAAATCAGAGCTTTTTTGCTGTACAATAGTGGTGCTATAATTTCTAGAACGTATTGTGATCTCGTGTAGCTCAGCGCAAACTGCTGAGCTGTGTTCGGGTTGTGCCTAGGTTTACACAAGCGCTTGGTCCTGCGCGTGGGCAAGAGCGTCCTTGCACCAGGAAAGAAACGATTCGGTCTGGTTCTGATCGCTTAACAGGGTTTGAAGTGTTTCAGCATCACTGCTAGATAAATGCCTTCATATTAAGGTCAGTGAAAAACATGCCTCTCTGATAACCCTAGCCACAGCCTCTCGAGAAACTATTGAGTTATGAGAGCTGTTAATTATCTGCCTACCTCTGTGGCCCAGGACTCATTGACACTGAGCATAAAGAAGAGAAGAAAATGACAAATGCTTGTCCAGAAGCACGTCCTCTTGGTGCTGTTGGCTTTCCCCTTGGTTTCTTAGGATGAGACTGGCGAGTTTGGGGTGTGGAGAAAAGAGCGATTAATTAGCTTGTGCGTGTCTAACCCTTGGAAGATGGAAAATACTGTATGGGGATGATTTGAATTAAGTGCTGTTGTTCCCTACTATTAAAGAAATTGCTTGCCTGCTCTACATCTCAAGTTGGAGTTGTAGGTGATTTTAAAGCATTATTTAAACTGTGGCTTAGGTGTGTTTAAGCAGAAGGGTCAGGGAAGGTCTTTCAATAGGGAGAAAATAATAGGTAAAGATTTTCTTGTTTAAGCCTTTTTTTTAGTAGCTGCAAAATCCGTGTATATGGGAGGGAGGAAAAGGGAGTCGAATGGAGCTGAATGAGGAGCTGTGGTGTGAGGTAAAATTCTGATATTGTTCTCTCGTGCTACCCTGCAAATACATTTGCATTTAAAATTTCAGAGCGAGCCAAACTGTAGGACCGGTGCAGAATGCTAAGTGAAACCTGACAACTAACTTGGAAAACACCACATAACGATGCTGGGCATTCCCTTCCTCGGACAATGGAGTTGGGGATTGTTTCTTGTAACAATTATGGATCTGAAACAAAGGTGCAGAAAAAAAATGAGACATCAATTTTATTCCGAGCTATTTTCACTTGAAAGATGTTTACTTTCTGTCACATTACCCAGTGACTCCAGGAAGACTCACAGGAACTGTAAACGCCAAATCCCTCCCTGCCCATCAGCAAGCCACAATATACTCCTTTGTGTCACTCAGGCTGAAATTCAATCTGCTTGGGAGGCTGACTAGCGGTTCGGGGCGCAGTTGTGATCTGAAAGATATTGGGTATCACCAGGGAGGTGCCACCCTTCACGCCGCTTGTGTGAGCAGACAAAGCAGCAGCTCTTTTGGTGAAACTTGGTGATGCATCTCCCGTATAAGAATAAAATGTATTTATGCCTAGTGGCAGTGTGATACAGAAGCCAGGATGATGACAACCGAGGAAAGAACATGAAAGGCATCAGAAAACCTCAGTGCGTTTTACCTTTTCATGTGTAAAACTTGGGTGTCTGCGGTTACTGGCAATGAACTGTCCCTCTACAGACAGACCAACGGTGCAGAACAATCTGAGGAGACTGAGGGATGGAAACAGGAAAAGAAAATGAATGATAGGTTCAGGTGTGTATTGGGTGTGAAAGAACACACGCAAAGTCAGAGGGCTGAAACAAATCAAGGGGCTGTGGTCAGGCATGGCTGCTGCAGTGACGCAGTAATACAAGGCAGCTCAGTTGTCCGTGATACCCCGGTTGTGAATGGAAGAATAACGGGCTTTACATGTGCAGTGTAGATGCGTCTTGCTCCCTGGCTTAAATATAGGACACCTGCCCCTTGAAAGTTTGAGAGGGAAGGGAAGGATCTGATTAGGAGAGCAAAGGGACTGATTCCTGAGGAATGATTAAAAATGCTTAATATAGATACATTATCTAAGAAGCAAAGATAGCAACAGTTTCAGGTGTGGGTACTTAAGAGATAATCACTTAGCCTTTGCAAGAGGGTGCAACTAGACTTAATGGACTGCAAAAGAGAAGGTAACTTGAACATCAAGAAAAGCTCGATGGAATGAAGCTAAATAATCTTCCATGAAAAATGCTGGTAGTGTTGTTGGTTGGGGTTTTGTAAAGCTCCTCGAGAGCCCTGGAAAATGTTCTGCAAGGCTGGCAGCTCAGGGTCACATCTCCCCTGGCTGAAGTGTGCCTGGGGATTAGGGTGGAGGTTTTGGAAACAAGGCTCTTTAGTTAGCAGGCCAACTCCTCTGCTGGGACTCAACTTCTCAACTCCCCTGCGGTCCGCTGGAAGGGTCAGAGTCATTCTCTGCTAGCTTGGATGAGATGCCTGTAGGGAGGGAGATGGACTGGATGAATTAATAGATCCTATTCCATCTTCAGCCTGTGATCCAGGAAATACATGAACACTTATCTTGCTGGCAGCTGACATGCATGCCGTTATTCTGTAAAACAAACGCTATAGCGTCTCATACGCCTTTCTGATCACGCAGCGAGGGAGGATGGGAGGAGGGAAGACACTTTCTGTGGTGAGCACAGCAGGACAGGCTAGAAATATTGCCTGGTTTACATTGATTCTGTTAATTTGTGCCCTTGGCCCCATGTTGAATTTTCCTCTCAAGGAAAAGCTAGAAAGCAGCAGGCTCAGGGTGTTTTCCTGCTTTAAGTTCCAGCCATTAGCGGCAAAAAACCAAAATTATATTCTTCGACAGTAGTTAGCTCTTCCTTTGCCGAGTCCTGTAATAGACACAGCATTGCGTACTTGCTGAAATGTGAAGAGCAACTTCAAAGGGGTGCACAGCTCTGCTGAAGCTGTAGGTGATGCACAAACAGACTAGGAGGGCTGAGGGCCATCATCCAAAATGCACCGCAGTCAGGGGAGAGACTGCTGCTTTGGATCAGCTCCAGCAGTTCTTCAGTCCAAGATCCCATGTTTGATTATGTTTGGATTTAATCAGTTTCTTTGGAATTAAGAATGTGGTTCTAAGGCTATAGAGAGGTTGCAGTTTTGAACTTAATTAACTTTATGGTGTTTCTGTATACGAGTGATATTGTTCTGTTCCTCTCTTCAGATACAAAGTGGGTCAGTTCATGAAAAGTCTGATTAGAGACCACTGAATAGCATGATGTATGATAGTATGATAATGTACCTCTCCCAGGTGGTTTGATGTCTTAACGTACAATCTTTCCTCCACTGGATTTCTTGTTGTATCCCAGAATAAACCAGAGTTCATATAAATTAGACGTGCTCTTACTGCAGAACAGGTGGAGTTATAAGTGCTCCAAGATGGTAAGTTGTTGCTAGATGGGGAGGAATATTTTTATTCTGATTCATAGTGGCTGCTTTAAAAATTGGAGACAGTTTGACTGTCTTCAGCATGAATGGTTTATAGGAGTGCAGGCAAGAAAAACATGGACAAACATTTACAACGCTGGCTTAAGGATGACTCTCCTTTAGTTATGTGTGACTTGAATCCCAGAATTCCTCATCTCATGACTTGGTACAAGGTTTTTACTCCCTGCATTGTCAATTTGAAGTGGAAAGAGAAGAAAAGAAACTATGAAATTTTGTTGTCTTAATTGCAAAGGAAATCAGAAAGCTGAGAGAGGTTAAGCATTCTTCCAGAAAGTGCATTAACCCAGCTTGGATGTGCTCATCCAGCCCCTCCGTAAGCCAGTACTGCTGGTTTTCTTTTCACCACTCTATTAATTTTTCTTTCTGTAAAATATTCTGTTAAGGTTCTCCCCAGGAAGAATGGAGGGCCGCTTCTTTTCCTTTGATTATCTACTTATATCCTGATCTGGAGAAATACCAACGAACTAGTTGAATTTGGTGATTTTCATTGATTCCAAGGAAAAAATTAATTTCACATCACAATTGTCCCTGTAAGAGGAACACCCACTGTTGCCTGCATTAGTTAATAGGTATGACTTGGCTTTGTAGTATCGATTACTTTTTAAAGTACGGGCGCTAAGGATTATGTACAGAGAGTCTTGATTCATTCCTGACTGCTCCGCTGGTGGTTACCGTGACTTTGTGGGCATGGTTTTGCTTGTTTGTTTTTGCTGCGTTTTGTGGTGGGGTCTGTCTTTATTTGTTTTGGGGTCTTTGTTTTTTTTAAAATTTATTTTAATGTTTGCTCTGGAGGATTAGGCAAAGGCCGCTGTCAGCAGGTTATCAGACTTAACAGATAATTGGGTTGGCTTGGCATAACAAAACCTCTACTCCTAAATAAAGTGTTGTTCCTGCTATAAATTATTCTGTAGTGTATCCTATCAGTGAGGTCTGAATCAGTCCAATTCAAAGTGCCAGGAAAAAGACATTCTTGTGGTAATTCTGGCATCCCTGAAGATAGAAAGTATTGGAAATTTTGAGAGAGAGCTTGTTCTCATAAAATACACAAGCCAGTTTTGTAACTGAGAAGCAGCTTGGAAAGTTCAGATAAGAAGCCAGATGTTGGCCCAAACTTGTGAGATTTGTTTGCATGGATCAAATTTGACATTACAGCATGCTTTCCAAATTAATTCTGTAATGTATAATTCCAGCATGAGTCGATTTTCCATTTTATCCTGCATGTCTTTCGCTCATTTATCATTATTAAACAATTTCCTGGAGATACTCAGGCTTAAGTATGTGTTTGTCTGGTAGGACTACCAGAATTGTCTGCAGTTATACAGACAGGACAGAAAATACCAGTGCAGGTTTGAAGATAGATTTATCCCATCTACAGCACTGTGTATACCCTGTTACAGTCATCGAGGATTTCTCAAAGTTTACCAGAAGATTTAATTTGAAGAATGGTCCCAGCCAGGAACAAGATGCAAGGTTTATGCTTAGCATACTCATGTATAGTAAATCCCTCTTTCTTTTGCTGTTCTGAGGCTCAAGTTTTTAACATTGATAATACACTACTGGCATCATCCCTTTTTACTCTTTTGCTGGGAAAGGGCTATCCAAAAGAATATTTATTAGCTGATTGAAATTCAGTTAACTTAATTTCCCTTTCATAGAGTTTTTAGCAATGTTTAACGAGAGATGCAACTGAATTGCAGAGCTGTTATCTCCCCCTGAATACGTTGAGGTCTTTCTTAAATTCCCATGAAGGTTTCTTGATCATTCACATTTTAATCCCAGCCCTCCTAACTATTTTGTAGCATATGGAAAGTCCCATAAACGCTAATTCTGGTAGCCTTTGTCATGCTTATTTAACAAATAGTTCCAGTCTCTCATTTATCTGCCTTAGTATCTATTGTTTACTGGTGTTTTTTTTTTTTTTCCCCTGCCTTTAAACCTTAGTTGAGGAACTAAGACCACCCTGTGCTAGGCAGAGTACAAACACAAAACAAAGTGCAGACCCTGCCCTGCACATGAACGCTTTCTTTTTTATGACTAAAGGAGGGACATTCCTCTTAACTGATCTGTACTGACACCTCTCCAGGCTTTCAGTGTTCACTTTAGCAGCATTTAGATATCCCAGAAAGCAAATCTTCAGCTTAGGGAGAACAATATAAAACTGAGCACCGCTGTTACAAAAACGAGCCTTGTGCTTGTTGGAAGCTGTAAAAATTTAAGGTTTTAAAGCCTTTTTAAAGCCATCTGTGTGCTTAGGCAAAAATGTGATGTTCTTCCTTCTTTGCCTTACTTTTCCTCTCATTCAAGCAAAGGGGCCGATGAATGCTTAGGCGAAATGTGCCCCTCCTATTGTCTGTCTTGTTTGCTTGCCTTCTTTCAACAGCTGCTCTGTTCAGTGTTAAACAACAGGAGAAGAAAACCACTACTGAAAATGAAGATATGCTGTGATCATGTAATCCTGTGAAGAACGATGTTCTGCTTCCCCCACAAATGATCAAAGTAGAAAGGTTCCTTGCTGGCCCTAAAATCTGTGATGGCAAGAACGATAAATGCACATTGAAATTACAAATCATTGCATTGCTGAGCGCAAACTACTGTATGTGGAGCATACAGCAGGTTTTTGTAGTGTGTGATTTTGTAGGCAGCAGAGTTTCGGAGGCAGAGCTTGGGAATGTCAGAGGGCAATTAATTGAACTAGGCTCTTTTCTAAGCATTCTTCATTTTTCCTCTGGTTTTCCATACAGGTGCTTCTATACACAGACTTACATAGATACACATGCAGACACACAGTGTTTAGCAGACCAAGCATGAAGGCTGACCCGCTGCTCTTAAAACATGGGGTATCCGGATGATGCCTTTGTCGTACTGACACAGCTGGTGGAAAAAGTGTATGGGGCTTGCCATTCGCTTGATCCAGGAGAAGGCATGTCCAGGCAGACCCCGGACGGCTTCTGTGCGGCGATCCCATCACCAGTGGGTGCTAGAAGGAGGGATGTGGCTTTACGCCGCTAAGACGTACCCTTGAATGCTCCTTGCTTCATGCTCTTACGCGGAATGTGGGGAATGCTACACGGTTGTGAAGACCAGTGAAACAGCTGACACATCTATTGGGATTCCTACTCTTTCAACCTGAGTTTTCCAAAGCCTGGTGAGATATATCTGGTAGAGCCCTGAAGAGCTCAGAATGGCTTTTTATCCACGAGTCCTACTAAGCAATATTTACATAACTTGGGGCAGGTTCCCCTGTGGTTTGATCTTTGGGTATGACCCAACTCTCTACCACTGTATGATCCCATATAAAGACTAGAGGCATGCTGTGGTTTAGGATGACCACAGTGATGAGGAGAACTCCTCCTGGAGGGGCATGGGAAGCTTAGGAAACCATTGCTGCTGCTTTGGCTGGCCCCAGCAGCTCCATGCATGCATTCAGAGATCCCAGATATAAGCAAATAAAAGCCATTTGCTTAGGTTCCCCCCCCGCCTTGTTTTTTTTTTTAACTCCTGCATATTCTGTGTTGCACAGTCTCGTGCCTGCCTCTACAAATGAGACAGTAATGGAGCAGATTTATTAAGCTGATAAAGAACAGGAAATAACTGGATTTAGTGGCATTTGAAGACAGTTCTGACCTCTGAGAAGCACAGCGTGGTGTGCTGGAAGAAAGCTGAAAGGTAGTGCCCTTGGTCAGGGTGTCCGAAGTCATGGGGGATGTTTGAAGTAATTTGAGAGAGACTCACTTTGCTTATGTTTTAGGAACACCTTGTTTTGCTGGCTCTACAGCAAAGCCCCTGTTTTCTACTTTGGAAACAAAGTACCAAACGTTTAGCATGCTAGTGATGCAGGTCCCTCTCAGACCAACGCTCAGTTTAGTTCTTAATTTGTTACGTTTTTTGCTTACTGAGAAGAAGTCAGATGGCTTGTGGCACTTTGAGTGGTGGCAGAAGGTGTCTGGGAATGGCTAGTCCCACGCTGTTGCAAACAAATCTTGGAGCTCGTGGCTTGCTTTGTAGCTGCTAGGCGGGGTGTCATGAGCCAGGGCTTACACTGTTGCGTTCCAGAGTTGGGCTAATTCTGGGAGAGCACTTGGGTAAGAAATCTAAGTGCAGGATTTATGGGACCAAGTGCAGAGAAGTCAAGTAATGCCCATGCATTTAGAGTAGCTAAGTTATCGATTAATATTGCATTGAGTTTTTAGCTATGAATCCTGTCTATAAGCAGCACCACGTGCCCTCTTCTTTGGAGCTTTTCCATGCAAACACTGCTATGTTGTGCTGCAGCTGATGCCTGCAGCACTGACAGCCAAGTCTTGTGTGCTGTCCTGTTTCTTATCCCTCCCTCTTCCCCACCCCCTCCAATGTCAGTTTCTTGTATTTAAGAACTGTAAATTACTACAGTAAACCTATTACTCTCTGGGGTTATGTTTATCTGTTGCTGATTTTACTGAATGGAACTGTGCAACAGCCTGAAAGATAAGACCATGTGAATTAGGATACTAGGTCATGTTGGGGGCTTTTAGTTTCTATGAAAGGGAAGAGCAAATATTGCAAGCTTGAAGAAATATAAGGGAAATACTTACTGCAGCCTCTATGCATGGAGTAACTTGAGGGGAAGGTGCAGATGCGCCTCGGTACACCAAAGTGAAACGCAGTGCAGCTCCCTGGTGCCTAAGTGGAAGATGGACGTTTGGCACAGCACAGCTTGATGCGGCTGTGACCTTGTGCCTTGTCCCAGCAAGGTTGTGCAATAGGGGACAGAGGCAGCAGGGAACGGGGACAGAAGGGAAATGACCTTCCAGTTTTCTCTCCTCCCTCCCAGGGAAACCTGGGCCTCATGAGGTCATCCTGAAGCTAAAGCAGTTCAAAAGCTCACCAAGTCAACCCACCACCCTTGCCAGAGACCAGAAATCTGGTCTTCATTTCAGTTAATTCTGGTTCAGCCACCAAAACCCCTTTGTATTTGGCCCTTAGGGTGATATTCCAGCTGTTTAGTTTAAAAAGCCAGTCTGGCTAATGCCTTCTTGGGGGAAGAGACTTCCTCTTATGGGGGATACCAAGCATGGAGAGTCCTCTGGCTCCACAGAGGACACATATTCAAACAGAAATAAGCAGAGCTTTTTACTGCATCGAAAATCCCCGTCTCGGTGCGTTTGCCAGCTGACTGCTGCAGCATCTTATTTGCTGTGCTCTCGTGGCTCCCTGGCAGTGCTCTCTGCTGTCGTGTTTCATTGTATGTTTTCCGTGAACACAAAGGCATCTGTGTTAATCTCTCATTTTCCAGGCGATTCAGCATTCTCTTCCAGCCTCTGGCTGCCTCCTTTTTCTCAGCTTTTTCCCAAGGTGGAAGTCAAATTTGGTAAAAATGAGGAACAAATGTATATAAGGGGGATTGACCCAAGTGTTCAAGATTTGAAAATTACTGTGAAAGGAAACCAAATGGGCTGATGCCCTTCTTTATTTCTGTTTGATTTTTTTAATAGAAATTCAGATCCAGCCCAGCCTGTGAGTCTCCGTGACTGTAGTAAGTCAGGCAAGGCACTCTTGCATTTCTTTCTTCAGCAAAACCTGTAGCCTTCTGGTCAAATCCCACCACTTTAGGAAGGCAGCAGATTATTTCAGCTCTTGAAGGCCCACCTGCAGACTGCTCCGTCACTGAAGAAAATGCACTTGGGGGGGCTGTGGGGGAGGGAGCATTCCCTTGTCTTTGGTTTTGTTTTTCACTTTTGAGAGCTATTTTTGTTCGTGTATTTTTTTCACTTCCTTGAGCATCACTATCATATTGGAACCTAACGTTCTGGAATATCTTTCTTCTCCTGCCCTTTAATTAGTGGATGAGAGCTACCCAAATTCATCACACAAATATTTCAGCAAAATGGAGATATCGCTCATGTATATATAAGGTAAACAAAAGGAAAGAAAAAACCAGAGGTTTTTTATAGCAGTCATATAATATTAATAGTAGGTTTTCAACTTCTTCTGAGGCTTCAGACTTAATTTTGAGGCAGGGAAGTAATTTTTTAATTACCTTTAAATAGAGTGCTGAGGAGTAAAAAAAGATGTGTTGACTTTGCATGGGGAATGGAGCAGCAGTGCCCCAGACCGTCTTTCCTTGGGGACTGTTGCGTTATACTCATCTCGGTGAGGTCTTCTGTATTCAGAGTTAGATACCAACTCTGTGTGAAACAAATGGAGTCCGCCAGCCTTTTGTGGTGTCTTGTAAAAGCCTTTTTCTCCCTCATTGTTGGAAAATGAAGGGAAATGGGGAGGAATTTTTTGAGTCGTCTAGGTTGCTGCTATGAGATTATGTGCAAATGCTTTTGCTACTCTTTAGTTACCCATGAGTGATTGTGCCTAGAACATATCCTGAGAGAACATATGCTTCTGGTTTTGCTTAATGCTTAATTATCTTTTTTGTGCTGCCTTCCCACAGCACCTACCTCAGTCAGATTTTGGTCTGTAAATCCATGACTGAGGCTCCTTAGTTTGAGAATAATGCAAAAAACCCCAACAAATAATAATTCAAAATCCTTAAATACAACTAGTTTTATGCTATTTTGTAGATGCTTAGGAGTCTGCTCGATAAAACTTGGTGGGAAAAAATGTCCAACTTGCAGTTAATTTTTATTGAGGTGCGATTGTCCTTGAAGCTCAGAGAGAGTTTTCCCCGAATAAAAAGTCTGAGAAACTATGCTTAGGCTTGTGCAGTCTCTTGAGCAGCTTTCAGGTTCGGGGTTTGCATTCTTTGGGGTTTCCCCCTCTTCTTTCTCTTTGCGTCTGAACCCTTGGCAGCTTTCCAGCATTGTTCTCCGACCTGCTGTGAAAGAGTGGAGGAGCGGTGCTCTCGCGGCTAATTCAGCAGCGATTGAGCGATAACTTTTGGTAAAGGTTAGAGACTCTGGCTGAGGATAGGTTCAGAGTCACCCACCCAGGCACGTGTGTCAGCTTGTGGTTCCTCCCCGTTGTATGCGCCTGTTTCTTACTCAGTGAAGGTAAGCACTACCAAAGCTGGCCACTGCTCTTCAGGATTCTTCCAATTCACATTTTCTTGGCGTATTTTTTCTTTTTTTTGTTGCGTAAGTGGAATAACTGATGTTCCAGTGTAAATACTGTGACCCTGGCAAAAGCCTCTCTCTCTCTCTTTGTTATAAATGCTATACAGATGATTGTATCTCTGCATAATGCAGGACAGTGACAAACAAGATTCCAGGTAAATTCATCATCAAAGCACTTCCCAGCCAGTATTGTCCACCAGCATGGTTTTGATAAGCCCTACAGTGTGCCTTAATATCCAGATTCTTCCTGCTCTTTGGTTATCACCTAACTTTTGCTATTGTAATGCAGAGTTTTCACAAGATCTCCGAAAGTTTGGTTTCACGTGTATCAAGATCTTCTGATTGGGTTGTGCTGCTGGATCTGAAATCTAAATCATGTTGCCCTTCAACTACTTGTGATACTGGATCTGCAGTGTTTCCTTTGTTTTCATGGAAACTTGAAAATTCTCCAACTATATCATCTTTTGTTGAAGAAGCAGTTTTGTTCAGGTTTTAAATGACTCGCTCCTACTTGCATAGGGTTGTTACCTGTTTGCAAAAGGGTTGTGGAAGTAGTGTTAAAAAAGTTTGTAGGTTTGCATTCTCCTTGCACCAAGCAGAAAATTGCATTGAGGCTTTTGCTGGATGACTCGGATAAGGCACAGCAAAGATGCTGCACTGCCATCCACTTTACAAACCACTGTTGCTGGTTAAAATATGGAGAGGCACCCTTTGCCGCAGCTGTTTGATACTGCCCCTGCCCCTCTGCCAGCAGCTCGTGGGAGCTGCTTAAATGAGGATGGCTGTCTTAGTGCTGGTGTGGCCGCTCCTCCTCTGCCCTGGGCAGGAGGGATCCCTGGACCCGGGCACTGCTTTAACCCTCCCACTCGCAACCTGCAAAGAAATCTGCGTGCACAGTGTGACAGTAAACAGAAGCTTAGGCTGGTTTAAATAAATCCATTTAACACTAGCGCAGCAATCGTGTTTTGGCAGAACTGGAGTGTTCCACTGAGCCTGGATAACGTTAATTTGCAAAATGTTCACCTTTAAATTGCCCAGTATTCTTTTTCTAGCAGCTCTTTTCCTCTCCTCTGCCTGGTGAAAGGCTAACACTTGGGGCTTTCATTTATGAGTGGGTTTTTTTGTCCACATGTCTTGGTACATGCTCCCAAAGCTCACAGAGCGCTCTGCAGATAGCAGGCTGCCAGTGGTCTCTCAGCAGGAGGTAACTCTTCCTTTGCTGGAAACAAACTCATCCATCCGTTCATGTGTGACTATCTCAACAATCATGGAAATTTCGGTAGGAATGAAGACATGACAATGAGAGTCTCTCAGGACAAGCTGGCAAATTAAAATGGGAAAGAAAAAGACACCACCACCCAGACTGAAAAGGGTCTTATTTTAAAAAGTTTAAAGTTGTGTAGAACTTTAGCCAAGTTGGGAACCAGTTGGGTAGTCCAGGATAGCTTGTTGCTTTTACCAAGCAGAGGAGAATGGGGAAGAAGTTTTAGATTTTTCTTTTTATTGATGAATCGGGGTTCCTTTTTTTCTTCTTCTTCTTTGTGTAGTAAAGATATTTCTTTTCAGTTCAGCTGATACCGGTATAGCCCTCAAGATGGTCTTGAGGCTTTCATGTTTGCATGTTCACAACAGTGGCAGGTTGGGACAAAGCAGTGCCATGATGGTTGAGGAAATGATATTGTATTCTGCCTGTAGAATGACTGACGGGAGACTTTTAGGGTTATTGCTGCTGTTGCAGTTATTTGATCATGATTGTACTTAAGCAGCTTATTAGCAGGACCATTGTATTAGACTTTACATAAATACATGCAAATAGACACTTAAAATGCATATACACACACACACATATATATACACATTCTAATTAATAAAAAAATAAGAGATCTAGTAAGAACTCCTTGGAGTGAGAAGAGAACTAGAGCCAGTGCCAGTGAGGATGCTACAGCCTCCTTCAGTCCTCCGATAAATGCCCAGTGTCAACTGGCATGCTCTAAGTCTTAATGGACAAGTATATATTCGATTTTTCTCTGATTAAACTGCCAGCCATCCTGCAGGAACAGCTTCCAAATCAAGCTCTCCTCAGCTGATACGCTGAGTTTTCTTCCTTGGTTTCTTTGCAGCTGATGAGCCAAACCAGCGCCACACCTGCCTGCCATTCATCTGCCAGCTTTGCCGGTGCCAGACCAGCTGTGCAACAGCAGTTGCCATCTGTCTGGGGCGAAGACATATTGCTAGTACAGAGAGTCAGGAAGTAATTAGAAGGCGAATTTAATTTGCTTTTCAAGCACGTTGAGATCCAAATAGTTCTCCCTCCCCCTGACAAAAGAATCGGGGTGGGGTGGGGGAAGGAAAGAAAATTATAGGAGGGAAATACAGGGAGGAAGGAGTCGAGCTGCGTCCTCGCCATCTGTCCACTTGGACTCACGCAGCTGCTCTGCCATTGACAGGTTGCCGTCTCTCCACCCAGCGCAGACAGCCAAATGACTTGCATTGTGAACACAAAGCACTGAAGATTAATACTAGTAAATAGCCTGGTCAGAATAAATTGTACCCAGAAGCAAAGCCTTTAACTGCTTGAAAACCTTTAATATCCTCTTCCTTCTTCTCTCATTTCTCCCTTCTCTCCACCCAAGATTTTCCCAGAATTTGGGAGCCAAATAAAATTTCAGTACATGTGCTTTTTCTGGATCAAATCCCGTACCTCTGAATGCAGCATGATCAGTTTTGGAACATTAGAAGGTTATCTAGAAGCAAAGGGGAATGGCTAGTTAGAGCTACAGTGGATATACTTCTGTGCTTAAAATTAGTTAAGGATGTGCTTAAATGCTTTGTTAGCTCAGGGCATCCATCTGCTACCTGGGGCTGTACAGTTTCTGACAGTCCCAGCTCCAGGGGCATGTGGAAGATGCCCTCCTTCTATTTGTGAAGAACATTTATTTTGCATCAATTGCCATGGAAAACTGGCAAACATGGACTTCAAGGTAACAAATACTCAAAACTAAACAGAAATACCAAGGGTGAAGTGTGCTTTTGTGAATGTCTTTAGATACCTTTCTTGAAATCTCAGTTGGGCACTCAATAGGTGTCTGAGTGGCTCCCCCAGTGCGAGGTGTGTGGAGTCCACCTCTCCTTTCCCGGAGCCGCAGGCTCTTTGGGGTGGTCTCATAACAACCTGGGACCTGATCCAGTATCTGCTGACATTAATAGCAAAATACCTTGTGTACCCAATACAAAAAAAAATCCAGCACACCACTATTTTTGGTTTTCCTCTCCTGGTATTACTAATGATCATAGAGATTTTCCAGAGATTAGTCACTGGCAAGTGTCACTTCCTGAGCCTGAAGGACCATTCAGGCAGTTGTTAATCCCCAAGAACACCTCTGCATTTGAGTCATTACTGAAAAATTGAATATTGTTTAGAGGCTCAAGGTGTCTCTTGGAACTGTTCAGAGAGATGATAATGGGATGACAGTTTTTACGTCCCTAGTATTTGCAGTGTAGGACTTTAAACTATTGATGGCAGGAGCGCAAAAAGATAGCTGAGTTGAATGCAGGTGCTTTTTTGATAGTCCTGTAATTGCTGCTACTTCTATTTACCTCTTCTTTTTTTGAAGTCAGTTTATTTCCCACAAAACTCTTCCCTACATACTGCCTCCAGCACCCCGAGTCTTGACATTGCTTCACAGTTTATCTAGCCTCTGCCTCGTTTCAGTGATGGAGGATCAATGGAGCCACGAACTTGCCGAGCTCTGTGTAAGTCCAAGCCCAGCATTCTCAAAGCCCAGCATTCTCGTCTCCCCAAACTTTGGCAACCGAGAGATTAGAGACCTGGTCTGTCTTCTCCCAACAGCAGCTTATCCAGGCATATCATCCTCATTAGAGGGGAGTTAAAAACTTATTTTATGTCCTTTTCCCCTTTTATTCTCCAGGGGTTCAGGCAGCAGTACCTGCTTTGAGAATGGCAGCAGATGCAGGCTGTGGAGCTGTATTCTTGTGTTAACTGGGTTTCCTCACGAAGCTTTTGACTAAGCAGCTGCCGTCTCGTGCGTAGTCAGAAGCTGAGTCTGAGAGTGTAGTAGAAATGTCAGAGGAAATACATGAAGTCACTGCCTGCGGCTCTTTGCTACCTTTTTTCAAAATCTGCAAGGCTGGTAGAGCAGAAAGAATCTCAGTATTGCATCCGGCAGCTTCACTGGAACCTCACCTTCCTTGGTAGTGGAGCTGACACCGCTGGATTTTGCGCAGAAACAGAGTATAACACATCCCCTCTGCCAACTTTGCTTTGGTAGAGCAGGGGAAGGGGCAGAAGGGGTAGTAGTGTCATCGTTTCTTAAATTTCTCTTTGCAGGCTTGGAAACCATCTGTAATTAGCTTAGGATGAACTGCCTGTTCTTCTTTTCTTCCCCTTTTCCCTCACATTATTAAATGCAAGTGACAATTACTGCTTTCAGGATGCATGACCAGAGTACTACCTGTGTAAGGATTGGACTCTTTTTTTTTTTTTTTCTTTCACCCCATCCCCCTGCCTCCACAGTCAATAGTGATGGTGGAAATGGAGAATGACGATGTTTCACGTTTGTTTTGCCGAATCCACGCCACCCAACCAAAATGTTCTTTTGCAGCTAGGGCTTTGTGAGCATCTCTTGTAAAACTCTGCTACAGGTCCTGCATATGTCTCTAATCTGGTGCCAATACTGGCATCGTTAGGCTTGGTTATCCCTGCTGTGGCCATAAGTAACCCCGGCTCTGCTCTAAAAAACAGAGAAATGCGAGTGGCTTTTGCTCTGGTGTATGCCTGAAAGGTGCTGAGCCAGAAGCTTGGTGGTTTGAGCGGACAAGTCCGTGTTAACGTTGGCAGGCCTCAGAGCATGTTTAGCAAAGTCTACAGATTTGTGAAAAGAGACAGATAAAGTTGTCAAGGGGGTTCATGGGTTGTGACCTTGTCATTCCTTTTTGCCATGCAGACTTTAAATTCTTGCTGCATTGGAAGTCACGTCTGGCCCCGCTTTGCTGTCAGATGTTTCTCCCTCCCTCTCCTGTTGCTTCTTCCAAAGCTTGCTCTTTGCTGGCCGTGCCAGGGGCGATGGATCGGCTGAGAAGGGTGTGATTTGTTTCTCTAAGCTGGTTATGACTCTCAGTTGCCCAGGATCCATCAGTCTCTTAATCTCTCCATAGAGGGTTGCTGTTATTCTTAATAGGAAGCTACTGTTCATGGCGGATGTTTTTCACGTGGGCTTCAGAAGCAGCTGCCTTAAATGTGGTCTGGCACCTCTGCAGACAGAGGCTGAGCACTGGGCTTGGAGAGGGGCCGCGGTGAGGATGGCTGTGGGCAGGACCTCCCTGTGGTGCAGGAATTCCTTATAAATAGGAAGGCGAATTGAAATGTTCCCTTTTTGGTTTTCCACCTCCCGCAGTTCTTGGGAATGAGGAAGGAGGCCAATAAGAAATGTTGGCATTTTAGTCAAAAGCAAAGGCAGCTGAAGGGGAATGCCTTTTTTTTTTTTTTTTTTTGAGAAATTTTGCCACAGAGATAGTGCCAGGCTGCTGTGCAAAAAATCCTGCCTGGATTTGCTCGGTTTTCAAGTACAGGGGTAAAGCAGTTGACAGTCCCTGTCCGTGAGATTGCCTAAAGTGACTGAGCCAGCAAAGGAGACCCAGCAGGTGCTCAAGTGAAATTCTTCCAAAATGCCCTCGTTTACACTCCCTGCATCCTTTCCCAATAAAACCCTTCAAATGCTGCTTCAAAAATTCATGAGTTTGAGTGCTTTAATGGAAGCAAAGGAGAGACCTTTCTGTTTCATTCTGAAAGAGCCTGTGGAAAGTTCAAAGGGAACTTTTAGTGTTTAGATATGCTGCATTTGCCCATCCAAGAACCCTTCTCCCTGAGTTACCTGAAGCTTTAATGTTTTATTGTGGTTGCTGTGAGATGTTGACTTTCATGTGAGACCTGTAAGAGGGCAGCCTGTAAAACCAAGGCACTAATATGTCAAATATGAATTTAGCTTAAAATGATGGATGTTATGAATAGGATTTTCCAGTCTTTTCCTGCTGAAATTGTTGAATATTTTTCTATAATTTTAATTAAAGCAGAGCCAGGGCAGTGGAGAAAGGTTTAAAAATCTCAGTCTATAAAGACATTTATGAATTCAAGGAGCACTGCCATTGTGATTTTTTTTTTTTTTTGGTCTGTTTTGTTAAGTGGCAGTCAGCCCTTGAAAAATGTGTTATTGTTCAACCTGCGTGATCAAATTCACAGCCTGCTTGCAGAGTGAAAACACTGGCAGTGGTGCAGTTGCACATGCAGGCTTCGCTTGTGAGATGTTTTCACTCAGCTTAATACGAATTACACTTGGGGTGCTGTGAAATCCAGTTCGCAAGGTGCTCTTTGCAAAATGGAGCATCACCAGCTACATCTGTGGAAGCACGCTTGCTGGAGTCTGTGTACCACTTGTTTGTGCAATGAATTAGTCCTTTCATTTAAGATTCGGTCTATGGGAAATGAAGAATGAGAGAGGTTATAAATATGAATTATTGGAGTTCTGAGTGTGGACAAAGTAATAGTCTGAGATGGGAGATCTTTTGGTGCTTTTAGACTAGGTTAATCCTGTAATTGGCCCCTTGAAGTTTCATTTTTGTTTTTGTTATGTTCTAACTTTTTCTTTGTCTCCATGGAGTTAAATTTGACACTTTTTAATGCAGAGCTTTCTATAACTCTTTAATCTGACTTTTTTTAAGAGTAACACCAAGGATTTTCAGGAGAAATTATCGCCTTTAGGTTTCTATCTTCTTAAGTTTATGTCCTCAGAGATATAAAAGCAGATTAAGTGTCACTATTGCAGCAGAAAAGAGACTCAGCAATGCATGCAACAGAAACAGACTGTCAGCAAAAAAAATCCAGCTATGAGAAGTCAGCATTAAAAACACTCTTATTATTTGTCTGAGGTACAATGTTGCCCCAGGGAAAGTCAGCAGGGGCTTTCCTATCCATTTCTGTAGCCAGAATTCATCCTTTAGCTATAATTTGAATTTCTAGTATGAGCTTTAATTCCACTGAAGTGAAATATTTTTTTAAAGGAGAAAGATCAGGGAAGTGAAGCCCAGAAGATATACTGCCATCTCTTTATCTCCGGAAAAAAAGAAGAAAAAATATTTTATACCTGCAAATCTTTCACAGGTCTGAAAGAAGAGTGAACAAAGGTGCTTGGGAAGCCAGGTCTAGCATAGGCCCAACCCCATGGTTTTGCTTGGTGGGACCAGTTGCAGACTGGCTTGTTAAATGGCCAGGGAGGGGAAGGCCAAGAGCACAAAAGGCCACTTGCTTCATAGACTGAAATAAGGCTTAGCTAACCCAAAGGAAAATCTACATGTATGTAACTCGAGGAATAAAGCCAAGAGTACAGATGGTACGTCTTATATCGATGCCTTTTCACTTCGTTCTTCCCATGCACTTTTTTCCACACTTCTGGTTGATTGAGCTGAGCTTGCAAAACCCTGAAAGCAGTGACCAAGCCTTTGCAATTTCCAGCCGTTGATATTCTTCCTGGTCATTGCAGCCCCAAATCAAAATCTTCCAATAGCAAAAGGTCCGTAATGGTGCTACTGTGGGTTTTTACACGACAGACCTTGATCACGTAAGCCTGCCAGGCTGATTGTAGTTTAATTGCAATCACCATTTCCAGCCAGTGTGTTGATTCTTGGCTTGCACCTTTGCAGACTGCAGTCACTGAAATTTGCTGGCCACTTAACAGCTGAATTGAAAGACACACGCAGTAATACCTGAAAATAGAGTCCGTGTGACTGATTTCTCTGGCAGTAGCTGGCCGAGCAGTAGGTGTAAGTGGGGCAACTGTGTCAGCTCCACTGAAATACTGATTTACAGCAGCTCTCGTTGTCAGTCCTGAGGAGGAACTGACATTCCCTTCACTGAGCAAGTTCATGCTGTATGAAAAATGAATTTCACCCACACTCACAAATAAGTTAATTTTAAAGTACAGTCACCTAGAAAAGGAGGGCAGTTATATTAATGTATTATTTATAAAGCACCTGTGATGCATAATCCTGTGTTTTACCCTATGTTTTTGAATACTCTCTAGCATTTGAACAACTAGCCTCTCTGCAAGAAATAGCATTTTGGATTTGAACAAATTCCAAAACAGCTGTTTTTTCAAGCGGCATCACCAGCCATGCTACACCTTTTCTTCCTCTGCCTCACATGCAGAATACACCTGGAAATCACACTGCCCTGCGGCTCAGAGCAGTTTGAACTGAATCTGGATTTGTGGCAGCTTTGGGGTCCAAAAGCCTCTGGAGTTGTGTTTCTTTCCATGCTGGTCAGGAGGTCTGTAAAGCTACAACATGACAGTTGTGTCTCCAAAAGTATTTTGGGTCATTCAGTGATTCTCCTCAGAGACTTGTATTGCTGCTTTCTCTATAGCGAGGTGGAGGGATGGGTAAGTAGTATGCATGTGAGAAAACTGTAAAGTAGTTCTGAAATTCTGCCTGTGGGAGATGCCTGGTTTAGGGCATGGTATCAATACTTGGTGACAAACGCTATATGAATTCTTCATTTGCTTTACCTGCCAAAATAACATACTGATTGCTCAGCTGGTGTGAGGAATATGCTTAATTACAGTCTCCTGGAACTTCTGTACAACAGCATTGTGGGTTGTTTTTTTTCCAGGCATTCTCTTTTTCCCTTTCCCCTGAACCTATAAATAGTTTAAGATATACAGGATATTAGATGAAAGCAAGATAAATGTAATTCACAAGTTTAAAAAAAATAATAATTTATACTTCATGCATGCATTGATGGAATAGCTGAGCTTTGATCATCAAAGTTAGGTTGATTTAAATAAAAAAGGCAGGTGAGTTTTATTCTGAAAGAACCCTCTCAAATCCTGAAGAACAGCAAATAGCACTATGATGTTGGTTTACTATACCGACTAATCAAAGTATCACAGGTTATAGGCAAAATGGAGGATTTTTTTTTTTTATCTGCTAGCATAGAAATGTCAAAGCAGGATCTCCAAGGAAAACAATTTTCATACCCATAAGCATCTAGTATTTTGAGAACCAAATAACTATTATTACCCTTTCTGTCTGCCCATAATATCTGTCTAAAATCACTGGGCTTTCTCATATACTTTAAATTAGAAGATTAAGAATCTTCTTCAATTTACCTTTTAAGCAGGGAGGGGGGGGAAAAGCCAAAATTCATGACAAGGCCTATTATTTTACATATGTAGTTCGACAGTATCCACTTCCAGCTGAGATCAATCGGTCATAGCTTTTGGAAGACCTCAGTATCCTGACCACTGTAGCAGTTTTGGCAGATGCTCCTAATATAAACCCAGCTATATCAAGAAAGCTCTACTGTGACAGCTTGCTTTGCTTATAGCATTTTTTTCGTATACTAGTACAACATCTAGCTGTGTCCACAGGAGTTTTTGTTGGTATAACATGTTCGTATCCAGTACATTATGCTCATACCTTATGTTTTTGCTGTACATCCCTCACTTCAAATTTGTTCATGTGTCATCTCCCAGGTGCACATGTGTCGCTGAAAAGGTTGCTTTCCCTACCTTGCGCCCAGGTACTCAAAACAGCAGTTCATGGCTCTGTAGCCGACAAACTGCAGGTAACTTCTCCCATTCTGTAGGCTGTCTGCTGAGCTGCTTGTGTGTGTGCTCCTTAACGCATTGCAGTCAAAATGCACTGACTTCGCACAACACTGTTATTTAAACTAACACTTCTGATTTTGACTAAAATAAGCGGTAACAGAATGAAGCTCATACCCATAGAGCAGACAAAAGGTGGGAGTATAAGGGGATTTCTTAGTTCTCTCAAATGCAGGAAAGATTAACCTTAAAGTATGTATTTTTAAACACATGCAGTTATTTACATCCTTGCAAAGTGGGTATGAAATGCCACAGAACAAAAGCAAGAGCGGTTTGTAGGCAGGATAAACTGAGCCCACAGGGACATCTATTCCTAACTGGGTTTAGCAGTGTGTTAGAGCTGGTACTAATGACTATGCAAAGTGCAGGGCACGAAGAACTGTGCCCAGAACATGGATGCGGATGTATGTGGATACAGCTCTATGCGTGTGTATGTGTATATATATCCTTTTTTTCGTAGTAGTGTTTTATATTTATAGACCAGTGATTTAAAAAAAAGTCTTTAAATTATAAAGATATTTGTATTGTAAGTCACATAATTATAAATTCTGTGCTGCACCAGTATAATCACTCTGGAGTTGTTTATTGTGTTAACAGTCATCTCAGAGAGGCACTTCAAGACCAGCTCAGGATAGGCAGTGGTATTATGACCATCGTTTGAAGCCCTAAAGAAAGAATTTCCAGTATTTCTAAATTATGCATTTAAGACTTTTCTAGGCCTCATAGGACAGCTGCTCTCCAAAGGTGATCACTGCAGATCATGCAGCATATTTCAGACCTTTTTCTATGGCCTCTTTGGTGCTGGAACACAGAACTGTGTGTGCTCACGGAAACTCTCTTACCGTCTTTAGTGATAAGCATAGCTCTTAGGGTTGGTGTCAGTCAGTTGCTCCCCCTGAAGAAAATAAAACAGAATAGGGAAAAGTGCTAGAAGATATGTTTAATTCTGTCCGTGATGAGGTGGAACAGCACTGATTATGGCGCTTATTTTACTTCTGTGTCTGTCATGTATGGGCTTATTAGTGTACTCTTGAGAAACAATTCCTAGAATAGCAGTATTTGCAATACTACTTTTTGTTCATCTTTTGTTGCAGAGCTGCCTTTTTTGCAAGGGGCTGACTTTTTTCAACCAAGTTGTATCGCCTGTCAAGAATCTTCATGTGATTATCAGAAACCTGCTGCAGAGTCTTCCCTATTTGCTATTCAGTCCTATTTTCTTCTCCCTTTAGCAGGTAAGCACGTTTCTACAACACTATTTGCAACTGGAAAATGTTTTCAATTTCAGACACCTAGAAAGTTCGTTTGTTGAACTCAGTAGGGTTAACATCTCTCTTCCAAAGTTTCCCACAGAACTCACTGTATTTTCTGCTATAGAAAAATATTTGAGTAACTTTGGGATTTTTAACATCAGCTCATGTCAGTCTACATCCCTCTACATCCCTACATCCCTAGCTTTAGTGCAGCTTAAAAAATGGTATGCATGAACTTTCAGCTGTGAATCTATTTACAGCTGAATCAGGGTTGTGAGCAAGCAATAGAGAAAATTGCTTGAATTTCTGCTTTCTGAGAGGAGCCTCTAAATAACTTCATGTCCTTGAGAAAAATGCCCCGCAGTAGAGAGCCAGAATGGGTGATGCAAAAGCTCGGGTGTTACCCATCACGGTGACCTCGAGCTGAATGAGAGGGTTCAGATACTGTTCACCAAGATCATAGTCAGAGAACCGTTGCAGAAACAGATTAAGCTGCCCCAGCTGACTGTGCACTGAAGCATATGAGGAATTCTCAAATGACCTATATATGATTGATGTATATGTGGGTGTGGCAAGAAGCGGCACCGAACAGCTGAGCAGTAGTAAGATCTTACACAGCTGCAGCTATTTCTGCAGAGGTGCTTGGCACAACCCTCTAGAGTTCCTTAATATTCCACGTTTGAGATTCAAGGTTTTTAGGAAGGAGGAAATTTTTACAGATTTCTTGAAATCACTTGCAGTAAATGCTAGTCATTAAAGGAAAGTGTGTATGGGGGCGTGTGTGCATTTATGTGAAAGGAAAGTAAATGTGCTTAATCTGTCTTTGATGTTGTTCTGTTTTTCTTTTAACATTATCATCGCATGTGGTAGCTCATTTTTTCAAAGCAACTTAGAAATTTTCTCAGAAAACAATTGCCAGTTTTCTCCTCCAAAAGAATTTTCTTTCTGAACATAAGAAACTTATTTTCTCTTAAAGATTTATTTACTTGATCCTAAACTGCAGAATCTAACCTCTGCCATGACTTCAAATTTTTTTTCTCTGTTTTTTAAGCAGAGGCCTTTTCTAAAGGGTTCACTCCTGAAAACTTCTCTTTTGATTTACTTGGCGGTAATGCATGCTTTCTTCCCAGTTTATATCAAGCGGTAAATGATGGGAATGCCTATTCCATGCAGTGGTAGCTGGATTTTGCTACAGTGGTTACTTGGTCTAGTCTCAGGCTGCAGGGGTAAATGGTCCCCTCTAATCTGCAGCTCCCACCAGGGCCTTGCACCATAATCGAGTGCAAGGCTGTGACCTACAGCAGAATTCAGCTTGGTCTGTAAACTGGGCACAGATGTTTAAAAGTGAGAGAAATCATTTTCACTTGTGCTGCACTTTTTCCCGTAAGGATTTCCAGGGTGTTGTTAGCTACTTCCTCTCTGGATTCGCTGAGGAGTGAGTTAGTGGTATCAGTAGCCGAGAGGGGTCTTGTGCAGTGGGAACTTGATAGTCCCAGGTCACAAAGAGTATGGGTATGGGCATCGCTTTTCTCCTTATAAGCAATTCTTCTGGAAAAGTTGAGGGAAGAGTCTGGGTATAACTCAGTCAGGAAATCCCTGCTACCTCTGCCCGCATTATTCAAGCATACCCAGAAAATTTCTGCTCCTGACCTTTACAGCCTTCTCTAAAACAAATACCCACATCTGCTGTTAACTAAGTTAGCAATCTACCAACTAATCTGTTACCAAACATGAGTTCTGTCAGCAGCAACTCCACATACAGCTGCTAGGAGGGTTCAGCCATTGCCAGCAGAACTAAAAGCTGCTCTAATGCTTCACTGAAATATTTTGAAAAGTTCACTGTGAACACTCCATCCTTGTTTTGTTCGTTGTTAAACTTATTCTTGAAACTCTATATAACTGTCCCTCAGAGTAAATGGAGGCACATGTGCATGCCTTCTGTTTCTAGCAGAGCATTTGCAAACTATTTCACTGTAAACTGTTTATAGATCACTATGTAATCTGTAACCTTACTATGACGGACAGTCACATCAGAGTTCCCACCACAGGAGGAGGCATTATTAGACATTATGCCTTGAGCAACTTGCCACCAGCCTGACAGAGTGTTTGCTGACTGGAAATACCAATGTCTTATGAAAAAACACTGTCTGCCTGCTGCAAACCCAGCATTTTATAACCACTTGGGGTTTTTTAATTGCAAAAGCCATAACTTGCTGGCAATATAATAGACTTTAAGTGATGCTTGTGGTTTTATTGTATTCAAATTTTATATTCAGCAGTGTGCATATTTTCACAGTTACATCTATTCTTTGCTCTTTGTTGTGGTATGATATAATTTAAAGGTCTTAGGAGTCTGATCCTACTGTAACAGGGACCCTAGGCCCCCATTAGTTTACATCTGCAGGCCATGGCCTTTGTAAACGGTTGTACATAGGTTTTACTTTCTGGATGCGTTCCATATTATTTCATGGAAATGTCACAGGTTTCAAATCCAGCACATACAGAAGCCTTGGCATAGCAAGGGCCTAATCAGAAACAGCAAAGTAATATATTTGCTGTGCTCACAAGGAGACAGAAATCAGTAGGAGAGTGCTGAGATGATAAGGGAGGTTAGCAATATTTACTATGTCACAGCTGGTAAGCATTCGGTCTTTCCATAATTAGTATTATGAGAAGTTCCTGGCAAAGTTTTAACTCTGTTTGCTCCCTTTTTTCTCCTTCTCCAGTATGAAGAGGAGAACCTGACAGTATTTTTATTATTTAATTCTCCTTGTCCACTGCTGGAGTGGGTTTTACTCTCAGCTCAACTCTTCCTTAAAATTTTGGCCGATTTCCTAGTCAGAAGATGTGCTTAACCAGCAAATCCCACTTGCCTTTCTGTTGAGGCTGTCCCAGGAAGGCTGTGAACTTTGTCCTTTTCTTTCAGTACTGCAATGCCTTTGATCGGCATCCTAATTTAATATCTCCCTACTTGAAATACCAACTGAGCTTGTATACCAAAGATAGCTCCCAAAGGTCTCTTCATCTAGGGTCAGAGCATGTACTTGAGGAAATGAAACATTCATTAGTTGGATGCCAGATTATTTACACTTGTACCATGATCAATCAGGCAGTAAGAGATTAATTTTAAGTATTTACAACTTGGAATACCATATCCATATCTGAACTGCTGACATTATGTTCTCTTTATGTTTGGTGGAGAGAACAGGCACGTCTCCAGCATGACTTTCCTGCCCAGGTTTAAAGGTCCTGTACAGGATGTGATGAAGTGCACCCTGGATGTGCCCAGTTTTCTCCATCAACTACAGAACGAGGTCTGGATTTTCCTGTACATCTCTACTTGTGAGATGTACGTATCCCACTCCTGATGTCCATTACCTCATTTCCTAGTAGCTAGTGCTGTATGAGCTTAAGAAATGAAAGGCCAAGCTAGAGTGACTGAACTTTATCACAGGAGAGTCTTAATTCCACCTTCCAGTTCTGACCTCCCTGATCACTATGCTGCTGTGACTGCGGTCATGAGTGTCTTGTCTCTCTTTACAGCTCTTATGGAGAATTTAATCAAAACGAAGGAATTATTCCAAATGTTACTCCCAATTTTCTTCCTGTTACTTATTTACCATCTCGGTAAAATACAGACAGTAGTAAAGTGTAAATAAAACCATAAATATTCTATCTATAGATCTACCTATCTAACTGTATGTAAAATACCTCAACAGCTGAAATGTTACATTTATAACATTTAATTTTGCTGTAAGTAAAGGAAGGTAAAAAAGTATCTTTCATTCCTCTTTTTTCCCCAACTCCACTCAAATGCAACCCAAACAACTTTCATAGACCTGAGCAAAGGAGGACAGGTCACCTCACTGAGGTCTGAATAATCTTCCAAAAGTTAAATAATGAGGATTACCAAAATAAGGCCTTAAAAAGTCATAACGCCTGGCACAAAAAATCATGATGTCATCTTGAAAATGGATTTTTTTTTTTAATTTCTGTAGAACTTGTGTTCTGCATTTGAACTGAAATGGGACTTCTAACTGTTTCAGCACGTAACGTTGATGACTAGATAGCATTTCTTGATAAAGGCGTAAGAGAAGTGGGAAATGCAAGTGGGTCCTGCTCATATTTTTATTAAACCTCTTAACTAGGACTTAACAAAGTATCTAATAATTTTGGATGCCTTTGGTTTTGGCTACAAAAGCTTGGTCCCTCTCATAGGGACAGACAGTTATACAATATTAAGGATTCAGCCTTTAAAAATTAAGGCTCCTATACTTTTTTTTTTTAACACTACTGGGTACCAACAATAGAGTTGAAAAGCCTTTTGCCTTTTAAAAAAAATGCTTCAAAACATTTGAACCAAGAAAATTTTCTATTGAAAGCATTAGGTAGGAAGCAATGCACTACAGTAAACAAACACTGAAACTTTATATTTTATTCCAGCAGAATAAGTCTGGATGTGTTTACATTTCATATGACACACTAAATTCTTGTACTAAACAAACTGAGGAAACCCAGGTGGAATCAATGAACCAAAAACCTGGATTCAAAAAGCCGTTTATCTTTATGCCAGTCTGAGTCAAAAGTTCAATTCTGGATACTCTCCTTCCTCAGAGCGGGGTCCAAAACTTTCTGTTGGAGCCAATCTCTTAAAACAGATGACTAATAAAACTAACATAATGACATGTACATACATACACGCACATATCTCCTTTTTAACATGTGGAGTATTAGCTGAGGGCGAGGGTTGTTTTAGATTTATTTTACGTGTGAAGTGATTCAACTCTCCCTTTCCTGTCCTCCTCCCTTCTCCCAGTCTGCCCAAATCTTTATGCTGGCTCCTACTGCTGCACAGCCAAATACTGCAGAAGGGAAGACAGCTTTGGGGTTTTTTTTGTTGTTTTGGTTTGTTTTTAGCAAAAAGGTAAAAGTTTTTTTTTTTACTTTTTTTCCCTGTGTTCATCAATCAAATTAAACGGACTGCTTAAAAATTGATGCAAGCAAATGGCATCCAGAGTGCCCTTGTGCATTTTATAATTGCACTCAGCTGTGATTGCAGTCCCACAGAATGTATTTTTGCATCTTCTTTTCTTTCGGTGCACTTCACTGGTGATTTGCTCCCTAGAAGGGATTCACTCCTTTTAGGAGAGAGAGAATTCACTGGTTTCATGACCATTTATTTCTGCAGTAGAAATGGGTGAACTCACTTGGAATAAATACAAACCAAGCCAAAACATTACATATGACAAAATTAATTCCAAATCTGACCTTTCTGAGTCGGGGGGGGGGGGGGGGGGG
>JAVKLA010000024.1:1893195-1963166 GCA_034782735.1 Sagittarius serpentarius
TCCCTGGGCTGCAAGGGCACAGCCTGCCTCGCCAGGGTCTTCCCCATGGGCTGCAGGGGAATCTCTGCTCTGGCGCCTGGAGCACCTCCTCCCCCTCTTTCTGCACTGACCCGGGTGTCTGCGGAGATGTTTCTCTCACATGTTCTCACTCCTCTGTGGCTGCAGCTTCTGCACCCCAGCAACTTTTTTTCCATTCTTAAATCTGTTACCCCAGAGGTGCTACCACCATCCTGATGGGCTCGGCCTTGGCCAGCAGTGGGTCATTCTTAAAGCCGGCTGGCATTGGCTCTGTTGGACACAGGGGAAGCTTCTAGCAGCTTTTAAGGAAGCCGCCCCTGTAAACCCCCCCCACTCCCGCTACCAAAACCTTGCCATGTAAACCCAATACAATATTTTAAAACTTTGTCTGAGGAAGAACTAGCTAACCAAGGAAGACAAAAAAGGAAGAGGGAGCACAAGAGCAAAGGGTGACGGAGAATCAGGAAGGGAGCAAGGTGGGGAGACTGAGAACCTCAGTCGGTGAACAAATAAGAAATGTTGTCCAGCAGAAAACTGTGAAAAGAAACTAGATGGATGGTTGGTTGCTGCAGTCCAGATGGTCCTTTGCTCAGACGCAGGTCTCTGCTGAAAAGGTCTCCTAGGCACATTCACGCTGCTCTGCCTCACCCTGAACAACACTGGGAAGGGAAGGTCCAGGAGATTGGCCCTGATCCTCCGCAGGCTGCAATGATTACAGGTGTCCATGTTTGGTGCAAGCCAGTGTATCTCCAAGGCAGGCAGTGGAACTGCAGGAGCCGTGGCTACCTGCGGGTCAGGTCTGAAGCTTTGTAGGATGGACTGCACTTGCAGGTGTGACTGCAGAAGTGGCGAAGGGAGCAGAGCATCCTGTTCTGATGGTAGGCAGAGGACTCTTCTTAGGTGTCACCATCTGCTTGCTTAGGAAGGAGATACTGTCTTGAGCATTTCTTCTTTTTCACAACATAAAAGATAAAGAAACCCCATGTGTGAGTCCTACATGCAGTTGAAGGAGCAGAAAGCCCAGCTCTGTGTAAAGGGCGGCAGCTGTGGTCACATGGGCACGATTGGTCACAGGATGCAGAAGTACAGGAATACACAGGAAGTGTTTCAGAGGTTGGGGGGATGGTCCAGTAAGCCCAGGTCCTCTCCTATGAATTAGTGCTTTGCTGTGGTGAGGGCAGAAATAAAGCAAAGGACTAGCAAAACCAAGGCTGTCCTGTGACCAGCCTCAATAAACGACGGGCAGAAACTGTCCTTGAGAGTGCCTTTATCTCCAGAGGTTGCAGAGAGTCAGCGGAATGGAGGGGGAAGGGTGTAAATAGTGTCTGTTTGGTTTCATACTTTCTTTATTCTCTTTATTCTTTGTTTTCTGATGATAAAGGAGCTTTATGTGGATATTGTAAAAAAGGAATTGATGAGTCATAAGGTTTGCAATTCATTTTCCTCTCCGCTCTTTTTATTTTTTTCCTGATAGTTGCATCTCCGTCTTCCTTTCCACCTTGCCCCTCCTCTGCTGGCGCAGCAGAATGTGTTGTGCCTTTAAGAACTGTGGTTTTTCAGAAGACTAATTCCTGAGCTTTGGCATGTGTTGAGGCATGCCCTAAGTTTTGTGGTGTGGTTTATGAAAAACTAAAGTGCATTCATCTAGGGAGGTTTTTAACTCCTTTCTGCCATACTTACACTTTACCTCTTTGTTCTTTGGTTGCAGAGTGTACACCATTCAGCATTTCCACAAGGATTTCTGCTCTTTTCTCCAATAGAGGAGGAGATAAAGTGAGGTAGCAGGCCTTTTTTTTTTTTTTTCCCCCAGTTAAAATTTGTATTTATTGAGTTGCTTTTTACACAGCAAAGCTCTGGTCAATAAAACTGAGACAGCAAATTCTCTTACTGGCACCAATCTCACTGCACTGTTAACTGGTCATTGCAGTAGCAGAACGGTGTAGCTGAAGACACGTTGACCCATAGGAGTCACAGCATTGCAGCTTTATTACGAATTCCATATATTGTGAATTTCTTAATATTCCTGTTCATGAATGTTACTTTTTGCTTCCTTTCCCCTCTCATCACGGTCAAAAAGAAACTTGTAAGAAGACAATATGATTCTACTGTAAAAATTAACAGAGCATTATGTAAATAGAATGTAGGGGGTTTCCATTGTTTTTTTTTTTTCATTTCATTCTTTTGAAATCAAGCATATTCTTGGGGAGATCTGCCTGGATTTTTTTTAACATTTGCTAGGGGCAGCAATGCAGTCTTTAAACCACAGCTCCTGGCAAGAAAGTTGCAGGTGTTACAGGCATACCAGGAGGTAACTACAGAGTTACCCTTGGCGATTATTGTAAAAGCCGTGCTTGCTAGAAGATCTGGATCTGTATGCTAATGTTGTCTTGTAATAACAGCATAAATCCTCGTGGGCTGTCAGCCTATATTCATGTACCTGTACGTTGTTTCAGGCCTCAAGATAGCAAGTAAGTCCAGGTGAGCAGAATTCCCCTACATCTCTGGCACCGTGGCGGCTCCGGGACTTACCATGCAGTCACCCGCAGGATGTGGGCCCCGCAGATGAAAGAACGGTTTCTAGTAGAGACAGGCCTGTTTTTATGAGGAGAGATGTTGGAGGGGAAGGGAGGGAGCAGGAGCTAGGTCTGGATGTGCCTTCTACACCGAGGTGGTTGTGTGGCTTTGATTAAATCACTTAACCTTTGAGCTGCAGGTTTCATGTGAGTGAAATAGTATTAGCACCGTGTACAGCATGCTGGGATTAAATGAATTAACGTAACATTTACAGTCTGGGCTCTGTAAATGTGCTGAGTGCAGTTGTTCTATTTAAGAAGCTTGTTGTGCTCGTTGCTGAGCCTACGGGAGGGCCCCCACCAATCCCCCGTCCTCCCCTCCCTCCCAATTAGTCCGGTCAGTGCTCTTATCCCTCTCCATAACCAATAGCAAGCAATTTCTGCCGCTTAGCCTCTCAATCTTGAAGCAGTGCTGTATTGCGACAACTCTCTTCACCAGTGGCTATAGAGGAACGGCTGCACCACAAGTCCTGGCAAAGAGCTCCGTCTTCTGCATCGCCCTTCGGTCTCCCGGGCCCAAGGAGTCCCTGGCTACCTAATCCTTGCAGCATCCCCTCGCTACTGTGCTGGAAGGGAGGTAGAGGTCCTGGGATCTCTTGACATCTCTGCCGCCTGCTCACGGAGTGGCTTGGGCAAGTCACATCACCTTTCTCTTCTTCACTCTTAATGCTGAAGTGCGGATTGTATCCTTTACCTTCATACCCAAGAGCTGCTCAGGCTGAATTAATGAATGTCATGAAGTCAAGGATGTCCGTGGACACGCAGCACAATGTAAATGTGAAGTATTATTCTGTAATTATGGGTGGAGGTAACCCTTGTTGAAAATGATTTATTTTATCATAAATCAACATTTGATCAGGTGGAATTGTAGGAAGGAGGAAGAAGTGCAGAGAAAACCTGTCCTTGGTTACCTCAATCTGAAATTTTTCAGGAAACTGGAATGCTGCCTCTCCCATGTGTTTTGTGCATGCGTCAACTCTGAATCTAGTTCTGGTTAGTGAGATTGATGGGGTGGCATAAAAATAGTCCGACTTCTATAGGTGTAATATTTCAACATACAGCCGGAAAGAGGTCCTTTTTTTTTTCTTCTCGTGGTATTCGGCATTTTATGAGGAAGCAAAGTACTGCTTTTTGCAGTGTTGTCTGGCGTATCCAGGGTTGACACAGCAGCTCCTTGGGTTCAGTCAGTTAGCTACTTGAGGATTTTAGGAAAAAAAGCAGATGAAATGTTACTAGGTAGCTGCTGACATACTGGCGTCATCAGGGTACAGTTTATAAAGTCTCCGGTGCTGCTGAAGGATCAGAGAGTTAAAAATTCCAAGGGTTTAATCCAGTATAATAACAATTTGCAAGGCCTATCAAATTCACAGAAAGTGAGAAGCAGAAAAGCAACTGAGCTAGGTGGAAAATGAAGTTAGATGGAATTATATTGCCACAGGTTTATCTAACTAGTTGTTTCAGTTATCAGGGTATATGCACATTTATCTGAGCCCTCAGCAGAAGCTCAGACCGAGTTACAGTCCCCTGCTCTCCCAGGCTGTATTATCCACAGAAATGGAGTGCCCGATTTGAAGAAAGCAGTGTTCTGCTGTATCTATTTTTGGTCACTGATTTGTATGCTGTAGAAGCCATCTCATTCCTTAGAATACAGCCATATATTGTTGTGTTTGTTTTCCTTTTGCTGCTATGTACATAGTGGATTGTTGTTCATTTGTTTGAAGGATTTAAACATTTGGAAGAGACCGGGGATAGCGATGTCTTTGTACATAGGTTAGGTGTGGAGCTGTAGGTCCCTTTCAAAGTGAAACGTTATGTGCCATCTACTGTGATGCTCATTTGTATACTTGAGGGTTTTGGTGTGGGAAGGACAATCGATATGACACTAATCCAAGCAGCTGGATAAAACTGCTACTGCTAAAACTAGCACACGGTAAAAACTGATTTAGCTCTCTAGGTAGTTCTGCAACTGGTCCCCATGGAGGTAATACCAAATACAAATTTTGGCAGTAAGTAGTTATATGCAATAAGCTTAGCGGAGTTTGCGTGAGTAGTGAGAAGAATCGTTTTTTACTAAAATATGTCAGTAAATGGTACATATAGGGCAGATCTCGCTGTGAGAAATTCAGTTCTCCTGTGATGTAAGCTTTGCCATATTATTTGGACACAAACAATAGTGGAAATCTAGACAATAGGTTATCACAGATGAAAAGAGTAAGCAGAAAGTGGGGGAAAAAAAGAAAGCGTAAGTTCTTCTATATGGCAGCCCCCTTCAGCGAGTGGATGGTTACTCTGCAAGGAGCCCTCATGGCTTTTATCAGACTATTTGCAGACCAGTGCCGTAGCAACAGAAGAGCAGTTCTTTCGCTCTGGCTCAGTCTATTGCAAACAATTTCTTTTCTGAGAAAGCTAATCGCTGTTTTGTTACATTACTTCCCAGCAGACAAGCCAGACACTCCTGAATTTAAAAGAGAACCGCAAATGAGTGACAGTGAGCTAAGCATGGGCTGGAGTCTTGTCGTAGCATATCCTTCAGCTCCAGTGCTGCAGTCAGAGAGAGAAAGAAGATTTTTCCTTTGAAGATAAGACACCTGGGGCTTTTGTAGAAACTAAGTATGCCTGAGTTGTGCAGCTGTTATCTCGATTAAAAAAAAAAAAAAAAAAGGCAGAGAAAGACAAAGCGGCTGGCTTGTCTATGCACCACCAAAAATTCCTCAAAATGCTAAAACCCAAACCAGCATTTTTCATGCCGCAGTTGTGTTGCTTGCAAATACTTTCTGTCTGGTGGCTTATGTGACACGTTCAGCCAAAGCAGCCTCGCAGGCGAGCCGTGAGGCTGTGCTGTGCGCGTACGGGAGAGAGGGAGTGCAGGAGTGTGCGTATGTATATGTATGAGCAAGGGAGCGAGAGCGCGTGTGTGCAGTGTCGTAACGTGGCAGGGCACAGGCAGTTATGAAACTTTCCAATAAAGTCTCAGTGCGTCAGTATTGGTTGCTTGGGGTTGGGTTTTTTTTTTTTTTCTGCCCGTTGCCCTCCAGTTTCATTTCCATTTATGAGTGCAGAGAGAGAGGGAGAGGTTGAGAAATGCTAGCCGAGCCCCCCAAGCCGCTGGAGGAGGCGAGCAGTTCCCACGACAGGTGGAGCACGCCACTGCCGCGGCGGCGGCACTGAGCGAGATTCCCGGGTCGTGGTGCCCGGGGACAGGGGGAGGGGAAGCCCTTGTGCGTGGGGCAGCTGCGGTTGCAAGGGGCCCTTTCAAAGTGCTGCAGCCAGAAGTTCGACTTTGATTTTTTGAAAGGACTGGAGAAATTATTAACCACAGTTGATGACGTCAGAGTTGATCTGATTAAAGGTTTGTTTTCTTGCTGGCAGAGGTGTGCTCCGTAGAGACTGGTTCTCTCTTCTTTTTTTTTTAAGTTTCTTTTTTGAACAGCAAACGGAGGGAACTGCTCGCATTGCTGCTGCTGCCGCTGCTCCAGCTGCGTGTGTGTGTGTGTAAACAGGATGGTGTATCTGTAGCTGCCACGCGCAAACACACATTTGACCATGAGGACTCTTCGCAGGTTGAAGTTCATGAGTTCGCCCAGCCTCAGTGATCTGGGCAAGAGAGAGCAGGCAGCCTTGGATGAGCGGGGGACCCAGCAGCGACGGGCCTGCTCCAACGCTACCTGGAACAGGTAAGGTCTCGCACGATGTGCCGACTCCCCTGCAGCCTCTCCGCGCTTCTGTGGCTGTGATTAACGTGTGGGTAGCCGCTCCATCGGCTTGCAGGCTAGGCTGCCTTGCTCCCAGCTCGGCAAGGTTACAGTACGTCGGGAGTCTGTGTTAGCGTGTTACACGTACTGGAGTTTGCATTCAAGTAAAAGACGGAAGCGGCTTTTTTTCCCATTGCTGTTAACCTTTCTCTGAAGGCTGATAGTAAAGAGCCTTTCCTGCAGATGGCTCAGCCTGCTCTTCCTTGTGATGGACAAGGACTTATTTCACAGGGTCCAGCTACAAATTTGTCTTTGTGTCTATCTACATATTCTCATTTGAGGTTGACTTGGTTTCTTTTAGTAAAAAAAAAAATTATATAGACACAACTATCAAAATGCATTATTTTTATCTGCATAACTGTATATATCGCTGGTTGTTCATACGGATATGATGAAGTCTACTAATTTACTGACATGAATACAAGTACGTCTGTGCGCGCGTGTGTGTATGTGCGCGTGCAAGCACACGCACTTTGTACAGGGAAAAAATAAGCCCTGATTGTTTCCTTTATGTGTTTATACATTTGAATTTTATTACTGTTGGACAAAAAAGCCTGTGCATACATTTTGTTGTGAATATGTCACTTAGCACAGATATTCAGAAAGCATCTTAATGACCGTTTTGGTGACACTCTTAAAGATGAGTCTAAGTCGTTAGGAATTATATTCTTACGTCCTTTTTGAAAATGAAATGTCATCTCCTGGGTCACAGCTTGGAAAGCATCATTCATAACGTTTTATAATTGTATGGAGCTACAGCTGTAGGAAGAAAAAGACCAGTGAACTATAGACACATTTGTTAAAGGTATTTCAATTTTGAGAAAAAAAAAAAAATACCACATCTTCTGTCCCTCTCACCACTTGATTTGTGGTTTCATGTCTGCATTATGAAATAAGTTGTTGAATGCCAGCAGCACACCAAGCACTGAAACTGTACTGGTCGCAAAAGCGACCAAGTTTCTGTTCAATTATCATGCTGTTTATATGACCCAGAGTTGCACCAGAGGTCTGGATGGTTGTGGTAATTAAGGGCTAGATTGGGCCACCTTGGCTTGCGCCAGTTGGGACTTCATTTGGCCAGTAGCCTCATCGGATGCAGCAGGGAGTAAGGTACTTCATGGTGTGGACCAAGGTGACAGAATGTGTTCCCCAAAGCCTTTTTGTGATGGTGTGCTGACAGCTTTTGTTGGCAGGGATTAGCGTTTCCAGGCCTTGCTTGCGGAGAGGGAGCTGTGAAGGCAGATGCGAATGGAGAACAGGTCAGGCACGGGGTTTGCTGGGCAGGGGAGAGCTCCAGGCTTAGGGGCTGCTGATATTGAAACCAGAGGGTTTTCTTAAGTGAGAAAGAGTTCGTTATTTTTAATTTGGACAGGACAGGTATAGCTCTGGCCAGAGGTGGTTGCCGATCAGCGAGCTAGACATCTGCATGTTCCATCCAAATGATTAGACAACTGACCCATCGCCTGTTCCTGGAATAGATGTCTGCGAGTCATCCTGTCGCTGCTTTGCGTGAACTCAGGCCTAACCGTGCTTTCCTGCTGCAAGTTGCCTTTTCCCTGTGCAGGGATCACCAGGCCTTCCCTGCCGTTTTGTGGCACATGCCTCCAAAACGCTTTGGGAGCGCTGACAGGGCTGCTGTCTTGTGGTGGCAAGCTGGTGCTACCTGTGGTGGCAAGTCAAGTGGGCATTGTGTGTCTGCGCTAACAGCTGCCTAAAGCTATGGCAAGTACTGCCGATTATGAGTCAGCTGCACTGCATGGGCAAAGGGAAGGCCCTTTATTTCTTATTTAATAGTGCAAGGCTTTCTCCTGAGTGGAAGAGAGGATGAAGGTAATTCTTCTTTCAGGTGCAAAAAGACTTGTATCGTCTCTGGAGCTTAACCTCAGGAAAGCCAGGGCTTAAATGATGTTGGATTAGCTGTATTAAGAAGTGACCCCCTGTAGCTACTGCTTATCACCATTGCATGCTCATCTTGGCATGTGTAACAGGGTCTGGTCTTGAGGGAGCTGGTGTTCAGTTCTCCTGGAGAGACTAATGTTGATGTGGCAAACTGGGTGTCTAAACTTTGACTCACCAGAAATCTAGGGTGGGTTTTGAAAATCTTGGGCTGTGGAAGGTTTTTTTTTTCCCCTGCAAATTTAAAACGTCCCAACAGAGGACTAGCATATCATACTTTGGTTTATGGGAATATTTGTTCTTCCAAACAAAAGGATTGCCTGTGCTGTTGTGTTCTGTGCGATATCGAGCGTAAGAGCTTGCTGATCAAGGAAGTCGAGATGCACCAGCAGAGTTCTTCCTTCTCACCAAGCCTGGCTGTTCTATATTTAAATGTCTGCTGGTTTCTTGCCTAATGTTAGCAGCTGTGCCTGGGTGTGGCATGTGTGTATCTGCTTTTGAAAGAGGCTTTGAACCAAGTTCATCAAAACTGATGTGGGGAAAGGTAAAGCACAAGCCCATGGCAGGCCCTGCCCCACATGAGACTACTGATCCCACACTGAAAGTCAGCCCTTTGAGGTGGCGCGAGGATGCTGCCTCGGCGCTGCTGGGGACCTTGCTGCAACGCTGCCGAGCCGCGGTTTTGCTGGTGGGGTCTTCTGCAAGGTAGCAGCTCTGTCACTGTGGGCTTTTTCAGAGGAGGCTCTGCAGCTCCCCTTCTGCAACTGGCTTGTGTGTGGCTGCAGTCTGGCTGCCCAGCGACGTCCCCTCCACCACCTCCGCTCTGTTCAGACCGGTCTCAGCCCTCAGACTGTTTATATGGGAGGATGCCTGCTGCTTTCTGACACCAGGGGAGGGCAAACTGCAGGAGCCTAATTGCAGGGTTCAGTGCGCAGGGGCCATGTAGCACTCGGTGCTAGCAAGGAAGGTCTCTTCCTCACTGATAACTATCCTTCACCTCCCAACTAAAATGCTGTAAAACTTCTCGACCCTGTTAGATCAAAGGGAAATCGGTGCTGAGCTGCTGTCTGCTACTCTGCAAATTAGACTTTATATCATGGCTTTTTCTGAGCTTGCTTTGCCCTGAACCCCGAAAGATCTGTACAGCAACACACTGGCGGTGCACGTTAACTGGCAACCAACAGCAACATAGTGGAACAATACAGTTTCGTTACAGCTCATAGAATTTGCATTGGATTAAAATAGCTTAAATTTTTTCGCTAGCATTGTCTTCAATTCCTTTTCTCCCCCCCTTTTCTGCTTCAGGCGAAAAATGAGGGCTGAGTGCTGACTAACCCAATTGGGCTAAGAAACCCAGGGTTTTTAATCTTGAGCTTGCAAGCTGGGGGGGCCCTCTCAGGGCAAATCCATCGCGACGTTTTCATTCTGACTGAGCTAGCACAGACTGCCTAATCAGGAGCTGATACTGAGTTGTGCTGTGGGAAAGCCTCTAGTCAAAGGCACTTAGATCCTCTTTGGTGTAAGAAAATGGGGAAACTTCATAGAAACATGAAGGAGTAGGAGACAGCAAAGAAAAGGCAAAGAAAACAGATGAGATGCCTATGACCTTATTGAGCTCAGCAGTAAATCCAAGGAGACATACGGAATCAGGAAGAGTTTTATGGTTTGGGCTAATTTTTACAGGGTTGTAATAAGCACAATAACTTGCTGTAAAGTAATTTTTACAGTCATGGAAACCATTTTTCATCTTCTAATTAAAAATGAATGTTTTTTCAGATTGCAAGGAGTCTTTTCTAGTGGAGAAAACATTCCAGACCAGCCTATTTATCTACGACTTCTACTCAGAAAGTTTCTTTCTTCCAATATTTAGTGTTTATTTAGAAATATTTCTGCCTGTCTGAGAATCACCTTCTTTTTACTGGCCCTTATTTGGAGCCCTCTTTGGAGCATTTGGCCATGTGCATGCATGGGGGGGCAGACGGAACCTAACTGTGGGGTAGGGAGGAGGGACAGGGAGGTAAAGGGGACTTCCCAGCTCTTCAAGCCACCACTGCACCATGGAGCACGTGCCAGCCTTGACTACAGTAACAGAAAGTGGTGGTGGTGGAGAATTGCTGCTCCCCTAGCCCTCCAGACATATTTATACTTGCTTGAATGCAGGTATAATTGGAAGCCAAAAACTCCTTAGTCCTATACTCTGTAGAGATACTAACTCTTAATAACACCTTAGGGAAATCCCTTCACTTGTCTGTCTCAACTTCTTCATATGTAAGTGTTTATAGTTAGTAAAGTTAGTGAACTAATACCTCCCAAACTCCTTGAAGACGGCATTTTGCAGACCAGCTTATTTTCACTTGTATGATCCAGTGCATAATTGCAGCGTATCCCTGTTTTGCAGATTGCTTTACCTTGGGTAGAAATTTCAGAAACATAAGTTAACTAGCAGCTGCAAGCTTATTTTGAAAGGGCCAAGGCCTCATGGAAGGCCTGTGGAGTTGCAGCTGGACTGAAGCTGTGCTGAAAATGAGCTCTTCCCGATTGGATTAAGCTAATTCAGAAAAATGAGGTTTTATTCTGGAGTGAGGGTGTCTTCAAGGAGGTTTTGATGCAAGTATATCAGGTTAATTATTGTTAATTAGCTATTCCCATAACTGTCCAGAGGAAATGAGCCCTAAGTCACTTAGTCCCTTTTGAAAATGAAAATGTTGCCTTTAACTACCTGGTACGCGCAAGATGTGATTATTCACACAGTTTTTGCTCATGGACTTCACCTGCAGCTCTAGAAAGGGGAGAATTTGCAAACACTAAATAAAAAACACTGTGATATTTTCACCCATGCTGTTTGCATACAAAGATAGTGACTGCTTTAGAGAACCAAAATTACCTGCGTGCTGTGCATGAATGAAAACTTGGGCCGCTCCACCTGCTTTGCTAGGAAACGCAAAGCTGGGAGGACCATGGCCACAGTCAAGCAAACGGAAGGTCAAGATTCAGACAGAGACTTGTGAGCCCAACTTTGCAGCTGTTCCTCAACTCTGTGGACAAACTGATTCTGACCTGGCAGAAAACAGTGTTTTAGTCGCAATAGTTTTTCCTTCTTGGCTTCTTAAAAACGTCAGCGAAAGAACAGGGGTGGGTGGTACTTCAGTGCTGGAGGGAGCCGACCTCCGACCCACCAGAGGCAGTGGTGTCTGGATGGACAACTAGCAACTCAGAGGAAATGTATGTTTTGGTGGTATCGAGCTACATAGGCAGTGGCTTTCTATTATGCAAAAATCAGAATAATAAAGCCCACCCTCCCCATCTTGGCACCAGCACTGTTAGGCTGGTTGGGAGTGCCATCAGCGAGCATCCAACTTTGTGCTCTGGCAGTTTACACCTTCCAGATCCCTTCGTGCTGAAGTAAATGGTGGGGAAGGTCTGCACTGTGTGTACTGGAGCTGCCATTCCCCACGTTCTGAACAGCTGAGTAGTGGGTCCTGGAGCTGCCGCCTCCTCTGGAGGATCGGGCAAATCTTGAATGAGTAGTCTCTCCAAAGAGGTGAAGTCTCCTAGGCTGCTGGGTTGATTTTTGTTGCTGAGAGTGCTGCCTTTGTGGTAGGTATTTTTCTTTTGGTAATCGGTGGCCACAGTGGGATAGATAAGTACAATACATTGCTGGAGCCATCTGACATTTTGTCTTCATTCTAAAGGCAACCCCCCAAAAAAACCTGGTCTCTGTAGTGTTCGTCTCCCTATTTCCCCTCTTACAGCCAGCCTGCTCTAGCCATGCTTGTCTCTTCCCTGTCCACCCACTGTCTGGTGGGAAGCCTTTACCCAGGCCTCTTTCTGCCCTGCTGCTGGTCTCTCAAAATCTCTTCTTCTAGCTATAGTCTTCAGACCAAGAGTGACCCATGGCATATGTTTTTACGAAAAGGTGCCAGCACAATATATCTTAGTGCTTGGACTCAGGTTAAATAATACTGCCACAGCAATTTACCCCGATTCATACCAGTTGAGGAGCTGGGTAATGAATTAGTGGTGTGCTTTCAAGAAACACCATAATCCCGTAACTCAGAGATTTGCCTTTTCTCACAGTGTGAGGGTGGTTGTAGCTCATTTCCAAGGTCCACTGCTCAGGTGAACAGAGCTTCCAGGTCGCCCTTGTTCCAGCAGAAGATGCTGGAGGGGGAGCATTAGAAATTGCTCATTTTCTTAAATAGGAGAAAGTGCAGTGCTGCAGGAGTAGGAGGTCACATCTGTGCTTCTGTGGAAAATGTGTCTGTTGGTACAATAGAGCAAACCAGAAGCATTTATAACCCTGGACGTACAGTGTGAGGTCTGGTCTTGATTGGAGACTGGGACCTTACTTAGTACTGAGCATGGGCAATTCAGGAACTGACCTTTTGCGGGGGGCTCTTTTGGGCTCTTTTTTGTCTCCTCCGCGGTGCTGTGTTCTTGTGCACACATTTACGTGCACAGCAACTGTAGGGAAGGTGTGCAGAGTAATATCAGTGCACCCATTATTAACTTTCATGTTGTAAAAGAGTTACAGAAGAGAGTTCGCAAGGCATTTTCAGTTCAGATTAACTATTAAAATATAAGTTTAATTACATACATTATTAACTTAACCCTTAGTGGAGGCTGGTCGCAGGCACAAGTAAAGGTGATCCACACACCTCAAACATCTTGCAGGACTTCTGTGTGTAAGCAGCAGCTCAGATTTTCTTTACACTAAAAGGTTGTGCCATTCTGACTAAACCCTTTTAAACAATCACTCATTATAGAAACCATAGCATTACTTTGATTTAAGCAAGGGTTGGGTTTGATTTTTTCATTAGCTTAAGGTAACTAAAGAAGATTTAAGCTAGCTTTTTATTATCCTGACACCAACTTAGGCCACTGATAGCATCCCGGTTATTCCGACTCTTCTTTGTTGCCTCTTGAGCAAGTGTGGAGGATCAGGTTACGGTGGCATTCCCATTACACCTGCAGCCTGGGACTGCATGCCTGCACGCTGCATGCAAGCACTGCTGTCGGCGATGGGAAGGAAAGGCAGGTGGTCAGTGTAGTGGGGCCATGGCTTCTCTTCCAGGCAAGGCAGTTGACCCTTACTACAAGGGAGATCCCAGGCAGATTAAAAGATCACCGCTAGGAATGTTTATGTAGGTGCAGTTCTACTACACAGGCAATAACTTAAATGCTCACAACCTGTCCCCTTAGTTCCTGTTAAAAAAGCTTGCTCTCTCTTATTTATTTGAGGAATAATAATGGACCTGTTAAGCTGGAAAGAGAAAACCTCCCCCTCATTTAGAAAGGAGTGCCAGAGCGATGGAGAGAGCGCACGTTGACTTTTAAGAGAGAGATTTAGTCATTCTTCTCTGCAGAAGGCTGGCAGGGAACATTGCAAACTTCATTTCCGAATCAGAAGAGCGTGTAAAGACTGCTTGTTTTATTCACTACATTAATCGTACTTCACATATTACTCATAATATTAAAATACCCAAGTTGCTTCACTGTATACCAGAGACATTTAGCTGCCAATTTTCAAATAATCGTAAATTGAGTGTGTCTGTCTGAGCCAGCCAAAATAAGCTGGGTTAGACCATGAGTGTACGTCTGTGCATGTGGGTGTAGGGGGGAAAGAGGGACCACCATCGCGGAGGGAGTGCTTAATGCCTTCGAAACATCATCAAAGGAGCAAAAGAGAGAAGAGAATAATGGTTCCTATTTTTATCTGCTTGTGCATTTCTGTACAGTGGGTCATATCCTTCACTTGCCACTTTTAATTTCCTTTTTTCACAGAGGAACATGGCTGAGCTTATATAACAGTGCATCTCTTTGCTGTTCAGTGTTGTTGTGTGCCTGCATTTCGAATGTCTCAGTGAATAGCGTTGGGTTATCTTCAAGCCCATTCCTCCGCTCCCAGCAAGCACTGAAAGGGGTTGCCTTACCGTGGACCTGGGAAGATTTAATGTGGATGCTTGAGGTTCCCAGGCACACTCCACTGCCATCTTGCAGTGACATCCCCTTGCAGTGGGAGCAGCTGCATGTGGCTGGATCTGGCCCTGGCCAGAGCTGACCAAGCTTGTCCACCAGTCGGAATCAGGCTTCCTCCCTCTGGAGACCTTAGAAACAGCTAGGACCTTTAGCCCTTCTTCACCAGACATGGCACCCCCAAATCCCGGCAGCCCCAGAATGGGCAAATCTGGTCCTGGTTTTGCTTTCCAGAGCTCCAAAGCTGGTTGCTGCTTCATTGCACCAGACTCCAGTGCAGTGTGAGCAGGGGGAAGTCAGCTGCAAAGCTCTGGAAGACAATATTGCTGAGTCACTGGTAAAACCAGATCCCCAGGAAGGATGTGCGTGCTGTAGCTTCTCATTCTTGGGAGTTCTTTTCAGTAGATGTTCTAGGGGTGAGATTTAGTTCGGTGGCTCCTAAATAACACCTCTGGAGTGTCCCTGAGGCTGGTTGTTGCTGTTTCTTGCTCCTGCTGAATACAGACCGGGAGGTGGCATGCAGAATGAGAGACCCAGGGAGATGGTGCAGAGGAGGAAGACTTCTGGCCTGTGTTTTTTGTAATATGCCTTAAGGTGTCACCTCCGCTTCTCAGGTGCAACCTTGAATAGAAGAGCCACATGTCAAAATCTGTATTTTCCCTTTGCAGTTAGTAGGATTGTGAGGGAAGAAGAAAATAACAGTGACAATGATGGCTATTGATAATCACACTCATTGCTTTTGTTAAGATTTTCATAAATATGTCTTCAAATACCCTTTAGTGGTAAGTGTCATCATCTTTATTTTACACGTGGGGTAACTGAGTCAGACAGAAATGAAATAACTTACAGTCACTGCCAGTGGTGGGAATGGTCATTTCAGTAAAAGCAGTCATATTTGAAATTGAGTAGCAGCAGTAGAGCAGTGCAGCAGATAAAGGCTGCTTTCTTGTGTGTTAGTGTTGGGAAACTAAAGCATCTCTGTGCATGTCGAATAAAGGCTGAGCTCACCCTGCAGTATGTTTTTGCTCACTAAAAGATGCTCCTTCTACCCTAGCTGAAACCTGAAAGATCTTCGTGTTTTGGGGCCTTGCACTCCATAGTTAAATGTGGTAGAAAATGCCGAGCAGTTCCAAGGGTGGGGGAGTGGGGATGAGCTGACAGACAGAGAGGGACCGTGTGAGTTTTCTTTCCTTTTGGAGTCAAAGCTGTGAGGCTATAAAAGGTGGCAGTGGGTTGCGGAAGGGGAAGGAGACTTCTACTCCCTTCTACTAATGCTGGAACAGGTTTAGTCTCACCTTTCACTGGCATTTCTTTACCTTTGTCCTCAGACCTAAGCTCAGTGATTTAGGCTGATGTGTCATCACACTAATTGTGTCAGGTGTATTTCAGGAGCATTTCAGAGCTTCACCTTGAAGCACATACTCATTTCAGTAACCCTTTGAGGTGCAGTCTTGTTAAGTTCATGGGACCAGAAAGCATCCCTGCTAAGCATGTGGACTGCCAGGTACATGCAGTACCTGGCACTTTTTTGCCATTCAGCATCCTAGAATTTATGGGGCTGGTGGCCATATGCCCCAGCAATGGACAGCATTGGGTATGTGACTTTCTGTTGAGCTAGAGAATTTTGTGGTCTCAATTCTGTCTTCAGTTGCATCTGATTGCAGTAGAAAGTCACCACCTCTAAGCAACATCTGCTTGTATAACAGTTACAAATGGCATTGCAAATGAAAAGGAAACATTTTTGTAGGACAGATGATTGGCCTATGCCGAGCACATTGCTGCCTCTCTCGCTGTCCACCTTAGAATCTCTAGACCTGTTCTTTCAGCGCAGCCTTAGTTTTCCTTTAGCTGAAGCAAGAGCATAAATCTTTGAGAAATGAGTAAGTGGTAATAGGAAACAGTCTTTGTAACCAATTGCCCCTTTTCTATTGTTTCATTTTTGAAAATGAATGAAAAATTGGTTACATTGACTTAAAATTTGTAATTCTCCAATGTTTCTTTCTTTTTTTTTTTAAAGAACTAACCATTCTTGAGATTACACTTTAGTAAAGGGATGCTATATTTGGGGGGTAAACTTGAGGTATAGTGTCCAGCCCGGATAAATTGTGCTTTGTTGATAAAGAAAACAAGTAACCATACCTCAGACAAATGTGTGCCAACAATGCCAGGAATATCATGACTGATCTCATAGTGAAGCTGTTAATTGTCTCTGTGGTGAGCCATAGAGACAAAAATATACTTTAAAATACTTCAAATATATGAATATATTAAAAGTTATACTTAATATACTTAAAGTACCAAAAATATAGAAGCCTAAGTTTTCTGAAATTACTGATTTCAGATGTGCAACTGTTGAAGGTACTGAGTTGGAACAAATCAAAAAGAACTGATTTTCAAAGATCTCATCTATTTTCTAGGCAATAATTCCCTTTAAGGCATCAGGGATTGTGTACCAGAAGTCATCTATGACTTTTAAAAAGGTCCTGCAGTGTCTAGGCAGAGATTTTAGGCTTACTGTGGAAGTGATAGCCTTCTAAAATGTGCTCAGGTGCTAATGACTCCTAATGTCCTCTTTCAGCATCCACAATGGAGTAATAGCAGTGTTCCAGCGTAAGGGTCTCCCAGATCATGAACTTTACAACCTCAACGAAGGAGTCAGGTAAGAGACTCGACTCTACGCAAGGTGTTATTAGCCAGCGTGCACATTACTGTTTGCTAGCACTCACATTTGAAAGCTTCTACAACAGTGTTATGTTTTTTTTCAACTAATATAGTCAATTTGGCCTTAGTGAATAGCTGTTGCTGATGTGTGTCAACACCTCTCTGTGTAGCAAGAGCTGGGTTCCTCCTTCTGCAGAGGAGGTATTGAGCTGTGAGGAGGATGGATTATTGCAGAGTCTGTCTTGATGTACTGGATTGAAACTAAGGAAGGAAAAACCTGGATCCCTCTAGTAATGCAGCCCTTTTCCACTGCAATGATGTTGGTCTTTCTGTAGGTGCCAGGCCTAGCCCTGAGGTGCTTCCCTTGCATCCATGGAGGATATAAAGCCTCCAAGTGCTCAGTGCAACACGGCAAGGAAAGATATCCTGCCTGTTGGTCCCTTACATCTAGATGCTCCTTCCACAAAGGCTGAATATGCTGTAGATGTTATAAAGCTGTCTTGTCAGCACAGTGAACTGAGATTCCTATTTCTTTCTCATACTGTGGTGATACTGTTCACAACAGACTTAACTATAAACCAGTGAGATGTATAATGGGAACTTCTTTTCCTAAAAAAAAAAAAGAAAAGAGAGAGAGAAGGTGAAAACCCTGCCATTCGAGTTACTTAAGTTATAGTTGCAAAGAAACATTTACCAAGAGATAAACTGAAATCTGGATTTATAGCACTTCACTTTTTACTACTTTTTCTAGCACTTGTTATTATTTACTAAACCGTCTCTCACTGACAAGGGCAAGGTAGCAGATTTCCTTTTAGAAATTTGTCTCAATGCTTTGAAGAATAAACGGTGGAAAAGAAGCTGCACTGCACTTACAAAAGACAGACACCTTATTGCATTCCCTGACTGTCTAGATAAAAGCCCCAGTGATTCCCTTTCCCTTACTGCTTATTCCCACTCTGTCTGGGCACCAGAGTCTGATGAAATCCACAGAATATCCATATATTCTGGGACTATCTGTCCCTGCCTGGTTCCCAGTCTGGGATAACTGGCCCAGTTTGGTTCCTTTAAGTGTGGGAATATCTTCAGAGAAGTCCAGATGAATGAGTTTTGGCATGTGATCTCTCTTTTTCCCTCTCTCTCTGTCTTTTTGAAATTAAAAGAAACTTATTCTCCAGTTATGTCTTACTTCTCTGGGGAGAAAATGACATACAAAGAATAGCTTTTCTAGGATGACTGTCAGTTAGCATGATCCATCAATCATTTTGAGTTAGTTATTGGAATAATGGTTGATCGTTATTACTGTAAGTGCAGTTAGGATTCTTCAGCTTTACCTGAATGACAAAAAAGGGTAGTTCTGGGCTGAGATTACCTGGAGCAATGCATTTGCCTCAGGAAGCTCATCTGCTGGTGAGGGACAGAAGAGGAGAAATTATCTGCTGATGTGACAGAGACAAATATAATCTTGTATGAACCAACAACTAGAATATAGATAGATAGAGAGATAGTAAACAGACATACAGACAGACATACAGACATAGATGTTATTTGGTGAATTGTGCCTAGATTTTTGCTTTCATTTACCTGGGTATAAACCCTGCACCACGATGATGCTTGCTAATATAGTTGTGTTGAATTTATTGCAACATCCCAGGCAGCTGAACAGGCAAGCTGACTAAAATAGACTGATTTTTTTCCATGTTATGATGGGCTTTGCGGCTGCATGATAGGCCCATTTCTTTTGTGTTAGGTTAAAGATAATGCTGCTGTGTTGTTATCTCGGCTGATCACTCAGTTCAGGGAGAACGCCTGGTGACTCATACCTGAGCTGGTGGACAAAATATTGTGAAATCTGGACTAAGCTAGAAAGCTGCTGTCGTAAATGAGGCATCAGCAGTGTAACTCTCCTGGGATGAGCGAGCGTTTGGCAAGATGCAGCATGGCTTTTGAGACTGGTTCTTGCTACTGCTGCTTTGAGGGTGTTCTCTCTTGCCTCTGACTTTGGCCTGAACCGTCTTCTAATTTACTGCCAAAAGCTGTCCATCCTCTCATTGACAACTCTGAGTTTGTTTTTGTGAAGCTTCTCGTGTGTGTCCTGCTTGCTTCATTCATAGAAAAAAGCTAAGATGAGAAAACTACGAGTGGGCGAAGAGGACACAACAGCCGAAAGATATGTCTCTAGAGGAGAGCATGGTAGCGGAATTTTTTAAACATGCCTGTTCACATGTCCAGCCATGGCCTCTTTCCAGAAGCTGTTGCACTCCTGCTGTGTGCTTCATTGTACTGCTGACCAGATTCAATAACGTTTTAGGGCCTCCTGACTATTTGCAACCAAAGCCCTTTTGCCTCACTTAAATTTAGCTCAAAACCTAACTAAGAAATTACTAATTTGACACATACCAAAAATACCTGGCTTACTCCTATTGTTATTTGATTCAAAATAGCTTTCTTTGGGTTAATGTTACTATTGAATGCAAAAACATCTGATCCATAAACATGACCTCAGAAGTGGAACGATTGTATATTTGCCTTATGGTTGTTTTAGATGCATTTTCCCCACAAGTACATAAATAAAAGGAAACAAATAGCCATTATTTCCACTGGGCAGAATTTGAGTGTGGAAGCATTCAGGTAAATGGCTAGTATCAGTAACTTTTTTCAACAGTTACAGGACGGTAAAAGAAGTTATTTTATTTTACCACTTTAATTAGAGGAGATTCTGCATTACTTTTTATAATTAAACCTTGAATATCCAAGCTGACTCACAGACTGAGTGTAAATATTTGAACAGTTAGGTTATGCCAGCAGTATTTGCACACCATCATTTTGACTCAGGAATGTCACGTATATTCAGCTACTGTATGTCACATACATGCAAACAAAGACGTATAACTTCCTTTTCTGAATGCACTTCTTGAGGCTTTGAACTCTGAGTATGTGTGCACTATTATTTAAGAAAACATCAGTGGGTACAAATCTGTACAGTAGCATTTACTTTTCTTCTAGGCTTGGCTCATAAAAGCTGCCACTCATTTACACTGATGCCTGTTGACACCATTACTGTGTTCCTCTGGCATTAGAAAGTTTCCTTAAATATGGAGTTATGTAGTGCTCAGAAGCCCTAATACCAATAAAATCAGTGTGTGACTTCAGTCTCTTTCCTATTGCTGTAACTCCTGACTAACTCTGCTAAAGATAATGACGCATGGTAAGGTGGTGAGAAGATACTCCAGTAACTGGGAGTATCACCAGTGTATGGCCTGCACATTACTTCTTCTGAGCCCTTACTAGGTGATTTAATAGAGGATAGATTCAAAAGTCAGGTAATAAAAAATCTATATGCAAGTACTTACTGTTTAGCATTTCTGTTGGTGCATGTGTGTGATATTAGTAATCATACAGTGTTTTTTCCTTTTTCATTTCATGCACCATATGTCATTTCAAAGTGTTTATTTACAACACTTGTAAATCAAGGAAGAAAAAGAAGGAAAGGGAAACACAGTGGAAGCAGGATGTCCTGTATTAAAGCTAATACATATTTATAGCTGCCTCTTTTCTGAGTTTCAGGATACTGGCTTAATGCAAACAAAGCACATTTTAGTGGCATTTCCTCCTTTGTAGCAAGAGTTCAAACCTAGTAAAATCAGTTGTTTCCATTTGCTTCATTTAACTTTATTTAACAGATATTATATGGCGTTAGACTTTCCATTCTAAGTAATGTTGCAAGAGTTAATTTCAAAATGAACCAAAGAAGCAGCAGCAGGAAGATACAAAAAAGTCAGGAGCTACTTTAGCATATTTTATGTGAATTTATATTATCAACTTTAATTTATGAAGTCATTAAACAGGCAATAAAGATCTGATACCAGTGATGTAGAAGCTTCATAAAGTGCCAAATCACTGGCTTCAAAATCAGATGTGCTTGAAGCAAGGTCTGCTATCTGATCAGGGACCTCTTTTAGGCTTACTCAGATTTTTACCTGGATTCCACCATGATGTCCATATATCTATATAAGGTTATTCAGTAATTTGAATTACCCAGGATCTGACAAGTGACAACCTAACTGATTTTTGATAAAGGAAATTAAGCAAGGGTGAAAAAAACAATTGCAAGCAATGTCTTGGATCCAGTTTTGTTGTGGATCTCTTTTAAATTAATACGGGTACAGAGAACATAAACCACCAGTGTTCTGATGTGGCTTGAGGGCCTCACTATTTCACTAGAAATTAAGTAGCGTGAAGTATCTGTATTATTAGAGATTCAAAAAGCAAGACACATTAATTGTGCTGTCAGGTCTTCTACCCTGTAAACAGAGATGCTAATGCAGCCATAGTGCTGCTTGGTGTGATGCAATCCAGTGCATATAATTAACTACAAGCTGGTTGTTTAGTTCATTCACAGCTGAAAAAATGGAAACGTGGTGGGATTTTGTTTTATCAGACGGCTAGTTATTGGATAAGTAGAACATAATTTTGTATTTGCTGCTCTAAATGCCAGGAATTATCAGCAGAACCTAAAATATGAAAAGAGAAAGTATTTGCAAATCACCTGTTCAAGACTATGAGGAGTCCGGGACTAGACTTCAAAGAGTTGCTAGCTTGAGGAGCTGGTAGAAAATTAAGCAAAACCTGTCAGCATAAAGTATCAGTATTTTTGTTAAACCGTGGCACAAAGAGATATTTGGGAATAAATCACTTCTATCATAGGAGAATTCAAAATTGCAACTTTCTTGTTATTTTAATCTAAAAATGGTTTATCTATCCATGTTCAAAGTAAGAAAAACCTTTAGTGCCATCACTTGTGATCAGAAAAAAAAACACACCACTTGGACAGTAAATTTCCACTTTGAGTAAGTGTGGCAGGATTTGGCTATAGCCAAATCTTCTGCTCATTGACTACTCTTAAGGCTTTAAGACTTTAACGATCTTTTCGGGAGGTGGGTTCTAACCCCTGCCAAGGGCTTGTCAGGGGGTACCATTGAGGATAGAGTTTCAGGACACTGCAAGGGTTGTCCTCTCCCATATGTTGCAACAGCATGCCTAGGAGGGCTAGCCATACAATGGCCGTTCATGGCAATGAGAGACCTATGGCTAAAGCCTGGGCTGGCTTTGAAAATTTTTGTCCATAGATAGTTTTTCTGAATTAATCAGGTTTCTAGCTGAAAAGGATTTTGATGCTTAGGAGCATCTGAAAACTCCCTTTTGTTTATTTCCTATTTCATTTATGCCTAGTGTGTTTCCACAGGGTGCTATGAGGTCAGTGTGAACATGTGCTTAAGGATAGATAAATTAGATACTGTATTTTGGCCTCCTAAAGATTGACCTGCTCCTCCTTTCTCTGAACTTTTAGAAGATGTCAAGAGGCTGTGCTGAAGCATGTTCTGTTAAAAACATCAGATGCAACCCCTGCAGACCTTTTCATGGAGCATAGGGATATGGTGGACTTTTAAAACCAGATGTATATTTGTTTATTAGTTAAATAATTTGATTAATTAGCTATGTGTTAAAGACATAACCCAAAGGGATAGATGATAACATGCTACTGAATATACAATTTGCATAACTACCCTAATTGAAGTGGGTGTTTTAAGTTGAATTTGACTTCATTTCTTCATGGGACCTGAGGTGGTCACACAGAGACAGGTTTTCAAAAGAGTCCCAGGCCAGATCTGCCTGTGTTCAGAAAACCCAGCTGGGGCTACATTTGTATAAGGTATGAGCTCTCATTTATGCATCTAAATAGTGACCAGTGTGCAGAGGAGTATATCGTGTCCAGCATGTGAGACTTAAAATGACATACAGCTTTTTAGCAATGTAGTGAGTTTTACCTGGATACAAGTGTTGGGCTTGCGGATTGGGTTAAATTCAGCTTCTGATTTTGAGGGTTGTTTGTGGGAATTTTTTTGCGTATGGGTTTGGTTTGCTCTCTGAGATTGCTTTGTAGGTTTTAGTGGACGGGAATCATGAAAGGCAGAGCTAAAGTGTTAAATTCCTACCTGATTTTTTGCTGAAACTGTATGAAACTTCAGCTCTTTTGAGTCTCCTGAGTGGAAAATCGTGACCCTTTCAAAGAAAATTGGACAAGTTTCACACCTGCAACAAAACCCACAGAATATCATCCTGCTTCAGGTTTCTCTCTGAATATTTTGTCACAGCTCTTTTTTTCAGCATTGTGCAGAACAGGGATGATTTGGCTCTGAACACATCAGCCAAGTCACGTGCTCGTTTTTTGGCTCAGACCCATGGATGGGCAGAGACCACCAGGAGTTCTCCCACATCTGCAGTGCCAGGTGCCGCTGGAGCCCTGGCATAGCAGGAGAACAATTCGAGCATTTTTAAAAAGATTAGATGTAGGATGGAAAGCATCCTCTTTCTGTCAAATCTTGATTTCCTTTCATACGTATTTGTGCAACTGAACGATCTAAAAGCACAGCAGATATTTTTCAACACACAGAAATGCTGGTTGGGAGTCTTGGTATTGTTGACCCCGTTTGCTCTATTTGTAGTTAGGCATTATTGACAGGCTCTGTGCATATATGAAAATATTTTGCTATTAGTGACTTGCCCTTTTCCATGCAGTGCACAGCTAATACGATTTGCTGATTACACAGATCCTTTTCTTATTCTTTTGAATACAGGCAACTATTGAAAACAGAACTGGGATCCTTTTTCACTGAATATCTACAGGTAGGCATGTGTTTTCTTTCATTTAAATCAGATTTCGTTATATGCTACTGAGCAAAATCATTTCACCCACTCTAAATGCTGATCTAGAGACCCTTGAAACCATTCAGAGATGCCCACTGACTTCTCTGTATTCTGTCATTTATGTTCTACTGGGATTTGGATTTTATATATATATATATAGTTAGATAGTGAAAGTCCAAGCCATGTAATAGATTTGTGCAGTCACTGTGTTTCTGTATATTGCTGTCTTTCAGTAGACTTCAGACAGTCTCTTTTAACTTAAAATTTAAGTTCCTGAGTAAACCAGTTAAGTTCATTGTAGTGTAGTTAATGGGAAAGACATTTAGCAGTTAAGTACACACTGTCTATTGAAGCAATATTCTTTCTGCTTCTCTAAGACAGAGGGTACATGCTTTGTGGGTCAGCCATTTGAAGTTTGAGAAGCACTTTGTACTTCACAGAATACGTGCCGTATCCTGAAAGCAGTAGGTGATTATATCATCATTTGACAAGCGTCCCAAATGATTTAAGCAAGATGGACACAGGAGGACTCTTTTGATGATTGATCATTAAAATAAAAGAGGCCCTTCATTGTCAGAAGTTAAAAATGAACAAAATGTGAAATATGATGGCTGTAGGGAAGTACAGAATTGAGTAAAGGTAGTCTATATTTTATTTACAGAATCAGCTGCTCACAAAAGGCATGGTGATCCTAAGGGACAAGATCCGGTTTTATGAAGGTAACTTCTAGCATGGCTGTCTGTGTCTGTCACAAGAGTTTTAGCAAATGCATTCTGGAGGCAGTGTGATGCTTTCCCCTATCTTCCCGGGACTATGGATTAGCTGTATCAATTCATCTTGCAGTCTGTTGTTGTGCCTTGCCTTGCTGTTCTGTCCTGGTTTCAGCTGGGATAGAGTTAATTGTCTTCCTAGTGGCTGGTACAGCGCTGTGTTTTGTGTTTAGGATGAGAAGAATGTTGGTAACACCCTGATGTTTTCAGTTGTTGCTCAGTCGTGTTTAGACTGAGTCAAGGACTCTTCAGCTTCTCCTGCCCAGCCAGCAAGAAGGCTGGAGGGGCAGAAGAAAGTTGGGAGGGGACACAGCCAGGACAGCTGACCCAAACTGGCCACAGGGGTATTCCATACCATGGGACGTCATGCCCAGTATATAAACTGGGGGGAGTTAGCCTGGGGGGCAGATCGCTGCTCGGGAACTAACTGGGCATCTATCAGCGAGTGGTGAGCAATTTTATTGTGCATCACTTGTTTTGTGTATTCCAATCCTTTTATTATTATTATTGTAATGTTATTATTGTTATTATCATTATTTTCTTCCTTTTCTGTCCTATTAAGCTGTCTTTATCTCAACCCATGAGTTTTACTTTTTTTTCCGATTCTCTCCCCACCCCACTGGGTTGGGGAGAGTGAGTGAGTGGCTGCGTGGTGTTTAGTTGCTGGCTGGGGTTAAACCACGACATGTTCCCATTGACTTTCATCGAGGAGAGGTGATTGCCTAGAGCAGCAGTGTGGGAGTAAAGGAAAGATTACCTCCAGCATGGACACTTTCTTCTTCTTCAATTATAGCCTGCTCAACATTAAGGAAAAGTGGAAGGATCGACTAAGATATCTTAATAAACAAAAAACGAAGCACTGAGATCCCAGTTAGTTGAAGTGTCTGGCTAAGTCCAAAATAATGCTGTAGGTTGTTTTAAGAGTTATTGCGGATTCATGCTTACATAAACGAGGTCAGACACTGTCTCTTTTTTTTTACAGTCAAGCCTCCGTTTGTCTGTCTGCACCTTCTGGAGGTGTCACCTTATGGAAGCAAACATCAAGGATAACCTCCACCCAATGTGTCGTTTTATAATCACCCTCATTTCATGTCCTGTGCCATTGTGCAGCATTTAGATGTGCTGTTAAACATGCCGTTTTGTCCGAAATGTAGGCATACGCCATCAGAGGGTGAAATGGTTTCGGAATAGCTTCAAGAATTATTGAGCATGTAAACAGTCTGAAGATCTTTGGGGAGTCAAGGCAATTTTAAAGAAATCTTTCCTTTTCCAAAGCTGCAGTCATAATACCACTTAGTCTAAATATACCGTTTAAGCAGTAGCCTGGAGACAACCATTTCCATTAGTTTCAGCTACCTATAAATCCTAAATGTGACCTTTCATTACTGACAGCACAGTTGATCAGATTAAGATGGTTCTGTGGGACCCAGCTTTTCTGATGAAACGATAATAGCCCTGAACACTGCAAAAAGAGAACAAATTTCACATTAAAAAAATACCCCCCAAAAGTACCCAAACTGTTCTAAGTTGAACACAGAATTCCTCAGTTACATAAGGTAGTATCGTGGAGAGCACAAGGGGAGCTGTAAGGATCTCAAGGCCTTCATAGCTGTTTTGTAAATCACAAAGGAAGTTAGTTTTTTAAGTATCGAATCAGCAAATTAGATGCAGAGACCTACCAAAGTCCAACCCCTTTTTCTTCTGGTTTTATGAGCTTGAAAATCAGCAATACTATCTCTGATGTTTGACATCAAAGCTGAGATGAAAAATTGAAATGTGAGACCACTAAATGGCTTTCAAATGTAGGAGCATGTTTGGCAAATACAAAATTTCAGCAAGCTGTTGAGTTTTTTTTGGTTTTGAATTTGGTGTTTCATTTTGTGTTTGCCCCTTAAAATATGGTCAGAAATGCTGGTAAGGTGAGGCTTGAATCGGTTATGTTTTTTCAAGTGTGTCCTTGGAAATGTCAGCTCACTAAAACTGGCTGGTTACAGGAGCGTAGCTGTAATTTAGGAATCTCATTCAGAGGCAGAGGTCTTTCTGACAGATAGCTTTCTGTTAGCTTGCCTGGGGAGCTGCTGATGGATGCAAGTTTCCAAGGCTGGAATTTGGGTTTCCTGGCAGCAGAGGCAGCAGAACCCCAGAGTCCATCCCGTAGTCAGTGACCCCCTGGCTCCCAAAACACCCGAGACAAAGTTGGGAGCACAGAAATCTTGGGAGCTCCCATTCTGAGCAGGGCTCCCTTCCCGGTTGTGCAGCAGCAGCAGTCCTGCCCTCAAATCTCAGTTTGTCCTGCATCCTATGGTTTGAGTTTCCCTATCCAGTTGGTGTTATGGTTTTCAAAAGAGGAAAAAGATCATTTCAGAGCACACTTTGGAGGGTTTTTGTCCTGCAAGAGGTTTTGAAAATTTTAGCTTTTGTTTTGAAATGATGATTTTTTATTCTTATGTTTATTTCAGGAGTTTCAATTAGCTTTTAGAAGCACTGTGGAAAAAAAGTACTACATGCATTTTTGTGTAATGCAAAATTAACTATGTTGGGCTTCATTAAAATGAGCATTTAGAGTAACCCAGCTTCCTGGAATCCAGCAAATGCTTGTGGTAAATGTAGGGATCTTTGCCTGAGAGTAAAACCAACATTATTCTTGAAGGGACACGGAAGTCACATTCTTCTCTGTGAAAGATGCTCACGATCAACAAACTGTAGGATTTCTTCCACAGCCCCCAGTAAAGGGCCTGCCTGGTGAAAGGCAGTTAACTCTTCAGCCTTTCTGAGCTGCTGTACAGAAATCCATCACTTCACAAAACAAGCTGCCACAAGATGAAAGGAGTGTGCAACAGTAAAGGCATGTTTATCTCAACAGGGTAATTTGACTTCATGCAATTCTAGCAGCAAGATTTCAAAAGAACCAATGTTCAGCACCCACATCTGGTCCCAAATTTGTAAGGGCTTAGTTTCCACTTAACCTCAACTTGTGGGCAACTAACATATTTAACGCTTTTCAAAACTCTGCCCTCAAGGCATAGAGTGGTTGGGCTTCTCCTTCATGATCGGATTTGTATCTTTGAAACACTTCAGTGTTTCAGACACTAATATATAGAGGTTATAATGCAACAGTGTTTGTTGTTATTATTACTGCTACATCTGCTAGGACATTTTGGACCCGGTTCCCTGCTGTGATCACTAGAACTAATGCAAGAAAAATTTCTAAAAAATTGAAATGGAAAACACGCTTTTCAGTCTTGTGCATGAGTGTGTAGGACAGAGAGAACTCCTGCCTGGTGGCGCAGAAACGAAGACCTTGGTGTGGTTCAGAAGCCAGCAGCTGCAGTATGGCATGGTGATCTGCATTTGTCACTGACAGCACTTGAAGTCATCAACCCAGGAATAATTCAAGAGTTGCAGATGGGCCAGAGCTGGTGCTATTTGTCATGTGTTTAAAAATGCAGGGAGATAAAGTATCCCATAATAAAGATTGGCACTTCGCTAACTTTGAGTGTAGATGCTTTCATGCGGAGTTTCTCTGTGGTATGTGCGTAATTCTGGGCAAAATGTTCCCTGGCTGAGGCCCTAAGTAATGCTGTAATACAAAAATTAAGAATAGTATCTGATTCTGACACCAACAGTAATATTGACTGATTGCTATTGAATTTGCTTCTGATAAGTCATACTGTCTTGTCTGAATGCGCCATAATCATTGATGTATTTATCTCCATAATCCTTGCTGGTGGAGGTGCAGTGGCATAGCTCTCCTTTCATAGTTGGGTTAGGGGCACAGGGATGCTGAAGAGCTTGCCCAAGGTCACACAGGCTGTTTTGGGGAACAGGGATTTGAGGCCAGCATCCAGCTATCAAGCCAGACATCTTCTGCTGTAGATGTCAGCTTCTGCATTTGCCTCTGTGTTTTACAAAATGTGAGGAACTCAGTGTCCAACTTGGTTGTACAACCTGGCCAGAGCTTTTCTAGTCTCTACTGGGGAGGATTCCCACTGGCTGCAGCTGGGGAGGGAATGGACAAGGAGGTGGCCTTGCTGCGAGGACCATGGGTAACTCAAGTCATAGCAGGTTTTAACTGCATCCTTTGAAAGTTACAGCAAAAAATAGAGCTGCAACACCATTGTCTTTTTCCATAGATCTTGGGTGAGATTTTCTATGTAAGTGGAGATATAAGGAAGCTAAGGGATCGATTTGAGGGAACGCTTTGTGGAGCATCTCCACAGAGCGTGGTTTGCTCTGCTGCCTTGCAGCTTGGAGGGCAGAGGGAAGCATGGTGGGGGAGATTTCTCTGCAGGAATGCTTCCATGTTTAACCTGCTGTGTGCTCCTACTGCTGTCCTCCACAGTCTTGTCCAGTAGGTATTACTGCAAGAAGAGGAGGAGGTAACTTGGGCTATTACTCTTTGTTCTTCCCGGGGGGTTTTCTCAGTAAGTTTTAACCACAAAGTCTGAGTTTACTAAGAGCATTAGCTGTGTCACCTGAAAAGACACAAATACTGAATGATATGATATGCTGAAAGGAATGCTAATTCCATGCTGCTAGTAGTAGCTGGTACATGATTCATCTTTGTGTATAATAGCAGATTCACATTGTTTCCTGCATGTTTTAGCCTTTGCAGTTAGCTGATTACAACATAAACGGTTCACCAGTTTGTTTTGTGTTTTTGCAGGGCAGAAACTGCTGGATACCTTAGCTGAAACCTGGGATTTTTTCTTCAGTGATGTCCTGCCCATGCTTCAGGCTATTTTCTATCCTGTGCAGGTGAAAAATTACTCTGTTACTATAGAATCCCGAAAAACTGGAAAAAGCACCTTTACTGGTTCATCAACAGATTGATGCAATCCTTAACTCCCTCTCCTTGGGCCAACCTCCCAGTGCAGCTGTTCTGTATAGTAATGTCATGCAAATAAGTTACTTATGCAAACAGGTTTGAAGTGCTTGGGTGAAAAAGATGAAGGGGAACTTTGAAAACAGAAGTGGAGTGCAGGGAGGATGGTTAGTCCTTCTGCCAACTCACACTAAAAGTCAAAAAATGTTATGAATGATAAACTGAAATACACACATAGTGAAATAAGTGGAGCTGCGTTGACTTAAATATATGCATTTCCTTCTCAGCAATGTGAATTTGTCTCAGAAGTATGTCCACTTTTGAAAAGGAATTGTGTTTCTGAGATCAAATTCTATGCTACTATAAGTGGACAGCAATAGTCAGTGGAGCTAGACCAGTTTACATGAGCACAGAATTTGACTCCAGTAATTTTAAATCCACAATAGGTACTTGATCTGATTTGGATGAAGGCTTGATCTTCTAATTTAGTGATGGCCAAAGTGTTGTTTATCACTTAGGTCCCAAGGAAATCTGTAGGTCCAGATAGGTGTAAGTCACCTTCTGGACTTGCTTCTAGATGCCTACAAATTTTAGTGGGAGCTTGGCGCCTAAACATATTTTGGGAAACTTCGGAAATCTTCTCCCGTTTTTCCAAGTGGACTTTATGCCTAAAATGATTGTCCTAATGTTAACAATATTACCATTTACATCTGCAGATAATTACTGGCATGAATTCTGAATTCAGTGGAAAAGCTGCAACTTTACACAGACTTTGATTCTGATAGAGAAGAGCTCTAAAAACATACAGGGCGACTTCACCCATTGACTTCTGTCTTACCAGTAGAAACTTTAAAATGATAGAAATAAGATGGTACCAAAAACCTATTAAACCACAATGGGAGATTTTTCAAAGTGCCGCATAATTTAAATCCAAGGCATTTGGGCACCTAGAGATATAGGTAGGCTCTTGACCTCATTTTCCAAAGCACTTGACTAAACTAGAACTCACTGAGAAGTTTTTGAAAATTGCACCAAATACCCCTTTTTACTGTTGTGTTCTGAGGCCTTTGAAAATAATGTAACAACTCAAGTCTCCTCACATTTCAGATGGAAATAATTGCTTGAATTTTCCGAGGAACCTAGAGGGGGTAAGAGCCCCAAGTCCCATGTAATTTCAAATAGATCTTGGTGCCTGATGTCCTGAGGTTACTTCCAGGAGCCCAACTGGTGCTTATGTGCTCTTGTAAATTCTATTAATTAGCAATTGAAGCAGTTTTGGAGCTGGCTTTACTTCAGTATAAATAATTAACAAAGTGAAAAGGAATGGGTTGGGCTGGGTTGGGCTGGGTTGGGCTGGGTTAGGCTGGGCTAGGCTGGGCTGGGCTGGGCTGCACTAGGCTAGGCTAGGCTAGGCTTCTTTATTCCAAACTAAGGTAAGTCAATACCCGCTGAATACTAGACCTTCCAAAAGTGTTAATATTTGGCTGGCAACACTCATAACTGCAGGCAAGAATATATATATGTACGGCCATATATACCCAAGGAAAAAAGTCTGATGCCAGAAACAGGAACAGTTTTGCATCTTCTCATAAGGCAAGCAGTGTTAATCTCTGCAGGCAGAGCTAGCATTGTATTCTAAAGATGAGTTTTTCTTCAATGAGAAGGTATTCTTGAACTGCAAAAATATGTCTTTTGAAAATACAATATGAAACTTCAACTCTGCTCCTGCCTGATAGTGAAGTCTCCCAAACTGTAGAGAAAAGGAGAATCCACAGATGGGCTGAGTCAGGATTCCCACCATAATTTGAAGACAGTACCCAGCCGGTACTCAAAATCTTGAGAAATAATGGAAATTCAACCCTTTTTCAACTCTGCTTTTTTTTTTTTAAACAAATGATACATTTAATTACTGTTAAAATACAAAATATACATATATATCCTGCACTTGAGTATGATCCCAACACCCCACCCCAACCCTTCATCATCTTCACACACAGACTCAGTCATTGTCTGCAGTGTTCACTACTGCCAAGTAAAATTCACTGTGCAGACTTGTAGGCTGCTCTGTGTCCTTTTTTATGTTATGCTTTTCATTCAGGTTTACCATTCTTGTAATCCCGCAGAAGTGAAGGAAGGAATTTTGACAGAGGATTTTGAAACTCATTTTCACACTGCTCATAATCCATCTTGCTTTGTTTCTGTTTCTAAGGGGAAGGAGCCCTCAGTTCGGCAGCTGGCTCTTCTGCACTTTAGGAATATAATTACCCTCAACATTAAATTGGAAGATGCATTATCACGTTCCAGAGCCAGAGTTCCACCTTCTATTATTCAGATGCTATTAATACTCCAGGTAAATTGATTACTTTTCTTGGGCTGTTTTCTTTCTCTGTCTCTTTGTACTGTTTTGCTGAAGTCTTCTTAAGCAGTCTCTGATTTTGCTCATTCGTTGAAAACTTCTTACCCAGAATGCCAGAGCTTCTGTGCAATTAAATGTGGTCCTAATATCTAAAAGTAGAGACTGTAGAGGTTCAGATTTCATGCCTTAAGATCCAGAGGGTCTGAGAGTAAAGACTCATTTTGAAACTGTGGGCCTTGAAATACGAAGTTTTGCAAGCAGACCAGTGTATGTGGTAATAACATGACTTCCATTAAATTCTGCATGTTGCTGCACTAGCAGTTCTGGATATGAAACTTCACATCTGGAGTAGGCAACAAAGTGAATATGCAATTTATGGTTGAATCATGGTCGTATTTGATCACTGGAACCAAATTCTATCAAAGCTGTTGATAAAAAAACAGTAAGACCAGATACTGGTATTTGCCTTCAGTGTTAGATTTTTTTTATTTATTTTGGTAGTAGTGAGGAGAAACAAAAAGAGGAATTCCAGGCAAAGGGCAAGTTTAAGATATTTTTTTTTTTTGCTTAACTAAAGAAAAACATGAGCTTGTGTTGAGGAGAAGGGGGATGAGGCAGAAGGGAGGGAGAGAGCCAGGAGTGGATTCTTAGGGGTGAAGAAGTTGAGATGTTCCTGGCTGGTGGTTTTTTTTATAAACAAATGGATTTACAGCAAATAAAAGGATATCGTTTCTTACACTTAAAATGTTTCTTTGCTCTTCATCACCATATGAATTAGTTCTGTGTCTGAAATTGTTTTAAAGAGCAGGATAATCTAAAGGCCAGTGATGAAAATGGAGCAAGGAGTAAGATTCTCTCTGCTGGGTCAAGAAATGGTATTTCACCCCTGCTATCGCAGTGTACATTTGTTGAAGTGTATAATGGTGTGTTTAACCTAGTTTTCTCGGAAAAAGGTACTTATGCGATAGGACTGCCTGCTTGCCCCTTGTCTCCCTTCTCCTTATCCTCCATCTTACCAAATGCTTCTTGAAACTGCTGGCAGATTGTGGCACAATGACAGCAATATCGGAGATACTAAGATTCCTAGGAGTTTCATGGAAATTAGCGTCTGGAGAGAGGAGAGGAGGAGCTCGAGCAAAAACTGGAGCATGGCTTAACTGTGTAATGAGACATCAAAGAATTCACGTAATTGAACTGTGAATCCAGCTGTGTCAATAGACACCAGAGACTCCACATGAGAGAGGACCATCGTAAAAACCTTAATCACAGGAAGGTTGTCTATCAGGCCTCATCCCTGCTTAGATGCAAGGTAAACTGTCCAGTCTAAACCAGGCTTCAGCAGTGTTGTTGCTAACAGATCTGCTAGCTTTTTTGTGGTCTTTTCCTTAGAGAGTCTGTGTTGGCTATGGGTAGGATCTGGCTTTGAATGAGCTCAGTGGTGAGCTGGGAACTGAATAACATCCTGATTTAGAAAGTTCATAGGAGGTGATGTAGAGTCATTTGCCAGGATCAGTGCTACAAGCAACAGTTTCTTTGCAAATCTGCTTTCTTCAGCAACCAGAAGTGTTAACAAGGTGGATGCCAGTTTAGGGTAAAAGGCCAAATCCATTCTCATTGCAAAGCTGTTGATGGAAATCAGTAACGGAGTGAGAGGGAGTTTGTCCCTGGGTGTTTATTTCTGCATATGTTACCTATGGTTGTGTGGTGGGGATGGTGAAAAGTCGTTACTTGGCAATAGCTCTGCCAAACGTGTGGTTTAAAATCTAATGGAAATTATAGGTAAAGGTCAGAAGAAGATCTGGGAATGAGCTATTTACATGCTTAGCAGTGTTAGTCAATAATTGGATTTCAGAGCAAAGGCTTTTTCCCAAACTCAAATGTCACATTAAACAAAAGCAAATTTTATACATTTATGGCATAATAATGGAATTTCCTTGCCTTAGATCAAATCAACATATGAATAGGGCTGGAAGAAAGATAAAAATTCAGCTGTCCAAAGAGCACATGGTAGACTTGTGTGTATGGATTTCCCAGACTGAGAGACAGTGTCTTGGTGTGGACATTGTCGAATCCCTATTTCTGTCTACTGTGGATATGTCTTCCATAACAAACTTGGTGACACTGGAGCAGGCTCTCACGGCTAGAAAGTGAGTCTAGTGATGCTGACCCTGGACCAAGTGTTGAACTTGGTGCTAAGTTTCCCCGTTTCTGGCCTTGACAGCCTTGTGCAGCTGTATTACGCAATTAAGGAGTACGTCATGTTCTTCAAGACAGCAGCTGTAAAGTCAGCTGAAGGTCACAGGTTGACAAAGGCCCATGCTGACATGCACCAGTCTGTCCTGTTAGACTGGATTAAAGCTGCAGAGATTTGGTAACTAATGCAGGGTGCATCTGGTATTGCTCATGTTTTAGTTTGGCATGGTGTAGGGGAAGAGCTCTGTCAGTCTGCTAGGAGAAGACACTTTTTCCTTATGGAGGGAAAGGGAAGCTTTTTAAAGAGCAAATGGAAGTTGCAGCAATCCTTGGACTTTATTCAGGAGGTGGGTGCTGATTCAGCAAAGCTTAGTAAGCACACGTTTTACCTGAGCTTGCGTTAGCTTCATTGGCTTCAGCATGTGAGCGATTTCACTGACCTCTATGAAGTTACCGACCTATTGCAAGTTGCACACATTTCTTGCTTGCTCAGCTGACAGTGCTCTGGCAAGGAGAATAAAACAGTCCCTGCCAAAGAACTCCTGAATAAAAGGGCCTGAAATAAAGTTGCTCCCCTTACTTCATTGTTTAGGTGATTGTTTTTCTTTCTTTGCGTCAAATCTTTTTTCCTGTCCACATTAAACTATTTGCTGGAAATATGCCTACCAGCCATGCATTTAGTACCCTAGCATGTGATAGAGCACCCACACCAGTCCTCTGGCATACAGTGACATGGTAGAGGATATACACTGAGACAGAAGGGGTCACCAACCTGATGCATACCTCACAATTTGCCCAGAGAGCCAAATACCTAAATTTCTTTATGTGTAAGACATCAAAGACTGGGGAAAAAAAAAAAAAAAAGATGAGGGGAAGGAAAAATCTTGTATCTTCTCTATGCAGTCCCTTTTTAAAGGAAAGAAGAACCTCCATTTCTGGGATAAAGCTGCTAAAAGTGTTGTAATAACAGATTGTAAATCTGAAGCTTTGTTGTAAGAGAGCCTCCATTTAAAGGATCAGAAATTAGTCCTCAGGTTAATTATTAGACTTGGGTTCTCCAATCCAGTAGAGCCACTTCTCACCAGTGCTATAACCTGGTCTAATTACAAACCAGCAATCCATCAGGAAAGCAGCAGTCCCCCAGAACTGGGGGAAGAAGTGATAGTCCTGTGCTGGTGAAGTCAGTGGGAGTTTTATCACAGCTGGGAAGAAGGGCCTTATACTGCTCAAACTTTTGGTTGCCAGCATAGCCTGACCCAGTGACAAAGCACAAACTGCAATGTTAATCCTTTGTGGCTGCGTATAGGCAATATAAGCTGAAGTGCCTCCAGAGTGCTCCTGTTTTAAGTTGCAGGGTCTTCAAGAGCAGAGTCATGACTGAGGGAAGTAAAAGAACTAAAACTGCTTTTAAGCGCAGAGCAATACACAGGAGCTCATGCAACTACACTGAGTTGTCAGTCTTGCCTCAGTGACCTTTCTCTTTGGATAAAATCGGGAAGCTGGAGGGAGGGGGATAAACAGAAGGAGAGATTAGAAAAAAATTTTCTCCTTTATGCTCTGTGAACCAAAGAGAGCAAAACTACCACCAGAGGATAAACAATCTGATGTTTCCCAAAGCGTGTTGTCAAAGACGACCTTTGCCACTGAAACTGGAACATCTTATCTCCAGGTATCTCTCCTGAGGTCTGAGAAAGTTTGAAGAGAAGAATTAGTGTTTATCGATATCTTAAGTTAACATCAGAATTATTTGAGTTCACAGACTCTCTCTGGGTGACCTGAGGTATTTAAAAACTCTAGAACAACACAGTATCTCTGGTGCTGAGGAATGAGGCCTCACTGAACATAAGCTCTGAAGAGAAAAATAAAACCTGTGGTTTCCTTTTTGGCTTCTCTGAGCTTCATTTGAATTCCCTTGCCCGTTGTCTTTCTCTGTAAAGGAAGACAAAATAAATACATGAAACTTCCCAGTGCGACCTGTTAGTTACCTCTGGAAAGTTCCTATATGTAGGTTCAGTTCCTTACACTTTAAAGGGGTGGAAAAGCACATTGCCAGATCTGAAAGCAAAATGCAAAGAGTGCTGTTTTTCTGTCTCAGCAGCCACATAGCAAACCAGAGAGAGTGTAGTGGTTACAAACAAAATACCCTTTGCTATCGGAAAACTTTAGGGTCCTGCCTGTGGAACAATAGATTTGCTGTAACACTACAATATGTGTCAACTGGGGTCAGTTCTTTATGGCCATAGGTTCTCAAATTTGGTGGCTGCTTTTGAGAGGTGGTCTTACCAAGTCTCTTAGACCTGAAGCACAGGTTGAACAAAGTGGTGTGGGCATGAAGTTTCAACACGCTTTTAATTTCTCTTTACCTTTTTCTGAATTCCTGGTTTTGTAAGACACAAAAAATAGAAACCAATAAATAAATGTATTGTAGAGCCTATTTAAATATAAACCATCATATAAAAAACCTGTGTTTCCCCTGGGTTGTGCATAAATGTGTTTTCTTCCTTCCTGGTGAAAGAGTGGCTTGTCTGCCATTTGCATCAGCCCCATAGGCATGTAAGGAGTCAGATAAGAAATCTTACAGCTGGGACAGTGCCTGACACAAAAGAAAGAGTGCTCCATTGCTTGTGTTGACATACACAGAATTGAGAATCTAGCCCTCAAGATTTACACCTTAGAGTATTTTGTAGAAACAATGCTCGCTTCTAAGCAGTGTCTTCTGTCTTATTCTTATTTATTGTCTCTATCAGCAAGTGCAGTTTGCAGTAATTAAATTGACAGAGGTTTGTTATCCTGGAACAAATTTGTATTGCCATGATTTTAACAAGGCATAGCATTCATTTGTTGTAGGAAAAAGATCTTTTTGAAAGGAAATCTTGACCTTTTTGCTAGTGAGGAGTACTTGTCGTATTTAATTTTGAATTTCCTAATATGGTTTTTATTATTGTGCTAGTTTTCTGGTGCTAGGAGTCATTTCTGCGTGGAAGCAGCAAAAATGCTAGAACTATTTCATCTACATCTTGGCATGTTGCCTCAAGCAGGTTGTGATGTGCTGTGTTAATGAGTATGAGACAAGAAGCTGGGAACTGACTGGAGAGTTCAAAAAAGTGACAGCAGCAGTAGCCTGAGTGCAATACAGGGGAACCAGAAAGGTCTAAATGTACACTTTGTTTGGCTGATGGTGCCAGGTGGGAGTGTTAAATACAGTGTTTGTACTAACCAAAGTACCACCTTCATTTGCTTGCATGTCAGTCAAGAGCAATTCCCTAGCCATTGTTGGGGACCTTGGTGTAAGTGGTAAGGACGTGAAACAGTGACAGTCGGTGGCTATCCATTTTCCATTTGCAAGCTGTGGGCTTATGGTTAAGGAGGGAAACCACATCAGAGGCATTTTCCCTCTATAATGTTTTTAGCTCTGTTTCCGTCTGGCACTTACTTCATGGCTTACCACAAGTATGTTTTCTCTAGGGGCAGACATAGGGGGAGCAAGTGTAGTTGCTCTTAACTGATCGGTAAGCCTGACTGACAGGGGGCTTTTTCAATAGTAACTCCAACGCAGCCAGCATTTCTGCACCACAGACCTTGGAAGACCCGTGCTCATGTGCACCCTCTTTGTAATTAAGGGCAATGGCAGTCCATTGCCATATGAAAAGAACAGATTTCGTTTGGAAATCGAGTGCTCTCCAAAACTAGCTCTCAACATATTTGACAACACTACATGTTGCCACTTCTGTAACCTTATGCAGCGGAAAAAACAGGAAAGCAACATAAAATCTTGTAGTTGCTTTGCTTTGTTATGTATGAACCTGTCTCTTGAACACCATGGCATAGTTATTCAAATGTGTGTCTTGTTCCTCCTCTTAACAGAAAGACAGTGTTCAAGGGAACATGACCATAACCTTGTCCATACCAATTAAACACAATTGTTTTAGGAGGCAGTTTGCATTGTGCAAATTCCCTTTAGGTGTTTGCTCATGGTGCATTTTAAGAGTACCTTGCATTAAGTAAAATGTCGCTTCTGTGAAGGATACTAGTTAGTTAACCGGAGGTATGGCTTCAGACAGAGTTGGTCAAACGCCGCAGCAGTTGTCTAGACTGCCCTGAGTTATGCTGCTACCATCCACCAGGTAACTCTGCAGTTACTGCCCATTTGCTGTCTTGCACTGTGGTAGGTGAGAAGCGCTTACTTGTCCTTCAGATTACTCAACACTTGCCTTGGGGTTAGAGTGGGTGTGCATGGAGTTACAGTGCAGCTGCTGCCTATGGCACCTTAGACTGCCTTAGCCCACAGTAATTTATTTCTGCAACTTAAGTGTGAGTCATTTCAGCTCAAGTCAGTTAGATAAGTGTTTAACCTCGACTAAACCAGGTTGTCCTTACTAAAATATATGTTTGTCTCCTGGACAGGTTCGCCTCCATTAATGAAACTGGCCTATTAAAACCAGTACAAGTTCATTGGTAGGCAAATCCTTAATCCTTAACAAAATAGAATTAAATCAGTAAAATCATTCTTAGCTTGAATTAGAATGTCCCTGTAGACCCTAGAATTTTATCGAGTAAGAGGGACAAGGTTTTAAATAATGGCATTAGTTTGTACAAATGTCTTTTGTGGACCCATTTGGGCCAGTAAACTAAAACTGGCATAAGAGCACAGAAATTTTGACAGTTGAAAAACTCTGAGCAATAAACGTTCTCACAGTGCAAGAATCCTTTGAGGCAGGGTGCTTCAATGCTGTAATTCATGGGTTGTCTACAGGGGGAACATAAGAAAGTTAATCTAAGCTACCTTTTAAAGAAGATTAATTAAACCTCATTAAAACTCTGTATGGACACTCATTCTGAGAATTAAAGGGGTAGGAAGGCTAGTGAGTTAAACTGACACTTCAATTCTACATCAGAGGCCTAAGCACAATTTATCTAAACAGCTTTCTGTTCTTAATTTAGTGAATATAATTTCATTTTCCTGACTATCCCCAGATAGACAAAGCTGTGAAGGAATTGTGGCTGTTGAATTGCCCAGGACACTACAGGTAGGGTCCCTAAGAGGTGGCAGTCACTTCTGGGCTGTTACAGCCAACCACAGACCTGGGACCCGGCACTGTGGGTGGTATCTACCAGCTACGGCAGTGGTGGCACGTGGCACAAAAGGGGAGGACCGTTCGCCCTCCGTGACCGAGTTGTGTCCATGCAGGTAGAAGGTCAGCGAATGCTGTGGTTGGGGTCGCTGGAGCGGCACCTCCTGTTCTGTCCTGCTGGGATTCACCAGGCCCTGCTCACGAGAAGAATGGCAAAAGTAACTTCCAACAGAAAGACTGTGCAGGGTTGTTTTGTAGTGTTGCATACCTGGGCTTCCCCATGGTTTTCGGAGATGAGTCAACATTGATTTCCAGTCAGATTTGTACTGAGCTGCAGAGCTTCTTGGATAGTCCTCTGTGCGGGTACCACCATGCCCTGCCTTCTTACCGCCTAAAGCTTTCTGGCTGAGCACAGGGCTAGCAGAGAAGCTTCCCACCAGGAGATTTCAGAGGCAGCCCATGTGCCCCTTCTCCTGCTCCTTGAGCCTTTCCTGCAGCAGACATGGGGCTCCACAGTCCTCGCTGGATTTTGAACACTGGTGCTTGCTGGTAGCACAGCTTCTTCTCCCATCATCTTTCTGGCTGCTTCGTCACCTTTCACCTTCCCATATGTTGCCTTCCGACTCTTTTCCTCCCCTGACCCCATCTTTCTTTCCCACAGGGCAGAAGGAAGGCAAAAAGGGAAGCAGCTGGCAGCGTGTTAGTCACATGGAGGACAGCTGGAAGCTCATCCTTGCAGGCAGCTCTTTCTCTGATCTCAGTTTTCCCCTCCTGTCTTTGATTATGCCCATAAACCGGGTCGAGACCCAGTAGCAGCCAGTTGCAGAGTGCCAGGACACACAACGGGGGCAGCTGCTTGCGCCGCGGGCCTGTTAGATGGTCACGACTGGTGAGCATCTCTCAGGAATGCCTGAACTGCTGAGTCCTCCCAGAGGCAGCGGTGACCTGAGCGAGTTATGGGGACCTGGGTGGCAGCTCGTGGAAAAGCAGATGCTGTGAAGCTCTGTTTGCCCTGCAGGCAGCTGGAGCTGGTTGCGCTCCCTGGCAGGCAGGCAGCCAGCTGTCCATCTGGTCTGGGGACAGCCGAGGGCATGGCCAGCACTCCTTGCCCTAGAAAGGAGGTGTCACCCGGGAGCAGGCACTGAGTGGTTTGCCCACTTTGTAGAAGAGTCCCCTGTAATCAGAGGAGAGTGAAACAAATCGTTTCCTGTGTGTATTGTTTGGAAGCAACGCTGGCAGCTGTTTGCTTTCCATCAGGAGTAATTTCTCCTGGGGTTTTGGTGTTTGCCTGTTTCTCTGTCTATGCTATAGAATTTTGTTATAATGGGAAGACATGTTTGCATTTAAGTTGACAGGGTGATTAAAACAAATTATATAAAATGTCCTAGTCTCCGCCTTCTCCTCAGAAGGTGCCCTGAGAAGGGAAACAGTTGTGAAAGGTATGGAAGCTCCTGTTCTGCAGTGCCACTGAAGCACCATCCCCGAGCCTTTCCTTCTGGTCTGTGGTTGCTAGTGCCAGAACCAGCAGCCCATGGGGACAGCGTGTACCAGGCTAGTGGCATGGGGACTTGTGCAGAGGATAACTGCTTTGTGGTATATTTCTTCCAAAAATAAAAAGGCTATGCGTTGCAATCTGCAAAAGATAGGCAAGTGATTGAATAAGTCTCTTGGAGGCATTCTTTCTCCCATGGTGAGTGGACAGGGTTAATTGTCTTCTATCAGCAATTTCACAGTCTTACCCATAGCTCTGCTGCAGCTGCAGAAGAAACAACTATGTGGCACGGTGATATGCGACATGTACTGTGAAATTCATTAACTTGCCACTAACTGATTATTACAAGCAATTAACATGTAAGCAGTTAATAGTGTGACAGAGCAGGACTCCGATTATGTTATTTGATTTAAACCGTTATCTGCTGGGAGCCTTCTCCTGTTTCCAGTGAGCTACTGGGTGGTTGCAGCAAAACTTCTGCAGCGCAAGGTGACAATGATGTGACAGGTCGTGCCTGCGAGTCAGGCGTGTCGGCAGTTGTGCCGAGCATCCCCGGTCTGTTATGGCTTTGCTGTGAGCGAACCAGCTGGTCATGGTGGTGTGGTTTTGCCGAGAAGCCACCATCCGTCAGAAAGAGGGTGGGAGCTGCGGTGGGGCAAGCCAGGGGCGCAGGGAGGGGACCACTCCCTACTGGTGCTCTTCAAAATGGATCCAGAGGCCTCTGGTTTGAAGTCATTAGGCAGGGGATTGTGCTTTAGTGCTCTTTGATCCAAATGCAGAAAGCAAGCATGCTGCGATCAAACAGATGCTGGCAAGAGGAAAAGCTGTCATTTAGCTTGGCTGAAATCTATCAGAAAGGTGTTTTGCAGAATACAACTGTTGTACTCAAAGTGGCTCTCACATAAACCCAATTAAATTTCTTCTCCTTGAGCAGCTAAGAGCTGTCAGCTGCTTCTATTACGGGTGGCCGTGTAATCTCCAAGCCTCCTTTCTTGCTAGCATGGATAGACAGGCCTTCATGCACTGAGCATTGTATAAACACAATGAAAATATGGTCTCTGCACTAAAGATCGTGCAGCCTGATGCAAGAGATGGTAGATGTATCTGCATAGACAAATGGGGAAGAGAAGGAAACAAGGAAACAAACATACTATAAGTAATTTTATGACAAATAATACATCGTTGCCCTTAGTGTTCTAGATGTCCTCTAGAGACTAAGGGCAATGTGGTCCTTCTTGTCCTCTTGTTGTAGGTTGCCTGTTGGGCTCCAAGAAAAAAAATTCATCCTTCATTCCTCCTGTATCACTCATGACCATTTTTTGTGGTTTCCTTGTTTAGTTGAAGAGAACAAAACCTTGGAAGAAGCACTGGGGTATTTCCATTGTTTCTCAAAAAGTCTGAATCACATGAGAACAGATGTTTAGGCAGTATTAAGCTAAAGCTCGTGTATAATAGAGAAGGATTTCGGCAGTATTTTTGCCTGAAAAGCTCTAGAATATGGTTATATATGTAGCTGTGTTGTTAATGTTTAAAACAGAAGCAAGGAGAAGGCTTACTCATAGAGGTGGCTGTGTGATACTATGTGAATTAAATTAAAGCACCAGCCAGTGTTAAGCAGGGGGGTGGGGGGTGGGCAGGAAACAATTTTAATTTTAGTAGTAGGGTCATATCGACAAGAGGTAGGTCAGGGCGCCTGTTGGTTTCAACCACACAAGTTTCCATTACAGGTACATCTACCGCGGTTGCAAGAATTGCCGAGTGCTGCTGAATTTTGCTGGAGTGTAGAGTTGCCAGTGTGCATGTCCCTAGCAGGTGACGGGGATGAAGGAGGGAAGGTCAGCCTTTTAGAGCTGCAATCACATCGCTAATCCGTCTGCTGTTTGCATTTGGGGAGTACGCTGCTCAGTGCTCTCTGGCTGTAAAATGAGATTTTGTATGTTTGCATTTCTTTGTTTCCTCTTACCCTCTATGCATTGGGCTGCTGAGGGAGTGTTTCTGCTCTAGATCCAGTCAGTTACTTTCCAATTATTTTGAATTGACAAAAATTTTTTTAATTGAAATTAAATTGTTCTGTAGAAATGTGTTGCTTTCAGCAAAGCTTCTGCTGCAAGCCAGAAGGGCTCCCTCAGGGCCAGGCTGCTGGGCACCTGGGCTCAGAACTTCTGTGTTCTGGGACTGATGGAAGCTAGACCTCCTTGCGCAAGAGAAAAACCATGAAGCGCTCACTCAGCAGTACACTGCTGAGTTCCCAGTTCTCCTGGTGGGTTGCTCCCTGCCCGCACAAGCAGCAGGCTGTGGGCAAGCAGCTGTCCTGAGTGGCTGGTTGCCCGAGCAGACAGATGCCCAAGGGTGGTGTCTGAACCACGCACCTTCTTAAGCCAAGATAGAGAGGTGATCTGGAGGTAATCTGCTTTCTGGCTCACGAGGATGAGTTGTTGGTGATGAAAATGGTGTTGCTGCCAGAAATAGCAAAAATTTAAAAAAATCCTGAAGGCACAGCTGACACATCTGCTCAGTCTATTCAAACGTATTTCAGAAAAGAAGAAAATTCGTGGAGTGGATTCAGTTACCTGCAAAGGATGAAGCAGCATGGAGGATGCTGAGGAATGAATGTTCATTAATGATTTAAAAGGAGAGTGTGGATGCAAAAGGCAGTATCAGAAATCCTCTACAAGTAGGTAACAGCAGTCAAGTTAATGTTTGCAGCTCTTCAAAAGCATTTCTTGGATGTCTCTTCAAAAGAGCCTGGATGCACTGAGGGAGGGCTCTGCAATCCTTTTTTCTGTTTGAGTAGCCACCTGAAAATAAATGCAAGGTGGATTTTCTTGTAATAAATGTTAAATGAGAAAACATTCAGAGCCAAGACTAGGTAAAAGACTTGAATGCTCAGAGTTAAAAGTCATCAATTCCCCAGCAAGGTTAGATGAGCTTAATGTGTATAGATCAGCAAGAACTTCAGGACAGAGCCTAAAAAGAAATGAGAAGCTTTATTCTCTTGGACATTAAACATCGCATCTAATTATTTGGTAACTTGCAGGGTGATCTCTGCATGGGGCTGCACATGCGCTTCCATGCACGTGTGTGTTTGCCCATGAGTGTTATGTGGCAGCACTAAAGCATTTGTAAATGCAGATAAACTAACTCCAGCTCAAATTTATTCCATAAACAGCTCTTCAGAGACACTCACCTCTGCATAGATTTCATTTGGTGGGTTGTTTCAAAGTCACATGAGCTGTTTTGACTGAGATGATTGCAGCTCTCGTCTGTGCCCAGGGGAGTCACTTAGCTGGGAATCAGACAACCTCTAGCCCTAAAACTATGAAAGGCAGAAATGCATACCATTATTTTTCTTGGATCTTTATTAGCAAACTGGCTGTTCAGCTTCTGCAGGATCCTAAGCACTGTATTTAAAGCCTCAAAGTAACTTCCTTACTTCTAATAATTTCCTGTCTTTTACTTATCTTCAGTCTTCATCTTCTGCTTTGTCTTTTGCAGTCTCTTAGAAAATGTTTAATAACAGTTTAAAGAAAAATAATACATTGGATTTCTGTGGGTCAGGGCAATACTAGCCTGTTCTTCCTGTTTGATCCTTTCTGGAAAGAAAAATCCTATTGCCATCTTTCTGCAGCTAAGCCATTTGAAAAACTCTTACCAGCTGAACACAAACTGTGTCTGGGTGTTTTGTCTTCCTTATCTTTTGTCTGTGTCTCAGTGCCACCAATGAAAGGAAGAGAGAGACAGAGCAGCTTCTCACGCTGACATTGACATAACTTGGCACTTGCTAGAGATTAAAGTGAATATGACAAGATCTTTATTTCTGAGGCAATCACAGGGATCTGAAGTGCTGACTTCTGTCAATACGGCAATGGCAAGCTTCTCTGCCTCTCTCTCCTGTGAACGCTGTTGCTATGAGAAAAGCAAGAGGCAGAGATGACACAAGACATGATTTAACGCTTAAAATACTCTAAGTTTTACCAGTATGTTAGTGGCTTAGGATAGAATGAAGAGAGGAAAAAATGTGAGGCAACACTACCGAGGGCTCATAATGATACAACTATGAATTGTGCAGCTGCATCTGTCCAACATGCGCAAAAAGGATACTGGTGCCTGGGAATGGACATGTAATGCACAGGGCACAGCCTCCTGTGGCTATGAACCAGTATAAAATTATTAACCTAATGGGTTATTCTGACTTAAAGCAATTGAGAATTTGATGTACAAGTCCTACTTTTCACATTTCCTCCTGCCCTGAGATACACCTGTTTGCGAACACACATTGCATAGTCTTCGAGGTTTACTGACAGTTAGTCCATTATGAATTCTTAGCCCCCTCCACCGGGCTGAGATAGCCCTCCAAGAGGGGAAAGTGCTTTCTTCCAGCTGGTTCCAGTCTGCAAAGATGTGGTCTCCATTTCCCCGCCCCAGGCACATTTTCTTGTTCTGCCTTTGGACTGCTGCGGAGAAACGCCAGTGGGTAAGAGGGCACACATAGTTTAAGTGGATCAGGTTCAGCTTAGTCAACACAGGCTTGGACAAAGCAAAATTTAGTCCCTGCTTGAAGCAATTTTGATCCTGTTTTGAGTCTGTTTCCTAAAGGCTAAAAAATGTCTGAGTTGTCTGCTTGGGATAAAAGTTGCATGAATCACTGGAGAAACCCAGGAGGAAGTACCTGAAATTTTCTATCCTGGCAAACACAGACAAGTGGGCTAGAAGCAGGAGCAGGAAGATTAAACTCCCAGTCCTTGACCCCTTTCTGCTCCCAGTTAGTTTGATGCAGGGCATTTCTTTTTATCCAGATGTCTCTTCAAAATGGATCGATTGATCTTGTAGTCCCTCTCAGTGATCTCCCAGAGTTTGCTTAACATTTTTATGGGACTTGAAGCTCTCAGATAGAGTCCCCCAGAAATGCTGTGCCCCACTGAAGCTAATAGAAGAACATGGGCCAGCAATGTGCTCTTGCTGCAAAGAAGGCTAGTGGTGTCCTGGGCCGCGTTAGACAAAGTATTGTCAGCAAGTCAAGGGAGGTCATCTTTCCCCTCTGCTCAGCACTTGTGAGGCCACACCTGGAGTGCTGTGTCCAGTTCTGGGCTTCTCCATATAAGAGAGACATGGACATACTGCAGAGAGGTCCAACAAAGGACCATGAATATGATAAAGGGACAGGAACGTCTCTTATGTGAGGAAAGGCTGAGAGAGCTGGGACTGTTCAGCCTCGAGAAGAGAAGGCTCAAGGGGATCTTATCAATTGGTATTAATACCTGAAGGGGGAATGTAAAGAAGATGAAGCCAAGCTCTTCTCAGTGGTGCTCAGTGACAGGACCAGAAGCAATGGGCACAAATTGAAACACAGGGGTCCATCTGAACCTAAGGAGCCACTGTCTTACTGTGAGGGTGACTGAGCACTGGCACAAGTTGCCCAGAGACGTGGCAGAATCTCCCTCCTTGGAGACATTCAGAAGCCATCTGGACATGGTCCTGGGCAACTGGCTATAGGTGGCTCTGCTTGAGCAGCAGGGTTCGACCAGATGACTCCAGAGGTCCCTTCCAACCTTAGCCTTTCTGTTAACATCAGGATTTCATTAATATAAGTGGAAAAATTCATCACTCTTTCCATGTCTTACCTGTTTTCACCCTGTTTCCACCCTTGCTGGCTTGGGCTGATGTCAGTCAGCATAGTTCCATTTAACTGCAATTAACATTCAGAATTAAGCTGAATAATTGTTGCCAACAGTCTGGTCCTTCTCTGTCGGACAGCAGGAGGGTTCAGCATTGCACTTGCTCACCTCCTAAATAGGAAAGCTGCAACTACACGAGAAAAGCACTTAGCAAAGTACCAAAGAAATCCATCCTCTCCCCTATTCAGAGGACTCAATAGTTAGGCTTGTTCATTATTTCTGGCAACTAGCTATTCTGTCAGTTACTGACCGTCTTCATCTTGTTGGTTCAGTAATTTCTAGCACAGGTTGTTTATGCTTAAGGGCTACTGCAGAGTCCCGTGCAGCAAGTTTTTACATCGCTATTTGCCAGAAGCACCAACATATTCTACAAGAAAGCCCGCACTGAGCGTGCCCTATTATCTTTTTCTGCCCATGCATTTCTGCTATCACTGTTAGCAAGAAAATGTTGAATTTAGTTAACTTTAGATCTGACACTGCATAGCTGATTCTACGCGCTGCGTTACCCTTGGTGTCAAAATTGCAAAGGCGGAGAAGAATCTGTTATCACATCTGATACTTCCATGAGTTTAGTCATGAGTTTGCATTTACCCTGTGTGTAAATGGAGGCCAGATGCTGCTCCACAAATGTAATTCCATTTGTATAATACTGGGGGATTTGCTCTGCAGGGCTGACTGCCAGGGAACAAGGTGGACAGTTAGGGGTGAGGGAGCCCAATATCTCTACCTACTTAGGCTTCCTGATTTTGTGTTGGAGCCCAGGGAGTTCCTGCAGGGGGTATAAGAGTGAGATATTAGAGTTTTTCAGTAGTGTTGTGCACATCCGCTGAAGATGGAGTAAATACGAGCGGGAGACTCCCACGATCATGCTCCTCTGTGGTGCAATAAGAGCAGCAGCTCTGAACAGCTGCGCGCAGGAGGACAGCTTCAGCTGTTTGGGCGATAGAGGCTGCTCTGAGAGCCACTGTGGTCTCCTCCAAAGCATGAGGCTGGGTGGACTTGGTCAATGAAAGTGCCATAGTGCTGTAGAGAAAACAGAAGTTCTACACACCTGGGACCACTCCCGAAGTCTCTTCTCAGCCAAGTAAACCATAACTTAACTTTGCTGCCATAGGTTTGTGTGTGAGCATTGCAACATCAGTAAAAATTAGACGATTAGCTGTTAGATGATATTAAGTATGTGCATGTATCTATTCAAAGGAAGATGGAGGGATGCAGAATCATCCCAGAATGTGACCCATAGCATAACTGGGAGCACATGCTATGCCACCAGTGGTGGACATGGCAAGGACTGGTGGCCCATTTGTCCCCAGTTCTTCCTCACAGTGATTTCATGTGTGCCCTGAGACCAGGTTGCTCTGTGTTGCTTAGGTCTGAGAGGGCTAGATATGATGGAATGAAAGGTGTTACATGCACCAAAGTGGGATAACAAGTAGTCATGGCCTGGAAGGGCACTGGTTTCCAAATCTCTTAAAGCAAGGCTGCTGCTGTCTCTTTGACTAAAATAAGAAGCAGGTCTTGCTGTTTTCGTGGTCATCAGGGTGTGCTCTGCAGTCTGCACGCCCTTATCAATTCGCCACCAGCAGTGTTGGCTGAGTAATGTGTGTTTTCCCTATAGATACAATTCTGTGTCTGCCTTGCGGTATGTCTTGTGACTTTTAATTTCCATTTTCCCTGGGAGTAGTTGGGCAACTATTGTTATCCAGTGTTTGTCAGATTATTGCTGCTGCATGTGTGTTTCTTTTAGTCATATTGATCTGACCTGTTGCCAGTTAAAGAAAGAAATGTGGTTCTTTTAATTCATTTTTCTTTCCTCCATGGAATCTGCTGCTTTTAAGCAGAAAATAGTTACATTTCTTAGCTGTTTTCCTGTGTGGTTAAGACAGGGCAGTACTTGAGGCCAGGACCTAACTTTGCATTTGGGCCTGACCCTGTAAATGCTTCCGGCAGCACGTTTCCTTTCACACAGCACCAGGTCGGGACTGCTTCAGCAGGCAGTAGGTCACAGCTTTTTGCTGGTAGACCAGGATGGAGGCCAGCCATCAAGGACTCCCCAGCAGAACCAGGCTGAGGACACCCTAGCAGACTGAGGTTCAGGGTGTGTTATTTGGCCATGAGCAGAGCCATACACAGCTGCTTCCTGTCCCATGGGCAGAGGACTTCGCTCTTCTGGGCCATCAAGTCACCAAGAGTAATGATTGCGGAAATGACTTCACGAAATAATCCAGAAGTCTGTTTTTTACTTCTTTCATTCCAGAAGTCCAGAGGTTGGTAACCCAGGATCTAGCTCGCAGCTGTTCCTGTTTGGTGTCCCCTGTGGCAGAGCTGCTCCCATGTCAAGCACCAAGACATGCTGTGCCTCCCTTGGTGCCATGTCTGCTCCTGGCAGGGTGCTGGGCTTGGGTCCAGAAGGCCTGCTTGCTTTGCCCACCCTGAGCTGGGGGAAGACAGGTTTTATTTCTGTTTTGTTTTATTCTATTTCATTTTATTCTGTTCTATTTTATTTTTCATTTAAAAGCTATCCAGCAGTTTGTCAGTTGAAATAGAAGGCAGTCTTCTGCACCAGTACTTACTTACTCACTCATGTAAACATCCTGATCAGCTGAAGCATTAAAGCCAGAGCTGAGTGTAGCACTCTCATTTAATCAATGTAGCTGATAAATGGTCCTGTAATACTCTGTGCTAGAGGGAAGTGAAAAGCAACTGAGTGATGCCACCATTTCTAGGTCTTACTAGTGGTGGGTGCTATTAGTCAGAACTGGAAACTGTAGGGGACCTATGAGATTTTACAAGCACTCAGCAAAACACTTAAGTTACTGCTGGTCAGCTAAAAGCAGTTTGGAGTTTAGTAGTGGTTTATGATTATTTTCAGACACAGATGAGTGAGGAGTTACCTGGGACAACTTGTTGTCCAGCCAGAACTGAAGCAGCCTGTGGTAAAGGTGAATACAGGGAGGCTCATACAGCAGAGGAGCTCAGCAGATGACAGGGGGCTTGCCCAGAGCCTGAAAGAGGAGCTTAGGATGGTTGTGGCGTATTACGAAACAGAAGACGTCAAGGGGGTGAAGCAAAGAGTTAAAACAAAAGGAGTCAGGCATGGGAGAGTGATGGCCATGTGGAGATCCAGCTAAGACACTGAAGTGGAATAACATGAGCCAAGCATCAACGAAAAGCAGCCAGGTAGCAAAAAGACCAGCCAGCAGCTAGGTTTATTTCTAGCCTCCTGGCATGCATGAGACATCCCCTTGAGGTGTGCCTGATAGCCAGAGGACGTGACAGCTTTAGCTGTAGCTCTTTTGTCTCCAACTGTAGTGATTTATGTGCTCAGTTGTCCGGTCTGGTGCCTCGCCTGCCATTAAGAGGGCGATGCATTGCAGGATTGTTAGGGTAAATAATTTTTCAGTCAATGTAACCCACCAATTCCCAAGACTTCAAGACGGTTGGATGAAGTGGTGAATATACTATTCATCTGCTGGTGGCTGCTCTGCACAGCAGGAGTACTTGAGAAGAAAATTTCATCTTTGTTCTACTTAGTGCTGTGCTAGCAAGCACTAGTGAGCAGGCTGTAATTCACAGAGCGATGGGGCAGAAACTGATGCAGCCTGCTCTGTGGCCCAGGAGCAGTCTCTGCTCCTAGGGTTGTATTTCATTACTGGTCTCCCTGGGCAGGCTATTAAAAGTGGGGCTTTGACACCAGGTTTTGCTACCAAAACAGTGAGATTTTGCCACCTCTTTGTTCCCTACTACAGGTAAAAAGGAGACATGCAGCTTTGTGTGCAGGTTTTGGGGTGAGAAGCGAGAGGCATAAGCAGCAAACAATACACAAAACTAAGTCCCTTTCTGCCACATGACAGGGTTTCATGAGCCAGGTCTTTTCCAGAAGCTCATAGAATCATGAATCATAGAATGGTTAGGGTTGGAAGGGACCTTAAAGATGATCTAGTTCCAACCCCACTGCTGTGGGCAGGGACACCTTCCACTAGACCAGGTTGCTCAAAGCCCCATCCAGCCTGGCCTTGAACACTGCCAGGGAGGGGGCAGCCACAGCCTCTCTGGGCAACCTGTTCCAGTGTCTCACCACCCTCACGGTGAAGAATTTCTTCCTAATATTTAGCCTAAATCTACCCTCTTCCAGTTTAAAGCCGTTACCCCTCGTCCTATTACTACCTGCCCTTCTAAAAAGTCCCTCCCCAGCTTTTTTGTAGGCCCGCTTCAGGTACTGGCAGGCTGCCGTAAGGTCTCCCCAGAGCCTTCTCTTCTCCAGGCTGAACAGCCCCAACTCTCTCAGCCTGTCTTCATCGGAGAGGTGCTCCAGCCCTCTGATCATCCTCATGGCCCTCCTCTGGACTCGATCTAACCGTTCCATGTCCTTCTTGTGGTGGGGGCCTACATGTCCTACATCTGCTCACAGGAGCATGGGAAGCCTAAAACTCTGCGTCCTAATTTAGCCAAGCTGTCTTAATGAGACATACCGGACCATACAGCAGCCTAAATAGTTTTTCATGGCTGTGAATGTCTTTGGGGATTGCTTTATGTCTGGGTTTCTTACCAGAGCCTGAGGAAGTAAAGTAGCCAACACTAGGTGAAAAGTGGTGGAAGGCAGATGATTAATTTCTGGGCTCCTTCGCGACTCACAGCCTGAACGCCTCCCCGATGGGCTGGGCTCGCTGCAGCCACGTTTGTGGTCACTTCAGAGCATTCGTTTGGAAGTGCTGGTACTCTCTGGCTATATTTGAGGTGTCTTTTTTTACCAAAAATTAAAGGATTTCAGTTACGGTAATGAATAAAAAGACAGAGCTGGAGCCTCGTGGAGTATGCAGCAATGACTGCCTGGTTGCACAGGGACAGAGGCTGCAGGCAGGCTTGTATCTTACACCAGGTTAATCAATGGCAGGTCTACCCGCCTGCGTGCCCCTATCACTGTTTACTGCGTATGAAGAGAAGAGCAGGGTGTTAAAAATTAATATAATAGGATATAGAAGTAAAGAGTTGTGATTGTAGCTATTTCATCTCCATGGTAAAATAAAGCAAGGACATTTGATGCTTTTTTTTTTTAAGAAAAGTTGTGGCAAATGTTACCAAAATAAGAGTTTAGGTTTCTGGTAGCTTTGCAAGTCATGTAGCCTGTGCTTAGATACAATGTTGATAATGGCTTAATAGTATTTTTTGTTAAAACATATGTTCATTAAAAAATCTTCAAAGCAATCCATCTTTGTTGTACATTATACAAAAGGTTAAAGTAATAAACCTTAGCCTCAGGCAGGTTTTAAGATTGTGTTTGAGTCCTTAAATGCCTGCCTGGAGTGGCCTCCACTTTAGGACCACTTTGAGGCTTCGAGACGTCCTGTATATTGAAAAAGGAGGCTGTGGCCTTACATGGCGTTACAAAACCCCCAGCTGTTCTTCTGAATGTATCTGTTTTTTCGCAGTGCCGCAAGACTAATTTATTCTTTCCTCTGTGCTTTCCTAAGAAGCCCTTGTACCCTTTAAAAACTCAGTATGAGTTTGTGATTAACTTATGGAATTAACAGGGATGGAAACCTGAGCGGTTCGGTGTGTCCATTCTTACTGGAGTGACTTACAGTTTTGACTCGTGAGTTTTTGTTCCTAAACACAGGGAATGTTTTGTTCCAGCAACATACTCGAGTGCAGCAAGGGGGGACATGCACACAGCCAGTGCCGTGGTTCAGCAGATGGGGCAGTAACTTCATAAAGTAGCTACCTCGAACAACCTGTAGTCTTTAGGGTATATGGCCCTTCTGGGAGTGCTTACAGATTTACATATGAAAATAGTACTGCATAGGGTCCTTTTAATACTTTTGAACTATGATATACAATTCTTTTTTTTCTAAATGATTTAATTACAGGTTAATGAAGTGAGGGACTTGGATACTGGGTTACATGCAGAAATACGTTTCTCTTGTTGATGCAGAGTATAGACCTTTTCCATTTGCAATGGTATTCACATATTCAGCACTCATATCCCTATTATCCATGCCTTGAGAGTAGGGCAGACTCTTGTCATAACATTACATTATAATCCTTCCAAAGATAATGAGGTGACTCGTTGCATTTCAAAACAGTGTGACCAAGATGAGGATTTGATCCAGCTGCTACAGTGTTCCAGAAGTACTAAGGTACTTGCAGCTATTTGATATTGAGCTATTTGGGCCCTCAATTGAGAAATAAATAGGTCAGGCAAGGCCTCTGAAAGGAATTTAATAGATAAATCTCAGACTTGCAGAGAAGCATGAAACTTCTGCTAAAATGAAATTGGTTTCATGAAAGGTCACAGTTATCTTTTAAAGTAAGTTTTTGCATGTCTGCAGAGCAAATATTGCATTAAAGATAACGGTAGAGTCTCTGTTTTACTGATAATGCTCCAAGTTTTCTTTTTTCCTCCAAATTACGATTTAGCTTCCTGCAAGCTAAGCAGCCAGCCTGCTAGATATGACTTGCTTCATTGCTATATGGTGACATACCAAACTAGAAAGGCATCAGGCAGTAAGTACAAGAAGAAACATGAGCTGCCAAAGTAACAGGAAAATACTTTTTAAAATTATTTTGCTCATGACTTTTAAGTCCTGCCATTAGTTTTTAATAAATTATTGTGACACGGATAACAATCCCAAGTTGGCTTTACTCTAAAGCTAATTTTGCCTTTATAAGCACAATCACTTAACAAATTTGATGAAAGTTCTAAAAAGAACTTCATGTATCTTTAAGTATCCATGCAGATAGATATACAGATGTCTATACATGTATATCTATCTATCTATATATAATTACATATAGCTATACAAAGCATTTATAACCATACTTTGCTCCATCCTAAACTTCCACCAGAAGTGCCTTCCCACTGAATTTGGTGTCACACAAACAAGTGATTTCACGTGGCACGATGGATGGGGTGGAAACCTCTGGTGGAGAGAAGAGTTTAAATGCACCCTTGGGGCTGGCAGCTAAAGCAAAACAGAAGCTTCCCCTGGCAGATTTGCTTTAGGAGGGGTCCATCCCTCCCCTTGACGTTCCTTGCCCTCCTCAGCCCCATATGGTGCCAAATTACAGTATCCTCTGAAGTGAGGTTTGCATGCTTCTGTGGTAACAAGAATTGGCAGGTCAGTCACCATTCAGACCCCTTCTCTAACCCAGCTATGCTGGATACTAATATCAGTGAGGCAGTAAGAGCTGGGACTCTGCAGCCCCCCCGGGGCCATGGGATCTGCCGGCGGCTGCAGCCTCTGTTGCTGTGTTCCCCGCTCCCGGCTGGCTCAGATGCGCCAGTGCCACAGCGAGCCCCCCGCCGGCTGCCCTTCAGCTGCACCAAGTGCAGCACCAGCCATGCCTGGGGTTCACTAAAGAAGTGAAATTGGAAGAACTACAGAATTGGAAAGCCCCACTTTCTCAGTAGGGTTGTGGGGCACCCCTGCCCCTGTTACTACCTTTGATATATCTCAGCTAACCTGTTGTGGGCTGATGGATGAACCTCTAGCTACCTTCTTCCTGGGCCATGATCTTAAAAGCTCATGAAGAGAAGCAGGGGCTGCCTTACAGCCTGTGACCCAGCCTTTGACAGCCTACAGCCCAGACCCTGAGGTTGGGACACTTCTCAGCTGTGTCACATTGACACAGCTGCAGCAAGGACCAGCTGGCTCTGGGTCAGGGGACATTTGGCTTCACGAGTGGCACGTGATGACTGCAGCATGGTGCCACTTTGCCCCTGGGCAGGGGCTGTGGCCAGGTGGGGATGGCCACAGCTTGCTCTGAGCCTGCAGACACTCCTCTGGGCCCCTCCAGCTGGGGTAATTCATAAATAAGTGACGGTGTCGTTCAAGTCGTGTGGAAAGTTTAGGTTTGGAAAGCTGAGACAGTCCTTGCTGAATATTGGGATACACTTGTATTTGGTTAAATAGAGGCCCGGAGGATGTTTGTCATTGAAAAAAACACAGCAGAAAGAAATGCAGGAAAAACACTCTTTCACAAGTTCAGGACGTGGTCTGCAGCCTGTTACACTCCTGCTCTCACAAAAGCTCCACACTGAGAAAATGGTTTAAGGGAACTGCCCCATCGGGCGCCTGCAGGAAGGCCTGGAACAATGGCCAATACAGGAAGGACGTCGCAGGTGGATACGGCACATTTGTGCCAAGGTGCAGAGCAGAAGAGAAGTCACCACGGCTTCAGCGGACGCCAGATGTTTTATGACTTTTCAGTGTGTTCTGAAAAGCATCCTGTGGATGATTGCAGAGCTGAGGAATAAGACTGATGGCAGGCCGTGTTAATACTGGGTGGTTTTACATTGTAAAGGTGGTATTTTGTGGCCTCTTCACTTCAAAGGTGGGAACTAAAAGAGGCTGAAGTGAAAAGGGGGGTGGAGATTAGCAGTGCTCTTGGGAGAGCAGGAGTGAAGGTTGAGGGCAAGACTGAAGAAGCAGCTGATGGAAGTGGTTAGGGAGTTGGGATTTTGAGAGAAGAGGGTGTTTCTTGGGAGCAGTGAGCCGATGGGCTCCCCAGGCACAGCAGCTGCAGGGCAGCAGTGGTGGGGATAAGGCGAATCTGTGCCCCAGCACAGCTGCTCCCCAGCCCCGTGATGGAGGGATGTTGCAGCAGCTGGAACTTGGGGGTTGAGTCTCCATCCTCTTAGTTCACCCCAGGAGCCTACCCCATCCCAACAGAGCTGCTGGAAGTCTCCTTGTATCCCTGCCAGAGCAACAGTCAACGCAGAATACAGCTCGGGCTTTTGAGGTGTTCACCAGGGAAGAAGGAGTGTATAGCAGAACAGGTAATTCACAGCCAAGAGGGAAACCAAAAGAGCTTTTCAGGCATGTAAGGCCAATAGGAAATCAGACAGTGTTAAGATGCCACTGGGCAAGGACACTTTTATCATTCGTACAGTGTCGCAGTTCTGCTAGTGATAAGAGTTATTTTGTGGGCAGCATGGTACTAGTGAATTACTGGGTTTCATTCTCCACAGTTGATATTTAGCTACCCTCTTTCACAAGTATCAAAAATACTTAAATGACAGAAAAGTAAATAAAGTCTTACCACAAAGTCCGGGCATGAGCAATGCTAAACATCACTGGCTTTTGCCACTAGTATTATATATCATGTTTAGGAGACCAGTTCCGGAGGTAATTGGTGTGGGAGCCTGGAGCAGATGGCCTAACGCACTGGCCTTTGCCAGTGGGTGACGAGCTTGATACAATTGTGAATATGTAGTAAGGTAGCAGGCATGTTGCTCTTCTGAGGGCTGAAAAGATCTTGGCTAAATCCCAGCAAGACAGGAGGGGAAACCCTGGAGCAGATCTCAACAGGATAAAAATGGAGACCCTTGCTCCTGTTATTTGAAATGTTTTCTCTGAAATAGGCCAACGATTACTGGGAAATAGTACATGCACCTTCACTAAGTCTTTTGAATTATTCCTTTGTTATTTTTGTCTAGTTTAAATTGGTTGAATAGCTGTGGGCTCATTCTGCTGTTACTCTGGTGTTTGCAAGCTTTCGGATTCACTGCATATGCCCTTGTGTTCATATTTGTGTTTGTGACTCTCCCAGAGTTTTACAGGACATAGCACACCTCCAAAGATTGCTATTCATTATTTAAAACCTGCTGAACTGGAATCCAAATTCTAGCCGTTCTCTCTTGGCCATTATTTATTTTCCATTCATAAACTTTTATCAAGTAACGCCAAGCGGCATTCAGGCAGCGCAGCAGCCAAGAGGTGAAGTAAGCCATTCACAAACATGTTGCAGGCTGCTAGTCAGTCATAGACACTGGCTGGTGAATCATACTGAGCAGTGAATACATCCTGAACATCAGGATCTTTTCACATGCTGAAGGAAGTGTTGCAATTTTACTCATTTGATCAGCGTAGTGCTTTCTGGAGGCTTTCATCCCAACATATTTCTTTTTACAAGAATTCAGGGACATACTATGAAATCTGGAATTCTGCTGAATTCAAGCAAACTTCTTGCTGTGTATGACATTCAGAATCCTAATTCTGCAACAAGAGACGTCAAACATATGGCCACATAGCAACACACTAAAATGTGAATTTACTTCGGGTTCAGAATCCTACGCGAGTATGCAGGGCTCTGCTGAGACAACGCAGGAGCATGCATGCTGCAGCTGTAAGTGGAAGGGAAACTACAGCTCCACAGGGCTTTTCTGTCACCTCTGCAGCCTTATAAGCCCATTTGTGGGTGGAAGTGCAGAGTTAACAGCTAAGGGCAAAAGATTTTGCCTACGGGTGAATCTTACCGTGCTAGTTATGTGACTTTTGCCTGGATAATGGTGAATGCCAGGGAGGGAGTGAGGAAAGAGATACAAACCTCTTCGCTATAAATATTTCTTGTTGAAAATATCGTGGAAGAAATATTTCCAAGAGTCTGTTTCACCTTTTTCTTAAACCTGTTGGTACTGCTTAGGTGGCAGTGACACCCTGTGGTACCAGCTGCTGGTGCAGCACTAGGCCGGCGGTAGTTCGTTCAGGAAGGCAGTATAAGATTGCAGTAACAAAAAGTCCAGGGATGTTTTTAATTCATCTTCACAGACTGCGTCCTCCATCCTCCCTGAGTGCCTTTGCACTAAGCAGGATGTACCTTTCTGGATTTAAATGTCCTGGAAGTAGCTACTGCCTCTTTCTGAGCATTTGTGCCATGTCTGCATGGTGAATCTCTCCGGTTCGACTCATCTCTTGGCTTTACAGTAAGAGGAGTCAGCGGTAGTAACAAACCAGCATCGCATCACGGTGCACCTTTGCTATATGACTTAGTGAAGATGCTTGCTGCCTCTCTGCTTGCCCTGGTGAGCAAGGAAAGCTTGTGGTTGGAGGGGACAGTGCTCATCTTGGGTATTTTCTCTCTTTCAGGGGGTTCACGAGTCGAAAGGTGTGACTGAAGATTATTTGAAACTGGAATCCCTGATCCAGAAAGTCGTTTCTCCTTACTTGGGCACATACGGTCTGTATTCCAGTGATGGACCCTTCACGCATTCTTCTTGTATCTTGGGTAAGAATAACAGAGGCTCGATTTGTCACAGCACAGAGGGCTTCACCAAAACCTTGGTCCACACAGGGCCAGGGCACACGTGAGAGGAGACTGCCAGTACTAACGCAACATGGTCAGGCTCCTTTTCTCAGGCCACGCCCTTTGCCATGTGCAAAGTCACAGTGAAACTTGCCTGTGGCAGAAGATGAAAACAGATCATTGTAACAGTGCTCGATAAATCAGTGAATCTAGAGTGTGTTTAGCATTTCCATTCTACCTTCTAATGAGAGACCTTTAACACAGGGTGCTTTATGGACAGTGAGAGGAAGAAGGAAGAAGCCATTTCTAGAGTGCTGAATAGTGTCTGTTCACTAGTGCACAAAGATCATACAAAGCTGTTTAAAGCAGGGAAGAGAGTAGGAATTTGTCTTAGAGAAGACTAACGGATAAGCCTTCAAACATGTAAAAGCTTTCTGCAGAGTGGAAGGTAATAAGCTGTTCTCCATCCCACTGGAGATAAGAAAAATAAGTGGACCACACATAGCAGGGGAAAACTCAGATTACAGGGAAGGAAAAATCTCTAATGTCACGTACACCACCTCTGGAGGCTGTTGAATCTTCACTGCTATATACATGTCACATACATAGGCATCCATAAGGAGCAAGGCGGGTAAACGTCGTCCTGTCTGTTGGCAAAGGCTGAGCGACTGACCTTCTTGAGTCCCTTCCAGCTTATTTTCTGTGATTCTTTGAGCTCTGAAGCATTCAGTGACCTCTGTGAAGGCAAGATTTGGCCAAGATGAAGGTCTTTTGCATATCCCACATAGTTATTCAATCTGTTGAAAATGCAAGGGGGATACTGCCAGCATAAATCAAAAAGGAAATGTGGTAGTGCCTGAGTATTTTAATGTAAATACTGTGATGGCCTGCTCGAATACAGAAAACAGAGGGGAAAATAAGTTCAATTGTATGTTTTCTATGCAGTCAATTTAATCTGTTTGCTTGTCAGAAATAGTCGATAAGGTGGTTGATTTTCCCTTGAAACTGAATGGGAAAAATGGTTGTATTGCAGTAGGCATTTAAGAAACAAATCAGTTTTATGTGAATAAATAGAGGCCAGTTATTTATGGAAAATGGTTCAGGGTTACTTCTTTGTATTCATTGCTTGCCATTAAAAGGCCACAAGCATTTAAATGGAGCCCCAAATTGATGTTTTCTGAATACAAGCTTTTGTATGTCATGACAGAAAAAATGCAGCCAAAGAGAATAAAACTCCAGTGAAATGGATTGTTAGAAAATGAATGGTGTGTTACATGACTGCAGAAGACAGGAAGGTTTGGGTGGACTGGGCACTTCCCCTTGCTGTGGTCTGGGGTGTAGATTTGTAGCCGTACCCCTGAATGAACCTGGATCCAAGGGAGCTGAGTGCATGAGTCTCTGCTGCTTTTACACTAACGCATCTAGTTCTGTCCAGCCATTTTGGTAGCATGATTTAAAGCTGTCACATACTGTCCTTGGGACTGGTGAGGCCACTGACGTCTTTTTTTCCCTGTCTGGCCAGCACACCTGGCCTTCCCTTCCAGCCAAGCCTTGGCATGACCAAAAAAACAGAGTTCCTGTGGCACGGCAGCCCCAGGGAACCTTTTCTGCTTGCCAGGTCAAACTCCTAACAAAGAAAAAGTCCAAAGGTGAGCTTGGCTCAATTGATTTCACTGCTGAGGCAGACACAACTGCAAAATACAATGTTAAGTACAGCAACTGGTTTTTTTAGTAGTACAGCAGACGATTGGCATTTGTGTCCAGGTAAGCACATAATTATATGTAAGTATAATTTTAGAAGAGACTGGTATTTGTAAAGGAAATTGCGTGGTTTGCAGGGGAACATATACCAGCATACTGGTTTAAAGCAGACGATTTATATGCAGTGGCTGCGGTTGACTTCCAGAGTGTAACTTGAGTCCTTTCTCCAGCAGTGCCCCTTTCATGGGGATGGCAAAGTGAGAGTAGCAGGAAGAAAGCTTCAAAAGTGAGACCTATTATCCGCATCGCTTTTTACTTTTAGCTCAAGTGAGTCTGAGCACTGGGGTCTGCAAAAAGCTTGCACGATGGTCATTTTGTTCTAGCTGCCGGAGAGCGCTCCAGCCCTAAACGGCTGGTGGAGGATCTCTGTGCTGACTTGCTGCCACCTGCTGCTCATTCTTTGGAAAGAGCCCACTTGGTTAACGGCAGCATTCATACCATCACTGCCGGATTGAGTGCAGGTTTGTTCCCCAAAAAGGTTGCTGTGAGCACTGCCCTCCAGTTAACGTTTCCAAACACTCTTGGTGCTCTCTCCTTGTGTGGTCGCTGAACGATGCTTTGAATCTAAGTTTTTCCAGAGTTATTAGGAAGACTGCCTGTCTTAATCCTTGTGCCCCAAATTCGAAGAGACTTGATCTTCCCAGGGTGGGTGGAAAAGTTAAATTTCAGCTACTAGAAATTAGTGATGACCTTTATAGCCTGAACAAGAACAGAATTGCAGTTTCTGTTCTTGTCTAAAGAAAGTATTTGCAATTGTATATCAGGTCTCCCACAATATTTACTGTTTTACTCCAGCTGCTGAAGTTGTGTGAATATAAGGGAATCTCAGCTATTATTTGTAAAGAGAGGTTTGGTGTCTTTAATACATTGAAGAAATCTAGGACATCTGAAGCCTGTGGATCTACAAAACCAGCAAAATGTATTCTTTTGTATAAGTTTCTGTCATTCAAGAAAAGCTCATGAATATTCAGGCGTTGACTTTTGTTTTGAACACTCATAATTATTAGTACCATGAAAACAGGAGACTTTGTAGATACTAGTCTGGATCTTTCTCTATTTACAGAGAAGCGGTTCTTCAGGCGTTCAAAATCGGGTGACATCCTCGCCAAGAACCCCGTGGTGCGATCGAAAAGCTACAACAATCCACTGCTGACGCCAGTGGCCGAGTATGAAACCGAGGGCATGGCTGCCAATGGAACAGGCATCCGAAGGCACTCCGTTTCGGAAATGACCTCCTGCCTGGAGCTCCAGGGTTACTCCAACCTCACCACCATCATGGACAACGGTTCCAAGAGCTCCGTGACGACCACGAAAAGCTCGCTGTCGGGAGACCAGGAGAGGCCCAGCACCGGGTCAGTGCAATGCTCTAGCAAACTCAGCACAGTTGAGCAACAGAAGGGACTCTTCCACTCGATGGACGACCCACATAGGCCTTTTGAGCTGGACAGGGACCCTTCCTTGATTCCAGCTCCCTCTTCCAGCCCTGAGAACATAGTGGATCAGATTTTGGAGTCGATCGACTCTGATTCTGAAGGCATTTTTATTGATTTTGGCCGAGGCTGTTCCAATTCATCAGCATACAATGTGGACGTGAACAGACAGAGCATCATGTGAAGGACGTTGGGAGACAAACCCTGGATTTTAATATTATATATGAAAGTTACTAACGCATTGAGTTGGACTATGGGCAAGCTATACATGTCTAGGGCAGAACCTCTGTTGTAGGTCATTACAGCTGTACTGAAGTACACAAACACAAGTTTACAGCAGGCAGGAATCTGCTGCGAGGGGGAAGAAACTCCAACCAATTCTCCTTGTCCCCGTCACTCTGCAGTTGGATTTCCTGTTGTCTTCATAAACTTACAGGTTCACAAGCTGAAAAGCGTCTGGTAAAATGCTATTAGTGCAGCTGGCAGTGTTTGTTCAATAACACAGCCTAGCAAATAGCTGTGTTCACTTTTAATTTTCTCGAGAGATTTCCTATAGATGGCAGGTTGTTCTCTGAACCGTAACACCTCAGCCAGAGTGAAAACATAGCCTTTTAGAAAAACAAAAAACCCCAGAGGCTGTGGGCCTTCATGCCACAGAATACAGTGATAAAGAAGTCTCTTTTAATCTTTTCCTTGTACATCTTGTATGCACTCCTTTGCCTAATGGTGACTTAGAGTTCTTGATGAAAGGCAAATAAACAGAAATGTGCTACCTGATGTCACGCGATGCCTCATGTCTCATGTTCTGTTTCACAGCCAGTACCTTGTGTCTGTGAGAGAGTTGTCTTGAAACTGGCTTTTCAGGCCATGTTAATTTGCTCTGAACGTGGCACTTCCAAGAAATCTGTGCAGTGTTGACTCCTGGAGCATCCATTGTATGCAGAGATTCCAGCAGAATTCAATTTATTTGTTTCCTAAATAAATAAAAATATGGCCTCTCGGTGGAAATCCTTATTATATATTTATATTCTTAAAGAAATACAATAATGCGTGTACTGTCAAATATGTATTGACACATGGGGAGCGTGAACCTTGCAGCTCTTCTCAACCTGAGCACTCCCAGCTCCTTGATTCTCCCTCGCAGTAACATGGTTTGGTAAGAGCTATGTCAGTGGTTTTACAGAGGATTGTTGCCCATGATACCAAGGTGAAGTAGAAATCCTGATGTGTGATAGATTTTTGATCCGATGGTTTTACAGTGAAGAAAAAGCTACAGGTCACTCCATTGTAGGCCTCTCCTCTGGAGGAAAGAGTCAGTTGGTAACTCCTGAGCTGCTCAGCAGAGACTGGTCATCAGTTTGGTCTGGCAGCGCCTGGCGCTTAGCTCAGATGCTCAAGGACTCTCCAGCTTCACTCTGCACTTGCGCTGCTGACCCCAACATTCGCCAAACTCTTCCCCAGGGTTTGATTATGTTTCTAGGCTCAAGGCCCCACTTCTGATACTTAATTTCCTTCAGCCTCGCTACTTGATCTTTTGGAAAGTGTTAGCTCAGTTTCTTGCTACCACCCTGCGTTGCTGCTGGAGATTTCAGCTTCCAGATAGATGTGCAGGCTCCCCATAACACAGATTTGAGAACCTCAGAAGGCAGCTGAGGAAGGAGCCCCATAAGTGAGGCAGGGGTTTGGTGTCTGGTTTGCTTCTTTGTGTTTGGCCCGTTCAGTTGTGCAGCCTCCCCTACAGGTGGGCACTTACATATAGGTCATACTTAAAAGTTCCTTTTACACAGAGATAAATAACTGCTTCTGTGTCCCAACAGTCTCAAACCTAACAGCCAGGGGACACACCTGGATGGGACCATCCTACATGGGGAAGAGTCAGTGCGGAGGGACTTAACACCAACTGGCAGAAACACAGGTGCAGGAGAACATACCCTCAGCAAGAACAACTCCGGTGCTGGGGGGATCTCTGAGGTCCAATAAACAAACCGGCTTAGGATGCAGGCACCTAACTAGCCCTCTGGATGTGCAACGGGAAGTTGCAGATGATCAGGTCACCCATTTGGCCACTTCCCAGGATGGCGGTGCCTGTGCAATCCTGCCGTTGTGCACCAGGGCACACCCAGGAGTACTTCGCTCCTGATGGGGCTGAGTATGTTGACTGTTTGCTCACATCTGAGGTTTATCAGGTTCCTACCAGTGGGTTGGTGCTACCAACGGGTGTTTGCCCACCCTCTCCTAGCCGGGGGGGGGCGTGATGAGCCCACAGTCTCAAGGCACATTTGGTGCCACATTTGGCCCTGTGCAAACCACAGGGGAGAGAGGAGGTCTCACTGAACTTGGATCCAATATATGACAGGAGCAGTGATTTCCAAAAGTGTCCTAAAGTGTTACAAGCCCCTGTGCTGGTGCCCTGAGCCCCCACACTCGTTCCTTCTGGCAAACACTGTTCTATTTCCCAAATTATTACTTAGGTTGGTGAAAAAGAGTATCCATAGCCTTGTTCTAAGGACACAGTGCAGGGGAGGAGAAGATAGATTCAAATCCCTACAAGAAAATTAAAATAAAGTGGATCAAGGCCTCTGCACACCTTTTTCCTTTAGGGAATATTAAATGTAATAAGAGTCATAAGCTTACTTAATTACTGGGGAATATTTAAGCACAGTTTCAACTAAGAGGAGAAAGGGACTGCTAGGACCCTTCCCACCTGAGCTTTTGCATAGTTCGTGCCGTCCCCTATGATAGGAGACCTTGAATCCCCTGGTATGCTGGCAATGAGCTAACCTCTCCAACCTTGCATGCATGGAGCTAGTGAATGAAAATCCTCCTCTAGGTGTTTCAGAAGGTTATTTAAAGATTGGGTTCAAGACAGTGACTGCGTAAGAGGAATATTTCTAACAGCCACCTCAGAAAACCTCAAAGAGGAGCAGGATTTAGGAGATAGTCTTGTCTTCAGCATTTTCTCTTGGCCAAGGCAGCCAGTTCTTAGACGCTTGACGTTCTCACATGCACTGCACGGGGAACCGGCGATCCTGGAGCATTGTAGCATTGCAGCCCGGCACTTCCAAGCTAGCTTTTACATTTCTGACTCTTAAAGTGGGCTCTTTAGGCTCAAACCTCTAGCAGCAGAAAGATCAAATGCAGGCTTTCATGAGCAGCATGTAGACTCTTCAGAAGATACAGACCAAGGCCCATTCACCAGGACCACCTTGAAGAAGGGCAGAAAAGCAAAGCAAAACCCAACCCAACCCTACCCTACCCTGCCCTGCCCTGCCCCCAAAACTGTGATTACCAGCTGTGATAGGGTTAAATGAGTATTTAAGGAAGTTGAGCTCAGCCCTGTTGAGATTCATTACTTGTTAGGTACTGGGATGATCTGTGAGTCCTGCTGAGCTGAAGTAAAAGGTTTATATTGATCCTCTGTAGGATGAAGAGGATCTCAGTTGGCTTCAGTTAAAGTAAGTTAATCTGATGATGCTGTAATGGAACAAGCTGAGCTCTGCTGCTGTTATGGTTTAGAGCTTGCTGAACTAAACTTGCTGCTCTGATAGCAAATGTGGTATTTACAAAAGTGTTTTGTCTACTATGCTAAAGCTTTTCTACTGGGGTAATGACTAAAGAAGGAGCAAATGCATTCTGACTCTAAGGGTTAAAGCTGCAGTTTCAGGGCTGTTTTTTAATTAAAGAAAACATAAATCCAGCAGGCTTGCTCTGAAGAGCCTGAAGATCTGAAGTCAAAGTTCCCTACTGCAATAGTGTTAGGGTGGCGTTTTGTCTCTTTTTCAAGTTGACATGAAAATATGCAGGCAGATATGACTGTAAACTGAAAAACTGGGTGTGGTGGTCCAGCTAATTCCTTTGAAAGCCACCATATCTGTTGTCCTCAGAGATGAAGTTTCTCATCAACTCATTCCCCAAGAAGTGGCATGACAGCAGGCACTAGGTACTCCATGGAAAGATGTCGGTGCATCTGTGCTCTAGCTCTGTCCTTTGAGTCTTTGTGCAGGTCTGGTTTGTAGGTGCAAGATGGTGTGTGTGAACGTGCAAGGTGTGGAAGGGCATGGAGTCAGACATAGCCCTGGGAGGACAGATCGTGTGAGTGATGCTGAGCCAGGCGTGTGCAGGCAATCAAAGCCCAGCATTTGGTGATTTTAAATGCTGCACAGATGTGAGGCTGCACTACTTTGTGATCCTTCTGCTAGTAATCCCAACGCAGACAAGTCAGAGATGTGGTCTTCTTAGAGACAAATCATGGAGCCATTACAAAGGAAAAATGTGTATCAAAGAGAATAGTGCAGGTTCTTGCCAAAATATATTTCTGAAGTGATGGCTTTCAGCTTTTAAATGCTGCTACATGGCAGTGTCCCAGTGCAGCAGTGATACTCAAGCTTTGTGCCTAAGGGGGCATTCTCAGTATGCCAATTCTTCCCGTCCGCCCTTCCTTTGTTATGATAAACTGTGGCATTTTGTGTCCTAATCCAGAACTCAAAAGCTCTCTGCTCTTTCCCTGGCTGGGACACGTTCCAAAACCCTACGAGGGAGATACAGAGCAACAGACAGCACTTAAAGCTCCTGTCATCTGGCAGGGCAGGGTGAACATTATGCAAGCAAAAGGAACTGGGAGACTAACTTAATGAACAGCTGCTGAGCTCTGTGGAGAAGTAATACAGCTCCCTGGAGCACAACTGGAAATAGCAGAATAATTGGCTGCAAATAATGTTGCCTAAATAGAGGCCCTTTTTAGGAGAAATGGGCAAAATGACTTTCCATTATTCAGTTAGCTCCTGGCAAGCTGGTTTTGATAGTGCTTTTGACTAAAACACACTTGCTGATACCATCTGAACCACTAAGCTGTGGTGACAGAAGAGCTATGGGCCACCTTCTTCTAGGGCCACCATACAGACATGCGAGTGTATCAAAATACCTGATATCTGTCTAAAGTTCTTGTTAGAGATGCGTGGATTGCCTCTTTATTAGGATAATATCCTGTAAGAACATCTTGGAAATAACGATGTCGGAAAGCCGTTAGTGTTATTTTTGACCTCTGGTCTGCAGAGGTGTGACTGTTGTTCCAGAACGCTGCTCAAAGTACCAAAATTTGGAGGGGGGCAGGGAGCAGAAACCCAGATACCAATTGGGCTGGCAGTGCTGCAAATAACATGTGCAGCCATTTTAATAATACATAAATCCTTGCCACCATGCTCTCCAGGAGAATAAAATGCTTGGTTTACAATTGAAATATTGTGTGTGCCTTTCCACAAAGAAAAAAACACACTTCTAAAAGGGAAATAAATATATTTTGCCTCAAAGAGCCTTCTTTTCTTCAGAATTAGGCTAATACGTCGTCTCTCTGATATAGCCCACCTGGCTTAAAGCTGCTGCTCGCTCCTCTGTATCGCCCTCAGAAGACACATTTTGGGGGAGATCTGCAGAAAGGATTTAGCTTTGACCTACTATCTCAAGGTCGTAATTACACTAGCATTTTAATATTCTTCAGGCAGGTAACTTGACTAGTAATTAAATAATGAAATAGCCTGTTCTTTCACAAATGGTGCACCCCTCAGGTCTTGTCGTGCGTAACTGGATTAGCAAGTTGGCTGCTTGCCTGCCTATAGCAGGATTGCCTACCGGAGGGATGAACTGCCAGGGTGCTCTGCCAAAGCCAGAGCAGAGGGAAGGGAAAACTGGATGTGTGAACAACCGTGGAACCGCTGGGCTAATAAACCTGCCAGAAGTTTATTGTTAGTTAGTTGCCTTTGTAAAATGAGGTAGCGGGGGCTAAGTTTATATTTCTGTTACTGAGGGTCTGCATCAGTATTTTCACCTTAAGGTTGCTAACTCTTCCAGAACATACTTATTTCCTAATTATTTTAGGATGATTTTTTTTTCCTTTGCAAAAGCAAATAGTTAGTCTTAGGCAGAGTTTTAGCTAGATTTCAAAATGCATTCCCTTTATAAATCCTAGCCCTCTGAACTTGGGGTTTGGAAATGGATTTGAAGGGAAACCCTAGGGCACTGTTGTCTTTACAGCAAAGATTAGTCTTGGGATCAGATTGCTGGGCTGGAACTTGCAGACTGGGATGGCTTAATTCCATGTCCTCCATGGGCTTTTTGTGTAGATTTAAGTCACTTAATAGCTCTATACCTCTTCAGAACATGGGGATAATGTTCTTATGTCTTTCTTGCATTTTAAATTGTCGAGTGGATTGTCTGTTGCTTGAAGGTTTCTTGATAAAGCATGCACAACAAGAGTAGATGAGGCAGTGCACTGGAGAATGACTGACTGTAAATTAGCAATGCAACCCTAACTTTTGTGTATTTTGCTTTGTTGCCATCATATTCTTTCAATGTAGCCATGTCAATGATTTAGGTCTATATGTGCTAATTAATTCTTATTTATGATCCATTCCCTACCTATCTACATGCCTTGTTTGGCTTTCCTCCTCAACAGCAATCTTCACTGACACATTTACAATGACACTAGGCTCTGTTTCTTTAGCTGATGTTACCTCTTTAATACTATGAGCTTTGAGCATGTCATGTTTGTTGGGTTTTTTTTTCCTTCAGTCCATGTTTGTTCTTATCAGCATCAAGCTTCTTATTGCCCGTTACTTTAAATAGTTCAGGTCCCTCTGAAATTTCTCATGTTCTGTCCTGAATATACTCAGTAACACCCAGAAGCAACTATCTCCGCTTCACGCTTCATCCATCTCTTCCAATCAAAAAACTGGAAGGCATTAGTCTTGATTTCCAAAGAGGAAAAATGATCTTCCCACTTGCAGCAGCTTGTGGAAAATTGAGATCATAATGTTCTGTTCTTCATGATCACTGAGACCGATTTTTCCCAGGTACAGATGTAAAGCTTGCTAGTTTATAAGCCTTTGGATCATACCCTCAGGCTTATGTTAAAATACAGGTATGGTACTTGTGCTCCCCAGTTCTCTACAACGACGTCTGTCTTTCGTAAGTACTCCGTTTGCTGTGAACTGAGCCACTTCATTCTTAAACCTCGTGGGTATACAATCATCTGGGATGGTAACACACTACTGGAGGCTGGAGAAGTTGGTAACCTCTTGCGGTGTCCACAGACAGTCTCTTTATACGGTAAGATAGAGTAGTAAATGTAGAAATGGAAAGGCTGCACCTAAAAATTGGAAGCGGAATGGCATGTGGGTGCTAGAGCGGACAAAAGATGCAAACCATGTAAAGGGAAAACTTAACTGACTTCAAATGCAGCTAAGATCTCCCCCCACATCTGCGCCAGCAGCTTTGTAATGTCCCTGTTCTTACACCTTGTTCAGGCCTCCCTGGAGGAGGGTGAACAGAAATTACTCTGAAGAAAAAATTGTACGCAGGTCTGAGTGGAGAATTTTGTAAGGCTTTTGAGGGGAGGAATTTGTCAGGGTAAGGGTGGAGAACATTTTCACTTTCACTGGTTCAATTTAAGTCCTGATTTGTCATAAAAATATTCCCCATCTTTAGCAAAATTGGCTTTTAAAATTATTTTTAACTGCTTTTTGTGTCATCCACTCCAGGAGTGAGGAGTGGTGGCAGTCAAGTAGCTTGTACCACTAGCAAACCAGGTAGTACTCAAGCGGATAAAAGCTTTCTGAAGAAAACTCCAGATTTCCAGGGCACGTTGACTGAGAGGAGGAAGAAAGGGCTTTGTTGCACCAACAGTCCTGCAACTACCCAGCTGCCGCTATGGACGGCGAGGGGGAAGGCGATCAGCTGCACTCTCCAGGATATGATGAACACTGCTGAGAAAAACAAGCTTGGAACGTTAGTAATTCTCCAGGTTCACTTCTCCCCTCCTTGGGTCAAAGACCAAGGAGACTGTTCATGCACAAGACGGCATTTGAAATTTTACTCTGTCAAAACCAGACACAGCCAAACATATCTGTGGCAATGCCAGTCCCCTTGCCTCCTCTTTTTTCTTTGACTTCCTATGAACAAGTAATTGGTGATTACTGATACTCTGTCAGTCTACCTTTCGCATCTTCCAAAAGTTGTTCCTTAAATGTTGCGTGTGGGCAGGGGTTCTTGGCTGGTAATGCTGCAGTTCAAATGCTTCATTCTAAATGCTCGCAGTGGATGTATCGGTCTTGGTTCAGGTTGTAGGAGTATTCAAATATAGCACCAAGTCACTGCTAAACAGTCTCTTACACACAAAGATAGGATTTTTTCTCCACCCTACTTTTGAAACTGTCATGTATTTTTCCTCTTACTTGTTAAGTAGAGTTCAGGGATTTATGGGTGTGTGGGTTTTTTGTTTGTTTACCTGTTTGGTTTTTTTTTCCCAGCGGATGCTTTAAATCAAACCTGAAGTTTTGCTTTTCTGCTCTTGGCAGACACTGGGATTATGTTTCTGTCTTTTCTAATATAGACAACTGTACTGTTTTTATTTCTTCTTTTGTACAGTAACCCTGCCAGGTAGCTCACTGGGACACTCTGTGACAAAAGCTGACCACTGGCTTCATGTAAGGAGATGCTCCCTCAGCGGTGTGCCATTGGCCAGGCTGCATGGTTGAGAAGGGAGACATATCTGTAAACAGGACTGACTCAAAATGGCTATGCTGTTTGCTTTTTCCCCTGGAATTTCTCTTCTCCCTCATTAATCTAGCTGCCGTTACCTTTCTGACCAATCTTGTTGACTCTACAAGCTACAAAGAAGGACACGACAATCATCTTGTTGGGGTTCAGGATCTGTTTCTTGGGCTCCTTTTTGCATGGCCAAGAAGCCTGTTGATGATGGCGGTGAGGACGGCAAGGAGATGCACCCAGGGCTGAGCGTCTCCTGGGAGGTGCTCCTGTTGCAGCCTGGCTTGCAGAAGACAATTTCTCATCTCATATGGTCAAAAGTAGTGGACAGCTTCCTTCAGCAACACCTCCTCCTCTCTCTTCTCCCCGCTAAAGCATGTGTAAAAACTACACGGAGTAAGGAGCCTACTCAGCATAAGTGCATCCCCTTCCAGCAGAGGCTCTTCAGGAGGGCAACGCACTGCAAGGCTTGCTCAAGCCACTGCCACAAGCCGGCACTGTCCCGGCGCAGGAGTCCAAAGGCAATTCTCAGGAGAGAAACCCCCTGACTGCTGGAGTGCAGTCTGTTGCTGCAGGATTTCTATGGCCTCACCTCGGTGATTCCTTGAGTGAGCAGCGATATCAAGCTTACGCCATTTCCTGTTGGGATGAAAGGATCCTGCAGGTCCGCTTCTTTGCCTCTCTCCATGTGCTCTCCAGGCCAAAATGCCTAGTCTATAGCAACAGATCAAATAAATCCACATTCCTGCCTCCAGATGCTGGCCCTCAGAAAATCGACATATTTAAAATGTTAGTTTATTACTGACAGTGGCAGTGCTAATGCCTTCTAGGTGGTGGGCCCCTTCCTTGCTGGAGGGCAGTTGTGGAAGTAGTGTGCTCCCTGGTCTGGGGCGTGGGTCTTCTTCTGAGACATGCTTTCTGCTCCAGACTGGTGTGGTGCTGGGCTTGTGTCCTGGTTTAACCCCAGCTGGCAATTAGGCACCACACAGCCTCTTGCTTAATTCCCCCCCTCAGGGGGATGGGGGAGAGAATCGGCTTGGGGGGCGTAAATTGTGGGTTGAGATAAAGACAGTTTGATAGGACAGAAAAGGAAGGGAAAAAAACAGTATTAACAGAATACACAAAACAAGTGATGCACAATGCAATTGCTCACCACTTGCTGACTGATGCCCAGTTAGTTCCTGAGCAGTGACCCCCCCCAGGCCAACTGGGCATGACATCCCAGGGTCTGGAATACCCCTCTGGCAGTTTGG
>JAVKLA010000024.1:1963198-1988635 GCA_034782735.1 Sagittarius serpentarius
AGCTGTCCTGGCTGTGTCCCCTCCCAACTTTCTTGTGCCCCTCCAGCCTTCTTGCTGGCTGGGCAGGAGAAGCTTGACTTAGTCTAAACACGACTTAGCAACAACTGAAAACATCAGGGTGTTATCGACATTATTCTCATCCTAAACGCAAAACACAGCTGTACCAGCTACTAGGAAGACAATTAACTCTATCCCAGCCGCAACCAGGACAGCTCGGTGCCAGCATGCACAGCCCCTGCACTTAGCACCACACAAAATAATACTCAGAAAAATGTTAGTGAGGGTTGTACAGTTCTGTGAGGATAGGCCCTACTGCCCCTAAAGAAGAGCTACTCCATTTATTGATTCCAACAACTCAGCCCTGAGCCTCTCTTATCAAGAAACATGGATCTTCTGTGCATCTCTTAAGATCACTCATCGATAGACATCACTGCTTCTCTGCAGGCTCAGTGGTATTGCAGCTGCCTTTAGGTGCTTCCTGGTTTTGTAGTGGATTAGAGCTTGTACAGTATTACTGTGTTACTATCCAAACTGGCCACTGGATTGCACCATTGCTCCAAATAAATGCATCTGAAAGCAATGCAGCATCGGAAAGCAGAGGAGCCAGCTCTGTATATAAAAGGCCTTTTGTGTTCTCACTTTCTGAAGTGCCTCTGAGAGAACAGCAGCAACATGCTGAGCTTGCTACGAGAAAATCAGTCTCTGATCAAACTTGAGTCTTCATTTGTGAGCTGACGGGGACTGCGAAACACAACCACCTTAGCACCCTTTGCTTTCCTGGGGCCGTGGTTCCTGTGACATACTCAGCCACGCACAGCCTGGTGATGAGCTGGGCAAGAGCTGCTGTGTGGTGGTTCAGAAGAACACCCCTTCTGTGGTCTCTCATCTCATCTCATGGTGAAGATGAGGAGACTGAGAAACTTGGAGAACTAATTGCTCTTTTGAAAGACCCTGGTGAGAGGAAGAAACAGCAGAGGGGCAGCACAGAAAGGCAGAGTCCAGGCTGCCCAGCACAGCCATCACAGCAGGGTCATCTGCTGAGCCGTGGAGAGCTGGGATGTAGAAGGCCCTTTTAATGAACTGGAGCAAATAGTTCTTGCAATAGCTGTCTTGCTTCCACCCTGCACGTCACCTCTCTAACCCCAGGCATGCCTGGAGCTGCTGCTGTCTTCCCTATACCCCAGCCTGAGACACCGGCACTGCTGCAGGGCTGCTGAAGCTCGGTAACTGAAAGATCAGTTTCTACAGGGAGATCAGGTGACCCTCCTACAGATTGGGATCACGTGTAGCTCCTCTGCCTCAGGCACTCTGCAAGGCAGGGACTGCTGCCGTCAATGTTCAGGTCCACCAGTGCGTATCCTCTGGGGTCTTTGGGGGAGCTTCCCCAAACCTGACCTGCCACAGCTTCTGCTTGTATTGGAGCTCTCCGATCATCCAGTCCGATCCTTCTTTGTCTTGCCTTGGTGCTCTTCGGTTGTCATAAGCCTCCAGTGGACCATGATGCTCTGTTGCGACTTTCAATGGGCTGCCTTGCAGCTATAGTTCGTTTCATATCCTGCCCACCACCTTAAAGCCACCGTTTAGGCATTTCTCCGGCAGATGCAAGGTGTCCAGGGAAGGCCCTGCAGACTCCTCCACGGGTCCCAAGCACAGCAAATGGGCAGGTTACAGAGAGGCACAGAAGCGGCTGGCACGGGGGTGAGAACTGAGGGCCAGGGTGTCCCCAGCAAGGCAGTCTCTTGTTCCTTTCAGTGTGTGAGGTTTTCAGGATGCAAAATACTCTTATTAAGCTCACAGGCACCTTGCCTCTGTGAGGCAGCCTCCCCTATTTCCCTGGGTTCAAATGGCACGTTTTTCCTCTCAATGGTGAAAGAAAAAGGTGGGTTTGGCTTTCAGCCATGAGGTGGTCGACTTCTCCATTCCACAGCATCTTGACTTGAAATACATAGCTCTGTATCCGCTAACTGTGTATGCGAGACCAGTGGTCTTTATTGTGCTTTCTGCCTGGGAAAGCATTTCAGCCCAGTGCTTAGTCCTCTTTCTTTCTGTGTGCCTGTGCCAGAGCTGTGCCCCCTGTGCTTCTGGGTGTCTAGGCTGAGCTTTTTGTATCTTCCCATCTCATCTGTGCCCTGCTTATACCCCACGGCTCAGTACAGAATATTACCTATTTTCCTCTGGTCACACTGCTCCTCTCATGAGTATTAACTTGATTGCTTGTGTCTGAAATCTGTGATACTAACTCTGTGAACCTTTTTGACAATGAGATCACCATCAAAGACTCCGTTATGCTGAGCAAAACCTCGATTATGAGGAAAACCTTAGCACTGATGAGCCACCCACCTGGGTGGCTTTTCTGAGAGATGAGGAGCATATAAGGCTGCTGGCACAGAATTGGTACAGCTGTGGGAGTGGGAGAAGAGGTGGCACTGAAAACATGAGAAGAGCTTTGCTTTGCTTCAGGTGGTGCAAAGGGGCAACACAACTAAGGGACACCCATTCCCAGCGCATGCAGGAAGGGGGGTGATTATCATTGCATCTGGTTGTTTAGCTCATGTATAGCTGGCCTTAAGGCAAGGCAGACTTCAAAATAAGTTCAGGCTGAGGTGTTTAACTCATGTCTTGCAAGACATATTCATTGCTTTATCACCGTGCCCCAAGACCTTGACTAAATTAAAATAAAACTTCACTGCAACCCAAGTCAGTGGGATACTTGTATGTACAGAGAATCCAAGAATAGTTATCTGTACAATACACTTCAGCACTGTTATTTTAAGAAATAAGGGTAGAATGTGTATTTATTTCACTGAAAACCAGATATATTGTGCAAACATGAAAGTTAAGCTTGCAGTCATTGTTGAGTTGCAATTTAAGATGCCCTTAGGAAATGCTGAGTTCAAAAAGAATCTGTATCTTAAAAATATATCCTCAACTTAGGTAGGAAGTAACCTAGCTTTACAAGTTGCCAAATATCTGTGATTGTTTGAGACTATTTGATATGACTGTTCAGCCATTTTCAGGGATGCTTTGGATGATTCAATTAGGCTTGCAAGAAGGTTTAACAGTTTGTTGTTGATAAAAGCTCTGTGCTGCTATTCCTGGCTATGAAACAAAGAAAGGTCTACAATATTTGTCTGATGAATAACTGAATTTAATATATATCTTTAGAGCATGAGAGAATAAGTTTTGTGCTTTTATTTATATGCCATTAGTGTTGTAATATATTAAAGCACATAGTAGCTGGGTTTTTTTGCACACCTAGCTTAAAAACCAAAACTACAGTTAACTTGCTGATGTTGTTGGATCAATGTGTTTTATATACTATGAAGGTGAATATTGTGCTCAGGTTTTTAAATCTTTAGGCATGAGGGGAAGGAAGGTATAGGTAAAGGCAAGGGCAGGTGTACATCTCTGCTGCCACTTCACAGTATCTAGAGGTAACCTGGGACAGCATTCTTGCAGCCTAGGCACACTGTAATATTAATTGTGGCCTTTGGGAGTTTCTGTTATTCCTCTTAAGTAACCAGTAAAAATGATCCAGAAGTTCAAGGGCTTGTCCAAGGCTATAAAAAGAACCTATCTAAATTCATGATTGAACAGATCATTTCATAGCCCAGTGAACACACAGTCCTCCAGGCTCAGGCATGAAGCAAAGAGCTGGGAGACACAAATGAGACCCTGAGAAGTGAAAACCTGAGGACGCTTGTAAGGGAATTGCAAGGATCTCCCATAGGTGGAGAGAGCCTAATTCCTAGAAAACTAGATCCTGATCCTCTACCCTTTCGGAAGTCCTTCCTTCTTCTAGCTGTGCTGGAGGCTCAGCTACCTCACATCGAGGTAGCACAAGGCAGCCGCACCAGACAGTGCCAGAAGACGCGTCTGCTAGCTCCGTGTTTGCAGTGCCTGGGCGCTTTGGCTGACAGAGCCTACTTGCGTGCACAGTTTCTGCTCTCAGTGCCAAGCGAAATGGTCCAAACCTGAAGTGGCACATTCACTTTGCAGACAGCCTTTTCGGGCTCTCTTCTGTCCTGTGCCACATGAGGACAACTAGGCAGAGGGCAAGATGAAGCCTTTCACAAATGGCTTTCACCAGGCTGGAGTGACAGTGTTCAACATTGGTCTCAGTTCAGGAGGTGACATCATACTTCTTCCCAATGAAGGTCTTCCTCTTCTGGGAGGACAGACTGACCTCCTGCAAGCGTAAGTGAGAGTGCCCCAAGATATCTCAGAGCAGGTTTCCTCTCTCTTTGGAGGAGACAGGGGTGGCTGTGAGTCCTTCTGGAGAAGGAGCGTCAGAGTTGGGGCACGGAACTGCAGATATTTGCTTCTCTGAGAGAGACTGAACACAGCCCTTTTTGAAAAGGATGGAGTCCAGTCATCCTTGAGGCCTCCCCAAAGAGATGCAGTGATATTGCTACTTGGAAAGATGCTCGATGAAGAGGTGAGCAAGGCCAATGTTGAGGAGTCCTGCTGGGGGTCTGGGAGAAGCAGATGGGAAGCAGGAACTTGTGCCCTGCAACAAAATGCCTCCCCAGCTCTGGCTACTGGCCAAGGCCCATGGCAAGGCCCACTGCTGACAGAAGGCCTTTTCAGGGGTTGCTTTTCCTTGAAAGGCCAAAAGCAGTCCAGTTCACCCCATGGCTGCCACCCAGCTGGGGCTCTTGGCTCAGCACAGCTCAGGAGCTCTCTGCAACACGGCCTTGGAGGTCACGCAAGGGCCTCTGCCCTTGATTCTCTGAGGACCACTCAGTCAGGTTTGGGTGCAAATTTCTCGTGTGGGTGCACCCAAGCTACAAAAAGGGGAATTGGCCCTTGCCAAGCACATAATCAAATCACAGCTTCCCCTTCATCTCTGCCTGCTGCTTCCTTCGCAGGCCTAATCAAGCTACAGAGAAAAGAGTCCAACTGAGGCTCCAGACTATCTTTTGCCCAGCTCCTTTCAAAGCTCCAGTGGTCATCCATCTCCTGTGCCAGGCTACCCAGAGAGCCTTGCTCAGTGTGGTCACAGACTGGATGGGCACAAAAGCAGTGCTGGCCACAGAAAGGTGGCAACAGGGACAATGTCCTGGCAGAAAGAGAGATCTTTGCACTCACCAAGCCAAAAAAGCGGCAGGGTGTTCCTGCATGGGTGCAGGAACAAGTCAGGACATAAGAACTGGTTGATTCTCCAGCATGTCATCAGTTTGGGGCTGGTGGTTGTAAGAAAGAGCTCTTGAGCGCTCCTTAGGCCTAAATGGGAGTCTCTGGTCAATGGATTTCTCTTTGGGAAACATGCCTCAAAGGTTGCTCTCAGACGCAGGTCCTTTAGCTCTGCAACAGTATGCCTACCCTCTGTTACAGATAAGCCCTTGAGAAGGACCATCCCTGGGAGAAGGGTTGCCAAAGAGGCTGGTGGACAGTCCATTTGCCTGGAATTTCCCACCATCTACACTCAAAAAGAAAGCAAAACAATGGTGTGCTTCCTACACTTCCAAAAGAGATGGTTTGTTTTAACTGAACTTCCGTCTCTTTCTTCCAGAGAACCATATCCCTGGTTTGTTTTGTGTGCCTTCAGACTGTGCTCTGGGAAATGCACCCAGTTTTTGGATAGAGGTGCTCTGAAGACAAAGTTAATAGAACAAGGCTGGCTTTTACCTCGGGGAGTAGTTTGGTCTCTCCCCATGAAAACATCATAACCCTCCACAGCCATTTTCTCATGGTTGTATCTGTCTTGCCTCAAGCCCAGCACTGCAAGCAAGGCGGCCAGGAGGAATCCACCAGAAGAGGAAGTTCACTGTGCCTGCACAGTTGCACTGAGTTGGGATTTTCTCAGGTGCTAACAAAGTCATAGAGGCAGGCATGGGAGAGCCTCCCATTTGAGCAAAAATAATTGTATGTGAGAAGGTTATAAGGTCCTTTCCAAGATAATGGCCATTTCTTGTTGCCCAACAACTTACGCTCTTCTCATTTTGCATGAATTTGTTCTTTAAATTTTTATTGCTTTTTTCCTATGTTCGCACACACGCATATACTAGAAAATTTTCTGCTGGGATCCCCACCCCCTAGAGCTGCCACTGCATGGCAGTTAAAGGCATTGCCGCATCCTGCTCACCTCCTTACCCCTCTGCTGATCTCAGAACCCTCTAAGGTACCCAGCAAAGGCAATACTTGGTCTCTCCTGTTCTTCCTTTTGGGTCTGTAGTCAATACTATGAAGGAACATAGGCTTTTGTCATAGTCAGTTCAGAGCTTGTTTTAAATTAAATAGGCTCAGGCAACTGAGATGCGAATATATTCCCCGCTAAAAGAGCACAGGCATGAGGAGAATGAGGTGGAAGAGGGGAAAACCAGACAGCTGTTCTAAAAACTTCCTAAAATAATCACAGCAGGGTTTATCAGACTTGCTTTATCAGTTTTCCGCTCTCTGTGGTTCAACAGCGCAGCATATCCAGCTGTGAGGTTTGTAGGGCCAAATGAAAACTGCCACAGCCACGGGTTGCAAAGAGCTGAACTAACATAAACTCACTCCACTGGTCACATTTGGTTTAAAAGGAATTATAAACTAGCTGGACAATAGCAAGGTGGAGGAGGGGTTGTTGGTCCTATTACACCTAGCATAAGCTCTGCATCATGTGTGCTGGTAAACTGGATAGAAATGTGACACAGACTGTATTTTTGTGGTTAAGTGATCTGGTCATATGAAGGTCTAGCATTAGGCTGCGTGGAATTGTGTGGTCCCACAAAAGCCACTTTGCTTTGTACTTCCAAGGGAATTTGAACAGGGTTTTTCTAGAAAGCACTTGGAAAAATCTTCTAATTACAAGCACTTGCTCTACGCTGGACTAATTAACAACATGAGTGATGTGATGGAATTTCTTTAACCTTGTGAACTAGAGAAAAGGGCTTGTAACAAACAAGGACAAGAGTGTTTAATCCATGACCTTACAAGGAAAGCATAGCAGGAGCATCAAATTGCACTCCTTTTGATAGACTTTGTGCCGCCAGACATCAGAAATGCAAAAAGGGACAGAATATCAAGTGGAAGTAAGGCACCCCGAAAGCCTTGGAGTAGGAGCACGCTGTGAACTCAAAGCTATGCACATAAGATCAGGCTTTAAGTTGAGATTTTTCAAAGAGACCGAAAAAGAGCAGAGTGGCAGTATTGCTTGTTTTTCATCTGGAGTGGAGCAAGTAACTCTCAGGTGGGATTTTTCTAAGGTTTCTAATCCACAGGGGTTTGGTCTCATCTCTCTACTTCCACTGAGCATTAACAGAGAGGAGACATGCGTGAGTATAGCCAGCAGAATGTTTTATTTTCTCTTTACAAACGTGAAGACTGTTTTGAGGCAGGAACTGGTCAGTGTCTGATGGCTGAATATGGAGGAGGAACAAGATGTGAAACTTGATTTCTCATTTCTTTTGTCTTCAGAGCCTTCTGAAATGTCATGTGTTTTAAAGAAGTGCTTGGCTCCGTTTCGCTCTCTGGGAATCTGAATAACAAATCATTCGGGTTCTGAGCAGCACTGGGTCAAAGCTCTTCAAACTCATTACCTGGTTCTTGAGTCAGAGAAGGAAACGCTTTATTTTATTGCAGTCTCAGTGTGTCTCATATCTGCTAGGGGCTGGGTAGTACCATGAAAGGCTTTGTAAAAACAAAAGTGGCTGTTAATTAGGAGAAGCATGTACATCTGTCCGCATTTTGTTCACGGCAGGAACACCAGCTGCAGGCAGGTGTGGGTTCTGGGAAGAGTTTCTCCGACCACATTTCCCCAAAGCATCCTCCTCTCATCCTACCTAGAAACACTCCCTGAGGAAAAGCTTGCTCTGGACTAGAAAGTATTCTTCTTCAGTAGCATCCAGCTTACTATTTTATAGGTGGTGTGTGGACCCCTATAAAGCTACTGCCAAAAGCGTGACCAAGGGTTCTCTGCGGAGAACCTTTGCTATTTGCCACTGCTTTTCTTTCCCCAGATGCTGGGGGGGTGTCGGATTCAAAATAGGAAGGCCTTTCACCAAAATGCACTTGTAATACTTGCTAAGTGGCACTGAGGTGTGGGGATGTGCAAAGGAATCTAGAGAGGGTGAAGTAACAGAGCAAATCACCGAGTTCTCCACACTCCCACTGGGACTAGCTGCAAGAAGTGATACAGAAATGAATGCTGCAAGCTGCAAGCGTTCTCCCAGTTAAAAAGGAGGTTTGAAATGAAGTTGCTTTAAAGAACAAAGTTCCCCCTCATCCTACAAATCTGAGAGCCAACGAGCAAAGATGTCACTACCTTGCTAATTTGTAACACCAAATAAAACTGTGTGGCCTGGGCATATTCCTAACACAACTCAAGAAAGTCAGTGGATTAAATCTACTTTCTTCTCCCCCTCCCCCTCCTTTTAAGTTAAGTCATATTTTAAGGCGTAACAATTTTGGGAGAGAGAAAAGAAGAGATACATTTTAGTTGTGCGGTTAGTTGTGTGCAAAAAAAAGAGGTAAAACCATGGTGAAAAGAAAGTCACTAGCTAACGCCAGTTAAATGAAGTTCAAGGCCACATGGTACTTAGGAACTACTTATTTGAGGTATGAATCTAATCTTCCACTCATATTGGTTACACCCTACTTACACATAGGAAAGACCCTTTAATGTTTTGGGGTTTGTTTGTTGTTTTAAAGCAAACCCGTGGTGGGGCAGGAGCTCATACAGTATCTCAAAAGAATGAAAGTTAGCTGCTCATTCTCCACAGATGGTTTGGATGCTCGGTGGAAGAGAAGGAGCAATTCAGAGCCACAGCCTAACTTAGGTGGCAGAGCCTGCATCTCATTTCTAACTGCACGGGAATCCCACAGAGCCCACCACAATCTCGTGGGGTGCCTGCTGCCCTCCTTCCCCTTGTTGCTCCACCGCAGAAAGCTTATCCTTCAAGAATGACCTTGACAGACCTTAGACTGTTTCTGGCGTCACCCCTGACTTGTGAAAGTGTAGCTATTAACAGAGTAGGATGCTGACTTAGAGGAAGGGGATAAGAATGCCAAGACCCTACACTTGGGGCCCAAATCACATCTTGTGCAGGCACTTGTTACTGAAAACAAGCAACAGTGCTGATGGGGACAGACAAGGGGTGGGTGAACTGACTGAATCCCACAGTCACATTACCTGCATGTTCTTCCTCATCGAAAACAATTATGAAAAGGAAATCCAGCTTGATTCATGGATCCCAGTACTGTTTAACCTACTTCCCTGAAAGTCACAGAGTTTAAGGGCCTGTCTTGAATAGAAATAAAAATGTACATCCCTTAAAGTGTAAGACCCAGCCTGAGACTTTCCCAGCGGTTCCACACCATCAAGTCAGATAAGGCAACTGATTGTGCCTCAGATAGCTGAAAATGAGAATCTACTGATGCATTTGTCTAGTAGGATTGCCCTCAAGTGTTCAAGCTGTTTCTCACCCTTGCTGTACGCATGCTTTCTCTCACAAAGCTATTGTGCTCTGATCACTTGCGTTTTAAATGAATTGGTCAAGCTGTCTGCATTACTCTGGCTTGGCACTGATTCTGCTGCCTAGAGTTAATGCACCCTTAACTGGAAACTTTCTATTAAGTACTTCTTACATGGCATTAAAAATGGAACTGCTAAGGTAATGTGAAGAAAGCCAGGGAAGACCTGAAAAATCCAAAAGAGTGGTAGTTGTACACAGTCTCATTTTTGCTGTAAATGGGAAATGAAGTAAGTTAAGCAAAATAATGTCATGCGAAAGAGAGGGGCAAATTCAGGGCCATTTTCTGACTAGCTGTCCACAAAGGCCCGATGTAGTTAGTTCCTTCTGAATGAGTGGGGTGTCTTCAGTAATTCGAATGCAGCCCTTCGCATCTAAGGGATGGAAGACACGAAGGCTTCAGACTGCTTTCTGTGTGCCCTCGTAGATCAATCGGCCAGTATTCTCTGTTTAGTGTCCCCAAGTCATAGTCATGCCAGGTTATACTAGTGCCAAAGTAGATGGTGCTGAAAGGGAGCTAAGCTATGCAGTGCTTTAGTTGGTCCCTTCTTCAACATGCAGCATTTAGCAATTTGTTTAATGCTAGCGGCTGTTGAGAAGTGGGAGAAAGGGTTGTTGCTACTTTTTTTTACCAAAGCTACCTGATTACAGACTAAATTGTCAGCACATTTGTATACCTAGGCATGGCTTGACCAGGGCAGGGAGCAGCTGGAAAAAACTGCTTCCATTTGCTCTCCCCTCATGTTTTTTTCTGCTCACCTGCTTGTACTATATCCTGTGGCCCTGTACTATATCCTATGCTCCATGGAAAAAAAGAGCAATCAGAAAGTTCATGCTACCTGTGTGTACTCACCTGCCCTGGTCCAGACACCTCGTAGGCAGCAGTGTCATCTGCTAGCATGGACAAGGCAGCATTGGCAATAAGGTGGACTTATGTTCTATTTTAACTTCTCAGTCCTTTAGACCATTATGCTGGAAATGATACGGTAGCTGAAGAAGTTTAGGGACAACTGAGGCAAGTATTGCCATGGTGTTGAAATGTTGCTCTCTGCTTCGAGTGGTTGATATGTAGCTGCAAATGGCACAGCCTCTTCCCAAATGCTTCCACTTTGAGCCTCTTTGCAGTCACCTGTGCGTGGTGTCCTTGAGCACCATGATTTCTTCTTGGCAGTCCTCCATAAAGCTGCACATCTCCCCTCCAAATCTTTCTACATGACCCACTTTGCTGCAAAAATATTTCTAAGAAATCAGCAAGCCAAAATAAGCCATAATTACTGAGAGCAGATGTTTCCTAAACAGCCACATGAAGACCAAAAATGAAACTGCCTTTGGGACAAGAGAGTTGCACAGCAGCTAACCTCCAAGACCATTTGATTATATTTCCTTCCGTGGTTGATTTTTTCGTCACTTCTTCCTTTCAGCCTCTTGTTTGCAATCAAATTTGAGATGTTTTAAGGCAGAATATGCCTGTGTGTAAGGGTTATGCATGTAGCATGTTTCTGCTCAGAGCCTCTCCCATAACATTCTCTTCTTCCCTTCTCTTGCAAGGACTCTTTTTCCCTCTTCCAAGCTTCCTAACAAATTGCAATTGCCTTCACTCCCTTTTTAACTTTTTGGGTTTGGTTCCTCTCCCCGCCCAGCACTAAAATTATTAGGGTTTCACCAGAAGCCTAGGTGCTAGAAGCATCACCTGATACTTCAGAATGGAGAGGGTATGGCATTCAATAGCTACTGTGTTAAGCAAAGAAGTGTTACCCGTTTGAGCGTTACGCCTCATACTATACTTGGGCAAATAATACCAAGCGTCCACGCACACCACGCTCTCAGGAGAGCTTCCCCGTTGTTCTCGGGCTCTAGCTGCACAGGCGCAGCTTTGAGACGCCTGCTCTGTGCTGACTCATTGACTTCCAGCTACAGAGCAATGCCACGGTATTTCTAACTGTTAAATGATGATGCCTGGTGCCTTGTGCCCCAAGCTTACTGGTGCTTGTCTCTGGGCATTCATCTCCACAAAAGAAAAAGCATTCTACAAAGATAATATAACACTGTCAAGAAGGGACAGTTTTGGAGACAGGCTGCAGGGAGGGAGAGATATTATCAAAGCTTGATTCCCTTTTGGGTTCTCTCCTGTTATGTGCTACACAGCCCTTCCTCCTGCCCTTTAAATATTTGGCAGCCAAGTACCATGTGTTGGGATTATCCTTCTGTAAGGCCATCTGTAGTGTACAGACTTTTTTGAATCGGTGGAAGAGACTGTAAAAATGGCTTAGTGACTTTTGACAATGACTGGGAAGGGGGAATTACTTTCTGTCAGTATTACATTATAAGTCAAGTAACAACCACAAAGAACTTGCTGACACTTCATCACTTGGAGGATTTGTTTGTTGTTTATTTTTTTTCTCAGTGTGAATTCTGTCCTTTGGGAGGAAGAAGTGAACTAGAATTTCTATACAGCGAAGAGGAGTAGAGTGACAACCTCATTTCCATTGCCCCGACCGTATCAGTCTAACATGGAGCAAGAGACCTGTTTTTCCTTCGGTCTCCCTGCTGAGGTGGTTGCAGTAGCTGGTGGTTGTGGTTCTCTTGGTATAGATTACAGCCTTCTAGAACTGGATTGATACCAAAACAAATTATATTGAATCTGTTTTAATTATCCAGTTGATATCATGGTACTGATTCCTCACATAGTCCCTGAGCCAAAGCGCTCAGATGCTATAGCTGACTTGACTTTTGGAGGTGAGGCACGTGACTATTGTGTGTGGAAACAATAGTGATTTTCCTATCCAGAGCTGCTAGGCTCCTCCAGATGGTCAGGTGAGTCATTAGCAATACAGAAAATGTGGCATTTGTAGGCTAAAGTTAGCCTTTGATAAAGCATAAGCAGAAAGAGAAATGGGGTCAAACAATAATTTTCACTAGTATTGGGCTACGTTGCTCTGTTAAGAATAAAAAGTAAATTTACATGTTAAGCTGAGAGGAATTTTCACAAAAAATTCTGGCAAACAATGGACTGAAGTCCCTGCCCTGACTCTAAATGGACAGTACATTACGAGAAAAAAGAATATTTTATGCATTTCCTCATTATGAACCAGGGCATATAACGATGGAAGTTTCAAAAAAAATTGGTTTTCATCCTGTGCTGATTCCATTGAAATCAGCAAGATTTAAATGGCCACTATGCAGAGGAAGAAAATCCCATTCTTTGATGTTTGTGCAAAGAAGTGCGCAAGAAGCCTAGGCCAGGGATGAAATCTGGAAAACTATATCCCTTACTCCATTAAGTAATTTCAGGTAAGTAGCACTAATAACACGCCAGCACTAACGTGAGCATACAGAATCTGCTCAAAGGAGGAGGCTCCAGTGCTCCCTGCCTGCACGGACCCCTTCCTGTTATTTTCTAAATGGCAGGCCTGGTTTTGATCTTTACATCGAAGCACAGCGATATTTTTGGGTTCTGTTTTTTTGTAAAGAAATATTTATCTCTTCTAATATGCTTCTTCCTCTCCAGAAAACTTCTTAAGCTGTATCTCCCTTTCATCACCAAAGCAGGAAAGATGCTTTCATCTTCCGTCTCTAGTTATAATTCTCTCACTTCATCTTTAAAAAAGCAAAAAAAAAATCCCCTTTTAGTAGCAATGCTGTTCAGAACTTTGGGCAATTCTTTGCCCTTGGTAATCTCTCTGTCTCCTGAAAGGAAACAGGTAAACCCTCTAATTTGAAATGGATGTGATAAAATATCTGTGCTCAGCTTGTGGGAAGCACAAAGATAAATATATACTGGGCAATATTGGCGTACACCACCTAACAACTGCAGAATAGAGGATGAAAACCACAAAGCAGGGAATCTCTCAAGACAGGAAAGTAGCAAAGATTGTCTTAACAACTTTGATAATTATTTTGTTTTACCCCCAAGAGAGAGAGAAAGAAAGAAAGAAACCAACTACACAAAATTGCTGGGGAAGCTGAAAGTGCCTTCCCAGCGCCGAGGGCAGCTGCACTAGTTTGTATGGTAACAAAAGGGATGTTGCTGATTTCATTTTTCCACGTTGAAAGAATAATTTAAAAAATGTCAAGGCATGTGCAGATGTTCTTTGGCCTAAATGATATATTTCAGTAAGGTCATAAATGCTGTTCTTCTGTATTTGCATTACCCTCCTCCGGGGTACATAACACTTGGCTGGTGGCAAGTGAGGACTGTGCACATTTCCCTGATCACTATGAAGCACTAAGGGCATCTCAAAGATGCTACAGCACTGAAAAGAATAGCAAGAGGAATAGCCTATTATTGTTACTCATGCAGGTTTCTTGTGACTTTTTATCTACCTGTAAACAGCTTTTCTATATATAGGTTGGGTTGGATTTTTTCTGTTTGCGGTTGTTTAGTCTGTCCCCTACATAAGCATTAGCTCTACAAATAACACAGACCCAGCTCTTTTCTTAGTATCTTTTAATTGAACTCTTGCAGACCAGAAGAAAAGTTTTACTGGTTCAAAGTGCACATGTTTTTTCTAACACTTACAATTCTGATTTTGGCTGTACTTTATTATCTCAGTTTATGCCACGCTAGGATGTGTGTGCATAAGTGCAAAACTGTCGCTAACTCCTATCAGCTGAACCAAAATAAATTTGGTTGCAACCAAAATAAGTACCCAGGCAGCCTTTTGCTCAGGTTTGACTGAATCTGTTTAAAATCATACATCTGGGTAGATGTAGATCATTGTTTCAATGAGATACTTACGAGTGAAAGGCCTGAGCCTAACGTGGGCTCTGGATTTCATTGCAGTATTGAGGCCTGACTACAGACCGGAAAACTAAAAATGCAACAGCAAAAATGGGAAGAAAATTGACAGGAGAATCCAGGTGACATATTTATAAACTAGGTAGTTAGTAGTAGTCCAACTTAAATATTTGGGTTTTTTTCCTGCTAGAGAGTGTTTTCTATATGTTCTTGTCTTGCAACTAAACGATGCTTCCTTCCCACTCCTGCAAGTTTTTTTTCCTCCTCCGAAGGCACAGTGCCTGTGACCTTGCATTCAGGAAATACCAGCTGAGCCTTTTTTAGCCTCAGTGTAAATAGCTGAATTCAGTGCTGTTAAATTTTTTCAGCTTTGTTTTACAAGATTTATAGACATTGAAACGTTATGGCATATTTAAACACTGAGATCAGTTCAATTGTCCTTATCTTTTTGTTTAATAAATACACAGTGTTAACTCTGCTTTGTCAGGTTGGGGTATGTGAATGCACGTGCGTGAGAGGAAATTCAATGAGCTGCAGTGCTGAGAGCAGCAGGTTATTTTTTGCTCTTCTCAAAGCAAATAGCTGTGATCACAGTTCATACACCACCCCACCCCCCCACCCCCCCAAAAAAAAGAGTACAGCCTCTTAATGCATGTCAGACTCTGGATTTCCAGTTTGCTGCTTTGACACCTGACATGGACAGAATTGTGTGGTATTTTTAAATTCGTATGTTGGACTTTGAGCAACATTCACAGCCACGATGATGCTCTCTGCACACTGTTAGCTGTTAGCAGCTCAATATAATAACTTTACATTCACCTAGTGGACCTTGCATAATCAGATGCAGTTTTACTGAAGATAAAAATCTGTCTCAAAATGCTAAAGTAAAATTTTGTGTATTGAAATAGTCTCAGACCAGACATAATTTGATAATGTCATATGAACTGACAAAAAGAATCTTCAATTAATGTACAAGTTTTGATTCTGAAATAGAAAATGATTACATGAAACAAACTGCATTTTTGAGGCATAAAAAAAATGATTAGAATTTTAAATTTCTAGATGGTGAATTTTAGATCTTCAGTTGTAAGGTGCAGTACAAATGTTATTACGTCTTTATCTTTTATTAATGCTATATGGTTTTATGGGGAATATAGTTAGAAAATGGAGAAGCGGTTGAATTCCAGGGCTTACCTGGAAGTTGAAGACTACTCAGTAAAAGCCTGGATTCCCATTCCTGGAAATGCATTCATTAGCTTCCTAATTCAGTTTTGGAGATTGTTCCTTAACAGCTGATTGACACTTTTGTTTTTACTGGTCCATTGTAGCATGAGCTGCGTGTAGTCTATTTTATTTGATTACCCCAGAGGCCAAGATCTGCTTAACTTCTACTTTCATCTGGTTTTGTTTGGTGTAAAGCAAAATTGAGCTCAGTCCAGAGAGATGCTGAGCCATCCCCTGCCCGTGAAAGCTATTTAATTTTGAGTGATGCTTTCTACCTTGCAATACTGAGGCCACCTGCCACGTGCTAAAATGAAAGGCAGTTTGGATGACACGAGCGTACTCATTTTCAGAGGCTGTTACCCCAACGTTAGGGTGAGACTTCCAGCCGCATTACAGCAGTCCTTCTATTACTGTCTTCTGCAGCCGCTCTAAAAGAAGCGGGGTAAGCACGGCACGAGGGGTACCACATCTCTCCATCCGGCAATGGGGAAAGGGGGTTCCCTTGCAGCACTTGGCAGCAATTTGGATCCAACAGTCTCTCCTTCAACCATGTGGTGGTGGTGGTGAAACACTACAGGGAAGAGCCAGGCAGCGCCAGCAGTCAACAGAAATACAGGCAGCAGGAGCCCACAAACAACTAACAGCCTTTGCTCTGTTTTCTCTCTTTTTGTGCTACCTGGCTGTTGCTCAAACCCTATCTCCTATTCTCTTCACACATATTTCTCCAGTGTTCCCTTTCCTTTTTGCTTTGATTTCCATATACCACATATACCTCCACAGTAAACCCACGAGAGGAAAAAGTAATAATCGTAGATCTGATCCTTGCCATCACCTTGTCTGTTTAGCCCATGGGGTTGTAAATGTGTTCTGCAGAGTACTTTGCAAGGCAGGGATCTGTCCCTGAGTGCTTGTTAGGCACAGTTATCCTTACGTTCATTAAAAACTTTATGCCAGCTGTGGATGTTATTATTAGCACTAATTGGTGTAACTTGGCTTACTTCACTTGACATGAGGGCAGTCAATAGTCTCCAATGTTTAAGAGTCACTCTATTTGCAACAGCACTTCATGCAACATCTTTGTACAGCCTCTCACATCTGCCAGATGCGTTTGCGATGTCATCAAAAAGCCTCCTCTAACTTTTTGATCATGGTAATGATGCAGTATGAGTTCCAGCCAAGAAATTTGCTTTTCTTAAATAGGTTTCAGAATAATGCTGCCTTTCATGGTAGTCACTTTCCTATTTTTAAAGATTACTTTGCAAAACAAATATCCCTGGAACAGCAATATGTGAACAGAGATTAACATTTTACATCCTGAGACAAGTCGTTTCAACTATGCCTGTGTCTTGCCAAAAAATAACAAAGCTAAATGAAGTTGATAGTATGAAAATGATAGCACTCTTCTTCTCTTGCCAGATGCTCATTTCTAGCCCTGTGTGCCCTCTCCTACAAGCTATGGTGTCCTCAGCAAATCACATTTTGTCTTAAACATGGAAAAAGAGATTCAGAGACATGGAGTCTTGTCCTTTTAAAGCATTAATGAGAGACAAAGTGTTAACATAAATGAATCGGACAAACCAAATATTTCACTAGAATCTATGTAACATATGAAGGATGGATGCACTTCAACTTTAAATAATTACAGACCCCTTTCTGTTCATAGTTTCTTAAATTACTTGAAAGATGGGTGAACTCAGTTCAGGGGGGTTTGTCTAAATATAATTGATGATGAGCTACTTAAATAGGCTTTTGGTCTGTTCTTCAACTTTCAGTGCTTTTCTCAAGGTGACCGATCATAATTTACAGCAATGGATAGCAGCAATTCCTGGAAAGCCGGCAGCACCATTGATTTTGACATAAGCTTTCAACTGGCGAGCTACCAATTACTTCTGTGAAGGTTTCAGCTGCTCTGTGTGGAAGCATACATGGTGCTGGCTTTTTGGCAATTTGAGATGGCAAGATAGCCAATGTATCAATTCTCTTCTATTGATAAAGCTCCTGGGCAGTAGTTGCTGTAGCACTACTTCTAGATCTGGAGATTTTTGATCATCTGAGATATAATGACTTCCCCAAATGGAGGACTTAATGTGCATGTATTATTTAGCAGTAACACCCAACTGGCAAGAGACACAATAGATACTGATTGATGGGCTTACAGAGAAGTTTACTAAGTATACACTGTGTCCCAAAATTCCCTGCTCCTTTTGGCAAAGATGGATCCAATGTAAAGTATCACAAAGAAAATATATCAAAGCATACTAGGCAAATCTTGAATGAAAACCTAATTGAAATTCACCATACAATGCTTGATTATAGGCTTAGAGATTTTAGTGCAAAGTGAAAGGTTTATTTGCACAAGTTTGCAGTCTTGATTTTTGTTTTGGCCTTCTTTCCTTGGGTTCCAAGGAATTTATCTAGCTTACAGCTTCTAAAGACACTGTATAAGGGGTTCTAAAACTACCTCTAATCGCAATAAGCAGATTTGCAAAATCCTTTCTCTTCTGTGCAAAGATCTTCATCGGATATACTACTCAACTATCACCAAGGCTATTTGTTGTTGTCTACTATCGCTGGAAACTCCAGCTATCTTTATTGCTAGAATCAACCTTAAAAAAATAATAAACTGCTATCTTACACTAAAATGCAGGCACACATACAGGATAAGGAATATTAGTATGACACACAGATGAGCCTTCCTTTAGGCCAAGAGGTATTTTTAAGTTACTTGCTCGTAGTTGTATTGGTTTGGAGATTTTTGGTAGGATGAGCTAGAAGATAGTACTTGGCCTGCACTGTTTGGAAGACCTTCTAGTAAGACAGCCTCATTCACTGCTGACCCTGCTTTGCTGCTTGATTTTTGAGCGTTCCTTAAATTGTAAGTTCTTGTGGGCCTGGTTCCCTTCTGTTCTGCATTTGTGAAGGTCCTAGCACAGTGAAGCCTGAGGCTGGATTTCCTCCAACGCATCTAAAGAAATAAAAGGCCCAGATGTTGAGGAATACTGTCTACAGAATATGTAGAATTTCCCTTGTAGTTTTGGGACTTTCTGAAGAAAGTTTCTGCATAAGTACAGAGCTGTTTAAAGAATTTCTAAGCACTATACACCTTCCTTTTAGTTTTTCCTGCTTTATTTCCAATGGCTTTTGGCTTTTTCATGTGCAGTGGTAGTTCATAGTAATAACCCCTAAGAGAAAAGGCAGTGTAATGCTTCTGAAAATACAGCAGATGCTTGTAATATCATTGCCCTCTCTACAGGGACTTCTGTAAACTGATTCCTTGCTACACTCAGCATGTTAACATCCGGGAGCAGAATATTGTTTGTGGAATTTATAATGGGACCAGGGCTTCCAAAAATTGATCCACTGGGTCCTATAAATACAGGAGCTCCAAACTATATGTTATCAAGCTGCCTCAACTTTGCTGGTTTTCAAACACAACTCAGTTTGCATTTACAGCCTATTCTGAATAATCTTCACTTGGTACATCCTTACTCAGAGACTGTCAAGGAGAATGATTATCTGCCAAGTACTGATGTGTTTGGGAATATTCAGCATGAGTTTTGGTGTGTTATTTAAATGAATAACTTCTTTTGTCACCCTTGAAATATGCATCGTCACTCTGGCAGCCTCTGTATCCTGGAAGGTGTGCAGCGCAATGAGACGTATAAACAAACAAGAGGCAGGCAGAACAGCATACATGATGAATGAGAAAAATAAATCATTAGGAAAGCCTGGGGTAAAAACAGAAGGGACAAAAAAAAAAAAAAACTCTTGCACGTGGGTGAGGTGGGAAAATAGGCTTGGTTTCATTTTTTCTGTCTTAGCAGATTTCTGGGAGTGCATGCAAAGGCTTAGAGTGAAAATATGCATGAAAAATGCAAAAGGCCATGAAAAAACACAAACTCTTTGTTTCCAACATTCAGTTTTTTTATGGCATTATTTTGTCTTCTCTGACTCCCTGTTATTTTCCAGTGATTTCTCAAACCTTCCTATGAATAAAGTGTAACCCCCACACTGCTCTGCCAGGCTTTGTAGCTGCAATCATTTTTCTGGCCCAGAAGCCCCTTGGTCCCCACAAGCTCTTTGGTTACAGAAGATGATTTTCAGCCATAGAAAACTTCAGTGGGTGCCCACAATCTCTGTCGCTGTATTCCTGCCACCTCCTCACCCCACTTGCAGACATTGACAAACAGCCATCAGCAGGCTTCTTTCCAGTACATCAGCTCTAATATCTAGCTCTGCTCTAAGCCCCATCATTGTCTTTGCATACAGTCTCTATCTGTTTGAGGAGGTATATAGCAAACATATTTCCCTCAGGAACTGAAGGGGAGGCAGGCTTGCATCCCCTCAGCTAGCATTTCCTATTTTCCTGATCAAAAATATTATTATTTCAGTAAGCAAAATATACTCATATTTTTTTCTCCTGCATTTGTGTTTTCCTTATTCTTTTTTCCACAGCAGTATCTTTAGATCACGAGTAAATGGATGAAATGAAATGCTTTTCATATTATTTTTTTATTAAAAACTCTGGTATTGGAAAGTGGGGTATTTCTGTAATAGTGTGCAACTTGGAATTAATGTTTTCAAGAATACTGCATAATGCTCATTTGCTTTTCAATGAACTATGATTTTAAAATTTACATGTTATAAACTTTTACAGTCCTGTAATTTGGGAGAGTTCAAATCCCAGTGCAAATCTGCACAACATTTCTTTCTTCTTTCTTTTTTTTTTTTTTTTTTTTAACTCACCTAGCTTAAATCTGAACTTTCTCCTTTTGGTACATGTGACTACCAATAGGGTTCTCAAATACGTATAGGGACAATACATGAATAGAATAGAATAGACTCGACTATTTCAGTCAGCAGGGACATACAACGATCATCTAGTCCAACTGCCTGACCAATTCAGGGCTGACCAAAAGTTAAAGCGTGTTGTTAAGGGCATTGTCCAAATGCCCTTTAAACAGACAGGCTTGGGGCACTGACCACCTCTCTAGGAAGCCTGTTCCAGTGTTTGACCACCCTCTCAGTAAAAAAATGCTTCCTAATGTCCAGTCTAAACTTCCCCTGGCATGGCTTTGAATCATTCCCACGCATCCTGTCACTGGATCCCGGGGAGAAGAGCTCAGCACCTCTCTCTCCACTTCCCCTCCTCAGGACGCTGCAGAGAGCAATGAGGTCGCCCTTAGCCTCCTTTTCTCCAAACTAGACAAGTCCAAAGTCCTCAGCCGCTCCTCGTAGGACATGCCTTCCAGCCCTTTCACCAGCTTTGTTGCCCACTTCTGGATGCATTCAGGGACCTTCACATCCTTCTTAAATTGTGAGGCCCAGAACTGCACACAGTATTCAAGGTGAGGCCCTAACAATGCTGAGTACAGTGGGATAATTGCCTCTTTTGACCAGCTGGTTATGTTGTGTTGGATGCCCCCCAGGATGGGGTTTGCCCTCTGGGCTGCCGGGGCACACGGCTGGCTCACACTGAGCCTGCTGTCGGCCAGCACACCCCGATCCCTTTCTGCAGGGCTGCTCTCCAGCCACTCCTCTCCCAGTTTATACTAGTGCCCAGCTTTACTCTGTCCTAGGTGCAGAATCCGGCATTTCGACTTGTTAAATTTCTTCCCATTAATCATAGCCCAGTGCTCCAATCTATTCAGATCCCTCTGCAAGGCTTCCTGTCCCTCAAGAGAGTCAACAGCACCTTCTAGTTTAGTATCATCAGCGAACTTGCTAATGGTGCATTCAATTCCTGCCTCCAGATCATTGATAAATATATTGAACAGGACTGGCCCCAGAACTGAACCCTGAGGAGCACCACTGGTGACTGGTCACCAGGCAGATGTAGCCCCATTCACTACAACCCTTTGAGCTCTGCCCCTTGAGCCCGTTCTTCACCCAGCGCACCATGAACTTGCTCATCCCACAGCTGGACAACTTGTCCAGAAGGATGCTGTGAGTGACAGGATCAAAAGCCTTACTAAAATCCAGAAAAATTAGATCCACCACCTTCACTTCATCTGCTAGGTGGGTGACCTTATCATAGAAGGACATCAAGTTAGTTAAACCGGACTTCCCTTTTGTGAACCCATGTTGACTGTGCCCGATGACTGCATTATTCTTTAAACGCCTTTCAATAGTACCCAGTATAGTCGTCTTATTTTTCCCAGGAACTGAGGTTAGACTAACAGGTCTGTAGCTCCCTGGGTCTTCCCTCATGCCCTTTCTGTAGATTGCAATGACAATGGCTAGCTTCCAGTCAGCAGGGACCTCCCTGGATTCCCAAGACCTTTGGTAGATGAGAGAGGGGTCCTGCCGTAACACCCGCTAGCTCCTTCAGAACTCTGGGATGAATCCCATCAGGCCCCATTAACTTGTGAACATAATGAATCTGGTCTAAGCTTTTGTTTCACCGTGTGGGTTTTTTTGACAGCCCTAAATACTTCTGTGGAAATCCTGGTCTTTGATGAAAATGGTAGCGCATGGGCAGAATACCTTATTCCTATTGGTATCAGCATCCATTTCCATAGGTAGTTGTCCTGCAATAAGTATATCAATAGAGCTAAAGCAGTACAATTTTTTAGTGTTGGTAAGATGTTATGTGTCATTTTCCTGGGATGCACTTTTGCCAGTTAGGTATATAAAAGGTGTCAAACACCATAAGCCTTTGAACTTAGCTGGGGCACGTACTTGCTATTGTTAATACAAAGAGCAGTAGTAGTACCACCATCTTCTGTATGCACTTGTTAATTGGCTGCTTACCTCACCCGCATGGGAAGTCCTAACTCCATTCATCACATGTTCAGCTAAGACCAGAGTTCTTTAACCACTCTGGACAATTTAAATCAACCTGCAAATACACTGGGAGACTTCTGCTGCTCCATCTCCTCATCCTACAAAACCACAGCGTCCAGCATAGCTTTTTCTTGGTCCTTTTTTACTTCACTGGTGGATTATAGATATCATCCATGTTAGTCTAGCTGCTTATCAGTCACACCCTCAAGTTCCCCATTATCTCATTTGCACAGTTACAAGATCATTAGACTGTCTAGCATTGCTTTGGCCAACTCATGTTACTTAGCTTTAAGTACATCTATTCCATTGCCTTACAAATGCTTCTTGTCCTCTGAATCCCCTAACTCTTTTTTAAAGAAAAATATGTTTTAGGGCACTGCAAGTGGGATATAAATTTGAGAACTTGTATGACAGCATCACTGCATTTTGTAAATACTGCATTATTTTTCATGCGTACCAGAAAAGGAGAACTGCCAAAATACCCCAGTCATTCACAAATCTAAAATCTTTTCCAGATTACATTTGCAGAAAGATGTTCCATGGCCAAAATGTGTGATAGGATAAAGGCATCATACAGATTTAGTGCAAATTTATTTGGGAAGATATTTTATTCTCCCCTTCAGGATTACAGAGTCTGTGTTTAGGGACCGGTCTTGTGCTTAGCATGCCAAGTTTATGCAATTTGTCTTCCATGCTCGTGCTCTGATGTGTCCTTTTCATGGGATGCTGGAAACTCATCCAGAGCAGAGGGGTGTTGGACAGTCTGTGAGTCTGAGCTTTGTCTTTTTGTATTATTTTTGTTATCTACACATGCTACTTTGAGATTTAGGCAGTTCACCTTTTAGAAATTTCTGACAAGTGGTTCACATTTTCTCTACAACAAGCCCTTCAAACCCCTTTCTAAATGATGGTTTTGACCTCTGTAATTCCTGATAGCACTTAGGTATTTAACTTTCTGCACCTCAACTTGTCCCTTTTCGGGCTGAGGCTGCAAAGGTAGGAAAACTAGTGCTATATGTGTAAGCATGTTCAGCAAAAAATGCTAATAATCTCACACCACTGGATAGTGATTTGTCTTTTTGGTTTCTTTTTGGTGAGGCCCTGGGGAATTTGCATGAATGGAGAGACAGGTAGGCATAAAACGGTGACAAATGGCTCCCTTGGCTTGAATGCTAAGCAGCAGCTCCAGCTTGAGTGATAAACCAAGGGTATTAAAATGATACTTATACAACAGTTAGAGATGTCTTCTCAGGGTGCTTCTTCAGCACTGACAATTATCTCTCTTAATGATGGATTTGCAGTGGAGCTTGCTGGACTTCTTGGACCCAGCTCAGGCCAACCACAGCACCACCAGCATCAGTGGAACGCTGCCCATCTAAATGAAGCTGGAGTTTTTTACACTGTGATTTACAACATGTGCTGCTTGGATGAAAAAGAATTGCAGTTGTACCCTGGCTTTTAAAAATATTTTCACTCTTGAAAGAAGCCTGATTGACAAAGAATATGAGCCATTGAATTGTAACGGGCCAGATTTTACTAAGAACACTCTAAATATGCAAATTTATGGGAGGGGAAGCAATATTCTTACTCCTATTTAGGATGGGTTTGATAGACAGAAATAATTCTCTTGTCACTTATTACAGAGAAGAATTATTAATTTTGCTTTGTCTGTAGAAAGGCAAAAGCCAGCAATCATGTTACAAAGTAGGTTGCATAAATTGGTTGACTTTCAATGCCTCTTTCCCCATCACATCTTAGGAAGAAGAAAAGATTTCTTAATGGTGCCAGGTTCCATTAGAAGAGTAGCTCAACATAGTTTTAATTGACGCATACCACGTCTTAGCAAAATAACAGGCAAACTCCCTGACCATTCAATTACCATATAAATAAGAATGCGCATATCTCCCCTCATATCAGCATCTTGCTTTTTTTGTTGTTGACGAAAATATGTTAATGGCTAAAAGCAGCTTTTCATTTGAATAATGACTTAATGCTTCTGTGAATCTCAGATGGTGGATTAAGCCCTTTCTTTAAAAGTTTGCCATTTTCCTATAGTTCACCAGCTGCCTTTGCTCAAGCCAAAAAAAAAAAAGGCAAATGGGAGATTTCAAACTTCAGCACCTGCTAGGGTGCTGCTGTGGTTTATAAATCTGTTTAGGGGAATGAAGCATGCGAGTCCTCTGCTGCCTTTTGTTCAGAAGACTATCACTGACAGGAGAGAGGAAAAAGCCCAGTGGTGTGTGTTTTACCACATAGAGCAGGTTTCTTTTTTGTGCCTTGCCACATGGAGGTAGGTGATCCTTTGCAGGTACACACTTCAGGTTTACAAGATCACCAAGGAAAGAAGCAGCACTACCTCCTTTTACCTGACCACAGGAGAGGCACCACATTTGAGTGAAAATTAATTACATGTGGGGCACTAATGTTAACTGTTCAAGCAGGTAATTATTTACAGGGAAGTAGTACTAGCTGTCTGTGCTAGTTGCATGGGATGCCTTCCTGCATTCTGCACTGCAGGCCATTCCCACTGCCAGAAGTTTCATTGTCTCTCTTCATTTTTCAGTGGTAGGAGGATGGAAAACCCATTTGCTTGATAGTCCATGGATCCCGAACAGCAACTGCCCCATTTTCACTTACTCTTTCCCATACTTTAGACACCACAAACTCACTTTGACCCAGCTAAAAAATCAGTAACACTCCAGTCAAAATGTCAGAAAGGGTGGGCAGTAGCACTTAAACCATCCATGAAATGTAGTTGATAGTATATAAAGATGTGGTTCAACAGCCAGCCTCTAGGCCCTTCTTAATTTCTGACAGAAAGCTCCAAGATCAAACAGATATTGCAGTTCAAATCACTTTTGTATTTTAGGGAGAAAAATAAAGGCAATACTATGTTCCCCCCACCTCATTTCTGAAATAGTTTAGACTCGAAGAGACTGCTTAATAGGAGTTTTGAGCATGCCAGAGAAGGTGAGAACATGGTTTGAGGCTCTACCGTGTATCAGCGGAGCATCCCAATCTGTAGTTATATGCTGTGACATACAGAAGCACAGGGCTCTGTGAGTGGTGGTTACTAGACTAAACACACTGTTAAAATTGCAGACAGTTCTGAATCAGCTGTTAAAAAAAAAGCTTCCACTAGATGGAAGGCTCTTCTTTCTACTTTCTCCTCATCTCTTCCCCTGACTCATTAAGTCTCAGACCTGAAAGCCACTGTGCTTTGATTGTACA
>JAVKLA010000024.1:2002410-2016032 GCA_034782735.1 Sagittarius serpentarius
TGCTGAATAAACATACCTACTTTACAATCTTACAGATTGTGGAGTCTGTTTTCCGCACGTCACTGTGGGGCTGACTTGCCACAGAAGGGGGATAATTCTTGAATTCCTCAGAAGAGAGTTTTTAGTATAAGCAATGATCCTATGCTTGGGAGGAAAATGCCGGACAACACAGGAGTGAGATCCTGTCCCACTCAGTCGAGGTCAGTGCGAGTTACAAGTTCAGCGTGAGTTATTGTGGTGAATTGCTTGGGCACAGACTCTCACTCTGTGTATGCATGAATGCCATTAAACCTGTAGGCGAGTTTTCATGTTAAACTCTGAAGCCAGAAATAACTAGTGCCTGAAGGCTTAGTATCAGCTTCCCTGCTGCAGTATGTCTGCTGGGTCTTGTTTGTTTGGCAATGTTTTTTTGTTCTTGCCTAATGGTAGGAAAATTCCTTCGTGACAGCGTTCAGGTAGCAGAGTAAGTTGTGGTTATGTTTGCAGCTTTGTTTGTCTCTGCAACTGGACTTATATGTACTGTTTTGCCTGACAGAAAGATTAAGCGGACTTGACAAACACACTTGTAACCTTATCTTTGCAGTCAGAAGCCTACAAGTCAGGATAAAAGATATGTTGTTAAGACCTGCAGAGGAAAATACTGCAGGAAAAATGAAAAGAAAAAAAAAAAAGGAACTTTTTGTGCTTCATTCAACAGATGTCTTTGCAAGTAGAGCTTGTAGTACTGCATATTGGTGTTACACAAATGCAAGTGGTATTACAGGTCTCTTTCATGAGTCTTCATTTTAGTTCTGGGTGTGGTAATTTTGTTGATTGTTTACTATAACCTGTTGACGTCCCATGTATAAATATGTAATGATTTGCTGCAGTTAAAATAGAAAGAATGACAACGCTGGTATGAACCTGAAAGCTAGTAATTTTGAGTAATTACACTGTAATTAGCTTTGTATATTGCATTTCTTATTTCCTGTGACAATCTGGTAACTTTTCTCATCCCTTATTTTTTTTATCGCTTAAAAAAAGCTTATCTCCTTTCTGCAAAAGAGCCATGCAAAGAAACTGCTGGTTTACAGAAAAGTCCGTGAAGGTATCCAAGTATAGAATGGTACCAACTAGGAACCGTTAAAAGTACCAACTAAAAGAAAGGAACTGTAAACCGGGGAAAAATCTTATCCTTAATTTCTTGTAGTTATCTTTGCTCTCAATTTTACCAACAGTAGGTAAAAGTTTTTGTATAGAAATGTCATTTTAATTTTAAGATGCCTTTGAATGATTATAATAGCTTCTTGTTCCAGCCATAAACCTAGTAGGACACAATTATTATAAATGGGATTATTATAAATTCACCTTTCAGTTTCTTTTTTATTTCTTCTCTCTCCTTTCTTTCCCAGCAGATAGGAAGTGTGAACGAATTGGCTCTAGAGCCACATGATCCTTATCTGCCCTTGGGGTAACTTACGGAGGGTTTTAAAGTCAGATGGTGAGAAAAATTTACACAAATGTGTAAGAAGCCTCATGAAAGCCTACAGAAGCCTGACTAAACCTATGAAAAAAGGAGGAGAGGAATCATTAGAAGTCGTATACCAAAGACTGGATGAAAAAGCAATAGAACTTTACTCCCAAATGACACTTTCCAACTGAGGCTCATGAAGAGCTCTGCTACGATACCATTACTGACACGGAATAGTACGCTCCTCTTCGAGGAGTCCTGTTTTTTCATTGCGTATCTACCAGGTAGGCACAGGATGGGGTACAAGTTGAAGGTTTTGGTTCTAGCAGGTGTAGTTGGGGGGAGTGGAACCCAATTTTGTTGTAATCCTGGTAGCTGTGAAAGTACTTTGAAGCAAAATATGTCTCAACATGAGCTAAGAGTGGCAAGTTCTGATTAGGTGAAGAGTGGCAGAACTGCTTCCTGATTAATCAAGCAGCTAATGCTTCTTCGAGGCATTGATTCATGAAAACCTTGAAGACATAGTTCATTTTAGCTGGACTTCTGTTGAGCGTATATGTGAGCTGGTGCTTTATGGCTGTCCAGAATGCTTTCCTCAGTCTGGGCCTAGTAGGGCTGTATATCCATTTTACACTGAGGCATGGCAAGTGACTTACAGGTGTGTGTTCTTAATATTTAAATAGAAGTGAAGAAAAGGATAAAAATCTATGCTTGGAAGGAGGTGGAATATGCTGTCAAGTGCTTTGTTGCATTGATGGGATTCTCAAAGTTTATGCTTCGGTGTGTTCTTGAAACCTGATCTGGTAAGCAGCGCGCAAGGTTTTTTTCCTTGTTGTTTTGATTTTTGTTGGGTTTTTTTTGTGTGTGGGTGCTGTATAATTTTAATTGACCCTCTGAGAGAATGGAAGGCTTCATCCTGGTCCTGAATTCTTTCCAGGGTCTGGCATCTAAGCTTCTTTTAATAAAAAAAAAAAAAAAAAAAAAAAAAAAGGCGGCTGCATTAGTAATACTCATTCTGGCTGTTTCATATAGCGTTTATTGATTATGACCAACAGCTAAGACAGAGATAGCACATATATTAATCAGTCTAAAGAAATAATGTTTTTCTTGCCAACCATGTTGGTAAAGCAAGTGTGTTATGTAGCATTTCTGGTGAGGTAAGCTGTCTGTCCACATCCTTGGAAAGGCTATAAATGTTGCTCAAGAAAACTTAGGGATTTATTTTAAAGGTTAAATTTTGAATTATGGCTGTTAGAGGAGAAGAGCCTCACCTGACAACTTTACTTCTGATCATTGCATTAATGAGTAATTTGTATGATGTTCTCCTCTGCTGTATGGCCTTGCTGTTTTCCACAGCTGACTTATTGTATCCTTGTCCCCTTGCTTTTTTCTCAAAATCTGCGCTCTTATGTTTATATATTGCTTATTAAATATTTATTAAACATATCAAAGGGAATATTGTTGGAAGGTGCATAATATGATAAGTTGCTGGGTGCACAGACTTCTTTTTCAGGTCACCTGAAGGGCTTGAGTGCCTGAAAACCTACCAGTTGTTTTTTAACCCTGCTGCATTCTTTGATTTAATAAAAAACATTGTTTCCCTCTATGCCTTGCTGAAATTCAGACCTTCGTGTCGCTTCTGTTGTGGTAGTACTTTAGCCTGTAACAACGCTATAGACTGTAGCAACACTAAAGACTACTTCAATGTGTAAGTAATATAAAACTTCTGTATGTTTTCCATTTTTGTGATATGCTGACAGAGCAGAATAATGAATAAACAATGTGGTCTTGTTAGATGTTAGCATAGGTTTAAGTAGGTGTGTATACAACTGATGCACTCGTATCTTTAGATCTGTGTAGCGATTAGCATACGTATGTTTGAAAGTTCAAAAAGATCTGGATACCAGCTTCGTTAAGTACCTCTGAAGAGCCTTGTAGTTGTGTTACATGGAGATTAATGGGCTAATATGTGTTATTCCTGCAATATGTTACCAGTGTTAGATTTCTTACATGGGAAATAGGATTTATTATTTTCCAGATGTTAGAAATTTTGATTCTTTCCTAAGATGATAATTTGTGCCAGCTTGGGGGTGCAGTTAAAGAGAGAAGGGTAATAAACCAGGTGCAATGACAGCAAGTAGTTTTACATGACAGTAGGGAATTGGCAAGATTTCTTTTGAAGTTGACTTTTGTTAAGGTATGGAAAAGGTCTGATAGCAGAATCCAGTTAATAACAGTAAGTCATCATTTCAGCTACCATGCTACAGCTATCGCTTCATTTCTTTTTCTGCAGTCTTTTACCTGAGAACTGCTCTGTAACGTGCATGAATGTAGACAAGTACCTTTGGATAAGGTGATGAAGTCTTCAGGGTAGAAGCCTTTATAATGGGGCAATGGTTCCACAGTCATTATTACTAACTATACATGCAAGCAGATCAGCCAGCAATAAAAATTTGATCCAGATCATGCAGTGATGCACAATCCCATTTCTGTCAATTTAGTCAAAGTACATTGAGGCAGCAAAAAAGCATACATCCTTGTTTATGTCAGCTTCAGGAGGACAGGAGATACTTGATGCCACATAAATCTTTCTGATAAAAAAGCTAACCTGCCAAAATTGTTTGAACAAATTTGAATTTGTGGAGTCTGTTTATGCTGTGTCATTTCTTTCTTTCATGTGACCTCAGTTTTTCTGATCCAGTACAGGGAACTTTGAAAGTCAAACTTAATATATCATTGAACCATGACATGCGACATTTCTCATGCAGATTTTAGCTAGTCTTTTTTGAGCTAGTTTTCTGTATGCTGTACCAGGTAAGAGAATTACACCTCTGAAAGACATGGGCATAGCAAACACAGGACAGGAAGCCTTTTAGCCTTATTTCAAACTTTTAAGTCTAACTTCACAGTTGGGTCAGGTTTCTTTTCCAGCCTTTACAATTTAGTATGGAAAGATCTGCCTTCTCCTCCCTTTTCCTCTTCTGTTTCTTTTTTTTACTCTAGTTCCCATCACTCCATAGTCTTGTCTGACATTTATTATTTTATTTTGCAGTTTTGCACATACAAGAATTCTTTGTGCTCTTCCCCAAACATTACCTATCACAAACCTCTGCTTGCAAAAGCCAGCAGAATAAAGTGTGTATGAGTTGCTAGTGAGTTTTAGTTTTGGTGACAAGATGAGCAAGAAACATTTTCACATAGTCTTTACAATTCTAGCATCAAGAGAACAGTTGAAACTCTCGATATATAAAATTGTTGTTCAGTTTTTGTTCAGTGTTAATTTCAAAGCACCTATAGAAATCTAGCATGGGATGTGATTTTTAAAAATCAAGATTCTGAGGATGGGATGTGCTGATGTGAATAGAGGGGAAATCCGAGGTGGACTGAATATGGAAGGAAGTTGGTTTCAAGGTTAGATTTGAAGCAGCTGTTGTTGCTGCTTGATTATATTGCTAGTATTGAACCTGTGAACTGTTTCGGGCCCTCTTAAGCCCCTTGGCACAAGCAGATCAATAAATGAGTTCTCATCTGAAACACTTACTAGACTACTTTGGCAGCTTCGTCGACATTGTGTGTTGAACTCTTGTAGTAAAACACTACCAGGCTTTACAGTACTAAGTTTCCTGCCATGCACAGTAAGTTATGATAACTTACAAATTGGCCAGGTGGAAAACGTTTACTCTTAATACTTCTGAATTAATGAAGAAATAATTGTTTTGGGTAAACCAGCAACTAACTGGGTATGCAGTGTACTGATTAAGAAGCAATCCAGTGCAAATGGAGAAACAGTGGAACGATAGGTGCTGTTGTTGTCATTTAACTTGATTTGGAATTGAGATTTATAACTAAGTGTGGGCTATGTGTTCACCATATAAAATGGCTTTTGGAGCTCGCCTCCTGTGCTTTACAGTACTGTTTCATTTTGGTGCATCTTGGAGGTAGGAGGGGTAATGGTAAGCTTGGGTATTGCTACATCTTGACAAGAACTGGAAATGTTGGCCTCTGCATAAATATAAGAAGAATATTAATTTATTTTAAAAGCCCTAATTTATTCCAGCCAGAGGAATCCCCAGTGAATAATTATGCAATTAAAAAAACCCTTTTTATCATAATACACCAACCCTTTGTCCAGTAACTTGTCAGATTAAGACTGTATTTTTTAATTAAATTAAAAATATACTTGTCTGCAATTGAAAGTGTGTAATCCCTTGAGATGGAACCGCTAGTTAAACATGAGTTCAGCCCAACATAATTCTTCCACATTAGTGTATATTACAGTATATTAATTTAGAGAGCAAGTTCCATAGATGACTGATCATTAATGTTTATTATAATTACATTATAGTAATCTTTGTTTAGTCAATAAACATTTACGCTGAATCAAAAAATGGTAGTGTAGTGTGTCATATCGCAGCCACTTATCCATGTTCAGATAATTTTGTCCTAATGATACAGCAAGCATATGTGGCTTTCTGTTAATTGGTTATACATTAGGCACTTTTTTTCCCATGTGCTTGCACTGTGCCAGATGAATGAGTGGATGTGATAAGAAAAGAGCTGCACTGTTTCAGACAACAAAAGGGTATTTCCAAAACCTCTTTGCTAGTAACGGGTAGAAATAATCCCTTTACTTTAGTGCTTTCAGAACTGGGAATGGCTGATACATGCAGGTATTTATATGCAGTAAGGAAGCAATTTTTATTTTACTCTGATGTTCTTAATTCTTCCCATAAATAGAAATTTTTTTTTTTTTATTATTATTTTTTTTTTTTTACTCCTTCCAGCAGCAAAGGTATGGCGGGGTGAGGGGAAGAGACCGTGCTTATATATTTCACGGTCAATGAAATGACAATGTGTCACTGGTTTTCCAGTAGAGGAGGAAAACTAGTCGAGAGAACTTGTAGGTTCAAAGTATAACCTGCTCTGCTTACCTACCTGCTCCAGTCCTGCAAGAGAGGTGATCACAGACATTACAGAGGCAGGCAAGTTGCAATATGCTTTGAGATTGGACATAGAGTATAACTGTGGGAAAACGTTTTATTAGGTGAGTGAGGTCTGCAAGGCGGCCTGCAGTCCAAAGTCAGCTCTCGGAGGAAAGACAGGAGACGACAGAGTTGGGTTTATGCAGCCCACGGGGGTTGTTTGTGGCCCAGGACAGCCTGTAAAGGACGTCCCAAACTGCAGCACAGCCCCTGCCACAGGAAGGGTGTGATTGTGCTGCACTAGGCCATACCCCTGTACTTTCATATCTCTTTCCCACTCCAGCATCTCTAGTATTTTAGGTAATTATGTTCTAAATTTTCTCATATACAAACATATGTGTACGTGTTAAAAAAAAAAAAACCAAAAGAACACAACCCCCTAATGAATACATTGTTCTTCCCCAAGATTCTCTCTGAGAAGAAAAACAATTCTGTCCAACAAAAACTAAACTTCTCATTTCAGGAGTGTGCTACACAGTGTTTACCATCTTCCCTGCTGAGAATTCACTTTCTTGCACAGCGTAGCAAATGTTGCTTTATCTGTTTTATATACAATGGACGTTTGCTTTAAATGAGTGCAGTGCTGGTTAAAAATTACCCAGTTGATGGCATCAGAAACCGAAGCCTGATTTATCATCAGAACAAGTACAATATAGCATGTTGGCACCTCTTCCCCTCCCTTCAACATTAATAAATTTTTGTTCTAAACAAGGTTTGAACCAACAGGGGTTAAGAGTATGCTTCAAAATTACATTTACCATCTTTGATAAAAATGGTTACTCTTTCCGTTAAGTTTCTGGTCTCTCCTATCTTTGCTGTTATACATCCATGTGGTGAACATAGTTTGCTTTGTATTCACACCGAATTCACGCTGGTAACTCAGTGATGAAAATTGTTTGCCTACCAGGTTATTGAGCCATCAAACTTCACCAAACACTGTATCACAAATGAAAACTGTTACTTTGAAAATTACAATTCTAGTTGCCAGCAGAATTATAAGTACTAAGGGAATACAAACAAATACATTTACTCATTCAGTCAGGTTTCATCATTAACAGTTTAAGCAGAAAAAGTATAGTGGGATGAATTCTTCAGCCTTAATAATTCAGGAAGTTGTACAAATAAAAGAAGATCTGCCTGCAAGTGTCAGGCAGAATTCTGTTCTAGCAAATATCAGAGTAGCAGTAAGAAATGTAGTGGACTAAAGAAATGCCTTTTCTGCAGTTATGGACTTTTAATTCCCTCTGTTCCTGGAGGGTCTGCAACCTTGGAGGTTCATTTATTCATGTGCAGCTCAAGAGTTCACAGTCTCATTGTGCCGGGGAGTGAGAGAGATGAGAAGAGAGCGCTTCAGGTAGGAGAACTTGGACATCAGCAAAGCAGAAAGTTATGTTAACCAGCAGATTTGTTGGTGGTTGCAGGTGAAAAATTATGCATAGAGGAGCTAAGCAAAGGTGAAGGAACTAGGGAGAAGGTGGGAAACAAAAGTCATGGTGGAAGGTAAAACAAAGAGATTAACAAAGGGGAAGGCCAGACAGAAAGAAGGAGAAAGGAAGAACTTGGTGGATGGGAAGACAGGAAAACAAAGTGAGAAGAGTTAAATGAAAGGAGGAATAAAGAGCCACTTGAATGGGCACAACTGAAAACACAGTAATGGAGGGAATAGCAAGTAGCAGGTCACTGACTCCCCCTCCTCCTTCACATTGCTAGCGAGGATCCGGTTTACCAGAGAGTTGGCATTTGGCTGAACAGAAGACGGGATTATCCCATACCATCAAGTGGGCGTGTTAAAAGAGTGTAAGCACAAAAAGCCGGGGGCGAGTTGCCAGCAAAAAGTGGCCTCAAAACCAGAGTCCGTAGACCGAAGAGCAGTAATGCCTGGGAGTAAGGAAGTAGGGTTTGGGGTGCAGGCTCTGTAGGGAGGTCATGCACTGTGGGAGTGAGGACCACAGAAGTGCCAAATACCCGCAGCACGTTGTCCACAGTAGTTGCCCTGCCGAGTTGAGACACCGGCCAGGATTTCTGCATGGCGCTAGGCTACGCCGGGTGGCTCTGCCATGGAGAGTTATTTTTTTCGTGGCTCAGATTTACAGTGTGGATGTGTTCTGAGTGGCCTAGGTGTTGGAGGAGCAAAGCCATATTTCTGTGTGACTTCAAAACGCCAAAGAAACAAAGCAATTCAGGTGTTAAGGGGGGTGGGTAATTAAAGAATAATGCTTTTATATTATTCAGGAGTAAATACTGAAAAAAACCAGCTGCGTGGACTTGGGCTTCTTTCCAAATTTAGGACAATATATACCATCACCAAGTAAACGCTGTTCTCCTATTTTCCAAGCGCTGAAAGGGTGAGCCTAGTAGAAAATTGCTTTCAGAGAAATCAGTGGTGTTTGATCAGTGTGTAACTTGGTATGATAGAGCAGAGAGACTCATGACAGGGAGTCTGTCTTCCTTTCTTTCTGATTTTCAAGGCTGTGTCTCAATCCATCGCAAGAATTAACCTTTGTGTGTGCTCCTTCTTTGATTATTATACGAAAAGAAGCTCAAAATCCCCCAAACTAATGTGATATAGAAAGGATAAAGTCTTTGTTTGGATTCTTTTTAGGGCCATACGCATTTAATTTTTATTTTTACTCTTCCGTTTTAACATAATAGTTCTGATCTTATCCTTAAAACCAGATAAGTTCTTACATTATTTCTGGGACAGAGTAGTGATGCTACAACACAGTGTTATTTTGTATGGAGATGGGTTGTCTTAACCATTATAAATTCTTTGCTATTTTTGTTAATTCTGAAAGAACATAGCTGTCAACTTAACATGTAAGAACCCAAACCATGTTGAAATTTATGCAGAAGGTAAATGCTGAACAGTTGCAGAAATATTTCTAATACTTTGCTTTAAATTTTAGCATGACATTTTTGTGTGTTAAGTGATATGGAAATCAATTTATGTGGATGCAGTTAAGAATAGCAATTACGCTTTTGAAGTTGATTGAAATATCCATACATAGTTGGATAACCTTTTGTAAGCTTGGATTGAACATTTCAAAATAATTTCCTAATTGTAAATATTAATCTACCAACTTGTGTATCACCATCCTTCAAATTCTTTGTTTTTTTAATTTGCTGAATTATTTTTTCCTTTGAAAATGAATTTTTCATGGAAAGTTGGGTTAAAAACGTTTTGATATTGCAGAGAAATGTGGCCAGTTCTAGGAATTTGTGTATATTTATCTTTACTGCACCAAAATCAATGGAACTTATTACTGCAGTAAAATTAGTTTGGGTTTAGAGCCCAAATAGAAAATTTAATAAAATTAAAGCTGTATAAATTTTCCTGAATTTCAGGGTTTAATAACACTTCTCATCAATATTGGCATGTGGAAGTAACACTAGAATATTTACTTTTCCAGGCTTCACAGTATTTTCATTTTGAAAGGGGTATTTCAGCTCTGTGCAAAACCAGAGATGCAGCCGCGCAGCTTTGCTTGCTGCGTGCAAAGCCTCACTATGCAGCTGGCGTCCTTGCAGAGTATGGGAGTCCAGGCTGCAGGGTGAATCTGTACTGGCTCTCAGCGTGGAAAAAGTCATTGCAGCAAACAAGAGACCCCCTTTATTTTAAGAACAGTTTCATCCATCTTTTTAATTTTATTTTTTTTTTTTGCTTACATCCCATTTGTGATCTGGTCAGCACGGTAGGTACAGTTGGGTGTTTACATCACACATCTAGACATCTCTATCACAAAGTATAGGCCTGACTTTAGGACCCTATCTATTCTCTAAAAGACGCAAGCTGCTGTCAGATGTAACGGAGACCATGGCTGTAGGTTATAGGCTCCCTCTTCCTTCATCCCTTGGTGTTGGCGGAAGGTACTGCACCTCCTCCCTGCCTGCAGCCTTTTGGTGTGCAGTGGTGGCAGTGCATTGCCCGCTGTCATGATGGCAGGAAGGCAAATGAGGCACCAGCTCTCACAGGAAAAATTGTGGGGTGTTTTTTTTGCCTGGGGGAAATACAATACCAAATGCGTGCAGCAGTTTAGGGGAATCTGGATCCTGTGTGTAAACCTCTGCTATCAGGTTAGACATACAGTGTAAACACTGGCCTGACAGAAAGAGGAGCAAGAGAGGAAAGAGGGTAGCTGAGAAATGTTGGTATGGCACCTATAGGTTTCAAAAAAAAAACCACCCCAAAACCAAAGCCCCTTTATGCTGCCAAGTGAAACTTAGGAGTTTCTATGGTATGATAATTTGTAGGAACTGCAAACAAGAAAGGATTTTCTGTATTTTCATCAGCGATGCGGATCTCAACGCCAAAGTTAAAAAGTACTGGTATTATAAAATGAGCGAGTATGTACTCCATACACTTAGGTAGCCCTCTTTCACAGCATTTTGCACAAAATAGGAAGCAGAAGCTGGAAGAGCAAGAATAGTTGGCAGGACATTAGTGCTGCTGCAGGCGAGATCTGGGATGGGGAGCTTGTTGGAGGAGAAGGCTGTGAAGAGACAGTGAGCAGTGAAGGAAAGCTGCCATCAACTGTACTGCTTGTCTTACTTGCATGGGTGTACAGCCGCTCTGCTGTTGAACCAGCGTTTCCTTTTGAAAAGCTAATCTGTGCGTTGTATATGTGGAAATACGGTAATCCTCTTGATTTTATTTATTCATTCTGTCATGAAAATTATTCTAGGTTGTGACAGACCCTCAGAGTAGCAAGGCAGGCTTTTGACATTAGCTGAACTAGCCCCAAACCAGTTCTTAAAATAAGAGGCCCAAAGAACCACAGCCCTGTGTGCTCTTGCTGGCAGTCTCGGTGTCTCCTTGCTATGCATGGTGTAGCTGATTTTCACCAACATATTGCCAACAAAGAATAGTAGGTCAGTAAAGAATATAAAAATAAATTATGTCAAATACCTGAAACCACCTGCTGATGACAAATATGGACTTTGGTTTTGGTAGAGATTGTGTAGGAAATACACTGAGGAAAAAATACTATTTATTGCAGACAACCTATGGAAAGAAAAGGAGGATGTTTTGAATACACTTTTCGCAAGTACGTTATGCACTCAGCTCGTGTTGCTGTGTTTATAAATTCTATAGCAAAATTTCTGCAGTATTATAAATAATAAAATAATCTTCTGAAACCACTTTACCTGGTTTTGTAGACAATACCCCTTAGCAAATAACTGGGTTTACGCAGAATTCTCATCCTATCAAAATGTAAATTGCAGACTGATGTTACACGGTGAACTGTGTCACACCTTTTAAAAGCAGCAAAGAATATCAGTGGAAGGCAAGAACATCAGGGGAAAAAAAAAAAGAAGAGAAACCACGCTATTTAAATTTGAAGAACAACATATCTGACAGCTGAGTGAACAAAAAGAATAGGCATCAAAGATGTCTGTGCCTTGACAAATGTTGGGAGGAATCCCGTGCCTTTGTTTGGACTATCCGTAGATGCAAGTTCATTATCAAGCAGTTCTGCGTGCGTGACTGCCTTCAATTTTGATAAAGTAATGCTCTTTTAGGGATGTCAGTAAGTAATAACCTTGCCTGTGGAGGCATATAGGATGTGGTATTTTGTAAAATACCTCCAAATTTCTGTTATTAATAAAAGGCTTGTAGTTTCGCTCTTTTCCAGGCTTTTTTTACTGCCTTTTTGGTGGGGTGAGGTAGGGGAAGGCACTAAATCTGACAGTTTACTAGAAACAGTGATACGTGGCATAGAACGCTATTAAGGAGATTATGTTATCTCCCAGGAACAGAGAATGCTGCGGTCAATGGGAAATCAATTTCCGAGGGTGCTACAGTAAATTTATCTTGTAACTGGAAACTTTCTAATTGCTGCCCCAAGGGAACAGTAAGCTGAAAACCAGGCAGATGGTTTCTTCCCCATTTCCCTTATTCTTTGATTCCATTTAAATTATTTCTAGCTTCCTAGTAACTTTGTGTGTTAAATGTTTGCAAATGTTTTAACGCTATCATAGTTGCTCTCGCTTGTACAGTAACTTTGCTGTTCAAAGCCAGATGTTTTTCAGGAGGTTTTGGGAGAGATTTAAATTTATCCTCTTTAGATGGAGCCACTACTTCTAACTATAGCATTAGCAATTAGTATGAAGGAGAAATTGGTTTTTATTCCATGCTATGCAGCAGAAGGATTATATCTTTTTTTTTTTTTTTTTTCAAGTGGGGGCTCAAGGAGGTGGCTTTTTTCCCTGTTCCATCAGTTCATTGAGACTTCCCTTACGCCATCTGAAAAGCAATCTAGCGTCAAAGATATAGCCTATTTTTTATGACTTATGGTTTTATTTATGATTTACGGTTACAATTCAATAGGATGGAAAGGTCTCTTATAAATAGGTACTTTAAAAGGAAGGTAGAGCCCCATTTCCTTATAAGAGCTTTGGGAAGTATTTGGTTGGGATGAAGTCTATGAAGATCAGATATATAGAACATTGGTTTTCTTTGTTCTGAAAGTTTGTCTGAATGCAGGTGGTAGTCTATGAAAACTAAACTGAAAAGCATAACAGAAAAATAAGTCACAAAATGCTTATTGTGGTCAAGTTCCAGCTTCAGCAAAGGGCAGAAAGGCCTGCTTGAAATACTTGGTGAAGTTGGAGGCTGAGGTGTGAATACAAGTGTGAGCTGTAGGTTGAATTTGGAGCTCCTTGAAAACTTCTCAGTATCATTACATTCCTACAAAATGTAATGGTTTTGTTTAGGAAAAAAAGTTGGGAGGAAATTGTTCAGATAAGATAGGAAAAAGTCAGCTTTCCTTTTTTTGCAACTACGCTTTTCTTCAAAGAAAGTTTTTAAATTTAGTTTAGTCGAAGTAGATACTTATGTACCATTTACTCCTGACTATCACAGGTATGTATGATCAGATAATAAACTAAGTACTTAGAGCAAACTATGTCAGTTACTAAATCATCTACAATACCTGCCACGAATTAGTTGCTGAAAACCCATGCATTATCACACCACTCAGAATAATAATTAATTACTGGTTGGAATATCAGTCACTAAGTATTTTTTTTTTTATCATAATTTAAAAACAACAATGGAATTATCATTTTCTAATACTATGTGGTAAAATTAACATGAACTGAAGTATATCTGGCTGTCCTGGTTTCAGCTGGGATAGAGTTAATTCTCTTCCTAGTAGCCGGTACAGCGCTGTGTTTTGGGTTTAGGATGA
>JAVKLA010000024.1:2016112-2053415 GCA_034782735.1 Sagittarius serpentarius
TTGTGTTTAGACTCAGTCAAGGACTTTTCAGCTTCTCCTGCCCAGCCAGCAAGAAGGCTGGAGGGGCACAGGAAAGTGGGGATGGGACACAGCCAGGACAGCTGACCCAAACTGGCCCGAGGGGTATGCCATACCTTGGGACGTCATGTTCCGTATATAAACTGGGGGGTGTTGGCCTGGAGGGTGGATCAGTGCTTGGGAACTAAGTGGGCATCGGTTGGTGAGTGGTGAGCAATTGCACTGGGCATCACTTGTCATTTTTTTAGTTATATTGCACTCTCTTTTTGTTACTGTAATAACAAAAATATTTTATTTCAAGTATTAAACTGTTCTTATCTCAACCCATGAGTTTTACTTGTTTCAATTCTCTTCCCCATCCCACCGGGGCAGGGGGAGTAGTGAGTGAGCGGCTGCATGGTGCTTAGTTGCTGGCTGGGGTTAAACCACAACACTGGCCCAGAATTGCTTTCATTTTTGTAAGAAAATTGTTGCTCAGTAAGAAATAGCATAATTTTCTCTTTTGAACTTAATGGGACTTTTCCCTCTGTGTGTGCTTTTAAATTGAGAGTTTCCTGTAAATGAAGATAATTATTTTCAACAAGAAATAAATAAGATTGTTATAAAATAGTTGGTAAGCATTTGAAAATCTTCAAAGTGCTAGAACTGTGTTCGTATTTTATCTGCAGTGCAGCAAGTTATGGAAATGCATGGTTGCCTTTGGTGATATATACTATTACATTAGTATCAGATCTGTGAAATGTTTTGAAAATTTATGGAAAATCTAGATTAGCCATCAGAAGCTTTTTTGAAATCTTATGGTTAGCAGGTACATGTTTTACTGTAGTACTTGGGAGTTGTAGTCATATACTAGGATGCAAATTTGTTTTGCCTGCATAAATCGAAACCCAAAGGATAGACTTTGCATTAGCTGGTGAGAGCCCAGCTCTAGTTCACACACATAGTGCCTGTGGTTGCTCTAATGACTAATCCCTCCTCAGGAAAATAGGTAAACATGCTTATAATTAAACAGACGTTTACTTGCTTTGTTGATGTGCTTTTTATTTTTAGAAAATTACTTATATATCCCTTCTCTGGTTAAAAAAAAAAAAGAAAAAGATGGTATCTAGCTTTCAGACTTGTGGGTCTGGAATAAACCTACTTAAGCTTTGGGATGTGCAGGGTGGGCAGCAGCAAGCGGGCAAACTGTCTGGTCTTTTTTTGGTCCAAAGTAATTTCCCAGTTTCAGTGCTTTGAAGGAGCAATACAAAAATCTAACCTCTTGGCAGAGGAGAACAAAATGATTGTGTATGCCTTTTTTCAACAACCAAGCCTGTTTTTTTTTTTTTATTTAATGTGTTTAGATGAAACCAAACTGGTATAAAACAGGTGTATTAAATTAAATTAAAAGGAGAGTTATAAAAGCTCAATTTCTTTCTCACCTCCACAGCTTAGTCTGGATTTTTAATTTAAGGGAGATACTGATTTTGCTTTTTGGAGCAGCTGCTTGGGGAAACAGATCTTCTAAATAGTATTCTTTGCTCCTGATGCTCACTTTGGGTGTGTTACTTAGTATTCTGTTTACGAAGCACTCCACGGAGTGTTTGACAAAAAGCAGTGATTGCATACAGGAAGTTTTCTGTATGTTAATGCTCACTTGAAATTTTCATGAAGCTCTTTCATGTGAAATGTGAGGTATAGAATGTTGCCTGTAATAAAACTTACAATTGCCATAGAATAAGTGACTTTGGCATGAGGGTATGAGTATATATACCTTCATCAGAGAAATAAAATTAAGAAAATTAGGTTTAAGTTGTTTCTGGAAGTGAATTAATCTGCAGTTCTGATGTTTATCATTAAAAATGTGTAATATGTGAGTATGTTGAAGAACAACCCCCCTGAAATAAAAACAGATCAATTTGTTGGAAATCTTGTTGTTATACATAGCTTTTCTTTTTTTGGACTGCTGTTTTAAAATACTTTGATAATATTCTATATTTTAAGAAAATGGTGTCCAAATGCCAATGACTTGGTTCCTTAGCAATAATTGGGCAGTAGGATTTCTGGGGTGGTTTTTTGTTTTCTTTTTATATCTCTATAGTGGGTAAGAATATGCCACGTTGTGGTGACAGCTACTTTCTTTATTTTTGTAGGGTTGACCCAAGGATCATTTCATCCTGCAAGAATCAGCTAGCAAGATCTGCATAGACTTGTTCCTAAGGGAAAACATGTCTGAGATTGACTATGAGAAGTTAGCTGAAATAGGTAAATATTTTTTTATTATACTTCAAATGGCATCTGTGTAGAGTTACAGGTTATTTAATAGAGCATCTTCGGTAAGTGAGAGGCTTCACCAACATTTTGTAATACTTCTTGGAGCAATCCAACATGAGTTACAGCCACTGTACTGAAGTGTACCCTATTAAAGCCATTAGGGTTGAAGGTTAGTTTAATACATGCAGCTTTTATGAGTTATTGGTAGATGTTCCTAGTGCAATTCTAGGCTATTGGAATATCACCATCATCACATATTGTGGCACAAATGGGAGTCATTACTCCAAACAGACAAGTACTGAATGAGCATAGAGATTGCTGTATTGCATGTTATCTCCGAAGATGTTAGTCGAGCTGAGCAATATAACCATGGCATTAGGGGCCTCATCATTTTGAAAGATCAGCGTTACTTTTTTTTTTCCTTCAGTTTTTGAGGATGCTAGGCTGAACCGCAGAGCAAGAGTCTTCCAGATTTCACCCCCACTGCCCCCCTTCCACCTCAAGCCTCCCTTTCCCTGTCCCTCACCTTAGCTCTGATTTCCCCACGTCATGACTTTGAGGCAGCTGGCTGGCCTTTTTATTCCTAGGGCCTGGTTCAAAAGCCACTGAAATCAATTTTCCTCTCACTTTTGGCAAGCTCTGGATCAGGCCCCTCATGTTGTCTCCCAGCCTGGGTTAAACAACAATAACTGTGAATAGTAACAGATGATTCTCTGCTATAGCTCATGAGCAGGCAATAAACTCCTCTATCATTTGCAGGAGAAAAATGGAGCTGAGGTCTCCCTCACTTTGGAACAATGAATCTTCTTTTTATTTGCGTTTATTACGAAACATCTCTTGAGCTCCAGTCCTCTTGTTCACATGTTAAAAAAAAAAGAGGAAAAGAAAAAGAATATATAAAGAATTATGTTAATAGATTAGGGTTAACTAGCTTTTCAGTAGATATGATTACTACTGGGACTTGTTTAGTCCCTGTGAATAAGTGCAGTACAAATGGGCATGCATATTTACTTTGCTTTTCTAGTTCTTGGGCACATCTCAAAACCAGATAGCTTGATACCTAATACTGTGTTACAAATCCTTACCTCTGCTTTTGGAAACCTGTCTGTTTCTATGTGTAGTACAAAATAATTTTTTGCAGAAGGAGTTAGCCTCTCCCTCTCTGTACCAAAGGCTGTAGTTAACGTATTGGTTGTTTCTGTTGTGTTTAACTTGAATACACATTTCACTTTTAATAAAGCCTGTTAAGTTTCAGTGAATTGTGGTAAATGGTTCACAGTTTCTGCTTCACATCCCCACAGACTAGCATTTTGTATTTCTTTTTCTGTCTCCCCTTACAACTTTTTGTTACTTTAGGTGGTTACAACACTCAGACGTGAAAAAAAAAAACACCCTAATAAACAAAATAGTGTTTTCCTTGTTCTGAGTTTTAAAATGACTTAAATATTTAAAAAAGGAAAAAAAATGTGAAATTCATATACTGCATTATGTTTGTATTATTCTTCCCAGCTCTTGAGACAAAAACATTCTTTAAAGTGAAAGAATACTTTTCCAGTTAAGGTTAGTGGAACTTTTTATATATGATACACTTTTAAAAGGTATCTCCACATTTTGGAGATAGCAATAGGAATATAAACTTTTTTGTGTGTATGAAGAGGACTCTAATGGTATATTTCTAAAGGCAGATATTTTTTTCCTGTGGGACTGCCGATTTATTTTCTGAGGAGGCTTTGATGTGAATTCGGACATAAAAAAATGTAAGAGTAGTACACATGTTCCTGGCTCCTCTTTGTCTTTCAGAAGTGCAGCCAGTAGTGGCATTTTTCATCCTTGTGAAATGCATTTTTTGTACAAATCGCATTAAAAATAAAAATGAGACAATAAAGCTTTCATGTGGCTGTTTATAGGATAGAAAGACACTGAGAAACTGTGAGTGGAAAGTATTCCAAAATATTTAGTAAGAGTTTTTCTCTAAGACTTATTAGCTACTGGCTCATAAATCTGGCTGAAATCAATACTTAATATATTCTCTCTGCCCAAGTGTCTTGCATGTGGTGGTCAAGGCATATCAAATACGCAGATGATCAGAAGGCAAAACGTTCTTGAAGTACTTTTTAAAGTGGCACTAATAATGTTATAGATAAAACTGTTAATTCTGCCTTATTAAAACTTATATGATAAAAAAAGATAGATGATGTACAGGGGATGGTGCACCTTATCAGAACATTCATTTTTCTCTTTATGTGTGCCTTTTCTTCTCTTAAACCACCAAGACACTTGTGTGTTAGTGTGTCTGTTTAATGTTTTTCCCATCAGTTTGTAGAAAACATTCATTTGAATAGTGCAGAAGCATTAGTGACAGTAATATCCCAGAATCTGTGTTCATTTGGATTCATACTTAGGATCAGCTCTTTTTGAACCTTATAACAGTTTGCAAAAAACTTCCAAAAAAAACCCCAAAACAAACCCCCAAAACCCTGGAACAAGATTGATTGACCTGGTGTTGCTCATTTCAGTGCGGAGTAGATTTTAATTCTAAGATCTAGTCCAGAATCTACTGAAGTTGGGGGAAGGATGCCTATTGATTTTACTGAGCTTTTGAGCAGAATTTTACACCTTTGCTTGGCCTCTAGCTGGAGTATATGCTGGATGGACATTTGGCTGCCTTGCCTATTGCAAGCTCAGAAGGTTAAAGGATTTCAAAGAAACAGTGGGTTTTGGGGGAGGTGAGGTGGAGATTTGTTTGCAATTTGCTACCTTTACACAAAGTAGCAAGTCTGCTCTTGGAGAGTGTTGACACAGGGTGTTAATGTGGAGTAGCTGTCAATGCACATGTTAGCATACTGAAATTGTCTTCCTCATTTGGGCAACCTTGAAATAAAAGGCAAGAAGCTGTAGATGGATACAACAGGCAGATTGTGGGAGTGTAGAAAACGATGAGACAACACCAGCAGTTGTGAACAGCAAGGTCACAGCATGCCAGCTGTCCAGTCATTGTCGAGATTTTGTGAGCATCACAGTAGATACTAATTTTAAGGAGAACGTGAAGGTAGCTTTGAGGTACTGAAGGTTGCTTTTCCCACACATGAGACAGGGTAAAGAACAAGAAACTGATCTGAAACTGCAACAAATAGGGATAAAGGCCTGTGTTTTTGTCAAACTGAGCTAAAATTCAACCCTTTAATAAAGTACTGGTGGCGAAAGTTTTTCTCTGTTCATTAGCACTTAAGCATTCTTTCTTGCTCCTTTAGAACTGCAGAAAGATGAAGTGGAAGATACACAGTCAGAACAGGAAGAAACATTTATGCCTCCACCACTTGAGGATCCTGAGCTAAATATCAATCACCCCTACTATGATGTTGCGAGACATGGCATCATCCAGTTAGCAGGTAAGTTTGGAAAATACTATGGCTTTATCTTACTACAGCCCTTGCCACATTTTTCTTACTGTACTCCTCAAGGTGGTGCATAGGAATCATGTTGATGCTTTCAGTCTTCATCCTGAAAAGCAGCTGATTAGTAATATGTGAACTCAGTGCTTTTCTACAGATGAATTCTGAGCCAAATATTTGAGCTTAATCTTGTTTCAAAATATAACTATAGCAATATATTATAATCTAAGGCCTAACTGTGGCTGTAACAGGTCTGTACTTTATTTGTGATAAGCTGTTTTGTTTTCTGAATAACCTGGAGTGTTGTGTAGCCGCACATAATAATTTTTCTAGTCTGCCCTGGAAAGGGTGTCAACTGAAGAGATATGGGTTACTGTATAAAAACTAACAAAAGGCGGAAAAGAAACTGTTGATGTAAATGTTAACTGCATTTATCACCTGACTTGGTGTTATGACATGGAGAAGAAGCTATGGGTACATAGCATATTTGAATGTTGGATCATTTAATGTTTATGGTTATTTTTAAAACATTCTGGCAATGTATAAGACATGCAGACATATTTATAGAATCATAAAATAGAATCATAGAATCGTTTAGTTTGGAAAGATCATCAGGTCCAACCATTAACCTAACACTGCCAAGTCCACCACTAAACCATGTCCCTAAGTGCCACATCCACATGTCTTTTAAATACCTCCAGGGATGGTGACTCAACCACTTCCCTGGGCAGCCTGTTCCAATGCTTGACAACCACTTCGGTGAAGAAATTTTTCCTGATATCCACTCTAAACCTCCTCTGGCACAATTTGAGGCCGTTTTCTCTTGTCCTATTGCTTGTTACTTGGGAGAAGAGACCGACACCCACCTCCCTACAACCTCCTTTCAGGTAGTTGTAGAGAGTGATCACGTCTCCCCTGAGGCTCCTTTTCTCCAGGCTAAACCACCCCAGTTCCCTCAGCTGCTCCTCACAGGACTTGTTCTCTAGACCCTTCACCAGCTTCATTGCCCTTCTTTGGACACGCTCCAGCACCTCAGTGTCTGTCTTGTAGCGAGGGGCCCAAAACTCAACACAAGATTCGATGTCCGGCCTCACCAGTGCCGAGTACAGGGGACGATCACTTCGCTAGTCCTGCTGGCCACACTATTTCTGACACAAGCCAGGATGCTATTGGCCTTCTTGGCCACCTGGGCACACTGCCGGCTCATGTTCAGCCGGCTGTTGACCAACACCCCTAGGTCCTTTTCCACTGGGCAGCTGTCCTTCCACTCTTCCCCAAGCCTTGGCCCATTGATCCAGCCTGTCCAGATCCCTCTGTAGAGCCTTCCTAGCCTCAAGCGTATTTATGATATAAAAGCAGCTCTTTAAAGTATGCATTGCATATTTTTTTCCTTTTGGCTTATTTTTGACATCAGTGTGCTTGTTAAAATAGCATTAATAATCACAATCCTGAACTAAAGAAATGTATTCAATAAGAAACAAATAGTGGTATTTAACACTGCTCATCCTTACTGAAGTCTAAGATTGTGTTGTGTTGTGCACACTTTTTGTACGTCATACTTTAGTTAGTCTAAGTTATGATTTTTCAGGAGAATTATGAACTCAGGTTATACATAGGTACCTTCCTGAATTTGAGCCATGAACAGGATGTCATCGAGGTGAATATCAGCTTCAGCAAGACCAGTCTTCTAGTGAGATATGATTGATTAGGGCAGTGAAATCTGTGGTAATTTTACTTCTGACTTATAGTGGGAGGAGAATTTTACCCATATTAACTTCTTTTCTTGAAGCTAGTTATACACAGGATAATAATTACCTTTTACCTTCTTCAAAACTAGACCTCCAACATAAGACTCAAATCCATAAACAAGGGAATAACAGATTCACATTCTTGCAATTTAAGAGCTACTAAGTGCTAACCCACTAGAATGTTTCTCACTCAAGCACCGGTTTTGTGATAGGGGAAATACGAAGATATAAATGTTATTAATGAAACCATTGAAATCAAACTGACAAAGTGTGAAATAGATGCATTAACAGACACACTGGATACACCAGGGTCCCTATAACTGTCCGCCTAAAAACCTCTTCCCTCTGCTGTATTAGGCAGTGCTACATGATAACGCCTTAAAAGTGATCTTCAAGACTTTTTGTCCCACTGGTATATTCAACATGAAATTATGATGGGTCATGTATTTACTGCTTCAACTTTAATCACAAACAACTATTTAGTAAATGTTTGTTGTTGCTCCTTGTTCTTCGTTGTCATGGTTTAACCTCAGCCAGCAACCAAGCACCATGCAGCCACTCACTCACTTCCGCCCACCCAGTGGGATGGGGGAGAGAAACAGAAAAACGTAAAGCTCGTGGGTTGAGATAAGAACAGTTTAATGGAACAGAAAGGAAAAAAATTAACAATGACACTAATAACAACAATAAAGGGATAATAATAAAAGGTTTGGAATACGCAAAACAAATGATGCACAGTGCAATTGCTCACCACTCACTGACTGATGCCTGAGCTGCGCTCCTCCCCACCAGCCAAATCCCCCGGTTAATATACTGGGCATGACGTCCCAGGGTCTGGAATACCCCTCTGGCCAATTTGGGTCAGCTGTCCTGGCTGTGTCCCCTCCCACCTTTCCTGTGCCCCTCCAGCCTTCTTGCTGGCTAGGCAGGAGAAGCTGAAAAGGCCTTGACTTAGTCTAAACACAACTTAGCAACAGCTGAAAACATCAGGGTGTTATCAACATTCTTCTCATCCTAAACCCAAACCACAGTGCTGTACCGGCTACTAGGAAGACAACTCTATCCCAGCCGAAACCAGGACATTCATTCACTCAAAGCTGTCCTGGTTGTCGTAAGAACTTGGTATTTGTCTGTTTTAGCTGGTGTTAATTCTAAAGGGTTCTTGTGTGTTTATTTTCTTGGAGGAACTCTCATGATTTTTGCAGCTATGTGCAGAGCTGCTGGGTGATGAGCTGAACCCCCCCGAGTCTGTGCTTAAACAAAGCTCCTCTTCTCCATCCCTACAGACTGGAGGAAAGTTGGCAATCTTAGTAAGCTCTTTTCAACTTACCAATAAGATGTTCCCTACTGATTTAAAAATAAAAGTTTACTACCAAGGCAAACAAAAACTGTAACTTTTGTAGTCTCAGAAGGACTCTATTGTTTGACTTGAAAGAGTTAAAACAGTGGGGGAACTCAAAAAAGGGGAAGCCTTTGGAAGAAGAAGATGAAATATACTGGAACAGCTCTGTCTAAAAAATTCATGCTTTTACTGCTGGTGAAACAGAGAACATGTGGTGGGGTCAGAATGATAGCCTGCCCTTTCCTGAGCAGTCCCGCCTGCCTTCATCTTATGCATATGCCTTATTCCTGTGTTAGAGAATGGGAATGCACTTCAGTATAGTGGAGCGAAAGCCACAGTGTTTTTTAAAGAGACTTACCTGTAGCTTCCATAGTTTTGTCTTGGAACTTGCTCCATATCAGTGTTTGCTTGGAATAAAGTCCAAACATTAGGTATACTCTTGGTTTAAATTTACCGGAGCAAATGGAGGTATTCACAAGATGAATCTTGGCTGAAATGTTGGATTCTTTCTGATGGTTTTGTCTTTAATACTGTGGTCTTTTGTAGGGTAAAAAGTCCTCTAGCTGTTGTTTGAGCTCAGAAAAGAGTGACTTTAGCTGCCTTTTCAGCCAGAAATATATGATGGGGTTTTGCAAGTCTACTGGACAATTTAAATGCGAAGCACAAGCCAGGAGCTGTGCTTCAGATGGCAGTTTGCACCCTCTAAAGCAGCTCTAATGGTGGGATGTAAGAGGAGAATGCGGAGGTGTGCACATGAATGCAGAACACGGGGAAGGTAAAATAAGATTAGAAGACATGCTTCACACCTCCGCAAAATGAGACCTCCCTGACTCCAGTGGTAACTGGCATGGAGTCAGGTTTGAATGTTTTCTGGATTTAGATTCAAGCGAGGAAAGGATAAGCTCTTCAGATGTCCTTCCTGTCTTGGAAGAGGCCAGCCCTCTTTGAAACAAATAATTTTTAAATCATTTGTACCTAGTTTGTAATGGTTTTAATCTCTTTGAATAAGACAAAATATATTTTCAGTGTTTGGAATGGCTGTTTTAAAGCAACTCTGAAAGCTATTCCTTCAGTTTTAATTCTGTTACTGAAAGGCAGTGAGATGTATTGTTTGAAATGATTGAAGAAAAAGAAAGAATTTGGGTGAAAATATTTGCAGTAATTTATCCATCTCTTACAGTGATCTAGTTTCCAACAGTTAATTAAAAAAAAAAAATCTAAAATTCCTTCTTGTTTCTTACAAATGAAAATGACTTGTACCTGCTTTCTATAACAATAGCTTAGACTATATGCAAAGGAGATTTCTTGAGCTGTATTCATACAGTGTGAAAATACAACTAATTAAGAATAGGGGACATTTTAAAAAGATGTAAGCTTTAATAATTGTTCAGTAATTACAGACTGTTTATGTCACAAATACCAATGTGACTACTCTAAGCACATGTAAATGGAACAGTGCTTCAGTGCTGGTTCTTTTTATTTCTATTTTGAAGGAGAAATTTCAATCTGTTGCCTAAAAAGAAACTCAAGTTTATTTTTCTTTGTGGCAAAAAGGGACATATAGGCATATATGATGCATCAAGCTTCCTTATTTTCTATAGCCTGCTTCTATAATATGATTGCTGACCACTTTTTGCAGTACCTTTTTTTGAGTATGTGCTTAATTAGTAGGACTCTCTCTGATGCTTGTGTTTTCATTAATTGCCAGTGACATCCTTTTATGTGTTAGACACAACTTTTTAATGGAATCAGAGTCCATCATTGTTTTAAATCTATATTTCCCTTCTTAGCCTTTTATTGCTTTTCTAGTTATATTTAAAGATTTCAGGTACCCAGCCTAGGTCTTTGTAGAGACTGTCCATATTTTTCTTCAAGATCCAGTTGATTTCATGTCTCCTTCTGATTCCGAACCAGTGCATTAGAAACTGATTAGAATAGTATTATGTAGATCAGACTGTGAAAGGTAAAGTTGTAATTTAGTTTTCATAACATGTAAGGAGAAACTGTAGTGAATTACCTAATAAGCCTAAGACACAAGTCCTAATAATTTTCAGTCCATCTCAGTGACAGCTTTGCTACGTCTTGCAGTAACTTCAGGAGTAGATCTGTGGTCTGTAAATTGCAGTGCCACATGGAAGAACTGGGTTTAAAGATTTATTTTTTTTTCTTAAAAGATTTACTTCGTTAATTTTTTCATTTCCAAAGAGTATTCCTGAAATGAATATCTCTGACATTATTTCATTAGTACCCTTTTGGGGAAAACAACAAATCCACTGGAGAGACCTAAGGCTTGGGCACTTCTCAAGAAGGAAGCTGAGGGCTCTGGTTCGTAACCTATTTGCAGCACAAGAGCAGATTTTAATGTGGGCTTTGCACTTTACAAAGCATGTCCTAACCATTTGGGTGTCGTGTTTTTCTCTCAGTTGCTATGAAAGGAGCTCCAAAATAAAGGTTGATATCAATGAAAAGTATTTCCTGCTCTAGTGAAGAGGGAACTTGCCTGAGTAACAGAAACACGGGTTCACATCCTTTAGGCAGGAATTGAACTTGGATTTTTCAAATTCTGCACCAGTTTTCCTCTTGCTTCTTTCTCCAACTATTTTCTTCTCAGAATGTGAAAAGAAAAAATAATCCTTATTTACTGCATTCCTCGCTTTGAACATCAGAGTAAGTTATAGTGTCTTTTTTAAAAACACAGCTGAGTTAATTATATAAAAATATATGCATGTACTTTCTTGTTAAATCTGAGAAAATATAACGGGTCTGCTTTAAACATTGTTTAGTAGAGCAACAGGCTTGCTAAAATAAATGATGGCTCAAAATGCCAAATTCAAATGTGAATGTGCGCTCAATTTTAGGTTTGCGTATCCTGACAATATACCACGAGTCATTCTATACCTGAATATACCTTGTTAAAAAGAAAAGCCTAGCACTATTTCCCTTTTATGAACTAAATGTAAATTATGTTCCCTTTCAGTTTGACTGTTCTGCTGTTTCTTTGCTTTCCTTAAATTTTCTTTTATGCTTTCTGTGAATTATCAAAATACTTAGTTTTGCATCACTGAAAGCAGTTTTGATTTTCAGTGCCACTTTTAAGACTAGAGCATTGTTCTAGTCCGTTGAGTCAGCCAGATAGAACTGTACTGACATTAGAGAGGTTAGCTTCAGGAATGGCTTTAACTCACCCTTATTTCAACTTACTTCACATATTTTAAGAGGAGCACAGATGAAATATAAATAATTACATCAAAAAGCAAGCTGTCCCTTTGCTTTTAGCTGATCTAAAAAAAATGTGCTATGGCAAAGTATTTTTCTTCGACAAAATTCAAAAGAAAGATTGTTCATGCAGGAATCTTTGATGGGTAATCTTTGCTTTCTGAGGGGAATGAACAAGGTTACTGATGTAGGAAATCTCCTGAACGTTCACTATAGTCATTCCTATTTAGAAAGACACCTGAGCATGTAATTAATTTTAGTTGCAATTTTAGCACTTTCCAGAATTAGCCAGGTGCAGTGCAGGTGCAATCCTCTCACAGAAAGTTGGTTTCTAAATAAACAGGTGGACATGAATAGAATCCAGAGGAATGAATGTGAAAAGGGAACTTTGTGAAAACAAAACAAGTTGACTCTTAGAATTTAGAGTTGGTGTCGTTCTCTGTATTTCCTTGGTGGATCTAGTCTCTGTCCCAAAGAATAAATGCTGCAAAGGATATTAAAATACTTCATCTTTAAGCTGGCTAATATCTGTTGTAATATGTTTTCATATGATTGGCTAAGGTGATCAAAGCCAGGAGAAAGTGGACTCAGATCTCTACAACTAAAGGTATAAGCTGCTTCTGCTAATGTTGAGACTCAGCTGCGTTGCCTTGGCTGTGTATTTCTTAACTGACAAAGAAGTTTGCCGTTATGGATGGGCAGAGACCCACAGTGGATTAGTTGTGGGTGTATTTACTGTCCATTACTCAGCCTAGGCAAAACACAGACTTTTCATAGTGGCTTTTTTGAGACCCCGTATTTTCCTGAGTTGTGGAGAGTAGAAGGCGGCTTGAAAGCACAGTTTGTCTCGCCATTTAACATAATGTAATTGAAGTTTTGGCTCATTTTCTCTAGCATAAATTCTTTTAATGAAACAAATATATGAGCAAGTGTTTTCACTGATGTGGCAAGTCCCCTGGATTTTGACCCTGCTTCTAATCCCATTGATACCAATGGCAAAACTTCTGTTGACTTGAGGATCTTGCTTTGCTGTAATGTGATAATGACAAGCTTCAGTGAAGTAAAATGATATTTCACTTTTTGCTTCTAAAATAGAAAGGTTTAGTATCATCAGAACAAAAGCTCTTAAAAAGTCACGCTAAAACTACAGTATTCAAAAGATCTCATTTGCAAATTGGAATGAGCTATATCATTAGAAAAAAACTTTTCATTTGCAAGAAGCAGTTAGGAAGTGCTGGGCTATCCAAATTCTCAATTAAAAAGTAGAACAATCCCCTTTCCCACTTGCCCTTCCCTGTGTCTTACTGTAACTTTTTTTCTACTGCAAAGTTTGATATCAAAAGCGATGTATGATTCATGTCTGTTTCAGTAAATCCAGACAAATAAAACCCCAGCCGACAGCTTGTATTTTAATGTGCATAAATGTCATTCTGGACGGCGTGCTCTGCGCATCCCTCTTTACTCACCGAGCGCAGAGGAGAGGAGGCTGGCATCACTGTGTTGTGCTCCCAGGAGTGGCTCCACGGCCAGCACAGCTGGTAATCCTGAGGCTGCCCACGAACGCATCTGCACAATAGCAAGTGCCTGATGCAAAGGCAGGAGCCTCCTACCCACGGGCGAGAGAAGTCCATCGGACCTTGTTGTGCGTGAGGGCAGAATCTGAGCCAGTGACTTTTAAAAAGGCGTAGGTAGGTGGCTGGAGGAGTGCGAATACACAAGCAGTTAAGGTACTCAGTCTTTGGGAATGCCTCCCAAATATCTGGAGCTCAAAACCAGTGCAGAAAGATAAGGGCAGGAGCTTATGTTCCAGGGAGGGTAGAACAGGTTATCAGCTTTCATCGTGAAAGTGTTTGGTGACATTAGCCTATGAAATAAAGTAGGTTAATAGAAAACTATGTGTTTGACCTGAAAGCAAAACATGAAGGAGGAAAGCTGATATTGCGCTTCTTTTTTGCTTTGTCCCCTGTAGAAAATGAGACATCTTTCAGTTCTGTCTTGTTTAAGTCCGAGTAGTAGGGAAATAGGGTTTTTGTGGGATAAAAATATACTCTCTGCTGATGTAAAATCAGCATGTTTCCAGTTGCACTCTCCTTTGAATGTGCAGATAACTGCCACTCCCCACTTTACCCTTCAAACTGCACTTTCACATGTTTGGGTAAAAAGTAAATTCTCAAGGTCACAGGATTGAAAGTGTCGGACTGGGAAGCAAATGCTCTAGCAAATGTGATGGGTATTTCCCAGGGTGCTCAGTCACAGCCCTCCTGGAGGAGGGCAAGGAAAGCCTGCTTCTGTTTTGATCAGCACTTCATATGTCATGTTACAGTTTGATGTTGTTCAAAACATTAGCGATGCCTATGGAGAAAGAACAGCCTTTTTCCTTTCGTTAGCTGTCATCACTAATGGGAAGCTGGCACTGCTTTATTTAGTTTTTAATAGAGTTGAGGTTCTCAGTCACCTTTTCTGGTTTGCTCTCGTTGCCTGTGTGGCACTGCAGGGTAGGAGAATGAGGTGCTCTGCTGGTAATTTTGAGAAACTTTCTCTGCCTCAGTTTTTCCGTTATTGAAACCAGGCAGTTATGTTTGTGTGTGTTCTAAGTGTATCTGCTGTCTTTTATAAAGCTGATTATTTTTTTCTGCCTTTTAATTCAAGCAGTCGAATGTGACCACCAGTAACAATTAGTGACTCGTTTAGTAATTTGACTGGAAACCTTTCTTAGATTTATTTTGCTCATAAAAATGATTGTCTCTGAGAAATAAAATATTCCACAGTGCATTGTAACACAGCATTTTTTTCACAAACAAGTCATGATTTAGAGAACGATCTTTTATTATTGTTTTAATTTAATTTTAGTACATTATTGATATTAATGCATGTCACATTATAATGCCTTTATAAGTGCTGTGAGAATATCAAAGACGACACTTAAAAATAACTTCGGGAAATAAAATTGTGGTCTGTTAAAGAACAATACGCAGACATACTTGAGTACATATAATTGTGGTGGTGTGCATATTCTTCCTTCAGTGGTGCTCAAGCACCTTATTTAACACAAAAGTTGGAATTTATTTTTAATGTGGGAAGAAGCACCAGGCCTTGTGGGATGAAAAAACACCTTTGAGAAATAAAATAAAAACAAGCAGTCAGCCAAAAAGGAGCAGGAAGAAAGAACCAGCCAGCAGAGAAAACTATGTTTTGGAAGTCAAAACTACAGGACTAAAGTGGTAGTTGCCAAAAGTCAAGCTGAGTTATATCCTTAAAGGATGTTAAAGCAAATAGCAGAAGGTTCTTTGGTTGTATAAATAAAAAAAAGAGAGAAGTGATCTTCTGTGAAGTAAGAGTGGGGTGGCCATCAGAGATAATCCAGCTATAGCTGTGAAACTGCATTAATACTTCATCTTGGTTTTCAGTAAATACAATGATGTTGATATTATTAGGAAATCTTTTTAAGTCCTATATGTGATGTTCATCTGCAATTTATTATCTAACTTTTGTCACCCACATTTAGGAAGGATGCATTCAGAGTGTAGCAGGGTAGAGAATAAATAGGTTGGGAAGAGATAGAAGATCAAACTTGTTTACAGGCAGTAAAATAGAGGCTGGGAAAAGATATGATTATTGTCTAGAGAGTCCTTTGGGATGGTAAATAGCACTGAAGGAGAAGCGCTCCTTCAGCTGAGTGGTGTCATTGTCACACAAACAAATTGGGACGGACTTACTATGACTTTCAGGCTGGAATTGAGAAAGCATGTTGCTAGTTGTCAAAGCAGTGAGCAGGAGAAGCAAGAAACAGAAAAACCTAACTTTTTTAAAGATAGAGTTCAACAGAGCAATGGACGAGTATGTGGTACAGTTCCTGGTGATAATACAGGCTTGGAACTGATAATGCAGAAGATTAGATGTCTCTCAGTCCATGTTCATACATGAAAAGTCACTAAGCATTAATCTCACCTCTTCCTTCCCTTTTCCTCTCCTGCACCTGAAATGGAATGGGTTTAAATAGATGCTGTTCCATCGTGACCTCTGTAAGTACTGTTGAGCACAACTAGGTGGGAACTGGACAAAGCAAATACAGGGTCTTTTTCTTAGCGTGGAATCCATCAGGTGAGGCCACCTCTTTCTGAGTGGAATGAAGGAAAGCATATTACAATCAGTGGTGGGTTTTCATGGAAAATGTGTATTTGCAAAGCTGGGAAGTGTTCTGTTTGTTCAGATCAAGTAATTTGAACCATCAGTAATACAAATTAGAACAGCTTAAGAAGTGGTCTGAAGCTGGTCTACCCAGTTTTCATAGAAATGCTCATATGATTTTATTTATTCATTAAGTGACTCGTTACAGATTTAACTTCCCTCATTTTACTTCTGTTTTTATTTGTTTATTCATTACAGCTACTTGCTTAAGTAGGGGTAAAAGGGGAACAACAGGATTATAAAGAATATAAAAAATTCTCCCAGTTCTTAACTTTATTGTACTCCTACTGATGTCAAAGCCAAACTTTGATGTTTTAGTGGCAATAGACGCAAGTATTAAATATCATTTAGTTTGAACATTGAAATTAGACCAAGAATGTCTCAAATATGAATTCAGGCTAAACATTTTCTGGGATGTTCCTGAATTGCTTTAAAAGGAATATTATCTCTCATGTAGATACATGTTAAAATCTTAACACCTCACAGTCTTCAGTGCTGAGTTACCTTCAGTATGAGCACGACTTTACCTCTGCACCTGGCTTTCCAGATAGAGGAGCTTAGGTGTGGGGTGGGCGTGGCATGAACACCAACCTTGTCTATACAGACAGTGGGGGTGAAGCTGTTCATGAGTTAGAGTAAAGGCACTTGAATGCAGCAGTATATATTTTGTCAGAGGAACTAAGGGATGGACATTTAGGGATCTTCAGGTTATGAAAAGTGTACTTGTATGCCTTGCTTGTTGTGTTTTAAATGTGATCTGAATGTAGCAGTGCTTCTCAAAAAGAATATGTAAGAAAGCTTAAGTTGGTTAAAAAAATCTGACTTGGACGTGTGACAAAGCAAATACCCAAAGTGCTTGTAGGCAGAGTGGTATTCTAATAAATTCCAGCTATAAAGCATGACGAGTCTGAAAACAGGTCACTTCCTAGACTACTAAGGAAAGCAGGCCTGTTTTCTTCCACGACTGAATGCTGCAGGAGGACTTACGCGTTCCCTGTCAGGAGCTGAGTACCACCAACCACCTTTGAATATGACTTTCTCAGCTTACCTTCATCGTTTGCCCAGCAGCTGCTTCATTTCACTGCAGCGGTGGCCGAATTGCTTTCTGTAAGGCAACATGTGATTTGATAGTGAAGTTTCGTAGTATGTTTTGAGTAATGATGGGAAATAGAGGCAGCCCCAAATATCAGAAGATACAAGCCATTCCTTCAGATTGCTGAGGTCCCATTGCATAAGTAAATGAGCATTGTCTTTACTAACTGTTTTGTTCGCTAGGTGATGACAATTCTGGAAGGAAGGTGATTACCTTCAGTTGCTGCCGTATGCCCCCCTCCCATCAGCTCAATCACACCAGATTGCTGGAGTAAGTTTCTCTGTCTCCTGCATGGACTACTTTACATTTTGTATGTGAACTTCTATTAGCTTGTTTCCAGGTGAATGAGCTTTCAGAGAGGAGAAGCAGGAATGAGGCAAGGAGTGAAATGAAAAAGGGATATAAGACCTACTAGTGTTAATATTAAGTGAATGAGATGTGGATGAAACTGCGAGAGTTACTTCACCTGGAACCTTGACTAGAAGAAGCAATTCACTGTGTACTGAAATTAATTTGTCTTGATTTTATTAATGAATTCTGACCATATTTTAAAAATTGAATTTATGATGAGGACCAATGAAAGAAGTTCTGGTATTTTAGGGCTCTGTACATATGTTCTCATGAATAGCACTGTTTGCCTTAATTTGCTATACTTTACCTCCTGAATCACTTGGCAAGAGCATTATTTAATTATTTACATCTTAGTGGTTTTCCTCTTTCATAAAAAGATCTGCATTATGTACAGTATATTATGCTTAACATTTTTATATGTATCTCACTTTGTAATGTTTGGCTTTTTATGGTAAAAGAGTTTGTGAATATGTAAAAGCACAACATTGTTCCTTATAAACTTGCTGCAGCAAACCTATTTGGAGTTCTTGTACAGCATCCATTGCCAAAATGTTTGAGCACCTTGCAACCATCAGTACCCACCACCGCTGGAAAGGACAGAAGTGCTGTTATCTCAACTTTTCAGAAACAGAAAGGGATTAAAAGACAGGTTACTTAAGAAATGTGTTTGAGACCATGTTTCTTCATTTTTATGCTCTTCACAGCTAGGGTATTTCCACAGCTTTAAGCCAAAGCTTCCTGCATAGCACAGAGGGAGTGTTAGCACTTAGGAGGAAGAGCCATGCCAGTCAGCTCCTCACCTACTGGAGCTATCTGCAGTGACTAATAGGAAATGCCAAAGAAAGGAGTGGGACAAACCACGTTGCTACCAGATCTAAGAGCCCTTCCTCAGTTCTGTGAGGAAAAGCCTTGATGAAACTAGGGTTTCCAGCCCTGAGATTCTTCTGGACTTGAACGCTTACGTGTTTTCCTGTATCTGAACCCACATCAAATTCACTTGGAAAGCTTGTGCTAAGAGAGAACTGAAGTCAGGTGTCTGAATGGGAAGCTAGCAAATGATCTCCTTTTGAGTGGTTAGGTGTTTGAATTCTGAGGAAAAGCTGCAGATTGGTAGGTATTTTGTGATGAAATCACTTGAAGAATGGATTTGGTAAAGCTTTTGTAATGTCCCTGCAATTCTGTTACAGCCTTAGAACAGGTAATTGACTGTACAAAAATACTGATTATTTTACTCCCACAAAACTCTCAATTTTATTTATTTATTTTTTTTTAGAAGTACAGGCTTTCTGGATGCAATGTGCCAGGGAATTTACATGCTGTAAAATTAAACATGTGGCACTCTGTATGTAAGAATATCTGTTTAGATATATTTTCATTTCAAGCTCTTTTAAAAAAAGTCTTGAATGACTGTTACTACTACTTCTTCCATTAAAATACCATTAATACTTAAGTCAGGGAACAAAACAGCATTATATTAATTGCAGTGGCAGTCCTTGTCGCACGCTGGTCACAGTGTAAGATTTACAGTATGCTGAGGGAATAAGCAGATAATGAGAGTGTGGGAGTACAGTGTAAGAGTGAAGTTACGGGCTTTTCCATGCAAAGGTTCATAGTCAAAATAGCCTTGATACTTGCAGATAGCCACAGCCTAATAAATGGCACATAAAACTATCTATTTTTATTGAATGAAAATTGCTTACATACAATTAAGAGCAATAGCTGGGGCTCTGTCGCAGAATAATAAGGTAGCATTGAGAATGACATGAGAAAGTTGAAATCTGACACAGCAAGACATGAGGCCAGATTATACTCCTCTGTCATTGCTTTATTTGAATCATTGAGCTGTGTAATAGGCCATACAGTGTTCTCAATTGTACGAGAAAGGGAAGAGAAAAGCATCTTAAACTACACCATAAAAGAATGAACACACAGAAATCTGCTTATAAAACATGCAGTGTTATTTCAAGATGGGATAAGTAGTGTAGTTCTTTAAATTAGTTTTAAGGGAAATGATCTATGAACACAGTCACCACAATACAAACAAGGGAAAAGCAAATATATTCAAGAAAACAATTTACAGTAACAAGTTGTAATTGGCAGTAATTAGGGCTAATGGATTTTTCAAGAATTTAGAAAGCTTTAAATTGAGAGGAAAACCCAAGATTTATTCTATGTTATTTTGAAAAGTCAAAATGACATTGTTTGCTTGACTAAAAGGAAGGAATTTACAAAGACCGGAAGAATGCAAAATAAAACTCACTGTCAGTTAAAATGCATCTTGTTAGAAATTTCTTGGAAAACGCAGTCCCATATTGTCTTCATCTTTTAGCGATTCATGAGCACCATAGTTTTTGTAGCTAAATACGTTCTTTCAAATTTCAGGCTTTGCAGTGATGTGGAATTATTGGCAACACTGCCACTGGAGCAAGATGAACTTGTTAGATAAATACATTGAGGCAAACGTGAATTTGCAGTCACTAGCGTTCTGTGCAAAAATAGCACATTTTCATTCTCGGTTACTGCTTTAAAAATCTCATCCAGTAAACTGTCTTAAAACTGTTATCTTTCTCCTCAGGTACTTAAAGTATACTCTGGACCAGTATGTAGAGAATGATTATACGGTTGTCTACTTCCACTATGGCCTGAAGAGTCTGAATAAACCATCTCTGAAATGGTTACAAACAGCCTACAAAGAATTTGACAGGAAGTACGTCTCCAAAATACTTGGTTTACTCTTTCAGCTGCGTAATGTGTGTAACTAACTTCCATGAAGGAAGCGGTTCTTTCCTGATCTGCCCACAGCCAACTGAGTTAATTTTGCCATTGCAAATTCTTACAATGATATCAGTACTGTTGGTTATCTTGTAAGTGTCTTCTGCGTAGTACTAAGGAGCTGCCTGGGTGCTGCAGTGGTTATCCAAAGATAAGCCTTGGGAACAAAACCAAGAGCCATTGCCTTTTCTGTGCACTATTTAACAAGATACCTATGGCACATTATTGGTCACCATTCTCGATTATTTCACAGTTGTGTTTGAACCTTTGATCATCCCAAGGCTAGATTATATACAGAAAAGTCAAAAATAAGGTTTTAGCAGTCCATGTCTCACAGGCCTTGCAGTGCTCATTGGTTGGTATATAAAAAGCCCCAAAGGGGCCACTGTGCTCGTATATGCCTGACCTTTGGGGTAACAATGGCTACAGCTCATGACTCCATGTTTTAGTTCATTAGGGTGTAGTTGAGGCCAAAGCTCCTAGATAAATAGCGTTTTAATGGTGGAAAGTAAAGTTCTGATGTTTATTCTCTGAAAGTGCACACTTACCAACAAAGCTGAAAGTTCGTATTGAAATCACTTAGTCTTTTACTTGTTTGCAAGTCGTTACTTGTTTGTAAATTGGCCTCAAGAGGGCAACATGAGTGAAAGCAAAAATGTAACTCTCTTCTGAGAGTGAGAGTGTGTGTGCGTGTTGTGGGGCATGGGTCATACATGTCTGATTTTTCAGATTTGGGAGCTGAAACAAGAAGCAATCTCAAAAAAAAGATGCAGTGAAAAAGATTATTAGGTATTTCTAGACTAGACTGGGAGCAGTCCCAGTGAAATACCCGACCCTGCTTTGAAAATTGAAGTTGAGATGTGCACGACACCTTTTGGTCATCTAGTGCCAGAGCTCAGACTCTTGAATCTCACCCAATAACCTCCTGAAACTCTAAAACCCACTAAGCAAGAAGGTGAGGTTGTGCATAGCAGCCATCAGAGCGGCAGTGGGAAGCTATCATCTGAAGCCTCTAACTGCTTTCATGAGATACTGCTCTCCTCTCAGCAATAGACCAAAAAAGCTTATTTTTGCTAGTACGTTTCTGAATATGGTTAGTACAATGTATCTGTTCTTTCTGGAAGTGGGTAAGGGAGAAGAAAGGCAAAAGATCTCTTACATTTTTGCCTTTGGCGAGAGATTTGGACTATAATACTGGTTTTTTTGCCGTACGGTGACAGTTCCTGAAAATAAAGCATTATACTCTTTTTCCTTTGGGGAGAATGCCAAGCCAGATTTACAGTTGCTGTATGGGGAGAGGCAGTAGAAGGGCAGTATCTTCTTTGTTGCCTTTTGTCATGCCTACAAGCGCACAATGTGACTCTCATTTATGCCAATAATCTGTTCTCTCCATTCCCCCACCCTAACCCAGAAAGCAGGAGACTCAAAGAGGAACGGAGAAGTCCAGGTAGCTGGGCAAAACTGTACACCCATCATTTTATTCACAGTTGGAACTTCTTAACATACTGTCATTGAGAAGCTCAAAGCAATATTCACAGCCCAACATGTATGTTCAGCTGTACTAGCCAGAGGGGAAAAAAAAAAAAACGAACAAAAACGGCACCTTTCAGACTTCTTCCGTGTCTGTGTTTTGGGGTCAAAGGAAAGGGAGGACAGAGGAGAGTACAAAGGGCGATAGTAGTTAGCTAGCATCATGAAAGCAAACATTCAACAGGAATAGTTTCAAAAGAATACATCTTGCATTGAGGGTTTACAGCAGAGGCTCAGTAAAATCTTTTGGGCATTTAACTGTAATCGAGGCAACTATGAAGTATGTAGACTTCCACAGAAACAACGGCTTATGCCCATTGCTTCAAGGTACAAAACAAACTTAAAATGGAAAATTCAGTAAAGCAACTCTGGTGTTTTTCTTGTTAGATTTTGTTAATGATTCTGGGTTCTTATCCACAGTGGTGCCAATTGCCAAGGGATAGTTGTTTGCTTGTGTATGATACTGGCTTTGTGAAAACAATGCCTTTTTCATTCAAAGATGTATGGGCCCAATTAAAACCCCAAAGGAAAAACTGTTGTAATTGCTGAGTTGGTCCCCTTTCACCCCTCTTACTATAACCCGTTACAAGAAGGTTTTGCTTAGGAGTTCATGATCAATGATCATGGAAAAAAAAAAGTTTTCTACCAATCAGTGGTGAACACTTGGGAGAGGTACTCACTACTGGGAAGCAAACTTGGGAAAGTAATAAGCAACAATTTATATATGTAAGCAGGGTATTTTATTATGTGTTTCTCAATTTCATTTTGCAATAACACTGAATAAGAGTAAAGTCTTTTTGTGCAGCCTGGTTTCCATTTCAGTTTCAGCCTAGTAGAATCTGTTGTTTATGTATCATGATGTGACACTGTAGGATCAAGTAAAGCTATAATGGAGAAAGATTTATTTATTTTTTTTGTTTCATACAAAGGGGACCATCCGATATAAAACAGCATGCAGTTGGCTTCACCTTTAGTAATTACTAGCAAAAAAAGACAAAAGTAGTGGTAAAAGTAAAAGAATAGGTGTAAATTTTACATCTGAAGAGTTAGAAATTTTGTCCAACATGAAACTGCTGTGAGTAGAAGATAAAGGGAGATGAAGGAAAGTAATTTTTTGTATCACAGATTTTTTAATAGACTCTTCATTCTCTTCTCAATATTTTTTTCACATTGCCAAATTTCCTTTCTGTCCCCCTGATATTAAATCTATGAGACAGCAGACATTGATTAGGAATATAACAGTGTTATCTTGGCCTACTATTTTATTGTCAAAACTGACCATTTTTTAAAACTGGGCTTTTTTTTCATTTTACATTCCGTTTCTTCTGAATTAGGTCTTTTTAACGTATTTGAAAAGAATGCTGTATAATGTTCCTGTAATAATAGCTCCCATTCATTTGTAGCTATTCAGTTCTACTGTCTATGATATTCAAAGGTCTTCTAAAAATTTCATATTTTTTTTTTTTCCCCCTAGGTATAAGAAAAACCTTAAAGCACTCTATGTTGTACATCCAACCAACTTCATAAAAATTCTGTGGAATATCTTTAAACCTCTTATAAGGTACTTGGCAGTTTATTCAACACATTTTCCTGTTTTGTTTAAGGATGGTTTGTTCTCTAATAAGTTGCTTTTAAAAAGACTTGAGGTAAAATATGTCAGGTAACAGCACAATACCCATTTAAACTGTCTAGAACTAATGAGAAAGGTGAGCTTAAGCTTGGGTATGAATAATAGGGTAGAGTTCTTCCTAAAAAAAAAGGAGTCTCAATTCATAGTAGTTTCACTGGTATGTTAAAGTAAATATCACTTTAAAACATAGTTATTCTGTGGACCATGAATGACTCTTTTGTCCTGTTTGACAGCACTTAGCACAATAGAACTGGGTCCATGACTGGAGTTACTAGGTGGTACGGTAAAGCGGGTGATGAATGGTTAACCTTCAGTCTGATCTCAAGTGCTGAGATGAATAGGAATGATACTACTTGTGTGTTCCAAGTTAATGAATAAGCCCTGGAGTGCCCATAAGAATTTGAGATGGAGGGTATAATGGTGAAGGTGGATATATTGTAGTGGTGCATTCTTTCCCTTTGCATGGTAAAAACTGATGATATCTACAAGGAGCGGGCAACAATGGGCAGATATTGCTAAGTGCTAGGATGGTTGGGCTTTCTTAGTTTCTGCTCCTGAACTTCTGTCACTTCCAAATTAATTCTAACTTTTTGCAGATTATATTATGAATGTCCTCAGGGCAGCAGGAGAAAAACAGCTTATCCTGAGAAGCCATAATGAGCCAACTAAAATTGTCCATTATAGTAACTTGCAATTGATTCAATTTCTGACTGGTAGAAAGCTAATTGATTAGAAAGGGGAAGTTTAACTTCCAGACAGATCAGAACATATAAGGAGCGTGTGAAAATAAAGAATTAATTACAGCTAAAAATCATTCTGGAATATGCTGTTCTTGAAGCAAGAAGACTAACTATAGATCTTTATTTTAACTGGCAGTAAAATAAATACCAGAGATCCAGGGTCACAGAGCAATGATGCGAAAAGTGTGACGGAAGCAGGGTGTCCAGCAGCTGATGGTGGCCCAGGAAGGGGGCTGGATTTTTTTTTTTTTTCCCTTATTTGCTGGAGGTATGGGTATGGAGAGCTTTTTTAGAAGAAAACCCCAAGAAAACCAGAAAAATTCTTGATGGACATTACAACACTCAGGTGAAATCAGCTTCTTTCTCAGAGGCAGTTGAGAGCTCCTTGGGAATAGCTCCAGGCAAGTGGTTTTGGGACACAGGCGGTTTTCATTCTGTGCATGTTAATGCACTCAGTGGGACCACAACTGGACAACAGCTGTGCTATTTGACTTAGAGTAATAACTCACTGCTAATTCTTACAACAGAAAAGTTTACAGGTACCTGTTCCAAACGCTCACTTTCCTTGGATCCTACTTTGTCTGTGTAAATAAGATGAATACTTTTTTTCTTGGAACAGTATAATAACACTGGCAATTAAATCCTCGTTTACCTTGAATGTGAAAATGAGTGATCCTGGTAAGCTTAAGCATTCATATCTAGCAAGAAAAATCAAACCAGGGCTTGTCGTCTTAGATGCGTCATCATCTTGACCTTCTGAACACCCTGCTTTCATCAGGACTGGCTGTTCCTGTTTGTACTCGACTTTTACCGCTGTGAACCTGGATACTTGTTTTGAATTTAATTTAGTAACACGCTACTCTCTGTTGTTAAAGTGTGTGACCAACAGAAACAAAGCTATTTGTACACTGGGACTGAAATAATTGAAAGTATGAGTAAACTCTGAAAAGGTCTATACACCAGAAGGCAGGAATTAGCTGAAGCTAGGAAAAAAAATCTCTTTACTCCTTAAAATGGTTTAATTGCCAAATGCTCACATGCATTTGTGCTTTGGGTTGACTCAAGCTTGGGTTTGTCAAGTGAGGGAAAATGTAAGGAGATAATTTTAAAACTGAAGTGTGAAAGTGCTCATGTACAATTTGCCTAAATTGTACTCTCATTGAAGACTAAAACTTCCTAACATTGTTAATTTACTAGAAAAGTACAATTTAAAATTTCTTCACAGTACCTTTTCTTTTTAGTTTACAGTAATCTTATTTTAGCAGATCATGCTTTTATTTAAGTGTCAATATTAAACCAAGGTTCACAAAAAGAAGGGAGAAAAATCCTCTGGACTTTCAGTTTCCTAGATCTGCTGAATTATAGCCCAGACTCATCTGTAGATAGTGTTTCCAGTAAGAGTAGCATATGTAAAATAAATTTCATTATCAAGAAACGTATTTATTTATTCAGAGGTCTCTTAGTACATTTGGTACCTGTTAGTATCTGGCCTAAGTACTTTTACATGAACAAGTTCTTAGCAAACACTAAGAACAGGACGAATGACAGAATAATTAGTGAAGAATAAAAGCAATAAGTATTTTAGCGTACTTGTATTTGAAAGTATTTAAGAAAATGTAAATACTTGAAATTTTTCAAGCTCCACATGTTGATTGATCTCCTATCCAGTCCCAAAAGAGATGAGCAAGAAAGTAATGTTAAGTGAAATGTATTTTCTCCAAACTGCAAAAAAACTGTAAAGGCAGCACATTTCAGTATGTGAGCTAACAGAAGCCACCCACCTATTATCAAAATAATATACATTTAGGTGGTGGTGGTAATGTGGCATTTTTAACAGCAGTGATTTCTAATTGCCACAACTTAGTTACAAATTATATGTTCTGTAACATGTCCTGTATTACCAGAGTTTATGAGTTAATAGAGTTCTGTGCTAGCCTGTGGCTTGAAATCACAGGCTGGTTTGGATAAAAGACACGCTGAAGAGCTCTGAAGTTGTACACGCACAGACTGATATCCATCAGTGTCCCAAAATCACTTGCCTGTTAGTAAAATTTAGCTCATTTCAATTAAAAGCTTCTAAAATGCTGAAGTGACACGTATTTGTACTATCTCCCACTAGAGGGAGTGTGTGTATGCGTATTTGACAATCCAGAGATAAATTCATTAATGCAAGAGAATTCTTCTCCAATTTTACTATCAAAACAAATTGCAGCAAACTAGACTTTTTATCATAAACACCAATTAGTTTGCTTGACACGTCATTACAGGACAGATAATTTGTGTTGTGGAAAAATACGAAATTATTTCAGATCATGTATATAAATGTGTTGCTGAACCTTGTCTGAACACCTCAGCCTGCAAGTAGTATATTCTGGCTGAAACTCAAGTCCTAACTAGTGATACTTGGTGCATCAAATTTGGAACTCCTGTTTTGTACAGTTTGTGGAAAAACCTTATTATTCAGGATGTTTCCTAGAAGCTATCCATCCGTTTTCAAAATAGGTAAAGCTGATGGCCCAGCACTTCAAGGTTATACACTATCCATGCATTGAAAATCTCTCCTATTGCTTATTACTTTATACTTTGTGTCTACAGCCCCATTATTTTGTCTTTTGGCAGTGGTGGGATTACCTAAATCACACAAACATGTTGTTCTGTTGGCCATGTAACATTTTCTCCAAAGTTAACAGTTCTCTTAGTGAGCTTTCTAATGCTGTGTGAAATGTGTTTTTCAGTGGCTTTTAAAGCAATGTTTTTCATATCTATGTAAATCACAAAATGTTCAGATGGAAGTCAGTTATTTTTATTCAAATCAGACTCTCAGGCATGCACTGTATATGTTTGATCATATGAAATGAAATACATCTTATGTCTCCTGCTGCTTCAATTACAGTCTAATTTTGAGTTGCATCAGCACTTACATTTTTGTAATAGAAGAAACTAAACCCTTCGTAAGTGTTCCTTCCGCCCTGATTTCTATACTTCTTTGTGATATTTATTTTATCTTTTTTTTAGTCATAAGTTTGGGAAAAAAATCACCTACTTGAACTATTTAAGTGACCTGAGAGAGCATCTCAAATATGACCAGCTAAATATCCCTCAAGAAGTCATCCGGTATGTGGCAAGTTTAAAATACATTGTCTCACCTTTTCTCAGGTAGAGCTGCATCCTGTTCTCTGTATTCCAAGCAGAATCTAATCCTATTTCTTCAATGATTAGAAGTCTAATTTACCTATTTGTGCTTGGTTGGATTTAATTCCGAAAGCTGCATTGCCATCAAAGATGTGCTGAAGTGCGTCAGGTGTTTAGAGAAGAGAACACTGTATCGTTTTCTACAGATTTGGAACGTCTCCATCTCAGTCGTGGAGCGTTTTCTTAGCATAATTGCAGCTTCTGTGTGAGTGTTAGCAAAACCTATCCATGTGTCGTTACTGCTTATGAGTATCATGTAATGTTCATGGGCAAAAATGTAATCCTGACCTCTTTGCTTGTATATTGTAACAGGTTAAGTGACTTCCTTTTGCTAAGAGCATTCCCAGTCAGCAGAGTGTTGATTGATTTTAAACTTTATGGATACATCTGTTGTTAGCAGATCCATTACTTTTATATCATGCGTGTATGTGTGTTAGGGAGGAGTACTGGGGGGGGGGCGGGAGAGGAAAAGAAAAAGAAATGCGTAGGGCTGGAATTGTCAAGTGCCAGTATTAGTATCAATAACAGTCTTTTCGACACAGCGCGTTACATGGGAATGCTTTGATGTACTGACAGGAAGTGATTTTATGTCACTGCTGAATGAAAGTAGCTGGAAGCTTTGATTATGACTGTTATTGATGCCTGGTGAGTTTTTACACACCTTTTCTGTAAATATGGAATAACAGAAAATACCTTAGAGCTCTAAGGTTATAAATTGGATTGCATGGTTGCCAAAGAAAGGGGAGTTATATTTTGAGTAGGAAGTAGGTTTGAATTTTGCTGTTAAATTATAGTGTGTTCCTATTTTTTGGACACATTTATTACTATGCTCCATTGGCTGAAGCAAAAGAGCTCTTCTATGTCTTGCTTCAGTATTCTACCACAAATACTACCTAAAAATTTCCCTAATGCTTAAATTAAATGCAAGTTCTGTAAGACCTGCAGCATATACAGTATTGTCAGGAGATCAGCATCGTGAGCAAGGCTGGTAGCTGTTCATATATATAGTCTGTCAGCCATGGTGCACAGAAAATCAATGATTTCTTGATTTTTGCAGGCATGATGAAAATCTTCGGGGGAAACAGAAGGGAAAACTGCCACCTGTGGTTAAGGTACCTCCACCACGGCCACCTCTACCTACCCAGCAATTTGGAGTCAGCCTGCAATAGTAAGCCATGAGATTTTTAAAATACAAGATTTCTATACCCTGCAGCCTTCTGTAATGTGCAGATTCACCAGACAGAATGTCTGCAAATACTTAGTTTATTATATGTTTAGTTTCTCTTTCTCTTTGAAAGCCACGGAACTATGAAGCTAGACAGTAGGTTTTATGAATTCAGGACAGGTCTCTCAGTCCCAGTGACATGCCTGGTCTTCGTGTTTGCAGTATCTTTGTGGTAGTTAGTGTTAGCACAGCTGCACAACTTTTTTCCCAGTGGACAGAAATTTGCCCACATATGACAGAGCCCCAAGCTAATCTGTTGCTGGTGGATGATTACAGTATGAAAGTGTTTTGGAGATATTTAAATAGTCGATAGCAAAGCCAAAACAAAGCGTCAGGCTCCAAAATGGCTGCATAAAGCTAAAATGGATGCTTGAGCCTTTAAATATTGTTGTTTTGTTGCTCACATATTGTTCTGATCAGAGTTTTATAAAATGAATAAAATCACTCTCTTCCAGAAACACCCTGACAGCTGTTTACATAGATTACAGCACTGTATGCGGTATAAAAAATGATTTACTTTACTCAAGGAATGGGAATGGCAATAGTACTTGCAAGATTCAATTTTGGTTAAAAAAAAACAAAAAAAAAACCCAAAAAAACAAAACCAAAAAACCCCAACACCCCCCCCCCAACCTTCTAGCTTCCTACCCGCAGTCATTTATGTCATCCTTCTATGGCATCCTTCTCAAAAATAGCTGAAGAATATTGGTCATGTTCAGCAAAAGCAATTTAGGCTGTCTGATACATGGACATTTGTCGAATCTCCTCCCACCCTCAGTCTACTTTTCTGGTTCTAATGATTCAGCTGTAAATGAGATATAAAATATAATTTTCCCCTGGTTAAATGTTAAGCATTAGTCCTCTCTGGAAGGCCTGAAATTAGTACAATCAATATCTATTGTGTAAGAGCTACTATGACATTAACTTTTACGATACCTCTTTAGAGTTCAGCCTAACACTTGAAACATGGCTAACTCACTTCCCTAATTCAGAAAATATCTTTTAGGTGGGCTCCACTGGGTCATTAAGAAGGACAATGTTTTATGCTGCCAGTTCAGTAGTAAAACTGGGGCTGTTTGCAGGCGTCAGGGCATACTCTGTCACTTCCCTCCAGCTCAGCTTGGCTGCTCAAGCAGCTCTATCGAACTTCTCGCAGGCTTATGCAATCAGACAGCATGTTGTGTGTCACTTACCATCTGCTAGTCATATTTTATTTCTCCGACTATGCCTGAACAGTAAACAGTGTCTTTTGCTGGGCTGCACGTGGTGAGGGTGTCGTGGCCACCCTTCCTGGCTCTACTGCTTTCCAGCTGCATTACCATCAGCAAACCACATTCTGACTGCATTCCCAGCTTTCCCAAGTATAAAAAGGGTAGCTACTTATACAGAGCTTTTCTGTGGAAGATCTGTGGGTGGAGAAACTGAGCGAGGCGCTACTACCATTTCTGACCCGGAGAGTTCCAGTGCTGGCAATGGAGGCGCTGATGGACGGATGCCCTCCACGTGTAGGTGCAGCTCACAGCGCTCGGGTGTCCAAAATGGGTGTACGTGGGGATATTTGTTCCTTCTATTTGCCCACCCTTGTCCAAATTCCCTCTTGCAGAAGAGACGGTGCTGCATCACCACGTAAAAATCACAAATAAACAAATCCCCTATGACTTCTCAATGAGAAACAGAAGACTTAATTTAGACTGTGTTTGTGAAGAAAGGTGAAGTTAATAGAGGAGAGGAAATGGTGTGTGTGGAGGCCACCTAAAATCTGAACCAAAAAAAAAAAATCAACTTTCATCTTGATGAATGAATTGCTCTTGCTAATTCCCTCTCCTTTTATGAGCTCTATAGACTGTAATGGCGAAATGGCAGTGACCTCCCACCTGTCTAGCAAAGAGGCAGTCTTCTCCTGAGTGAGGCTCTTCCATTTTTCTGGAGAGAGCTACAGGGAGACCCTAGTTTTATTTTGTATAGGCTTATGGGAATATGTGCTGTGTATTGCATTACAGTTAGTAAAAATTGTACTGTCAGGGATGCTGCTGAGAAAGCTACTGTCGTTAAAGGACTGTTTCTCTGTGGAGTCTTTTTCTTTAGTCTGAGAAAAGAAATGATAAAGCCCATAGGCCTGAGGTTTCATCAGATTCAGTACTTCTGGGATGTTTATTTTTATTCACTCTGTAAAAGGCTGGTGAATGGGATTTAGCCAAAGCCCTCATAGGTGGCCTGATTTTGATAAGATGTTTGATAATGATATCCCAATGACTTCTAGCTGTGGAAGGTGGTAAAGCCATACCCTTTTGAATGTGCCTCCCTAAAAGCAATAAGCAATTCTGTCTCTAGTAACACTTCCTCATTTAACTTTTTTCTCAGTTGATACTGGTTAATAATAACTAAGCGTTGGTTCAAAATATCTCACTTTTGCTCAACAGGCTGGGGGGGGAAAACCTGTTTTGTTAGGACAGCAAAACGAAGCTGAAAAGTTTCCATCTAGACACTGATAAATGACTGTCTGGGACCAGTGCCTCGTCTTGGAGGAATACGTTAACTCACAAAGACATTTTTAACCTTGTAGAGTCAGATTTTCAAAATGACATAAGACAACTGGGCATTTAAAAATCATGGAAGGTCTGTGAGAGCTAGGAGTATAATTCTTTGAAATGTAATCTATACTGAATTGGGTTTAATTTATGAGCGAGTTGAAGGGCTTATTATCAGATTAGTTCAAAACTTTCTTCCTTATGCTACCCTCATCCACTCAGTATCCAAAATCTGAATTTGAAATGGCTGCATTTGATCTCTTGAACCCCGCAGTGTCACCCTAAATTCTTTGTGGGGAGGAAAAAACAAACACATACCAAGCTGACTTAATCTCAAGTGTCCATCCAGCTTTATTTACATTTACTTGTCTGAAATTTAAGCGTCTACTTTATATTAGGCACAGATGTGAAGTAAAAAACCTTCCTCATTGTGAGCTCCTGTGAGGAGTCAATAATTTAGTCTTTGCAGCTAGAACTTGAATCTAGTACCAAGTTGTTCTGAAGTTTCCACTGAAACTATGCTAATTCAAACAATAATAAATGAGCTTAGTAAAGGCAGTTAGGTCATCCAAAGGTGGCTTATTCTAAAGACCTTATTCAAAGGTCTTTATTCTAAAGTTTGGGGGGACCAAAAAAGATTGACTGTCTCCCTATTTAATTCTTTATGCCTACATGCGTAGAGCAGACTTGCGCAGTCTGCTGAATGACAGTCTTTCCATATCATTTCTGATCCCCAGCCTGGATTGCCTGGTTGCCAAATTGCACCTTTAAAGGTTTGAACTCATATCGAAAACTATGTGATTTTCTTGAAAATATAAAATAACACAACTGAAACTAATGTTCATCTTCATGGGGATATCAGACAGAACAGTTCTCCTGAAGAGGTTTTGTCCACACTTAATTTTTCAGTTATAATGTAATGGGAATCCGTGCTCGGATTTGACAGGTACTTAAGAATCTGTAGCACAGAGTGGGTGGAGTAGTTTGCACGTTTAGTGTTTTTTATGTTCTTCTCTAACTTGCTAATTCAAGCTTCTTATGTGCAGATAAGAGTGAGGAGAATAACAACTGTGATGAGCTAGTTGAAAGGTTTACCAAGCCTCCTGTCATCTCTCCAATAGAGGGCAACAGCAGATGGTAGCAGGGAGCAGTGTTAGAACAGGGCTATAGTGGTACTTCCTCGGGTATAACGTCCCAGCTTGTAGTGATCAGAGACTTGCAGAGGAGAGTACTACAGTACTATGAAAATGACTTTCTCTTACCAGTAGCTGTTGCTTTTATAAATCCAGACATTTCAAAGAATGTTCATGTATTTTGTTGACATAGCAAGACTATTTTTCTGTTCTTTCAGCAATGCTACGTTTACACGCAAAATGTAGACCAGCAGAAATTAGCTATTCAGAATATATCCTCACTAGTTTGCACTGCACGTCAGAGTGAAAAATAGGATTTTTATTCTAAAAGCCATTAGTAAAGATTTTATGTTTAAAAAGGCAAGGAAGAATTTGGGAGACCCTCTGCTTATGTTGATCAGACAAATACAGTTAAAATGCACAAATGAAGCTTCCTAAATTTGCAGCACTTTAAAGGAATCAGTAATTGACTGTGTTGGCCAAGTGGCATCATTGTCCTCTGCTGTATATTCAGCAAGCTCCTGTAAACCCCTGTTGCTGCACTGCCTCTGTAATCAAGGAAGGCTACAGCTGAGCTCAAACACAGAGCACAGAGTTGACCTTGACTAGCTATTGACATTGTTCTGTTTTCTCCGATTGGTTTTAAAATCTGAAAATAAATATCTTTTGTGGGGAAACAGGAAATGTTTTGTTTTTCTATCTGTTGCCATGGATGGGGAGAGGAGGCAGAGAAAATGCACAAAATTGCCACAACTGTACCGCTTTTGCTTGTTGAATTGTTATCATAAACATTTCAGGGTGCTTTCCTTTTGGTCATAATCTTGCTGGTTGCGCGTGCTGTGCATGCGTGACCAGGGAGGAAGAATGCATTCTAAACCAAATCTCAGCATGTCTCAGCAGGGAAAAAAATGAAAAGGAGAGGAAAAGCAAAGAGAGAAAGATTATCAGCCAAGAATACTTAATGACACTTCTAAACAATGTGTAAAGGTCTTTTGTGATAACTATCCACTATCTAGAAATGAGTCATTGGATCTATAACATGTTGCAGTAACTAATCATATTAGCCTATAGTGAGGAGTACTCATTCTCCCTGGCTACTGTGTTTACCAGAATAGATCCCTCTTGAATCTGACATGTTGCTGCAATACGATTCAGATCTGTGAATCAGTTAGAGAAAACTATAGTCTGCACGGAAATGCTCTGTTACACTCGTCTCTTAAGCACAAAGAGTAAGAGACCTCCCATTTCAAATTGCCTGTAGTAGTGCCTGGTCTGCAATGTCAGTTTGCATTGTCCATCATAAAGCACAGCTGCTCATCACACCATCCTGAACAAGGCAAGAAAAATGCAGATTACTTGACAGGCTCCACAAAGAGAGGATGGAGGTGTAATTTCATTGACCTCTGAGCTGGTCTGATTTACATTAGCTGAAGTAATGTCCCTGTTATTTTCTGTCACCTTAGGTCTGGTAACTGAACGCTATGTCCCACACTGTGAAATGCTATGAAAATATGCATCCCAGCTTTCCCCAATGTTGCAAAACCAGAACAGTCCTTTGCATGTGATTTCCAGTGAATATCCTACTCTATTTTAAAATAACCTTTTATCTTGAGGACCAATTTCATTGTACTGGGAATGGAACCTTTCCTTCAAGGGAAACAGGAATCCTGTAGAAAATGGTAGAAGTGCAGAAATTGTATCTTTTTTCCTAGAAAAAGAAAAATGATGTGTAGGTTTTATTATTGCAAATTATAGCCCAGTTATTTGTCTCACCTCTCTGACAGATAAACTAGTGCTCAGCAGGAGCAAGTGCTGTAAATAATCAGTTTGCTATTTATACACTGAAATGGGAAACACATTTATGGGTAACAATAATAATTAGAAAACATTTATAAAAAGCTGCTGGGTTGCTGTTTGGTGCCTCTGGAGTGAGCAGCTGTAAGAAAGCAAAAACAATCAGTGCAACTTCAGAGAGACTGAGAATGGGTTCCATGAGCTTAAATTGTCAATAATAAAGATGTAACAGCTTCCAAGCAAATTAAAGTCTTGATGATGTTCCCATTTAAGTGAATTAGGCTCTCGACTAATTTTAATAAAAATTGCCCTAAATGTTTAAGGTACTGATCTGAATACACAAAACAAAATTATTTGACACACAGAATGTATTGTAACTCCCTTATTAGAAAGGCTAAAATAAATGTGGGGGTTTGGGGGGTTTTTTTTGCTTACCTTGATTTGCTGCAGGCTTTTCCTCGCTGGTATCCCGAACATTGACCTTGGTACTGACCTCATCTCCCAGCCCCTTTTCTTGTTTAGTCCCTTACCAGGGGATATAATTTCACTGGGGATTTCAACTTTGCATACTGTGCGAAGAACCCCTAGAACTTCCGTCCTCATGTGGTTTATTAGCAAGGCTAATTTATTAATGGGGCTGCACAGCCACTGCCTGTTTTGTTCTATGTTGTTGCAGCAGGGTTGTTATACAACACTGATCTGCTGTGAGAGAAAATAATTCATATACAGAAGCTGCCTTTCAGAGCAGGGTAGGGGGTTCATGTGTTCTGTGTTTGCGTGGCTCTCGCCTTTGCTGCGGCCAACTTTTGCAGGGGCTGGTATGAGAGCTCACAGTACTGAAGCAAAGTAACTTGTTAATGTTTCCTCTTTAGGGTCTAGGTGGAAGGCAGGGGGAAGGGGAGAACAACTGAGGTCTCAGAGCTGGTCTAGGGGCACTGCACAACTCCTGCTTGGTTGTAACACTAACACTGACCTTCCGCTCTACAGTGTCACCAGCATGCATGACACTGCTGTGAGGTTGTTGAAGCTGGAAGGAGCAGGAGAGACTAGGAGTGACGGGATACATATCCTGAAAGGGGCTGAGAGGATTTCACTGCTAGGACAGGTCTTTTATGGAGGTACCTGATTGTTAGTGTGGGCGAGAAGAGGATGCTGCCCTAAGGACTAGGTCATAAACTTGGTCCCAGTCGCACTTCAAGCCATGGCCTTCTCTAACCAGTGAGGTTTTTTTTCATGAAGCACTTACGGCCTCTGGTTTAGCTCTCATAAGATGTCTGTGATGATGGGGAAGATTCAGGTTGGACTCGGTCTTACGAGTCAGGTCATAAATCTTTCTTCTGGCCATTATCATGTTGTTAAGATACTGCAGAGAATGATTACTTCAGCAAGTCCAGTACTGTTTCATATTGAAATTAATGGTGCCTTGCCAGTGTGTAAGGACAAGAAGTTGTATCATTTTATGTAAAGATCATACTTACAAGCAGCAGCAAGTGATGAGAATTACTAACATGTAAAAGATCATACTTTAGGATTATCTGAATTAAACTCATTCCTTGCTGTTCATCTTTTTCTTCCTGCAAGTGCATTGCATACATTGTAGAATTTATTTGGTCAAATGTCTAAAACTATCATGTTATAAACATGGCTATATTTTTAATCAAAATTCCTATGTCTGTTTACATCAAGGAAAATTCCCTTTTCCTAAACAGTTCCTGTTAGATGTGGATACAGCAGTGTCCACAAAGTAGTATTAACCCACACATAGAACAGTACTGAATTTTATACACTTTAGATTCTGATATGGATACTTTGTTGAAAAAGAGCAGGAAAAATTTGTTCACTGGGTTGATTTTTAGTAAGGTTCACAGAAGAGCTATGGGCTTATGTCAACCAAATTTGACAGAGGAGCAGAGCTCTCACAAATACTACAAGCTTTTAAAAATCATTGGCTGGAAGGAGAGAAACTACAGCAGGAATTCAGTTTTCAGTTGTCTATGGTCTGCTGGTGCACCAGTTCGTGTTTAGATGGTAATTAGTTTTGAGCTACTCCTTACCTTATGAGGAAATATGAGATAAAGGGGTGAGGGGAGGAAATGAAAATACTCTAAGGAAAGTGCGGTTCTAGATGATATAAGGAAATGATCTTGGATTACTATGGTGAGGAAAGAGGTACAACATAGGATACAAACCCATAGCAGATCAACTTCATTAGTTTTGCAGCTGAGGGAACAACTTACTTCCTTTCAAACAGCAGGTTGGTCTAGGTATTTGAAAGAGTAGAATGAGCTCTACGAGCTGGATTAACAAGTTTATACAATCACATAACAAGTTACATTGTTTTATATAGCACTAGGGGAAGTAACACACAAAATATGCCCAGTAGAGGGAAAAAAATACGGTCTAGGAGAATCTGGATAACATACAGACACACAGACATTAGGAAAGAGGACTGAGTGGGCAATGAAACTGTAACTGGAAGAAATGGCACTGGTGGCTCAGCGTTGTGTCCCTCGAGTGATGAATGAGATCAAAATGTTTGACAGCTGAATAACTGAATAGCGTGAAGTATATTCCCGTGTCAGTTTATGAGTAAGAGAGGCAAAACCACAGGGTGATTCACTGCTTGAGTCACGATCCTGCTCTGAGTCCTCCCGTTGGAGGAACACCCCCACTGCCCACACACGTGAAGCTGGGGGTGAGCAGCCTCCTAAGCTTGGAGATCCAAAATTAACCAGTCTATGTATCTTCTTCTAGCTCCCTTCATAGGCATAGGGGGGGATTTGACAGTTTCCCTACCCTTCCATGCTGCCTTATGTTGCTGTAACATTTAAAGGAGTTTTTATGTGTAGTGTAAACACAAAATATAATACTGGATTGCTTCTTCCATGCAACAATGTTACAGAAGTTGTATCAAATACACTCCAGTTATTATCAGTTGTTTTATATTAGTAACATAATAAGCAAGCCAACTCAGAAAGAGAAGAAATCACAGTACTTGGAAAAGAAAAAGACTCTAAGAATCATTCTCCTCTGCAGGTTGTACTGGGTTTGCATAGCCAGGTTTTTAGTAGTGGGGGTACTACAGGGGTGGCTGCTGTGAGAAGCTGCTAGAAGCTTCCCCTGTGCCCAACAGAGCCGATGCCAGCCGGCTCCAAGAC
>JAVKLA010000024.1:2053599-2082494 GCA_034782735.1 Sagittarius serpentarius
AGGTCAGTGCAGAAGGAGGGGGAGGAGGTGCTCCAGGTGCTGGAGCAGAGATTCCCCTGCGGCCCGTGGGGAAGACCCTGGTGAGGCAGGCTGGGCCCCTGCAGCCCGGGGAGGACCCCACGCCGGAGCAGGGGGATGGCCGAAGGAGGCTGTGACCCCGTGGGAAGCCCCATGCCAGAGCAGGCTCCTGGCAGGACCTGTGGCCCCATGGAGAGAGGAGCCCACACCGGAGCAGGGTTGCTGTCAGGAGTTGTGACCCTGCGGGGGACCCGCGCTGGAGCAGTCTGTGCCTGAGGGACTGCAGCCCGTGGAAAGGACCCACACTGGAGCAGTTTGTGAAGAACTGCAGCCTGTGGGAAGGACCCACGTTGGAGAAGTTCGTGGAGGACTGTCTGCCGTGGGAGGGACCCCACGCTGGAGCGGGAGCAGAGTGTGAGGAGTCCTGCCCCTGAGAAGGAAGGAGCGGCAGAGACAAGGTGTGAGGGACTGACCCCAACCCCCACTCCCTGTCCCCCTCCACCACGCAGGGGGAGGAGGGAGAGAAAATTGGGAGTGGAGTTGAGCCCGGGAAGAAGGCAGGTGTGAGAGGAAGGTGGTTTAAGGTTTAGTTTTATTTCTCATTTTCTTACTCTGATTGATAATAAATTAAATTTTTTCCCCAAGTGAAGTCTGTTTTGCCATGACGGTAATTGGTTAAGTGATTTCTCCCTGTCCTTATCTCCACCCATGAGCCTTTTGTTATATTTTCTCTCCCCTGTCCAGCTAAGGAGGGGGGCGTGATAGAGCGGCTTTGGGGGGCACCTGGTGTCCAGCCAGGGTCAGCCCACCACACAGGTGCAACCTCAGCTCATAGCACTAAGTTAAGGCTATGTTTATGTGTTGTATAAACATCTTGTGTTTTCTGCAGATCAGCTGCAGCATTTGCAGCCTCTCATGATACAGCCACAGATCTCTGTGCTGTTTTGTGCCGGCACTTTAGAGTTTGTCAGTAAAGCTGCTCATCTTTTAAATATCAAATATGAAATTGTACACAAATATATATTTTAAGATTTTTTTCTCTATATTTATAGATTTTTAAGATCTGAGATTGGCCCTTTATTTTGTTGTTGATTACTATAAAAATGTAACAGAATAGTCAGCAGATACTGACCATCTCTTTTGTTACACTTTTTAAACTGCCAAAAACTTTTTTTTTAAAATAAGATAATTGCAGAATTTTCTGTGCTGTCTAGATCAAGAAGATGCTAAGGTTGATTTTTTTTTTTTTTTTTTTGCCTCAACTGTTCACTCATGAAAGAGTAAGAAATCTCATTTCATGGGAATCATTCAAAGCATTAATAATCTTGCTGCATCACTTTGCCTTCAAAATAAATAGTACAATATCCTCTTAATTGTATATACCCTATGGTTTAAAAAGAGACAAATGACAAAGAAAAATCTGCATGATAAAAGGCTCCTAGACTTGCAGCACCCATTGATCAAGACTTACTCTGAAGCATTTGCTGCAGACTCCTTCCTTGCTTGCCTGTAAGCTGCCTTGAAACCCTGTTCCACCAACGGTGTCCAACCAAATCAAATCCGAACCACCACCACTGCTGTCACTGCGTCATGGTTAAACACAGCTCTGCTGGGGCATGCCAAGCGAGGGGACCAAAACTGGAGCAAAAGCAATCTCAAGTAGGGGTAAAGTTAGTCTGGAACACCATTCTGCTGCTCTAGCCTTGGCTCCCCTTCAGTACAGTAAATACTTATTTATTACTCAGCACCGTTGCAGTTATACAGCTTTTCTAGCATGAAAAAAATGTTTAGGAATGTCTCTTTGAATAGAAGTCCAGGTCACCTGTTTCAATGGCTCATTCAGCACCTTTTAGACTTGTGGAGGACTCTTTTGTGTTTGGTGCAGACACCAATGTGTGGGCTTCTTAATTTGTGGAATTTGATGTATGCTTTCAGATATCTCTCAAGGTTTTGCTGAGACTTCTGTCTTGGTTTTGATTCTTTGTCTATAAATGCCATTTAAAGGCTGTTACTTTTTCTCTCTTTTTTTTTTTTTTTTTTTTTTTTTCCCAAAACATTATAAAGGAAAAAAATAAAGGCGAACTAATCCCTCCAGTAATGAAGGAAACTGTATCCTACCTAAAAAGAAAAGGTGAGTTTTGTGTCAAAAGGGGATGTGTCTTTCAGAACAAGGACAGTAGTACAAAACTATAGAACGCTCAGTGCCTGATTCAGCAAAGTTTACAGCTACACAGGATGTGTTTAAATTCTGAAAACTTGACTGCCTTGAGAGCTTTGATGGATAGGGGATACTTATCAGATTATTGTCCCACTATGAAAAAAATCCCCAAACCTTTTGCCTTTAGGAATAGATTAGGGAATAGCAAATGAGAGATGTCTTCAAATACACATCATCAATCCATATCATATTGTTGGTTTTAAGTAGAACTCCCAGTAAAAATCAATGAGAAGTTCTATCTTTATAGAACCAGTGGCCATAGAAGCTCATTGAAGAAACGTGTTTTGCAGGAGTAAGCCTAGAGTCCTCCCTTCACAAAATATTTTTGCTGGCATTTACAGGCCCTTTGACTGCGGTTCGTATCTATAGAGATACAGCTTACAAAGACACATATTTAAAATGGGAGCATCCAAATCTGACTTCCCTGTATCGCCTTCATGTACAGGGCAAAAAGAGGGCAGACTTTGAACCGCTGGCTATACCACTGAGCTCCCCAGTGCGTACCTGACCAACATAAAGGACCAAATACCAGGTCCTGTCTGTAGGGCAAGTGCGCTGTATTCCTTACGTAGGGAGAAAGGCACGTGCAAGGAAGAAAGTCAGAGATAAGGCTGCAGTCTTGAAATTCCTTTTCCCGGTGTAATGTGATTTTTACATTTTGATCCCTGATTTTTAAGGCAATCACAGCAACATTTCCATAGCCCTTTGTGCTCTGAGGTCTCAGAGTTTGACAAATGTTTGCTGAATCTTACAGTACCAAATCTATAGCCTAGGTACATTTATCTTAGAGGTGACAGAACAGAAACAGAGCATAACAGTTATGTGACTGGCACAGCATTACACAGTCATAGAACTGGGAATGATTCCTAAGATCCCTGAAAGAAGGGTGTGAATTTTTAATAGGTGTGTCAAGTAAAGAAAGTAAAAATGTGTTTGGTTCAGTTATTTAAAAAAAAAAAAAGGAAACGTCACTGGCATTTAATATGCCATTAAGTTTGGTTAAAGTTTGAACAAATTTTGAGGATCAGCATGATCTTTTTAAGACCAAAACCAGACTCAAGTCTCTATATTGCTGTTAAATTAGTTTTATCTGTGATTTTTCCTCATTTAAAGAGCTATGTATTGACAGCACACAAATAATATGAATTTTGAGTGAATTATGTTCTTATCTAGACAAGGTCACCCGAAACCTATATGCCGTGATATTTCCAATTCTTAATTTGCATCCTTAAGCTGTCATTCTGAACAAGATAAATTTTGCTTTCAGTATTCAAATAGTACGCATCCTTGATCTCAGTTCATTGTAACTATTGCCTCTAGGGTTTGATCTGAGTTTGAGTGTATTTGAACCCTAAGTGAGAAATTTCAAACTTTTTAAAGACTTGTACTGAATAGGCTTCGTATTTGTGAAGACAAAGTGTGTGTGTGTCAGGGGGGGCAAGAAAAAAGTTGCTTCTCAGCTTTCTTGCTGATTCTCAAGAGAAATCCTGGCTTCATTTAAATCAGTGCAAGATCTTACTGATTGAAATGAGGACAGACTAGACACTTAAGTGTCTTGCCCTCATTGCTAGGCTATGCTTCTTCATATTTTAGCTTCCCCCATGGTAAATAAGAACATTAAATAACTGCCCATTTTATTTTTGTGTGGGTTTCATACCTTGAGTGAAGCTGAGTAATGATATGCGTAGGAGAATGAAAGGGGTATCCACTGCAGTGGATACCTGCTCACAATTTGCCAGCAGTGGAGCATAGCATCTATAGGGATGCTTGTGTACAAAACAGGTAGCTCCTCGCCTCTTGAAATTGCTGATTTATTTTCAAAATACCTGCAGCAGCCAAGGCCAAGTACTTGAGTGGGACCAGTTTGCTATTAAAGGTACCTACTGATCTGCAGTAGATTAAGAGTTCCTAATAGACTTTATTGAAGGCCTCTTGGTCCAAATTCAGGATTTCCACTCAAGCCCGTAAAGCTGTTTGGATGTGCTGTTTCCAGACTGGTGCTAATGATGAAAACTTTGCAGGTGTCGCTTGTATCAAATATTATGGTTAGATACAAAGAATGTAAATAGTTCTCTACTAAGAATGTTGAAGGCGAGTGACTGGCAGCTTGAGACAATCCCTGTAATTACAATTGTAAGTGGATAATTAGAGCTTGTGTAATGTATCAGTGCATGCCCCATCTGCAGATGAAAGTCAGACTTTTTCATGTTTTAAATTGTTATGAAACAATCATCCTTACATGTAGTTATCTTATCTTAATAGGCAAATACCTCTTTCTCACTAATCACAGGAGTCAAGAGAGCTAAAATGAGGATGAATGTGCACTAACATTATTACTTCTCAGAGCTGTTGTTATTTAGAAATTGAGTAAAAACGTAGTCGCTAAAATGTTAATTGATTTAAACTTTTGGCTGTGCTGGGAGGAGGGCTTTGCATATCTGGCACTTCCTTGGACCTATTTAAAGATTTTAAAGAAACAGGAGGTTTCTGGCCATCATTGTAGTGTGCTGGTGACCAGTAACTAGTAATTCTTGCACTAATCTGACACGAACCCTCCTCCATGTCTTGCTTTTGTTCTTTCTGGGTGTTTTGTCTCATTGTTATTACACTAGTCCCATATTCTTACCTCTCAACAATTGCTGAGCCCAGCTCAGATACCCACATTTTTCTGAAGCAGCAATGCCAACTGCACAGTACAGGGGGAAAATAGCAAGTTTTAGCTCTCATGTTTGCGATAAAAGAAAGGGTTGGCTCAACTCTGTCATTGCAAAATTTCTCCTAGAGGAAATGTTTGTTATTCTGAAAGCAGTAATCATCCTTGGGTTTTCTCCAAACTTCATCTTTTTTTGGCTAAAAACTCATCTGTTCAGTGCGGTATCAGCACAGTTTGTAAAGGATAGTCTCTGAGGAAATGTGATGATACTTCTGAACAAAGCCTTTGTCCTACTTTGTGCATCTGCGCAAGTCAGAGGCATGGTAATGCTGGCCACTGATACATAGTCTAGCCCACGCACTTGCTAGCCGGACTGTCTCATTTTTTCCCCAATTCTCTGTCCTTCTGTGCCCCCAGGAAGGAAAGGCATGGGCTTTGTCAGCGTTGATATTTTCCAACCAAGCCTTGGTTTGCTTAGAGCTGTCGTATATCCTATCATAAGGAGATCTCCCCAGACCAGATTTCTAAGGAGAGATGGCTTGTCAGGTAGAGTGTTTTCTGACATTCTCAGCCAGCTGATGCTTGAAAGCCAAGTACCTGCTATGCCAAGGCTGTTAAGCAGTAGGTGATAGACATGCATTTTTTGCACTTGATTATAAGTGTGCAGGTATCTGTTGTACCTGCTGTCTGCTATGATTTTAACTCTTTCTTTAAATCTGGAATATCTCAATTCTGCCATCAGCTCCAGCGAGTGTCGGTTCCCCTGCTGACAGCCCTGGGAGGTTGACTGGCAGCGTTCTTTGCACTCCAGACGCAGCCGTGAGCACAGTGAAAGCTTCAGTTCGTCTTCCGGAAGTGACAAAAATTCACTGTCATTACCCTATTCCATTTGATTTTGGCATAGTTTCGCCTCACAGAATTAGGAGGGAGTGGGTTTTGTTTTTCACCCTAGGTGCAGTATTTCCACTCTTTCTTCCCATTGCTAGATTTTCACATCTGTGTACCTGAAATCAGTTTCTGAAACTCTGACTTCGATCACAAAAGCTTCTGCAAAATCATGCTTCATCAACTTGGTTAAGATTTCTTGAAACATCAGAGACTGTCTGACATTCGCTAAATCCATTCTGTACTGCATGGGCTCTTATGTCTTGAACAGATCTGATGCAGGAGCTGTGGTGGTATTCAGACTAGGCACCAGGCTGCAATAGTATGCTACCAGGCTAAGGAAACTTTTAGTCTCTAAAGTTCACCCATCCTTTTTCATCTTAATGACTCCGATCCCTTTGACAGATTGCTTCATGTCACATTTTTCCTCCTTGATGTTTAAATTTTCTGCCTAAGTTTCGGACAGCACTGTTTGCAGAAGTGTTCTTCCCAGCATGGAGTCATCCTCATCTGTACAAATGAGCCAAAACTCCCCGTCTCGTACTGAGTTGCCGAGTGGGCTCTGACAGCAGCAAGCATGTCCTCATCCTCAACAGCCAAATTAGCGTTATGACAGTGAGTGTGGGTTTCTTCCTTATGTATTTATCCAACTCTGTATTTAGATAGCTATTTCTGAGCAACATGACTCCCACTGGATCCAGTTAGTAAGTCATCCACTACCTTAACGGAGACTAAAGAACCTACTGTAAGCAGAGATTCCTCTACATCTGTTTGTATTGTATAAATGAGATCTATTATGGCTGATGCCTCAGACGCTGTTACAATAAACACAATAAACTAAGTTTCTGAAATTCTATAATAATTTTCAGGTTATTTTTTTCAAGAAAGGAAGAGAAAGTAGCCGTTTTACCACTTTCATTCTAGCTCCACTTTAGAGTGAAAAATGTTTTTAATACTGAATTTTTAAAATGCTTAATTTCAGTTCCTGCTGACCTTCATGCAGAAGAATTGGTTTCCTAAAATGAGTTATGAGTATCTGAGAAATCATTTGCTTATTAAGACTAAGCCTCAGAGTTCATCCTCTGGACCAAACCAGAGAAGTGCTCTTAATTTCAGAAGTAAGGTGTTGATGTATCATCCTGAACCCAACTGATGATTTAATCAGGCCAAAAAGGAAGGACAGGTTTAACATAGCACATTTGTGACTAGATCTTCATAGTAACCAGCAAACCAGAGGATTTTTTTTTTCTATGCTCAGCCACAAAACCACAGCCTGTTTGTCTGTCTAGCTTAACTTGCACTAAATAAGACTTTTTTTTTTTTGTGTGTGTGTGTGTGTACTACCTTATCTCTACCATGCCATGAGAAATTACCTTGCTTAATTAAATATTCACTCTCTTGTCAGGACAATTCGTAAGTGTTTCTAACCTGGTGTCATTCCTTTGGCGGTAATGATCTTGATGCTTTGCTCACAGGCCCTTTTCTCCAAGAAGCCCAACTTATGCCAGGGTAGTAATTTTCTTTCTCTGGTTAATATGTCCCCACGCGTCCTCAGCAACGTATTTGTGCTGAAGTGAGACTGTAAATGGGGGCTGTCACTTCTGACCAACTATTTTGGTAACCAGGGATACAAGTAACGCCATGCTATGGAGGATGCATCTTTGTGTGTATAGCTTCTGTAACGCTCAGGGACGGGGTTGTGCGAGTGGCTGAAGCTGGTGCTGCCCACGCCGATGCGACGCTTCAGAGCTGCCCAGCCTCCGAGGCAGTTTCGTCTGTCATAGGCTTCAGGATTCAGAAATGCACTTCTGCTTTTAAACTCAAATAAGATGTCACAGCGGAAGTTCCCTTTCATGTCTTTTACTTACATGTCTTTTTTTCTAGAAAAGCAGGTTACAGACTGGATATAAGGTATCGTGATAAATTAAAAGCTAGGTGGTGTGTAGCTGGTGGTTTTGGTGTTTCTTTAGGTCAGTAGTAGTACAAATCACCATGCTCTCTTAGTTTTTAAACTCTGACCCACAGTTTGAGTGTACTAACTGATACACACTAAAAATAAAACTGCACGGCAAAATCCATATTTTGTTTGCAAACTCCCCAACATCTGGAGGTCAGGTGACAGCTTTTAAGGGAATTTTTATTTGATTCATTACAGTGGGTATGAACTGCACTGTTCAGACCTGCATGAAGATGTCAAAGAGGTTACAAAGGGCAGTAATGTTGCTCAAGTCTCTCTCAAGTATTAATCCACTGTCATTTGTATTGGTCTTATGCAAAATACCCATTTGAAATATATAGGTAGGATTATTATTGTTAATGTATTTTATGTTTTAGAGAGTATCCCCAAAGGTATAAATAACATGCTTCTCCATGTTTTAAACAATTTGAAACTAAAGCTAGCCTGCTGGGACTATTACTAGAATTTCCAAAATTTGATAACATTTGCATTCTATAGAATGGCCGTAGAAGGAAATAGCTACCAAAAAAATTGTGTAGAGAACTGATTACCAGAGACCATGTGAGCTCAGCAGCAGCTCAGAAGCAATGGAACAATAAACTCATGGTGAAGGAATCACACTACAGAATTATAAAGCAGAAAAGATAACTGTCCCCTATAGGAAAATTATCTAGCAGTAGCCCCCGTTAGCGAGTCTTTCTCTCTTACCTCATCTCTTTTGTTGACTGGAAGTGCTTTGCAGCACAAAGTTTTTGTTCCATGTTGTCTCCTGGTACCACAGGAGAGTCCTGGGTGATGACGAAGACTTCTAAATGAAATGGTAATAACCATGATATAGAAGTTTAATGATAAAGTAATAAACGTCCTATGGTATGATTATAGTGACAACTAAAGCTGTCCTTTATCTGTTCAATAGCAGAAGCAGTGGTAAACAGTGATTAATCTTTCCTCCTCGTCGCCTCCATGAAGCACAACAAATCTTGCTGATGGAGAAACTTTTGGTTCCATTTTTTAATGTGAATGAATACATCCTGGTGGTGATAGTCAGAATGGGTAGAGATGGATGGTTATGCATTCTGAATACGTTTGGGTTGCTGCAGCTTAGCAAGTTTGCCTCCTGGCCTCCACTTCTTGTGATCAATCAAATATCTTTTAAAAATGCAACACCGGGAAAGCTTGACATTGGCCATATAAACATTTCTGAGTTCTTGGCTCTTTTGTTTTCGTGTGAATGTTTTTACCTAGGGTTCAGGGAGATGAGAAATCCCAAGACTGGTTTGTGTGCCATCAAATAAAAATGAACCTTGTAATAAGCACAGTTTGTGTTTTCGGTGCTGAGGCATTGTAAATAAATTATGTTCAGAGATGCCAAGCGTAAACTGAGAATATTCATTCATAAATCCAAAGGCTAGAGACTATGCCATTCAAAACTGCAAGGACAGAAATACACTTTAGGTTTTGTGGAGAATGCACAGTTCTACATCCTTGCTTCTGCTGCTCAGCTTTTCAGTAGGGCTGGAACTGTCCCTTCAGTTCCCCTCTGCCCTTGATCTGCTGCGCACCTTTTTGCAGTGCAAATCATCTTTACAGACTGCAGACATCACGCTCACTTGTTCTGTATTCATTGCACAGAGCGCAAGGGAAAGGAAGGCTGTGCAATCTCCTCCTCAGACTTGTACTATATTCTAGCTTTAAAAAAAAAAAAAAAAATCTCGAATTTGTGTTAAGCATAAAAATTCACAATTGCCACCACTTCGGGCATTTAAGATGTTACACTGAAGGTGGACAATTAAAATATGCTATAAACTCATCAGTCCTTGTACTAGAAATAAATCAGTTCCAGTTTTTAAAAAGGAATCTTACTAGAATTAGGTAATCTGCAAGAAGATGTCTAAATCAGTTGTATTAATGAGAATGAAAACCGCTTCCAAATCAGGACAGACACTTCCTGAGACTTGGCAGGACCCCAGTTGAAAGGAACATTTCCAAACTCAATTTGGGACAGAAGAAATTCAGATGCTGACTCTTTGCTATTTCTCTTCTGAAAGCAGACAAATTAACAAAGGTTTTTGATGCCAGCAACCCTCAAATCAAGGATGATTGAAAGAAAAAGAATGTAAATGTCTCATCTCTTTGACAAGTTTGCAACAATCTGACAGCATGTATTGCTTTAATTTATCTTTATCAGTTTTCATTTTCTGTGTCTTTCCTTTGGGACAACTGATTGGGGGGCTAGAAGGGGGTTAAGTATTACTAGCAACAGTTTATTAATTTGGAGTGTGACACAGTTGTGTCATTGCAGTGTGAAATTTTGTCTACTGTGGTAAAAGCCATATAATTTCAATGTGGAATGAAGGGCCTGTCTGTTTTCATTTATGATTACTGATGTTTAAATAATTACTCAGTTAAGTTCTCAATTGCAGAATCACTTTTCACTGAATACAGGTGGCTCCTTCACTAGTCATATCACTATGTTTTTTCTGTATAGCACTTAATATTTAAAATAAAATTTCACTCTCTTTGGTCTGGAGAGTTTAGTGCAGGGTAGCAAAAGTCCACTGATATCAATCTATCTAATCTATCTATCTTTTTTTTGTGAGGGGCAGGGAGCAGTTTGTGCAGAGTTATCTCAACAGAGGCTCTGCAGCATTGATAGAGTATGTGAGTGACATGCAGCTGCGTGTTTATCAGAACTGGAAAGCCCAGGCTAACTGCTCATGTCAGTCATCCCCTAGCAGTGTTCTGGCAAGCACTGCTGCTCCAGGGTTGGTATTCTCTATGGACTGTGTTACCAATGCTATTAATGGCAAAACAGTTCAACTTGTACACCGAAACAAGACTATTTCTTCTTAAAGAGACAGGATTTGATTGAATAATACTACTAACAGAAATTAAATAGGCTACTTCAATTTATTTTTTAATTTTTTTTAAAAAGGACAAAAACGAATTCTTTGAGCTGCAATGACCAGGATTGTCTTCAGCCAGTTTTGTTTCCTCATCCTGTAACTCTCGTGGCTCTGGCACGTATTTTTGTCTGCAAAAAGAAGACAGAGTGATTAATCTTATTTTAATGTGGGTACCTTGTGTTAGCTTAATTATGGTAGTTCCAAGAACTGGGGGTTTTTTTCTTCCCCTAGTGTCTGAAAAGGAAGAGACAGGTTTGGAGAAAGTATTTCCTGACTATGCGTAAGGCTGGGTATTTACCCATCACAGTGGAATAACCAACGAAAGACTTCAGATCCCTTTCCTCCTTCCCATACCTTATTGAGATGCCAGTTAGGGGCATATGCTAATGCTGTTCAGGTTATGCGACAAGGGAAATGCCATCATTCAAATCATGTTTTCAGGTAGCTTTCCCTTGCCCTGCCTAAACGCAGAAAGCACTGAGAGCAATTAGTAGACTTACAGACTTCTAAACAAAGTATCCTGCTCAGTTCGTATGCATCATAGAAGTTTAGAAAAATGTATTGTAAAAGGACTGTCCCTGTTCCCAGGCTCATCGTTTTCCCCCTTCAATAGCATAATGGCTGTTACCTCATATTTCTGTTTACCAATAGGCTGAAGTTATGACCCATGCTTTATTTAAAAATAGCTATAATATAGTATTTTCTGGTCTGAGCATTTTTATGCAAAAAAGATGTGGCTGTTTTGTTGTTGCGGTTCTCTTAGTTTTGAAGGAGAATATAGCTTTTTCTTTTTTTCTGAAGAATTGCAACAACCAACGTTTAATTAGTGTCATGTCACTTGGATAGGTTGCCCACAAACGTGAAAAGGATTGGAGATACCTGCTTTGGTAGTTGGCTTGTTGCCACCTGTGATCAAACAAATTGTTGTATATTGATTCAGTTTCAGCTGACCTGGAAAATGAATTCTGGAAGAAGCACCGATATTGCCCGTATCCCAGATCTCTGCAGATGAGGATAAAAGTTGCTTTTTACCCCTCAGACCTCCAAAAATCATATCCAGCAAAAGCTTAGTGTTATGTGCCATTACAGTAACATTGATGGGGTACAGGGCCAGACAAGTACAGCTGCTGTCTATGCTACAGATTAATGTCTTTAATTAGACTCTTGAAAGCTTAGCCAATAAAGGCATAAACATGCTAAAAATTGATATTTACTACATTGTAGTTTATACAGTGAGATTCACATCAGATTAAAGCATTAACTATTAAACCAATTCCTGCAAACTGAGTTGCAAGCATTTATGATGTACATTTTCTGAAAGGCTTGTTTCTACAGAAAACCTCTAGTCCACTGACAGCCAGCATAAAATTCTACAAATTTTCAGGAAATTATTCTATTTCTTGTTTGCTGAGGGCAATGCCTTTACAAGCTAGCTGTTCACAGCTGCCACTTCCACAACCATGTCTTTAGGCAGGTTGCGCTATAAATCTAATGGAACGGTTTTGCTACAGTGATGTTATTTGCCATAACTTTATTCAGCTGAAACATGATCTGATCGGGAGTAAAGCAAGTGGTCAAATAGATCATAATCATTGTCTGTTTGGTTCCTTTAGTAGCTACATATGTCCTTCTTAGATATTGTAGTTTGAAGTGTCATACTCCTTCCAGAACTGAGTGCGTGGGCTAAGGTTTTAATGTTCAACCTGGAATTTAACGGGCAAGGGCATAAATGCTTAGAAAGGAGCTGCATTCAGCTAAGCTCCAGCTAAGTTTCTAAACCCAGTCAGTGGAGCACTTTCAAATAGGGCTTGGGTTTCTTTGCAAAAGTCTCTGAAACATGTCTATGAAAATTTACTTCAGTAGTACATTATCAGTTCTTTTAGTATACCGACATAAATTCATACGAACAATACTAAATGCTATTCTGTAAGGAATGGGTCCATTAAGGAATTTTATATTAATTTACTAATTTTTCATGTATAAAATACACATGCAACCTGGGTGAATTTACAAGAATGACTGAGTATCTTTCATTAATGTATGACTCAAAATTTCCTAGAAAACCGTAAAGATTCTGGGTCATGCAAATAGATGCATGTGTACGTTAGTTGAAACAGACAAACATTGGTTTCAGTCTGGCTACTTAGCTGCTGAAAGATAAGCATAAAAAAAGTTAATCTGATCTTCCACACTCATGTAAAGAAACGTACAGCAGTCCCTCCAAGTCAGTGGGTGATCTGCCATCCTTCTTAAAACATCAGCAATTTTATGTTTTGTCAGACCAGCGTAGGCTAATAGTTTAGATTACTCTGCTTCCAGTGGGAATCTCCAGTTGAGACTACATAAGCCGAACTGCATTACCTGCTAGGTGGAAGGAACAGCACAAACTAGAGAGAAGGAAAGAGAGAGAGACATGATGATTTTATCAAATTCAGAAGTAAGAAGTATGACAATTCTCAAGAAAAGTAACACTTCTTGTCCTCATCGTGTTTTGCATAATAATTCAGATAAATAACTTACCTTGAAAGCTGTGGTCCAAATTAGCTCCTTGATTGGATGCATTTTATTGAAGTTTTTCTTCTGCAGCTGGCATCAGATTTCAGTTAGTCCAAGACATGAAAGCAAATTAGACAGATGCCCTTCAGGAGATTTGTGATAAATATTTCAGAAGTGTCTCAAGACTAGAATCGCGTGTTTCAAAATACCATGAGCCCGCAGAGTGTTAATTCCCACTGACTTCCAGAGAGAGGTGGAAGGAGCAGTGGTCTGCTCCAAACTGCCTTGAAGCTGGGGAGGCCAGTGTCCCTCCAATAGTAAGGAATAGGCTCTTCCATCCAAAGATCCTGTGAAACATGTCCCAGCCTAACGGATCTTGTCTCACCCACCGACAGAAGAGAGAGCTTAGGGAATCTTTACAAATACCCTCTTTAGCTTGCTAAAGGTTTAAGGCATTGAAAAGGAGAATAGCAGGTTTACAGGCATGGTTTGGGGCTCAGTTTGCAGATACGCTCGGTGAGAATGGGTACATAAGCAGCCTGGTAAATCTAAATTTCCTGCTTCTATGTCATTAGGTACAATTGAAAGCTACCTTTAAAGAAAAATTATAGTTGGGAAGACACTCTAAAGCACTTGAGGAAAGGTGGTAGCATTTCTATGAGACATGTTAAAGAAAGTGCTGTAGGCAATGCTGAAACATGATTTGATCCCACATTCTATAATCAAGGACTTTTTTTCCCAAAAATTAGTGTATGAAGTGGCTTTGTTCCCAAACCTTCTCCCTCTGTTCTGTTTTCAACTGAGCCTACAGAGAAAAACAAGTGAGTGACAGCTTTTACAGATGAGACCTGCCTTAATTGTTTTTTCAGGACTACAAGTAGAGGGCCTCTTCAGAAGGTCAGCCAGCATCCAGACTATCAAAGATGTTCAGAAACTCTACAATCAGGGTAAGCTGTCATCATCCTGTTACCAGTAGTAGTGTGAGGGCTTTGCTGATCTTGGTTTTGTTGGTGAATGCTAGCTTTCTTACAATTAGTTAATCATAAAACCATTTCTAACATAAAATACCATAATAAGAGCACTAGTACAGAAACCTGAAAGATAGCAACAGGCACTTAACGCATACTGAATAGCAAGTCATCAGTTGATGTTAGACCAGGGCTTACAAAATCTATAGCGGCTAATGAATGATAAGGTTTGAATCAAAAATGGTCTGGTTTTTCATAAACATTCGTATGGCCTCTATGCCCTTTGAATTACTTTAGTTACGAAGTACAATGTCTTTGTGTCATTTTTGCCTCTGGTGGTTTTCCATGGTTATGGCAAAGAAATATAATTTTACCTAATAAGTTATGAAATGTAGTGAATTAATTTTGAAAATCGCCGACATCCCCACAAAGTCATTTTAAGAAATGCCTTTATGGGGAGAATCTCTTAAAGCAAGATTAATAAAACTCTATGAAAAACATAAAAAGAAAATGCCAGGAGTTACCAGCAGCAGAAAGCCGAGAGGATTTGTGTTTAAAATGTAGTGTGAAAGAGTTTTTAAGTAGTAGTTCAAAGAAAAAGTAAAACATACGATCGAACACCTTTTTTCTTCTTTTTCTCCTTTTAGGCAAGTCTGTGAATTTCGATGACTATCATGATATCCATATTCCTGCTGTTATCCTGAAGACTTTCCTTAGGGAACTCCCTCAGCCATTACTAACATTTGAGTGTTATGATCATATCCTCGGAATCACCAGTGAGTATAAAAAATTTTAGAAAAATGTATACAGCAAGTTGAACTGGACCTGGCTAATTCACAATCACTGCTGTTTGCTAACCGTGACGCAGTTGTGGGTATATAATATTTTCAGTGCTTTACTGCAGCCATGAATGAACAACCTCATAACCTCTACCAGAGCAACGTGGTCAGGGTTACCAAGACCCTCTCTGCTTTTCACAAGGTTTACTGGTTTGTCTGTGTATCATAATCTATTATAACTGGATGAGACTTCTCACTGTCAAGGCTCCATTTTTATGTCATGGCACAGCACTGAGTCAGTCTCAGTGATGCAAGTTATGTCAAAGCAGCTTTAGTTTTAGCAGCAGGATTGGCAGAATTGTGGAAACAAAATTTAGTTAGTCATTTATATGCTGCTTTCCTTTTTTTTTTTTTATGTGGAGAGGGGATTGTTTTTATTGGAACTATTCCAATGGGATAACATTGGGGAGGAAAGGATCTAAAGCCATAAGAAGACTGATTATCTAAAGATCTGGCACCGCATGAAACTATGAACTATAAGACTTCTAATTATGTGGCCTTTGTTGAGGACTAGGAGGTTATAATGCTGGCAAGGCAACCCCCTAATATATGGGGCTTGAATATCTGAGATCCCAGAATATCTGAGAGTTAGTATGTAGTACTTGTGCAGACTAGTATTTTGCCATCCAGGCTATAGTCAAGCTAGCAGGGAACCCGTAGGGCTTCCAGTCACAAGTCACAAACACACATTTTTCCAAAACCTGCTTTTTGAGGAAATTATATCTAAATGGAGTACGACTTCCAACAGAGTCTGTTAGCGTACCTCTGGTAACCATGGGCTGATGCTGTTGCAAGGTATAGGTTATCCTCACTATAATGACTGTTGCTGTTGGGGTGGGGCACTAAAATAATTCAGACTGGGGATAAATCTCAATTGCTACATTTGTAAAGTGTAGAAGTACAGCAAGTTTACTATACCTAGATATAGGTATCTATAGGTATTCTAAGGTAAAATTCTTACACTGTGCCCATCACTAGCATCTACATATACCATTTCATATCATTAATTTTATTTATGCATTTCCATTAAGAACTTAATCAGGTCATGTTCGTAATCCTCTGAAGGTCTGTCCTGGTTTTCCGTTTGCAAGTCTGCATAATCACCACCTTTTAAATCAAGAATTCGTCTGTCCACACACGAAATATCTAAGGGCATTGAGAAAAACAGGTCTATTCACAGGTAGGTTGTAGAAATGGAGGAAGTAAGGATTTTCACTCAGAACTGAGGAAAGAATAGGGGAAATTTGGAAAAAGGATATATAAATGCTAATTTTTGCTGAATTAATCTTGTGCTGACTTTGTGGACATGATGTTACTTCGTGCTAGAGTGAAGTGAAAAATGTGAACATGTCTGAAAAGAATCTGAGAGCAATGTATTGTCCTAGGAACACTGGGAGGTTTTGCTTGGCAAAGCGCCTGTGAAACATTCATTCCATGTTACTTTTGTTTACTGGTGTTTTAAATGTTGACAAAATATGTTGAAAAGTCGAGTTTAAGAGAATTTCTCCTTGGGCTTTCTTGTTATGCAATGTGATGTCCACCATCTTTTCTTGATGCTGTGGTGATGTCCTGATTTTAAAAGATCTTAAGCTTGAGAGCCAAGCTGGACTCCAGCAAAGGCATATTCTCTGTGAATACAGCAGAAGGGAGCTTTGAAGAGGTGTGATTGCAGACAGCTGTCTTGGGATGATTTGAAAATTCTCATTCTGTCTTCTGGAAGACACCAGAGCAGTGTGTGATGTATCTATTACATCTCTTAACCTGCAAACCCAGAAATACAGTATCTCTGCTTTACAGTACTTTGAAATGATCGTGAAACTTTTCTCTTTACTGTCTCATCCGAAATGTTTTTTTAAAGAGTTACTGATGGGAGCTGTGAAATAAATTAGCCGAGTGACTAACTAAAAAAATTAATAAAACCTTGAAGCTTATAATTGTCAAAGAACTACTTCTTTGGTCATGAAAACTGCTAACAAGGGTTCCTTTACCCAGTATTGCTACACTTCCTGCATTATTTACTTTGCAGAAGGCTGACAAAAAAATTCTGGGGACTCAAATTATTGTGTTTTACGGGAACTGGTAGCTTTGCAGTAGCAAAAATGTCAACGCAGCTCACCACAGTATAGTTTCATGTATTTAATTCAGAGCTTAAGGGTACATTCAACATGCTGGAATTCTGTGCATGCACGCATACTTATGTGCACGTCTGTGTGAAGGAAAGGGCGAGAGAAATGCAATAAATGCAGAAAAAAATCAGCACAAATCGTCTGGTTAGGTTGGGCATGACTGTAATCATCAGACCTTTCTCCAAATTGATGTTAAACTTCCAGTACTAAAACAATTACAATATTCCAGGAAAAAAAAAAAGAAAAAGTCACTTGGTACAGCATTTGAAATATAATCCAGTATTAGAGTAATTCTCACCCAGACTGTCTAGATGGTGCAAGGAGTTTGGGGTGCAGTTCTGCTTTTGCCCATCTGTAGAAATGAGTTAATGAACCTGCTGAGGTTCATCGCTAGAAAATTCTTACCCATCCAAGTGGCCATCTCATCAATTTTTGCCAAGACAGAATACTTTCCTGCAGAATCACAGAAGTGTTTTTAAAGTTAGTAGAGTGCCAAAAGAGCATTTTGGGCGGGACTATGTCTCAGCAAGAATAAAATCGGAGCATAAAAAGTAGATGTCTGGATTCAGTGCGTGGAGAAATAATGGAATTCAAATCAAGACCTTTGAAAGTCCTCTCTAACAAAGAAGTTATTTTGGCTATTTTACTGAATCAAGAAAATACTCTGGAATTTAGTCTTAGCCAGATAGAGGATAATACAAAATACGATAGGGACATTCAAAGGGATAACCCTAACTGTTACTGTGGTCATGGAGGTTAGTAGAGCTGAATTTTCTGGTCTGTTTTACAGATGGGTATCTAAAGTAATTCCAGCAGATATAAATAAGGTATTATTTCTTGGTAATGTTTTGATGTTTTGGAGTTAAGACTGACTTTGATATTGCAGGTGTGGAGAGCAGTTTACGAGTCACCAGGTGTAAACAAATCATTCAAGGACTTCCTGAACACAATTACGTTGTTCTGAAATATCTGATATGCTTTCTCCATATGGTGAGTATAGGCAAAATTTCCAAAATAGTGCCGGTCTTTTCTTTCTAAACATGTTCTTGTTAATTCAACGTTTAACATCTTCAAAGAAAATAAAACTGAATAATTTTAAAAGTACGGTGAGGTGGGTGTGCAGTACTTGCCAATGGAGTGAACTCAGGATGCAGAACCTTTCAGTTCTGATAAGAGTCAGCGCTAGGCAATGGTCTGGCCATCCCTTCACCGTGAAATTCTTTAGATGTAATGAAAACTACTGTGTAAATTTGAGTGGAACTATGCCTGCACTGGAGTATTTAAAAGTCTTGTCCCCTCTGCTCCACATTCACAAATGTATGTTTTTATTGATTTAGGTTTTTTCCTGTTTTGGAGTGAAAAAAACCCTGAAAATAGTGGTTGTGTCGTTTTTGGTGCTGGAGAAAAATTAGGTGAAATCACCTTTTTTTTCTCCAAAGTATAAATCTTGGGCAACTAAAACACCAAATAAGTTAGTGTCATTTTAGAAAATGATAGAAATATTAATGAGCTTTAGAACAACAATCAGCAAAATATTTTATATTAAATCTTAAAAATAAAATTTTCCTGTTTAAAATAGCCTTTCATTCTGTAGTTTACTACAGTGTTAAATGAAAAACTTCAAACGTGCCATTTTGGAAGGATTTTTGGTGTGCTTCAGGATAAATGAAATCATGTGTCTTTTTGTCCTACTTCTTGATTTGCTGATTTTTTTTAACCCATATTTGGAAACCTCACAAGTGTGAGTGTTTGGGGAACCGCCATTACAAATAGTTCCACAGTTCGCCTAGTGACGTCCTTTCGTTGCCAGTTTATGTGCAGGAAAAGATGGTAACAGGAATGTAAATTTCCCTTCCTTCTGCTCTGTCCAATGCATTGCCTTTTCCAGATTGCTTTTTTCAAACTCAGGTGCTAAAATGGAGGATCATGGTGTAGCTGATACCTAAATAAAGTGATCTAGCCTTCAGAAGTCCTAAGAGCCCACCAAAGCAATCACGTGTGTGGAATGATGCTGTGGAGGAATTAGCCCTCAGTAACAGTTCTTGGGCTACAGTGATGTTTGCCATATTCTAGCCAGTAGCATATCTCAGAAACAAGTACATTTAATCACTTTTTCTATCAAAACACTAGAGAAAAGCATGATTGAAGGAAGCACATTGATACAACCCTCACTCAGACAGCACTTGCAAGGTTCCTGTAATACCCACATGTTCGTTTACTGTTGCTTAGCTGAACTCTAATGCTATTAAGGAAATCCTCGTGTCATTTGCTATTATTTTAGCAACTGATATCTCTCCTCAGTGTTATGAATCGTGTAAGTGACTTTGTTCCAATAATAGATGCACCATCTCCACGCACTTCTTAAGAGCTGAGCACTTGAGGTGTTAATGAGGTGTGCCAAAGTACTACATAGCGTTTTCTGTAATTGGGCAACAGAACGTAGCATTTTTTTTGAGTATGCCTTGTTATGTAAAGCGCAGCGTCAAGTTGATACTAGTGCTCAGATCTGCAATTTTTGCTGATCCATGGCTTTTCATCTTTAATGTCTCGGGGAATATTTGCATTTGGAAAGGTCAAGGGAACGTGAAACAATCTAGGAGCTAGAGATTTCTATTCATTGCATATCGGTGTGCTGCACAAGCTGCCACAATTCAAACTTTAACAGAGCACTCTACCAATAATCCTAGTTTTTACCTGCAAGCATCAACCTTCTTACATGTAAGAGGCAATTTAATTCTTCCATGAGCTCAGCCTCAAGTAGTGCAAGAGGTACTTGTGGTAATTTCATGAAGTGGGATGAATTGTAATCACTAGATACAGGTTTTGAACACTCCAGGTTTGATACAGGCTTGTGGAAGGAGGAAGGAAAAAAAATAAAAATCCTTTTTCTCTGCAGCCTCAACCCCCTTACTTAATGAAACAGCTCCTTCTAGTCCCAGGGTGCTACAGCAAGACAGTGCAACTCCTACAGAAGTAACAGACTTGAATTTCAGAAATAGGTCCAAATCCTTTAACCTTAGATTAGCAGTGATTTTGCCAGTAATGAGCCCAGTGTGCTGTGAAAGGTAGAAGCTGTCCGTCTCCACTTTGCAGTACATCTGGCTGCTAGAGGGGGATTTGCAGGGTCTTCTTCGAGCTGCAGTGGACTGAGGTCCCTAGGCAGAATTGGGCAACCAGGAGCAAGAGGGAAAACAAAGGCCAGTTTTCACAAGTCAGTCCCTGAATTATGTCTGTAAAAAATGTCTGTGCTTGCTCAGGTGATCTCACAAGAGGTGAGTATGCACAAACAAGTGTTTGTTTTCCACAAGCCCTGTGTAGCACATGCAGTGAAGTGGATTTATGAATGCACATGCAAACCTAAAGGGCTCAAAGTTTTCTTCTTGCAAATTACTTGGCAAAGCACTCTGAGGGCTACAGTTACCCAGTTCTGAAGCCAGAAACCATTTAGTAGAAAACTATAATTGTAGTTTTTTCCATGACGGTCTAAGGCTAAACAATTAGAAGAGTTTGTAGAGGCAATAATATCATCTAGATTGTGTTTATATAACCATGTCTTTGGTTTTGGTACCAGGTGATACAGCTCCCTCTCTATGCTTACACACTTTCCCTCTCTGCTGCTTATTTCTGTCTCTGCAGTCATGCCTGATGCAGGGGAAGGGTGGCTGACTTGGCTGAAAGAACCATTGCAAAAACCTGCCCAATTCAAAAAGTCAGACTTGGACCAACTAGAAAAGATGGACAGGGTTTTGGGGCCCATGAGCTGTGCTGTAACTGGGAAGGATTAGATGACTAAGCCTTATGGAGCAGGTACAAGCAGTTGGCACGTCTGCAAAGTAGCTGAGAGTGTGGGACAGAAATTTGTATTTCTAGTCAGTTTGTGGGGGCGTTTTAATATCTAGTAATTTTCTTTTGAAAATGTTTTGTGGAGTTCCTTTCAGCATTGCGTCTGAGAAACCAAAGAGATGGTTATATCCTTATATTTTTAAAACATGATGATAATTGGCTGTTTCTACACTCTGTATTTCACTGTTTAAGTTCATTAGGTAGTGTAGTGGCTGTCTGGTTTCACTCCTGCAGTATCCACGAGGGTGCTGGGATGCAAGTATGTGGCATCCAAAAATTGTCACCATTTTTCTGGGGGGAGCTGGGTGTTTATTCTGGGATGGTGAAGATGTCTGTTTTGCATTTGTTGATGTGGCACTAAATCTTCAATGTTTATTCCCAGTGATGAGTTTTGCAGTGTACAAGTTTTATCTTTCTAGGGGACTTTCTTTCAATATAGGCTGTTGTTACTTAATGATTTTTCCATACATGTTCCAATGAAAGGGGAAAAATCCCAACAAACTGGAGCTGTGTAGTTCTTTGTTGTAATACTTTTCTGTGATGTTCAGATGATTCCTTCAAAGATACAATATAAGTCCTTGGAGAATTGTCTTTTATTAGCTTGTCAAATTCACAGAGCAAGTGTATTTTCACTTGAAACAGAGATGACGGTTACTAACTTTGTGAGGGAATCAAAGAAGGAGTCAAGGGGGTTAGTCCAAATGCTAACGATGTCATTTGTTTTTCTTAAATAGAACATAGCTTTGGGGTGCAGTTATTTAGAGGGGTAGCCCATAAAAAGGTTGGCTGATTGCATGCTGCTCTTACATGGTCTAGCGTTGGAAGAAAACATCAGCTGCTCGTGATGGTGTTGTAGACGAAGTGGATGTGTTCATGTCATTCAAGAAAGAAATCTGGCATTGGAGTAGTGAGGGAGTTGAGATGGTGTGAAGCCTGATCCCCTCAGGGAGGGATAAAGCCATTAACACTGGTGTGACAAGGCTTCCTTGCTTGCAGCTCTTGGTGAGTTGGCAAAGATTATTGCGGAGAGAGTTGGATTCAGTTGTACGCTTTTTCTTGGATCTGCTGAGGAAGGGATTGCTGTGCATTTTGGAGTGAAACAACGTGCTGTGTCTCCCTTGAATTCCTAAGTGTCAGCCTCATTGCTGACTCACAGATAAGGCTTGGTGTAGCTCTGCCTCAGATGATATAATCACTGTTTCATTTTATCTTAAGGATTTTCTCTCTCAGGGGAGAAGCTGTGTCGTGGCTATTTTTGTTGATCATTTCAACATTGACTGTCTCCTTGAAATGCTCACAGCGTGGTGGTGGGTGGGAAGAGGTGGTTTCATCTTGGAGTCAGAAACATTCTTTGAAATAGTTGGCCTAGAAAAAAATAAATCTAGCTCTACCAGCAAGTCACAGTGTTCTTCTCTGAGCTGAAATGTTGGCCTTCAAAGGCAGTGGCTAGGTTAAGCTGGCTGTGTTTCAACTAGTGCTTGAAGACAGCCCCTGTCTGGAGTGTGTCAGGGAACACCCGCAAAAACCAGGGGAGGACAACTGCAACAGGTTTGGTTTCTTCCACCCTCCACTGGCCTCCAGTACTATACCACATGCTTCTGTGCCATCACAGGGTACCTGCCCTGTATACACTTAAGGTACCTGCCTTAGGATATACAGCACATCTTTGGGTTTGTGCTATAGAAAACGCAATGTGATGGGCTGTAGCTCTCACATTATTTTAGAGACATTCAACTGAAAGAAACACAAAAAAAAAAATTTGTCCTTGGTCCACAAGGGTTTCACATGTACAACATTACACAGTGTGGATGCAGCCAGTATGAGCCATTTGACCCAGGGGCCAGAACGCAGTCCCTAACCTTGTTATATTTATTAGTATCCAAACGCCAGCTTCGTTGTCCAGCTACCTTCAGGGTAGTACCTAGGTCGGTGTCTCCTTGTTAACAGGGTACTCATCGTTGTCCTAATCATTTTCCCTCATCAGTTATTTTGGTAGTAGTTTAGCTTTTGCTACGTTGCTGTAGTATAATGAACTCTAGTTTGAGCTGATCTCATCTGAAGCAGGTTAAATTAACAAGATAGGCTTGTTGGTTTTTCTGTGTAGTTAAATAGTGCATTTTATATGGGGTGCATGCTCTAGAGAGAATGATGTGGGTTTTGCATAAGGTCATGAAGCAGGCATTGCCGTTTGATGACTTTTTATTCTCAAGTTGTGAAGTCAGTCCTTTGAAAAGGTGGTTATGGCACCAGTATCTCTTTCCTTTATCCGTACCTGCTTCGTGACCTTAAAAACAATTGAAGCCTTTAACATTTGTCGCAGATGTAGCATCATGGTAGCTCTGATGTCCCAGAAGGGCAAGGCAAAGATGGGAGGGAAGAGTAGTACCTATTACTGGAAAAATTAATATGGTTAGGAAGAAAATTTTATGCTTTTGGGTACAAAAGTGCTTCTTCATGTCCCCCAAGGAAAAGACTTCCATCCTGAGCATGTGTCTAAAGGACGTTATATCCCCGCATGGCTGAGCAAATAGGCTCCTTGCTAGGTAAAACACCGAGGAGGGTAGACTGTGCTGTAGGAGATAGAGGGGAATGAAACCTGTGTTACCAGGCAGAGGACAACTGGAGTTTATACGTATGCTAAAAAGTGTTCACATGATCATAATGTTTCTTAGATTTTCCTCTAGTGTCCTTAGGCTTTTCATAGTACTACAGACCTACCTTTTCAAGAGGCTTTATGGCAAGGCAGAAATGGAGATACAGTGAGAAGCAGAATTTTTGCTTTCCTATTCTGCTTGGAATTGTAGCAGGAAGAATACATGGGAGATTTTGCCCAATAATTCCTTGTTCTGTTCTGAGATGACAGCTTCAGAGTAACCTGTACATCGCAGTTTGTGACTGCATGGTCTTTCCATGACAGATTACTGATCGACAACTGCAACTATCAGCCTGAGAAGAACTGGATGAATTACCTAGGTCAGGAGGAATCAAGAGCACCTTCAGCTTGCTGGCTCTTTACAGTAACAGAGAACTTGTTGGATAGGACACCCAGACCATATTTGGCTTTAGATACCAGCCATGCAATGCAGGAGAGCAAAACACACACAAATTCCCTGCCAAGCTCATACAGAGGAAAAAAAAAAAGAAAAACCTTCTGCAACCCAGTTCTGGGCTCACATCCACAGGTAGAAGTAGGACACATCATCCAGGTGCAGAACAGAGTTCAGTGCTATGTATTTTACCTGCAGCCCATTTTCATGTCCATTGCTTCAGAGGAATTGAGTGGATGTGGGGATACTTGGAAGTGAAGCCATACATCAGTGGGAGGGAAAAAAAAAAAATCCTTCTAAACCCTTGCAAACAACTTTGTAAGTCCTCAAGGTTTATTCTATAGAGGACTTAGTACCGAAGCAGATGGGATTGCTGTTTATGCTGTCCTTCCCTGGCCCCCAGCAGAGATAACAATAGATTCCATATAGAAGGATTGAAAACAATTAATTTTCCTAGCATAAGGAAACAATTCAGCCTTTTTGCTTCACTTACTGACATCTTATCTTGTACTTGAGGGACACACACTCCAGTGGCCCCATAGCTCTAGGCTGCATAGTCAGCCCTGAGGCTGTTAAGAAGCCAGCGATGTACCTGAGGCCAGGGTCTACTCCCATCATTTGTTCATCCTCAATACAGGATGGTGTCTTGTCTCTCACTCACTGGGCACATGTCTGTATATCCATGTTTATGTTTTTCCAGGTTTCACAGGAGAGCATATATAACAGAATGACAGCGTCCAGCCTGGCCTGTGTCTTTGGTTTGAATTTGATCTGGCCATCGAAAGGAACAGCCTCCCTGAGTGCTCTGGTACCTCTGAATCTCTTCACTGAACTACTGATAGATTTCTACACGAATATATTCAACTCCCGAACAGTGCCTGGTGAGATCATACCTTAATGCTCCCAGAAAGGAAAATGGAGTATGGATGCCTGAGGGAAAGGTCTCCGTGCCTCAGCTGTTGGGAGCTTTATATTCAGGACTTTCTCCTGCAAACAAAACTTTCAAAACATTGTAAAATTTCTATAGCTTTCCAAGTACCAAAGAAGTTGGGAGAAGCATACTGTCCCATATATTCTTATCACGTGGGGAAGAATATGTACATGAACATTCAAAGACCAATAGGTCAAAGTGAATTCCCTTATTAAACTTGAGCAGCTGACAAAAACTGGTATGTTAAAAAAAATCATGACACTACGTGCCAGTCTGTCATTTCTTTGGGGATCTGGAAACCTTACTATGTGGCATTATTTTCTGCATGGGCAGAGCTAAGTTCTGGACCACTCCTGAATGTACAGCTTTCTTTTTTTTTATTTTTTTTTTTTTATTTGAATGCAAGTTTGTTAGAAATTTCCCTGTTAAGTTAATAAAGATGGAATCAATTTTTATGATAATAAATTTCTCAACTATTTTTCCATATATTTAAGTGTCTTATTTTACACAAGGAGATGTGGGCAGTTGTGGCACATCAGGTTTGCAATTACCATGGAGAATAAAGTGTTTCCTGGGTAATTTGAGTTGTGCAGACAGCTAACTAATTATGCTTGCAAATATCTAATATATGCAGTTAATCACTGTAGCTGCACATGCAAAGTGTTTGGAAGTTTTTTTCTTCTTACAAGTTCAAATGGGGAGCAATAATCTTTTGGGCTTTCTTCTCTAAATACTTGGAATTTTCATCAGTGGAGTTATATCAGTGAGTGCGTAATACAGAGTATAGACTAATTTTGTGAAGAGTAGCCCTAATGTTTGGGCTGCATGCCTTTGCTGTTTGAGTTGATAGAAATTTGCTCTTCGAATCAGTTTCTCTAGAAAGCAATAAGAGCAACAACTTGGATAATATACCTAATATAATTTTTATACATTGAAAGTCTATTATTAGTCCCAATGTGAATAATTAGCCAACATAAAGGGAGAATTTTCAGTGTTTTCTTTCTAACTATGCCATTAATATCGCTTGTATTTGATGAACTCTTAACACACTGCTATTTCATTGTTTAACACTGATTGGTAATGGGGTGGTGTAACAAAGTTATCATTATAGTTGCCTGCAAAACAAAAGAAAATTAACCAATGGTAAAAAAAGGTAAGTGGTATTTTCCCTAATGCTCTGGTCTTCCTGCTTCTGTGCAAAGCTAACGAAACAGAGGTACTATTTAGACTTCAGTAAAAGTAATAGTCTCAGGAGGACAGTTTAGGCATCCCCTCCTCTGCAAACAGAGCCACTTTTTATCCTGTAGGTTCTAGCGAGCTGAGGGTTTGTACTTGTGGCCTTCCTCTTAGCAGTTATGAATTACCTGCCTGTGTAAAGGGTGCAAGAGGGTAAAGAGGATTTGTTCTTGTCAGCAATTCCAGGAAATAACCAAGTATTCAGAAGGCTGTGGAATGCTGGATGTGCCAGGCCTTCATTTGCCCAGTAGGTGTCATCTACGGCATTAGGCAATGATTAAAATTTGAAAAATACAGAGGCTTTAGAACAAGATGTGTTAGGACCTACTTCTCAGGTCACAGTTGTGTTTTCTCCAGTTCCTCATGTGTCTTTAAGACAACTTTTTGGCTTTAGTAGTGGTAGTAACCACCTATGACTCCCATTTAAATATAAATGCTTGCGTAATACAAAGAGAATAATTAACAAGTATTCATGATTGTTGCATTTCAGCAAAATGAGACTGCCAAGGATAAAACTGTCGTAGTTTTGTATTGCAACTCATCAGTTTTACATCTGAGTTATCAGTGACAGCATCCTAACCTTGTTGTATTAGGAAAAACAAACACAATTGCGCTCAGCACTGCTCAGCAACTTGGTAGCATGGTTCTGTGCATCAGCGCCCTGTTCTTTTAGGGAAGGAATTTGGCCTGTGGGGATTAACAAAACCTGAGTATTTTGCCACTCTTTGACCTTGGTCAAAATACGTATGCGTTAGTTTTGCTGTCTGTAAAAAGAAGGAGCACCTGGCATTAGAAAAGTGCTCTAAATGCTGATAAATCCTTTAAAATGGTTGTTTTCCATTTCCCCATGTCCTCTTCCAAAAATGTGGCAACATCAAATGGCATTTAGTCTTCAGGCTACACTGTGTAATGGTGAGTCCCAGATAGTTTTAGCACAGTAACGTACCAGAGCCCTGTGGGGTGAAATCCTGAGTTCATGGAAGTCAGCCATGCTCAAAAAGTCCCCGGAGCTTGGGGAGCCCTCGTAGAGCCCCAGAGCCCTCATAGAGCCCCAGAGCCCTCATAGATTCAGTTCTCCAACTCATCGTAGGTTGGGAGAGAGCGGGAATTTGGCAGCAGCAGTTGTACTGAAGCGAGCCCTTGGGGCACAGCTGCCTCTGACCCCTTTACTTTTACAGTAAAAAGTACAAGCAACGAGTATCCCTTCAGCTAATTAGCCTGACTGTAGACATACAAGATGATAGTGAAAACCAGACTCACTCTTTCAGTATTGGTCACATGCCAAACTGCAAGTCTTCCTTTTAGTGCTTTGTAAACTACCATTTTCCAGCAATTTATAGCACCTCTCACTTAGTGAATGAAAAACAAAATGGCATTTTCTCATCTCAAGGTGCCTTCTTCCTGTAAAGAACAGATAACGTCTGTTATCTGCCAGCGCGGGTAATTTGATGCTGCTTAAGAAAAGTAGAGGCTCTGGTTGGGATTGCCATTAGCACTGGTGGGGCGGGGTGTGTGTGGGGGTGCTCCTGCTCCTGCTCCTGCTCCCCTTTACCTTCCTGCCTCCCCAACAGGCAGCCTGAGACAGGAGTAAGTACTCACCTCCACCCTAGCCTTTCCCGGCAAGCCTGCCGGTCACAGGGAAGGGACTTTCCCGAATCAAAGGCACCTGGGTAGCAAAACCCTCCTAGTGATGAGACCCCAGCTCTGTCCCCGCTACCCCAAAGGAACTGGCGAAATCCTCCATCTGCGGCAGAAGCCCCCGCTCTCTGTCCTGAGTGCCAGACTTAACTATGACATTAAATCAGCTCTCATGAATTATTCAGAAGGGTTTGGAGTGAAATTCATGTTAGAGAAATATATGTTTCAAATTTCCTGACTCTAAGAGGAGTCCTGGAGGTGTCCCCTGCAGTTACTTTGATAACAGTTTCTCTTTACAAATGATAATTGCACGATTCAAGCTTTTGTACAGTGTGGCCTTGTGAACTCTTCTCTCATATCAAAGAACAATTTTCAGATCATTTCCATAGCAAAAAGAAAGTGATTATGGAGATAATCTGTTGGAAACACACATGCTGGATTTCAGTTTAAAACAATAAAATGCAGTCATGGAATGAGAAATCAGGTGTTACCTAGCCGATAATATACAGAGAATAAATTGCCTAAGCATTTTAGTTTACTGAGCTGTTAGGAGTTGAAAATTGGTCCCAAGATTAGTCTGATTATCAGGATGCCTCTAGCAACAAGCACTAAAGGGGGAAGGGAATACTTTTCTAACCTGAATCTGTGAAGAAATGCAAGAAGATTGAACAATGTCATTAACCAAGGGGGGGGTCTTTACAGTTCTTACAAAAAACTTCATAAATTAATATCACTTACATGTGTGCAGATGATCTGTCTGTGTGTGCAGCACTCCTCAAGCAGCATCCATCACAGAATCTCTCAGAGCCTTATAAACTTTAATATATTCATACACTCGTGAGGAGACTAATAACAGAAAAGCCCCAGATATTTTATTCACGTTCAGTGTGTACTTAGGTAGCAAGTTGAACTTCTAATGGGATTGTATTGGGTTTGTGTGGCCAAAGCTGAGCCCATCAGCAATGGTGGTCATGCCTCCATGATAACACATTTAAGAAGGGGTGAAAAAACCTGCGCAACTGCAGCCGGAGAGGGGAGTGAGAACATGTGAGAGAAACAACCCTGCAGACCCCCAGGTCAGTGCAGAAGGAGGGGGAGGAGGTGCTCCAGGCGCCGGAGCAGAGATTCCCCTGC
>JAVKLA010000024.1:2097576-2125684 GCA_034782735.1 Sagittarius serpentarius
CGGGAGGTAGGTACAATTTTTAAAGAGATACTGGGCTCACTCATGAAATTACTGTTTCAAGCCTCCTCAAATGGAAAATAATGAACCTAGCATCACTCTGATTTTCAGGGCAATGCCTTAGCCATGATTCTCGCTCGGCACCCTGGGCTCTCCTTACACTTCCCTTCGGCTCCCTGAGAGGGAGGTAAGCGTGCAGGAGTTCAAGAGTGCAATGAGTGAGCCAGACCACCCGCTCGCCGGGCCGGCCCACCTCCCCGGCAGGCGATGGAGAGCTGCAATCACGGGAGCACTTCTGCTCTGCAGTCTAGCCACCGCCGTAGTGGGGGGCAGGAGTACAGAAGATCAACGAAATAGTGCCGTTCCCACGCGGAACGGACAAAGCACAAGCGCCGAGATGTTCGCAGCGAAGTTTACATCTCGGCAACTGGAAGAGTGCTTTGTCAACAGCAACTGGACTGCCGGTCAGCTGTGTTTCCAGCATGAATATTATGGGGAAAGGCGATTTATTGCCGCATCTCAAGCCCAAATATGAAATACAAAAGTGAATTAAAATTTCTGTGGTAACTGCTTAATGAGTGAGGCTGATAATCAAAGGTTGGGGTGTAGAATTTCTGCTGCATTTAAACAGCACAGAAGTCATCTGCAATCTGCCAGTACAAATGCAAACAACAACTTCAAAGAGCAATGGCATCTTTTTTTCCTTTTCATTCTCCCTGGCTAGAATCTCTATATGCCTGTGTACGCTTTGTAGTATTTTTTTCTATCATGACAATTTTTTATTTGCTTTTTTAAGGGAGGAAAAAAACCCCTTTTGCTTTAATGATATTCACCATGGTGAACTTAAAAGTGGCTTACGGAAGCGGAGCCTGGCATTTTCTGTTTGCACCAGTCAGTCACTAGTGATTGATCTCAGAAGCCAGGCTTCATTTTCTAAGTAAAATAAGCTGCAGTTGGCAAAACCTGATTAAAGTGAGTGGATTTTTATCTGATGTGACTGTTGCCACTCATTTCAGCGTCATGTCTCTCTTTTCAACTACAGAGGACCTGCAGAACACAGAACAAAAAGTATGCATCCGTTTATAATGCACTCTTCTAAAAGTTTAAGTGTTCCTAATAGGCCATCAAACTGCTAGAGAACCAGCATGCGCTGGGTATGTTGGCATGTAGAATAAACTCCTAATACAGCTGTTGCAGGGTTTGTGCCGTCATCCTTACACAGAGGTCTACCACAAGAGAAGCCACTAGTTGGACTGACGCTACTGTTATGTAGCAAAAATTGCTGCCAGTGATCATGAGCTAAATATAAAAAAAATTGAGGGGTCTTGATTTTGCTTCCTGATTTTTGAGCCTTTAGGGCATATTGACTCCATTGTGGCTTCTCCCTCTAAGAGTATGAAGCCCCAAAACACCTGAGATCCTGACACAAACAAGCCATGCCAGCATTCCTCATGCTGCTCACTGGGCAGGGCTGGCATCGCTCCCTGTTACTTCCCAACAGACAGAAGAGTTCCTCTTCCTCTCATTTCTGAGGAAGGAGAGACAGTGAGAGAAGCAAGAGTAGGCGAAATTACGTTTGAAGGGGTGCAAATATAAAACTGACAGGCTTGGAGACAACACATTTCATTTGACTGGCTATTTGCAGAGCAGCTCCTCTGCAAGATAACTAATGGCATGTGAAAAGGTCCTACGCACAGAAAACAGTCTGTCATGTTAAAATAAAGAGCTCTGAAGCTGTGAAGTCTGGCGTAGCTGTAAAAATAACTTTCGCTTGGGAGGGGAGGCTGGGAACCCTGCGGCTCCCGATTCTTTTCAAAGACAATGCCTGGTGCCGCAGCAAGGAACACAGAGGCTACTGTGGCTCCTACAAATCTCCACCAAAACCTTAATTTAAATTACTATCGAAGATTAAAGCCTAGCGTAAGCCTACACTCCCTTGCAACCGCATTAATTATTAAGGCAACATGCAGAGCTCTGTAATTGGCTCCTGTCTGTTAGCGCAGCACTGAGTTTATAGGTTAGGGTGGTGGCAGAGGGAGGAGGAGGATGATTACATACAATTTCTGGGTTTGCTGGTTTGGGGAAGAGCTGTCTTCTAAAACTGGAAGCAATGTTAGGAAAATTCAGGGTGCCCTTCCCGTAGCAGAGGCCAGGAGGGAGGAGGGGGCAGCCTAGCTGCAGGGGAAGCAAGGATGCCCCTGCTAATTGTGGCCTGAAATTTAACGGTGACACCGCCGGGAAGTGGTGAAGACAAGGCAAACCCCCCTCCCCAACCAAACAAAAAAATACCCTTTCCACCTACCCCGGCAAAAAAAAACCCCAACCCAACCCTACTTCTGCTCTGCGTAAGCATTAGCCAGTGTGGTAAACTCTGTGCAGCTGTAACGTTGTCTTGCTTTCACTTGGTTCATTTTGTTGGGAAGTTCTGTCCCTTCCACCGGCCAGAAACTAGACAACCCCCGCAAGGGACCCATCTCTCTTTCTTTACTACACTTACAAAGTGATTTATAAACAACTTTACAAAACGGGCCCACCACACATTTGAAGAGCACCTGAAAGTGCAGGTCCGAAACCAAAGCCCATGAGTCTACCAGCAGATCTGCTGCAGCCAACTGCGCGTCCCCGGTCTGCAGCAAGTCCCTCTCCAGCAACCTGCCGTAAGCAAAGACCGCGCCGCCCACAACCTGCACAAAGGAGGCAAGGAGCCCGTGCAGACAGCTTGGCTGAGGTACGGCAACGTGTTACCCTGTGGCAACCTTTTTCTCTGTCGGAGCCCTAGGCTTGCTCCCGAGCTGACTCAGTTCATCTCAATTTGGGCCAAGCCCACTGCAGTGTTTAAATCCTGGCGAAAACTTCAAAAACGCAACCCACAAGAGATGCAAGAGGAAAAGGGAGAGATCTGAGGTACCGCCAACATCTCTGCATACAGATCCGGGGAAGAGTGGGACAGGAAATTATTCCGAGAGGTGGGAAGCCAAGAAAGGGAGTGGATAAGGTGCCCCTGCTCAGGAGACACGATGGCCCCAAGGAAGAGGCCATCTTCCTGGAAGAAGGAAAGCAGAAAGTATTGTAGTCATTCTGGCATCGTTTAAATCTGAAAATTGAAGACAGCGGTGGGGAACCCAGCACCGGTCACTTCCCCCCGTCAGTCAGAGTCTGGCCGGGGAGGGGGTCACAGCAGCGGGCCCTGGGCAGGCCATGCTGCATCCCCTCAGCAGCAGGTATCACAACGATGACAACGCCATTAAACTGTCAATCATCAAGTTTAATGCATCATAAAGAAGTAAAACTACATTGGCATATTTAAGACGAACACTTTTTTTTTCTATGCACACTATCCACTGGACAGTCCCCTTTTCAAAATAACTACTTTTAACAGTCCAAGACACTTCTTCAGAAATTCTTCACATATTCAACCTTCCACGCTTTTTTCTTTTTTTAATTTGTCTGAGAAGGAAAAAAAATCGTTAAACCTGAAAACATTTACATTGCAAGCCACGTTAGAATGCATAATTGGCATACAATAACCAATGTATAACAATTGTGTTTTACTTAGTTCCCTTTGTTCATCAATAAAAGAATATAAAAATCTTGTTCAACCGAGTGTTGTGTATTAAAATAGATTTGTATAGTACTGCACAGTTTCTCCCGGAGTTGTGAAAATGGTTGAAGGGACCATGTGCTGCCTAGTGATGGGCGACGGAAAAAGCCAGTCCCTCGTGTGTTTTTTTTTTTATTTAAAAAAAAAAGATATTCGGCACCATGTGATATGCTGATGTGAGAGACTAGCCTTGTGTCGTGCTCTGGTGGCTTCTTGCTTTCCTTAAGTACCTGTTGTGCTAATTGACGAAGAACTCATAAACGACAGAGACGATGGCATCTGGTATGTGCGTGTGACCTTGAGAAAAACCGGGGTGCCCATCACTACCTTCCCGGGCAGGCCGCAGGGTGACGGGGGGGCCTGTGGCCTACGGCGGGGCCAGGCGGACCCTTGCAGTATCAGGAAGACTAGCTAGTGAAACAAGCAGGCGCACTGGGATTTTCTCAGGCTAATGCTAAATGCTTCCCAAACGTGCTAAAATCCAACAAAATATTAAAAAGGAATCAAGTTTCCCCAAAAAAACAACAAACCCTTTAAGTTTTCCACGGCCTGTCCCTCCCCCCAGAACTCTTGATATTATCCAGTACGAGAAACAACCCCTTGAGGCAGTTTTTTTTTTTTTTTCCTGTACCATTTCAGCAGATATTTCTGCAAGCAAAAAAGGAAAATAATAGTAATAATTAAAAAAAATCACATTACATATTTTTAACAATAAAAATGCAGTACAAAAATGTAAGGTTATCTTTTTGGCATATTATCTGTACTGGCAAGAAACAAAAACCAGAATATTTATTTGCTTTTTTTTTAAAAAAAAATCCAAAATTAACAAAAAAGACAACCCCCAAATAATCTCTTTCAAAACTGAAACCCAACCTGCCAGAGATATCCACTATTATGGTTTATGCTAAATCTTGCACAAAAACTCCATGAGAAAAATACACCGATAGCAAAATAAGTAAAAAGGACCTGCAAAAAAGTAAGGAGTTTTACAGTCATACTTTTTTAAATACTTCGGAACGCATATACAGAAGCATCAGCATGAAAATACTTCAATATTTTACTAGAAACGCTAACTTCATACAGTTTCTTTATTTAAATATCTGCAATTCTCAACTCTAATAATACTGAAAAAAACCGTTCTTTTGTTTCGAAGGCTCTGTGAGTGTCCGTGATGCCGTTCTGGTCAAAACGGCTCCGTCTCCAGGTCACCTGAATCAACGGGGCCAACTTTGTTCCTCTGATAAGAATCCATGTCGAGTCCCAAGTAGTTCAGTTTCTGGTTAGCTCACCGATTTCCCTCCCACACATAGCTTTCGGCCCAACTACTTCTCTACTAGCTCACTAACTCTTTGCATTGAAAATTTTCCCCTTAAAGCAGAACTGGAAATGTGTCTGCCCCCCCAAAAAGGATATCCCGCTTCCTATCGGCCATACTTTTCCTGTTCATCCTCAGTCATAAATACATTAAGGCCAACATAACAAAAAAAATCTCATAAGCACTGAAGGTCTCGGCAAATACAAAACCGCAGCACGACCCGCTCCGTGGGAACCTGCTGCCACAGTGACCTACAAACCGGACCGACTGGTCTGCCAGTTTCTACGCGTATCAAAACTGAGATTCCTCCTTCTCGCCTTTGTTTCGGTTTAATCTCTCCTCCGCGCGTGTGTATAAAGTTTCTTCCCCCCTTCCTTCGCTCTCCCGCAGCCGGCTCTGTCAGTTGTTGCCCTGCGATTGCTGCAAGGCTTTGTGCATGGCAGCCGAGGCAGGGGAGGGTTTGATCCAGGGGACAGTTAGCAGGGAGGAGGTGGTGGTGGTCGTCATGGTAACCTGAATCATCTGCTCGTTTTGTATCAGTCTAATGAGGGTTTTGAGACGTTCCAGTGACGACTGAGTCCCTTTCTGCTGGGCCAACAGGCTGGTTTTTAGCTCTAAGCATTTCTGTCAAATAAAGAGAAGGGGAGAGAAAAGGAAAGACTGAGAATACATTCAAATTGGCGTCACGCATCTCTTCAAACATCCTTTTGTGTCTTGAGTGCACGTCCCGCTCAGATGAAGTATATTCTCCTTTGGGGATAGCAAAACCACAGCTTAACGAACGGAGTAATCACCGGTGCTGCGTACGCTGCAGCAGCTATCTAAGGTAACAATATTCATCCCAGTCCAAATGCATTCAGAGGACGTTTCTGACCTCATCCTGTAGGCAGCCTGGCAGAAATGCCTTCTGCGCTCCAGAGAGATTACTGGCACGGGACTGTAACAGCTGTATTGCTGGAAAGTACCGAAGGCACCAGTGAGGTCTCTGAAGCTTACCAGAAGGCACTGATAAATGCTTGAGGGATAAACCTCACCATGATGCATTCTGTACCTGCCACACATTTTAGGGAGTCAGTACTGTGAAGGTAAGTTGATCTCTCTAAACATGATGTCTGTATCTTCCTGGCAGAAAACTTGATCTAAGGCACGACCGTTACACCACCGCAGTCACAAGAAAGCCTTTTTCCTATGGGGCGGCCAAACCGCACCCCACAATCACTTGAAACGTTTCACACAAACCTCCATGAAAATGAGCATGAGAGGAGGAGCCAAACGAAGGCATCCCAAATCTCCCTCTTCTCCAGGAAGAGACAGGGAAGAACCAGTAAATCTCCTTTCCCTCCCCAGCGGCGCACTGCTGCAGCTAACATCCCATCCTTTACGCTGTCAACTGGCCTGCAAGGGACTAGGTGACAGACCAAAGCCCTGAGCCGGTCTGCTAGATGGAAGGGGAAGGTGGCCTCTCTAGTATCTGAAACCGCTTGTTTTCTTTCTCCCAGTGGGCCCACGGGTCTGGCAAAACCGGTTACTTGTCTGCGGATGGCTCCTCTTTGGCTGTGGTCTAGACTGCCCGGGGGGGCAATCCTCCAGTCCCGGGGAAGCGGGAAATGCTCACTTGTAAGTCAAGTTGTTTGAAAAGCAACTGCGTGTTGCTGCTCAGAGGTTGGTTTAGACAGATGAAATCTCAGGTGAAGGATAAATCGTGTTCTGTTTTTACCAGATAGTACCATTCCACCTGTGGTGTGTATGAGAGTGTTCTCTTTAATGTAAATCTCTGTTAAGGCAAATGTCAGAAATTAAATTGCTCTGTGCCAAACACCTTTAATTGCTTTTCTCCTTTCAAGTGGATATATCTCCAATAAATATAATTGGCTGATGTTACCATTTAAATAAGACAGTGTTGCCCACTGAAAAAACCTGATTCTGCTTAGCTAGAAATATTACTGATTTTGACAGCCCTGACATACATCTGATAGCTGATTGCATCTGCAAATGCTTTTCTTTTTCCAAAAGCCTCATCCTGCTGCACTCTCCTACCTACTAAAGACATTCTGTACCCCAGAGTCACTTCTTCATACATATGTGTGTTTCCATTAGTGCTGATGGTGGCTATACACACTTACGGGGAATATCCCCCACTGTGATGTCTTTTAATAAGTTATTGCCTTCCTTTCCACTCTATTTTAAACGTGATAAATATTTAAACATGCCTCCTCTGGATAACTGCAGTGGTAAAACAAGTAGTGACCAGTTACTCCTGCAGATGCCACTTTGATTTTTCCAGAATAAGGAAGTTTCAAATATTTACTGAGACTGCCATGCAAGCTAACAGCTACCCCTTAAGAGAAGGTCTGAGGTGAGGTAGCCCCAAGTAAGTTCCTTCAGCCATGGAGGACAAGAATTATGGCTTTGAACTCAGCCCATTCATTATTGCCAGAGACTGGTCCTCATAGCATGGTATGTGTGGGAGACATCTCCAGCCAACCTTCAGCTTTGAAACGGGTTTGCGGAGAAAATGATTGTGAATCCATTTCCAGTCGCAGAGAGGTTGTCACAACATTCAGCCTCTGAGACAAATAACGACGGTTATTTCTACCTAACCTCAAGAGTTTTGAGCTAATGGACAAGCAGTTACCACTGGAGGACACGCTTGTGACTAACCTTTTCACCTGGAAAATGGAAGTGCCTTAAAGTCACTGGGTAGATCAGAGCTGCGTATGGCACTACCAGGAAGGCAGCCATGGCTATTTTGGGGGGGATGGGGGGGGGATGCAACAGGAATTCAGGTGATGTCTCCTCCTCGGCCTGCCAAAGCAGCTTGCTTTTGTGCATAAAGGAAATCCACGTGTTTTTCCTCAGAGAGAAACACATTCACACTTGAACATCTGTAGCTTGGGAGAATAAATCATTTTCTAGCCACAAAATATCAGTTTTTCAGGCATAAATTCTTTATAAACATCTCTGCAGGAGACTCTGTGTCCCCAGTCAGGTGTCCTACCTTCACTGCATTGTTGAGAAGTCGATCTTTTTCTTCTAACTGTCTATGCTCGCTCTTCAGCTCGCTGCTTCTCTTTAATAACTTTCGCTTCTCTTCTTCTTTGACTGCAGAACAATAAGATTAAGGATGCAGAAGTTAAGAAAAGGGACATATGGCAAAACTGTGCACCTGACAACAGAAAGCAGAAGCATGTATTTTGAATGGTGAGTTTCAGGTCTCATTAGCCTTTTGTCAGCAGGTACAGCCCAATAAATCCGGAGTTTCTGCCTGCATGAGTCTACATCAACAGCTAGCACACAGGACAACCTAATAGCTGCAGTGCACCTTTGAGATGAATTAAAATTAATCCTTGGACCACATGTAGTCCTGGAGGTCTCCAAGACAGAGGTGAATGGTATTTAAGAATAGGTCAGCCGCCTGGAATGGCAATAGTTAGCGACCCTGGCTGAAAAGCACAACAATAACAGTACCAGACCTCTGCAAAGCTCCTTACAAGTATGATCTAATGCCCCAAACAGCCCATTGTAAGAGCGCAACAGGGAACTAAAAAGAGTAATGGTCAATGCACAGATACCATATGACACCTGATATTAATGACTGCGATACCAAATAATACCAAAACAATTCGGAGCTGATATTGCTGTAGTATCTGAGATACCAGTCTGGCATTGTGCTACTTACCCAGTAACACGGCTCTGCCTCCCAGCCTGATATGATTCTGCCTCAAAATCCCATTTTCAGCCCTGTTCTCAGGAAAGCACCACTTTATGATAGCCCCCTCCACAGACTGAAGTTCCTGAGAAATCAATCTCAGCTTCCTCAAAGACAGTGAAGGAGCAGACCAAGGGGCAGGGGAGAGGAAGTGACCTGCTGCTCCCAGCCCCAGCCCCTTATGGCCCTTTGCTTAACGATGCCATCATACCTGGTAGCATTACAACACTACTTTAATGTTAGTGCTGTGAAGGACTCAAATGGCATTGCCCGTCAGGAGCAGGGAATCCCTTGTCAATAGCTGTGTTAATCCCTACCTGTTTTATGAGTAACATAGGAGTGAACGATAGCCAGCGTTCCAGTCCATGGCACATTGTCATCTTTCTTTAACACCTATAAGCCCAGGAAACAATAAAAAGTTAGGACTCCACAAAGACACACATTAATGTTTTTCCTCCTCCAGCCTCACAGCTCTGCAGGACCAGATCTAGGGTCCTTGTCTCAGAATTTGCAAGCTGAAAAGTAATGACAGAATAATTTCAGTAGCCATCTCCACTGGGGCTTACTCCTTTACACATCACTATAAGCAGCACCACCAAACAGTGCGAAAAGGGGGTTACAAATCCTCTGTTCCTTCTTGCCGTGGCCAGAAGACATTCTTCAGCCCCTGACAAGCAGATCTCCACACTGTCAGGAGTGCTGTCTACTCAGCGTGGGAGAAGTTGCTGCTCCATATGAAAACATGACCGTGTGGATCTAATCCTGGGCTGCTCTGCTCTCTGCAGCTGCATGCTGGAACTTCCCCTTGACATTTTCAAAGGAACAGAACAGTGATCTCGATGCTAAACACAAAGAACTCTAAGGCACAAAATCTAAGCCTCCACTCTACAATTTAATGACACCGTACTGTTTTAGTAATTGTTCTCCTGTTCATGCAATCAGCATTATTCACAGCAACTAGACAAATTAGCATTTCTGACATGACTATGATCAATAGTTGTGTGTAATAAACACGATTTAAAGAAAAAGAAGTGTTCTCCTCACAGCTTTCAGATCCACTGGTGAACAGTGTCTCCTTCTGACACTGTCTCATCCGTAAGATTTACATTACTTGTCTGGCAACCCTACATGCTGGCAGCTTTATTGTAAAGAAGGGAAACAAAGGAAATGAAGAGACATTTTAAAAGGACAAATCTCAGCAGATGCGATTACAGGGAAGCCAAGGCACTCAGTGTCTGTTCTAACTCTAGGACGATGAAAAAAACAGAAACAAATGCTGCAAACTGTACTAAAAGCCCCTCAGTATTACTTTAGCTAATGTAGTCCCCTAAGCTGTGACCATAGGTTAGATTAGTTTAGTGGTACACAAATTTGAGGTTTCTCCCATTTTCTTTTCTTGGCATGCTATGCTCCATGTAGCTTACCTTCTGTTGGCACTTTGGACAGACCCAAACCCCCTTGGGGGCAGTTTTGAGGGGCGGGTCCAAGCAGTTGAGGTGATATGCTCTGGGACACGTGCCACAGGGCTGCAAGTTAATGCCACGCTTGCAAGCAGTGCAGTGTTCATCATGGTGGATCTCATTCTGCAAGAGAAGAGGAAGGATGGCTTGGATAAAGTCAGTCCATCAAGAGCTACTCTCTATACAGCATTCGAAGCCTCTGTTGCAGCAGACAGGCTCATTCAAAGACAAAATCTAACTGTCACAAGGACCCTGGTGAAAATAATGGTGTATGATAGCAACAAATACAAACAAAGAGCCAGAAGCAAGTTCCATAAATTGATAGAAGAATAAAAATCAACTAATCAAACACCGGAGGGAGTCGACTAATATAGCCAGCTTGTTGACGCAGGAATTATTTCTCTTGGGTTTGATAATGTGTCACTCCAGCACATGTATCACCACGCACAGCTGTATTCTGAAGCATGGGTCAAAGTCAGTATGTGGATCACTTGTCCTTCAAGTCCAAAGCAGAAGGAAGCAAGCAAGAAAACGTTTCTGGGGAAAAAGCACAGGTCCGTGCTTTAGGCCTGTTGCCTCAAAGAGGAGGCAGGAAAACAGTACGCTCGAGTACAACCTTTTGCTATGTACCCTCTTTTGTGAACTCTTCTAGAGGGCTCCTCTGCCCCTCTGCTCTCCCTGGCACCCGTTGTTCTCTGTTCAGACTTGCTCTGACAACCTCTCTCCAACAAGACTGCTTAGCACTTTGTCTGAAGCAATATATAAAATGAACTAAGACTCATCAACAAAAGTTACAATGTCATGTAGTAAATTGCTATGCTAATCTGGTGGCAACGTTAATTACTCTTTGGATAATTAAGTGCATTTTAATAAAGGAGATACTGATTTTGAAACTCTCATGGCTTGTGAAACATTATAAAAACCCTAGATTCTCCTAGTGCTTTTCCAGGAAGGAGAATAATAATTTGTACCTTTGTTAATTCCAAAAGCATATTTTCATTTTTAGGGATATTAATTATAATGTTTTATGATAGTTTTAGTCAGGCTTATATCTTGAATTCTAACTCAGTCCTGTCAAAAAACCGCTCTCCAAAATATTACTCCTTAGAAATTACCTGCTCAAAAAGTCTTAATTTTAACCCCAATGTAAAGAGATTTAATCCATACAAACTAGAATGGTTACTCATTTTTCTTAAAATTTTCATTAAACCCACAAATCTGGACTAGTAATTTCTCAGTCAGTGGATTCTACAAGGGGATTAAACTCAAGCCTTGCATATGAAAGCTCAAGAGTGTATCTCTTTGAAATTCTAACTTAGGGATTCAAAGATTTAGTTGACTGGGAGATGTTTCACACAAGCATTATGAAAGGCAAAGAGGATACTGCAATTTTGTACCTTGATAGAGGCTACAATAATCACAAGCAAGCAACGAATTACACTACACGCTGATGAGAAAGACACTGGTAATACACAAATTCTGCTACACATACCTTCCAGAATGGATCCTCATTTGCTAGCATATGAAAGAAGGGCAGAGAACAGATTAGTGGGAAATACATCCCTGCAGTGAATTCTAGTTCTCAGCTATGGGAGTAATTTTAGTCAAGCTGTGACACAGGAGATCAGGACATTGCCAAAATTAACGTGGGCAGGAAAGAATGCAACAGCAAGCAGTGGAGTTAGCATTTGAGATTTAAAAATCTACATTGCAGGAATCCCATGTCCAAAGGTCTGTTGCTAAACTGTCATAGTATGAGAAGCACATTCTATTTCAAATTTTCAGAAATTTTCATGCGGAGCTCCTCTCCACATGCCCATAGTAAAAAAATCTTTCTTAAGGACTTCAGCCTACTGGGTGATAAACAGTCTGGCCCTGAACCAGCAAGGCACTTAAGCAGGCGCTTAACTTGGAGTACAAAATTGGTGCCGCTGACTTACCGTTAAACGCATGTTTAAATGTTCAGCTGATTCATGGCCAGAATGGTCAGCTACTTGTGGGAGTGAGCTTTATGTTATTATCAACTCTTTATCATCAAACTACTCCCACCCAAAACGCCAAGATTTTCTGACCTTTTGATGAACTGAGTCTGTAGTGATTGCATTCACAGCCTGATAAGAACTATCAGAGCTCACCAGAAAGGAGGCCAAGCCTTTCATAAAAATATTTGTGAAATTCATCACACTTTGGTCCAAAAATAAAACGCCAGAAAATTTTAACAGCTTTATGGAGACTGCAGGGTGGGTTGTAATTTTTGCTGCTGATTTGTAAGAGGCAAGTGCACACTGTCCCAGTGACAAAGAGCTGATGGAGAGGCCTTTCCTTGGATTAAAGTAGAGACAATCAAACTGACATTTCTGTCCTTCTGTCCTTCTTCAGCTCCCTCTCTGATTACAGTGGGAATACAGCTGACCCAGTGTGATCCCTCATATACGGACCAACCTGGGAGCTGCTTCCTGCTCTTACACATTTGTTTTATACACTGAGGTATGCATACACGTGAAGATGCAGACACATTCAGACCTCACACACATGTAGAAAGAGGAACATAAGAATGAAGCAACAGCTTCACCTAACTTAGACCAAAGGCTATAAAGCCCCGGGTCCTCTGCTAACAGCATTCAGTGCTGCCACTCAGGCACAGCGTGCAGGCAGAGGGCAAACACAGAGGAAATCCTTCCACTCCAGAAGTACCCTTCCAGACTCTAGTGGTTTACGGGCTTCCCTATCCTGGAGTTTGCATCTTCATTTTTATGATGTAGACTTTTTTTTTCCCTAAATTTGTCTACTTTTCCCAGCAATTCTAGCATCCTTTGGCAATGAGTTCCATAAATAATCACAGACTTATCTGTAGATGTCACTTCATATACACAAATACACAGAGATCCACGCGATATGACACCACGATTACTCTGGGGATATAAATGTTATTCAGATAAACAGAGGCTTGATAATTGAAAAGTCTTTTCTACAAATGATACATGTCAGGGGATATGACCTCATTTCAGGTAAGACATTTTCAGATAAATGAATCCTGATTAATTGACATTTTGCTCAAATTTTACAAGAACTGTTCTCTTCTGTTTTTCTGGATATGACAGTTGTTTCCTGTGCTTCATAGGGGTTTTTTTAGCTTGTTTATTTTGCTTTTCAGCTCACTTTATAGTAAAAGTTTTAAACATTTTAAAATATGTCCACCTCTGCCTTCTAGCTGCTGAAAAATTAAACTGAAGACAATTTTTTTAAAGGAGCGTTTTATAAGAGAAGGAGCAGTCAGCTCTGCACTGAAGCTGGACAACTATACCACGGCAGTGCCAAGCTGTCTGGGACAGCATCTGTCTTCAGTTCAGAGCCTGCAGCTAGCACAACGGTGCCTGGTGCACATAGCTAACAAACCCCAACAGAGGTGGGGAGTTCTGCTACAAAGAAGTCCAGCTTTAAAATGTCAGAATATGCAGAATCCCAGCACACATTCTGGATGCTGGAAAAAACAAAGATACAGGACTCAAAGAGGAAATAACAATTAAGGGGAGAGCGCTGACTTCCAAGCAGTTCTGAGACAGCTGCATCACTGGAGCTCTGTCACTTGCCTACTTCCTTGCAAATAAAATGGGAAACACGTGGCAGAAAGAAGGTCAGAGAGATCAAACCCTAACTTAAATGAAATCCACCACCGGGCTAACAACACAGCTTGCTAACATTGTCATTCTTTCCTGTATTTTCCCATGTGTTTACATGGGAAAAACAAGTGCTATGATAAGACAAATAATGCATTGTAATTTTAATTTTGAAGATAAAACTAAGCCAGGAATAATGTTCTTTCCACTGGGGCTCACATGAGCCTGGGCTCCTGCTAAGAGGCATGCCATCATAGCTGTTTACCATGTAATAACCTCCCTTGTCCTCCGAGACCCTAGGCATTAGAGACATATGGTAAGTAGGCCAGTTGTTTGCATCTGGCACGTGAAGCTTTGAAGGCAGGGAGAAGCACTGCTGCATTTCGGCTGGTGATCCTGTGGCGCAGGCATTCAAGGCAGGGCCAGAAAGATCAATCTCAAGCACTAAACATAACACTCAACAAGGATATCAAGCAAACACTGAAAAACTGTCAAAACTTCATGTCTCCATTGAAATTAGCCCCGTAAATGCTCCTAATATTGAAATAATATTTGGCTTAGAAAAAGATCTGTCTTCGCTTACCTCTAATGCACCACAGTAGAGCCTAAGTTATAAAGGCAACATGAGGGCAAGGACATAATGACATTTTTTACTGGCTTTCTCTCCTCTTCTGAAATGCAACTCAAGCTTCTCGCTTTCTCTCTTAAAATCCTACATGGGCCTCATCTGAAGAATTAAACTGTACTCAGTGTTCTCTGTGTTTCATCTCCCACCTCCCAACTCTTTGTCTTCTCTGTATGTTGCACGTTTTTCCTGGAATGGGCTTCTTCACGTGAGCTAATCCTCATCATCCCCAAATGGCTCCTCTGAGTTGTTCATTCTCAAGGATTTTGCCATGAAATTTTCAGCATCTGAAGTTCTTATAAACACAAGATTGGAAGGCATCTTCAAGGCCATCAAATCAGATTTATGGCTCCAGCTCTTGGAGTCAGAAAAATTGTATGGTTTTCAGCCGTTGTTTTTAAAGCAAAAGGTACGGTAGCTTTCTAGCCTTGAGGATGAAGAACAGTTTGTTAAAGCTGATAAAAAGAGGCAAATGAAAAGCCCAGAATAGTACTTATTTTTTAAAACCCAATTTTTCAATATGTATTTTTAAATACTTGGGGTTGGCAACACTGCCTTCTTCAATCAGTCCTCTCACTGCATGGTGCTTACGATACTTGAGATTGGATTTTCCACTGATTGCAGAAACTTTGGATCCGTTTCTACACAATTTTGACCTTCAGCCGCATCCTTCAATTGTTTTTGCAAGAAAACCATCTATTTTCATTGCACACTAAAAAGTGCAGGGACCTTACACAAAGTAATGCTCTGTGGTACCCTATCAGTAATTCACATGAAATCCTACTAATAAATATTTAACATGTCATTAGAATAGTAGTATATTCATTTAAAAACACACTTACCTCTTGTTGAAAGGAACAAGGGGTTATTCAAATAATTTGATGCAAGGCGTTTCCGCTACAAGGGAAAAGAAACCAACCACGGTGTCATTGAAAAGTGCTCTGGCTCTCTTACCATTTCATATGAACAGTCTCCGCAAACTTCCCTCATACATAACCAGCTATCCAGAAGCCAGTTCTGTGACTTAGAATATTCATTGCTAACTCCTGAGACAGTCATACAAACAGTTGCATTATTTACCTTTCTAACAAGTTTTTCACAGAGCAGTTGGATGTGCATTAGATTTTATTAACAAGAGAGAAATGCAAATTGCAAATGTTACTGATTGGGTTGCGGGGTATGTTACAGAGGCCCGTAAGAGCAAGGCAACGGTAACCCCAAGCCTAGAAGATAAACAACGCCCTCAAGGGAAAAACAGTGTAATAAATTGTTGCTGTAAGATGACATCTTTTTTGCCTATATAGAAATGATGATGGACTTCCCACCTGCAGAAAAACATCGCTACCTTCTGTGACACTTGCCTACTGTTCGTAGGAACGTATTTCATTTGCAAGCAATGTATTAGGGCCTAAGCAAAATATTTCTCTTTCAGAAGTCAGTATGTATGACCTCTAGGAGCTGGCAGTGATTTCAATCTGCTGAGGTCACCAAAGATTTTCAAACTTACAAACACAGACCACTGGAAACCTGACTGAGATACTTAACTAATTAAATGCAGCCCATCACCAACTTGTCAGGTGGTAAAAGCTGTTGGTCAATAGCAAGCCAGGCTTCGTTAACAGTCTGTATAAGCCCTAATTGTTTCTCTGAGCCACCCAATACTTGTACAGCAGGACTGGAAACTGTACCATTTTCCTCCATTAGATGTTGTTAGACTCTGCTTGAAGGAAAATTAGAGGGCTTTTGCTAATAAATGATATATTCCGTGGTGAGAAAACTGTTCTCCTATACACTGGTGCCTGCTGGTCTGTTAATGAATTTTGAATAGATGCTTCTTCCTTCAAAAAATACCCAGCCTGAAACTTAACCATTTCCTATGCAAAAAAAAAATTAAAAAAACCCAAACCAAACCAAAAGAAAAAAAAAGCTACTGAGGGTGGGAAAATAGAATGGTATCTCAATTTGTTTGAAAGAAAAAAGCTTTGAAAAGAAAAAGCACAGCATTCAAGTCAAAACATAAGACCGTGATCACATTTTTGTAATCAAGGAAGTTAGCATCACCACCACAGATGCTGAGCTCCTGCCGTTTTGAGGGGCGTTGGCAAATAAAAAGTCTAATTTATATGCAATTTCAATTTAAACAATCATGAATTAAAGATCATTCAGTAGACTAACCGTAAATTAAACTGCACCAAAATGCCTGAAATGCCACAAAATACCTCAACTCACTGATTAGCAAATCAATCTGAGCAGCTAATTGATCAGAGAAAAACCATCTGCCTTCATTTTACTTGAACAGCATTCCCCATGGTCAGTACTTAATGACAGCTCCTAATGAGGACACAGCTGATCAGCCACAGGACTCTTTCACAGACATTCCTTTATTCACACCATCTTTCACTTCAGGATATGCTTCTGAGAATAGACATAATGAGAAGTATGAACTAGGGGTGCAGCAGACCTCCTCCATCACCTCCTCTATCCCTGCTCCAAGATAATTGAGTTTCCCACAAACACTGATCAGACTACAGCCACAAATCTCGGCTGCAAGTATTTTAATAAACTCATCAGGACAAAAAGGTCTAAGAGAAGACACTACAAATATAATGCTAGCAAGGCTAAGGTTCCTACTGTGTTAAATACCGGACGTATGGACAGCAGTATTTGCTCTGAAGAGGTTGTTAGAGAAAAGCTGAGGAGTTCTGAAGAATTCAAATGCCCATTGCTGCTCTGGAGTACAGAAATCTCCAATACTTGGAAAAAAAAGAACAATCAAGCCACTAAGCAGCTTGACTACAGTGGTGAGTTTCTTCTTAGCCTCATCTGTCTGCTGTTTGCCAACAAACACAGAAATCTGAAATGTTGGCATACCAAAAATTCTGCATTGCTTGTACTTAAATAAAGAAAAATCGCTTTCTTTAGGCTTTAAGAACACAGAAGATAGACAAATCTTGCTTAAATGGAGAGCTGGCTGCAAATCAGTTTCATTCCTGTAGGAAGTCCAAATAGTTTCCCAAACTGTGGTGAAATTTTAAAGGTGGAATTTTAGTAAGTTGAATAAATGCATATATGTCAGTTCAGAAACAAAGAAAAAAAACAATTTCACAAAAAGTTCAGTCTATTTACATGCTGCTTTTAAACCATGTTTGCAGTCCAATATCACGTAGGACCAAATTTTGCTACTACTATAAGTGTAACAGCATAAGTGTAACAGAAAACAGAGGTTATCCAGAGCATTTTATTTTTAATTATGCATTATTATATTTATTATGCAGGCTTCCATACCCCCTGCAGAGCACACTGATTTTTAAACCAACACATCCCTTTCATGAATGTCACTAATAAAAAAAGCAAAGTTCTCCATTTATTATTTGACACGTAGGAAAAGAAGTAGCAATGCAAGTTTGAACATAACGCAGCACTTCTGTTCTTCAGTTCTGACCTAAAGGGACAGTCTGCATGGGTGAAAGAGTAATTAGGTCCCACATTAATTTAGTCCTTTGGGCCTTTATTAAAACTAAGACGAATTCTAGTTTGAAGCAAGTGATGTTGTGGGGTGAAAACCTGTTGCTTAGCTACTGAGATGAGACCTTTTCTTTCTTTTCCACATCAATATCTCCTTACAAGTAAATGTGTGGTTCTGCATTCATATATACTTTTGTAATAAGAAGCACTTAAACCTTTTATTGACATGAAACAGAACTGTGGTAAAAAAAGTGAATGATAAAGTACCTCTGTTTCCAAGAGTCCACTGTAGGCTGGATTTGCTGTGCTTCTTCTCTTTCTTTCCTGACGCTTGCTCTGGATTTCTGTAACCATGGAAAGAAACATGAATTGTGCGTTTCTCATTCATCAGGGAAAAATGTAGATCTAACTTGTTAAGCAAGATGCTCTTACCCTCAACCCCCTGGGCTTTGTGTTCAGTTCCAGTTTCTAAAGTATAATTGGGTTGCATCAGCATTGATATTTGCTGCAGTTCAAGGTTTGACTATTAATAAGCTCTTCCTTGTAGGATTCAGAACACAGGATATTTTTATGTTTTCCATCCTTCAAGGTGGACTTCTGCTGCCCTACAGGATTTTTATTATGATCCCTTCAGACACATATTCAGCAAGCATCAACAGAGAGCTTTCAAAATACCATCAATGTCTGCTAGTAACAAAAATGAAGCATTTAAAGCAGTTAAGCCTTGTAATTCATATCAGATGAAAGCATAGAGATCCTTTTAAATTTAATTTACATTACTTTTCCTCTGCAGCGGTTAGAAAAAGCACGGTCAGAATGGCACGGCTAGATTCAGTTCTAACTAGGGCGTGATGATTTATCCATCCAAAAATATATAACTGCACAACCCTGAGCATGCAAAATGTCCTTATGAGCCGTAAATGTATTTGTGTCACTGGAAACAGCAGCACAAAGGTAGGCTCATTGAATTGCAGTCCTGTTCGGAAAAGGGGGAAACACAAGCGATCTCCCTTCCACTAAGTGGTAACACCTATTCAAGATGGTACTTGCTGAGGACTGCATTTAGCAACAATTAGCCATGTGCATACTCCTGTAAAACACACACAGAAAGAGTGAGCAGATTCATCAACCACTGAAATCTGGAGGTTTAATGATAATTTTATCTGAGCTAGGATTTCATTTCCGTCATATGGAATTTCTTTTTCCAGCTCTTGACGTCAGTTCAGAATGGTAAGATTATTACAACCATGTATTTTAGAGCCTACTTTTTGTTTTGATAAGAAAGTAAGAGAAGACATACTTTAGCAAGGAGAGCCACCCAGCATCCATCCCATGACATGAAGTGTGCACAGCTGGGCTGATGCTCTATTCCCAAATGTTTCCTACATGAATACTGGAAGGCAAAGTTTAGATTCTGCACTGAGGTGCCAGAGGGACCTTGTTAGTCTAAACACCCCCACGATGGTGATATCTCCATTCTGGCTTGCTCTAAGTAAATCTCTCAGAACAAGAGGAACTGGCAGGAGCACTAGCTCTTCAGCCCAGAGGACCAGGAGCACACCCAACAGAAACTCAGGGCACCATCTGGTTCTGCAGAAGGTCTGGCATCTTTCATCTATGCCTGAGCTAAAGAGGTCTATCTCAGAACATCCTCAGCACCAGAAAATGGCCTTCATGGTATTGAGCACTATCTCCCACTTGCAATCCAACAGTAAGATACAGTCCAGCTTTCAGGATGTTTACGATACATGGGAATTGTATTCCCAACATATAGTTCTGATTTCCAGGCACCCTTTCCAAATGTTGATCACTTCCCCACAGAGTAAAAGGGGCCACATACCACTTCAAGCGTTGGTAGAGTAAACGGTGTTAGTACTGTTGGTCATGTCAAGGACACGGTGTCCCTAGAGAGGAAGCCAACACTTTGCATGGCTTTTGTACTGGCCTGCATTCCAAGATACTGATTTGAAACTTCATTCACAAAAGACTATTGGCTAAGCTGCCACTCTTGGACTGATGGATGTATCAGGAGGAAACTGCATAGACAAGAAAAACAGAAGAACAACTGCTTGCATATTCTGGCTGGGTTTTCCCACTGGCAGAGGAACATGTCGCCTCTCACGCTCAGAAGGTGTCTTCTCCTAGGGCAATTCAAAGAGTACAGGCATGTCTGTATTCACAGTCTGACATGAGCTAGACATATGCTGCCATGTGACTCAGACAGCTATACAGAATCTCACTACCAAGAGACGTGCGATCCGAGGCTGCATGGAGACGTGCAATAAACGCCACGGCTGCAACCACTGCCAGCATCTTGTTAACATCCTTGGCGCTACACAGACTCCAAACCGGAGGATCTTGTATGGGTAACAGTTCTGTCCCACTGTTAAAGTATTTCCTATGAAACACTCGTCTGGCTATGCTGAAATCTCCGTCCTGAAGCTTCCAGACCCTTTGGCATCCTCTAAGGGGAATCAGGCGGCAGCAGCAGGGTAAGTGCTAGACACGGATCCAGTAGCCTGCCACAGAGCCACCAGAAGAGATGGTTGTTCTTGACGTCAGCATCAGTTCTTGTAAGGGGAATGCTGTCAAGGCCAAAAGGTGACAGAGATGTCACAACAGAGGAACCACATGCCTTGATGCTGGCAAAGAAATGGAGGAAGCAGCTGCCCGCTGACTCTTCACTTTGGTCTCAAGAGCGCAAGCTGGAGCCGTGGTTCCTGCAGCCAGGCTCAGTAACCCACGCTGCGTGGTCAGTGAATCCAGGGCTTGCAGTGCCTTGGCACCCTCGTGGCAGCGTAGGGAAAAAGCTGGATTTAGGGCGGCCCAGGCTTAGTCTTTCAGAAGCGGCCACAGGGATACAAGATTGTGACTTTTCACTGGCCCGGAAAAAGAAACAAAGAATTCGACACAGCAGAGCTTTCTGTGTCCGTAATTGGGCCGAGTGTCTTCACAAGAGGACTCTGATGGATCTGTAGCTCTCTGCCCTTCTGGGTCCCAGGTTCAAGAGAGCATTTCTTCGGTACATGCTCTCACCAAGGCAACAGAAATACTTGATGGAGTCTGACTGACACATGTGGTAGATACCTGGAATGCAGCTTTGGAAGTGGCATCGCTATGGTACAGAGGTAAAAGCTGGCTGGGGGAAAAAGTAATAGCAGTGGGAATGGGGGGGCGGGGGAGAGCACAAAGGCAGCACTTTATTTATGGAAACTGTGAACAAAAAGTATCCATGCTTGTAATATAAGGAATATGTACATCTAAGAGTGTATCTTGTCAGTAAGCACACCAAGATAGAACAAAAGCATACGCTGGTATACTATCTTTCGTTACTTGTTACTTCTGCTGAAAAGTATTGTGTATGTTTAAAACAGGGCTTACTAAGGTAAAAATAAATAATTTAACTGATTAAAGCATTCCAGTAACTTAGATGGAAATGTTTCAGGGTTTTTATTTTTCTACAGTAAAACAAGATGTGCATGTTTAGAATGACCTGAACTAAAGAATTCTTTTAAAGTTTTGCCTTCTACTTTTTTTTTTTTTTACACAATGGTAATGCTAAAACATGTTCTAACAGTCTAGAGAAACAGATTTTGTATGTTACAACCATGCACTGCATCACTGAATTGGGCTATCTAATTCCTTAGTTTATTAATTAAAAAAATACAACCCAAACAGAAAGAAAACCCTCTAAACTGTGATTCATTTGACAGAGATGAATAAATTTGAAGATAGCTTTATGTTGGAGGCAAAGCTTCAATGAGCTGCTGCCTTCATCAATAAACACTCTGTACAGTCATTCTATGAGGCCCGTAATGACAACTTATCTCCAGGGAAAGCCGTGCCTTGCAGAATGTCGGTCAATGGAAGCGGCTGTGTTCATTTACTGGTAAAGGCCTCAAAAGGTGCCTCACACTCGGGCTCTGCAGAACAGAGCTCTTTTCCCAGTAAGGGGAAGGATGCCTCTCTGGACATTAGGTGGAAAGGCTGCTAGGCTGATAAAGAAATCCGTATAGAAGTGCATCATAGCCCTTCACCACAAAATTAATGAATAAAATGAAGCAAAGCAGTAACACTGCGAATTAATGATACTGAGTGAATAAGCTTTTAATGACCCAATCTTGATACAGTTTAATTCCAAAAATGTGAAATTGAGAAATACATTAGAAATACTAAAACAAACTGAACTGTGTAATGACCACTGCTTCCTGACAAATAGCAATGGCTGATAACCATAAATATGACACAGCACTAAAATAATAACCTTTAGCATGTGAAAGCTATAAGGGTATTTTTGACAGTTGTAATCACCAATACTCATGAAGAAATACCCTTTCCGTAGTAAATAGCTCTTGGTGGGAGCCATTTATTTAAAGCTAGTAGGAATATAAAAAGTGAATTTGTCTGAAAGAATTGATTCTGCAGGATTAGTATTGTAGAAGTTAGGTTCAAAATGTGCGTCTCCGCACTTACTGTAGAACAAACAGAGCAGAGCGGTACTTGGCGTTTTGAACATAAGCATTAAATCCACATAAACAATTTATTAGTTCCAATAAAATCAAAGGGTAAAGAATCATTCAAAATGAAGTTCTCTCTGTTGTAAGCATAATTTGCACTTCAGCATAATTTCAAATGTTGTCCTATTTTCCTTAGACAAAGAAAACAAGAACCAGTCATCATTTGCAGTTTTTGGATTATAAATCTTCTCCCAAAATTGCTGTAGCTTTTTAATTTCCGTTTCAATCCATTACCATTAAAGGATTAAAAAGGCTGATGGCTTAAAGTTTCTTTAAACTGCTTTCAAATTCTCAGTCACTGGGACATTAAATGATTTTCTAAAATGCAAATTTAAAGAGGAAAGACACTGAAAAAAAGGCAACAAAACCCACAGAAAACCTGCTGCATTGAGGAGAGCTTACACTGAAGCTGCTATTTTCTCCCTAATTCATAACATCTCTTAAAACCAAGGAACAGAAGCACAGGGAATCTTACTAAAAAGAAATCAAGCCGTAAAATGGTAGATATCTCTTGAGTCAGCAAGGTATCTAAGCTTGTGCCTAACTCTAAAGCACATAAAACTTAAGCTCGGTGCACTGGAAATTCCTAAGTATTTTGCTGACGATGGTCCATGGGATGGGTGGTAAATGTCAATTACCATTAACGTGTTTTGTGATCAAGAGTCATTGTCAGCTGACACAGAGAACAGATTTTTCTTCTTATACTGGTGGAATCACCCCAACTTGTATTAGCTGAGCATGTAACTAAAACACATCAAGCCGTAGACTTTTTCCTAAAAATAGCTGTACCTTCTCTGTCCATGAGAGCTAACCCATTCTGCCAAGAACCAGACACTATACGATACTGCATTTAGTTTATGTGCAATATTTGTTTGAATTCATATTCAGAAGCCTAGGAAGGCATGCTAGCAGCTCTTGCACAAAAGCAGGATCAGACTGGAAGTTTAGTTTTGGCCAAATGGGGGGAAATGGAGGGAAGGAAGTCTTTGTGAGAAGTAGTTTTCTAATTTGCTTAAAATCTTATAAAACAAATACCAGATTTTCACCACTATTTTACACATTATTCTGTGGAACTCTAGAGATGACAGATGATTAACTCAAAAAATGAAAGTCCATCCATCTCACATGGGGAAAGAGGAGAGGGCATGCTTGCTATAGAAGATCTGGGTAAACATCTTTGAACCTCGCTAATTCTTCAACAAGATCCGTGCTGGTCAGAGCCTTTGCAGGCTTTTTGCTTCACTATCTTCCTCCAGTTGCTAACATCCTTTAAAGGACCGTGATGTCTGTGTGAGCCCAAATGCCAGCTTAAGCCACACCTGCTGGTGCTGGCTCCAGAGCCAGTTCTCATGCCCCTTGAGCTGTGCAATGGGACGGGAGGCAGAGCAAAGCAAGGTCGCCCATTATTTTGAGGCTGAAAAGCACAATTGTGCATAGGTAACATTTCACCTGATTTTTCATTGCTCTTCAGAGGACAGAATCACCAATTCCTCTTGGCTGCAGAGCAGAGCAAAGATTTCACTCAAGAACTGAACTGTAAAACAACATATGCCGTCTTACCTTCCAAATGTTCTGTTGTAACCAGTCCTAACGCTACCATGAAGGCGATTTTCTAAGGAAAAAATGAACAGGGGTTAGATTTTCTACTACAACAACCACGGTAGAAGTAAGTAAATAAATAAATCCAGCATTGACAGAATAAACCCGGTAAAGGTCTTTTAGAAATGTATCTTATTTGAATGCACAGTAATATGAAGAACTTAAACTGAAGATTTGCTTCAGATGTGCCTGGTCAGTCACGTCTTACTTGTATGACTATATGAACTTCAGCAGTTCAGAGACTTATGAAGCCAGTGCTGTATGACTACTGATTTGATACAGTGCATGATCAAAATTCAGTCAATTCAATCAATTCAATTTCATATTGCTGGCTTCGTTGTTACTCCACACTTTAGAGAAGCAGTTGTGTATTATTATTACTGTCTGGGCACAGCACTGCTTTATGGGATGTGAGCAAGCTGTATGAAGCAAAACAAGGTATGATACACTTCTGCTGAACTTTACAGCACTAAACAAGACATCTGAAGCATACTGAAGGTCCCTTCCTCCCAAAAAAAACTTTCAGAAATTTCTCTTCCCAAGTTACAGAAAGAATATCACGTGTGTGAATTACGAAGAGGTACATCCAACATTTTCCCTCAATAGAGAGTGAACAAACGTCTCCCACTGACACCGGTGAACTCATTTTGCAGTGAGGAATCTGATCTAAAATATTACTTGGAACTCTTGCACACTATATATGCACAAAACACATCTTCATATTAACAAATCTCCATGCTGATGCAGTCATAGGGCAAGTACTAGAGCAGATTCTAAATTTTCTGTCAGTGATTTTTCACTGGGAAATTTTTCCTTGTGGAAGAAGTTTTGCTGAAGCTTTTATTCCATCTATTTGATGGAAAGCTGAAATTCTGCTGTATTGTTCCAAGCCCAAACTGAACTGAACTCCTTGGTTTCGAGTCACATCTGTGGTACTGTGGGGCCTCGGGGATCTCGTCCTCTTTCTGCTGTGCTGAACAATCCTGTTGGATCATGTTACCCAAGTGGCATTTTCACGAGGTGCAGTTCCACAGGACAGACAATCTGACTACGGAACCCAAGCTATTAGGAAATCCAAGCAAGCAAAGCCCACAGTCCAACTCTGATAAAGTATCCAAAGACCACAGGAAGATGCAACTACCATACTCAGCTAAAATAAAATGTGTAGATTCAGGTCAAACTAAAACACATTGTTTAAGCCGTAGAAGGTCAAAACATTGTTTTAATCAAAGAAGTGTCAGGAGAACATGTTTCAACACTTCTAAGTCAAAATTAGTTTGACGTTTTGTGAAAAGCCTGATGATTCAACTTTTCATTTCAGTTGAGAATAAAATCAACTAGTAAGTCGCCAGAACTACCATTTCCTTTGCAATTCTGACTTTCACACAGTGAAATCGTGAAAGCAAGCATATGCTCATGCTGTAGATGAAAAGATCTAGCCGTGGGGCAGGTTCATCAAAATCTGAGTGTCAGGATTGGACATCTATACCCCTCTTCTATCTGTGAAAATATCTTTGTCAAACTGATGAACTAACAACCTCGTAAGACAGGAATATTTTCTTTCCACAATCTCCTAGTATGTAACTCTCCTTGTAGATTAAAAAATGGTGACGTAGATTCTCCTCACTGGCAATTTAGATATATTCATGCTATATTTCTGCCTTCCCTAACGGCGGTAATGACAAGCACATGTGTTCATTTGCATGTCAGGCCTTGATTTCAATAATGTTCACTCCTTATACGTCTAAAACACCAGCTAGACACAGTGGGGGCTCCACACCTGAAGAGAAAGATGAATACTTGATCCGAGATCCACTGTGCAGATCTGAGAAGAAAATTAGTCCACTGAGTAGAACTACAAGCTTCACCTCACCCCCACCAAAAGTAACTTTGTGGCAGGATACGTCTCGGCGCTCTGAGCAGAAGTAATAACATTTGGGTACGGAATCAGAAAGCGGGAACAGTTAACGTGCGATTGTATTTTCCCAGGGGCGGGCAGAACGCCTGCATTACCCAAAGATTAAAGCGTAGGGGGAACACACATTTTCTGACATCTAAACTGAAATTATTTGAGTACTGGAATGCTTGCTAAACTATTTCCTCTCTTCATGCTAAAATTATTTGAATACATATCTAATTAAATGTAATGACAGCATCCTTGCTTAACATATGAAGAGCCTTCATAAATGGACTTGATAATTATCTCACTATTAAACACAGGAAGGGTTAGCTTTTATAGATATTTGAAAGATGGTTCCTTTTAAAAAAGTCCCAGTAGAAGCTGTATTCTTTTTAACAAGCTTATTAGAATAACAGCATATTTGGTTTTATGGGTTTTGCAATATCACACTCGTGTAGCTCGTTGGATTCAACTCAAAATACTACTTCCGTTGCAATGCTTTTCTTTCAAATACCACAGAGTCTGTTGTTTCTCCTCTGTGCAGGAATCCACAAATCCGAGGCTTCAGTTCCTTCAGATTTTCAAGCCAGGCCTAACATCAGCGTTTAATTCATGATTGTAGCGTGTCTCTCTTGTCCTTCTTAGGTGGGATTAAAAACACTGTTAGCTAAATAACCAGCATTTATGGCAGTAATTTTTCTTTTAAACAAAAAACTGCTAGAATGTCCTGGAAAATGTTGACAGAAATATAAAAATTTACTAAGGCAAGATTTTTAAAAAGTGAAAAGCTTTGGGCAGAATTCTGTTTCTTCTGTGCTGAAGTCAGGTCCTTCTAAGAAAAAAACAAAACCTCCAAAACCCCAAACCAAACCCCCAGGCACTTGCCTCCCGGAGGAGCAGCTCCCTTGCATAACTCCTTCGTTTCTTTGCAGGAGTCATTCTGGTGGGAGAGGGCCCATCACTAGACGGGCAGTTACGACCTCCGCCCCCAGCAGAGCCCCGCTGACAGCAGGGAGCAGGCGGCCCACTCCTCCAGACCCTCCTCAGCCCCAGGGGGACTGAGCCCTCGGGGCTCATACCCCAGGAGAGGGCTCTGACCACTGGACACCCTGGGTGGCAGAGACCCTCCATCCTGCTCATGGGAAAGCCACTCCGCAGCCAGGCGTCCGGCATCCCGCCTGCAACACAGCGGAGGCAAGGAGCTTTGCTTGAGTCTAATGATGACGTACTTGGGAAAGGAGAAATCTTCGGCTTAGGCAAAAAGCATACATATTGCAGGGGGCTGTGTCCAGGACCGGCTTTACGGCTTCCCAGCAGAATGACGGAGCCAGGAAAAAAAGACAGTAATTATCCTCAGCCTTTTCTGTTCATTAAGGTACGCTCAGTAACTGCATATGGGATTCCTGGCTACTGGTAAGTCTGGTGATTGCCGGTTTATTTGCTTTCAATTTTCAATTTAATTTGTTAAATCCCAGTCTGTCATGACTAACATTTATGTAGAGCCATATTGGAGCTCCTCCCTCTGTTTTGTGCTTTGAAGATAAATAAAGGTGTGGAGAGAAGTGCCTAGAGTGCTTATTTTCTTTTTAAAAATATCATGGTATCTTTGTTACTCTTTGCCTTAAATTTAATCATCTGTTTAAAAGCCATGAGTGCTTTTAGAAATGCGTAGTATGTCTTTTCATGAAGCAAACCAAAGATTTTTACAAAGCCATTTCATTTTGTAATTACATGTTCTATTTATGTCATTACATGTATTTACACTAATTATGCTGTTAGTTCTAATTACACTAATTGCATAAATACATGATAATCAACTAAAGTTTACTTTCAAAGAACAAAAGAAATTAACTCTAGACCTACATATTTACAACCATGAAACAAATCTATGAAAAGAACCGTCATACTTAAGGGCATAGCTTCAGCAACCTACCCAGAATATTGTGCCTGCCGAGACCTCCAGTACACATGGTAGGAACAATGTTCTTGGTTACAGAAAAGGTAGTCAGGATATTCTAGTTAGCAATTTAATGAAAAGCTCATTAAAATTATGAATGCTATACCAAAAAGTGTGCCCAGTCCCATGGTCTCTTCCTGCATCTCTCTGGAAGATTTTTGCTCAGTGTCCTGGTTTCAGCTGGGATAGAGTTAATTCTCTTCCTAGTAGCCGGTACAGCGCTGTGTTTTGGGTTTAGGATGAGAAGAATGTTGGTAACACCCTGATGTTTTCAGTTTTTGCTCAGTCGTGTTTAGACTCAGTCAAGGACTTTTCAGCTTCTCCTGCCCAGCCAGCAAGAAGGCTG
>JAVKLA010000024.1:2125784-2144881 GCA_034782735.1 Sagittarius serpentarius
GCCAGGACAGCTGACCCAAACTGGCCAGAGGGGTATGCCATACCATGGGACGTCATGCCCAGTATATAAACTGGGGGATTTGGCCTGGGGGGCACCACGGCACACATCGGCTTGGGGATTGGCTGGGCATCCATCAGCAGGTGGTGAGCAATTTTATTGTGCATCACTTGTTTTAGGTAATAATAATAATAATAATAATAATAATAATAATAATAATTATTATTATTATTATTATTATTTGGTGGTGGTGGTGGTTTTGTTGTTGTTGGGTTTGTTGTTGTTGTTATTATCTTTGCTTCCTTTTCTGTCCTATTAAACTGTCTATCTCAACCCACAAGTTCTACTTTTTTTTCCCATTTCTCTCCCCCATCCCACTGCGGGGGGGTGGGGGGGCAGTGAGCGAGCGGCTACGTGGTGCTTAATTGCCAGCTGGTGTTAAACCACAACAATTTTATTTCCACAGAGATAAGTTACAGGCAAAGAAAAATGGATGTTTTTTCTAGCATTCTGTTTTTAAGCAGGATCTACTAGCCTTTCTGCCCATAAGGTGCTACACAATAAATAATCTTTCAGAAATATGTCCCTAAACAAAACCAGATCCTACAGTCCCATCATTCAGTAGCAATGAAGATTCATATAAGGGTCAGATTTTAAACCTGGGAGGTTTCCTAAGTGTAGTTCTGCAGAGCTTCTGCATAAAGCTGTGATATTCTAGACTAAAAGCCACTATTTATCCTTAACATTGTTTTAACTATGTGAACCTCTTAAAACGGTAAAACAAATGACCACCCACATGCCTCAAGTAACATTATAAATTTATATTGTAATAATCCTTTTAAAGCTACAGCTCCAAGGATGCTTTCGTGCCACACATTATTAGACTAGTAAGGTTAAGATTTTACATGACCTGAGCATTTCCACAATAGAAGTAGATTCAGTTTGTATAAATTCTCAAATTGCCTCAAAAGTACACACAATCTAATGTGAATACATCTAGTCAAAAACCAAAATGCCTTTTAAAGAGAGACCACATTTCTACAAGGACTTCTGATTTATATTTTTAGTTTACACTGCAAATGTAGTTCATGAAAGAGATTTAATCCTATAACCTGCCTTCTACTTTCTTACTCAAACTGAAGGATTTTAAGGTATTCCAGACTAGAAAGAATCTGTGTACGTGTGGGAAGACATGTACACAGCAAATGCAAGAAACAGTATTGTTAAATACAATCTAAAAATTGCAAGATTCGTTACAAAGAAGATGTAAAAGCTCAGCTTACAGAAGAAATGTTAATTCAACCTCATACTCAGCCTGTAAACCCGATGTTATATATTTGATAACATAAAAAAAAACCATCTTTAGCTTGTATACAGCCACACCCATGCAAGGTGCCTAGATTATTGAGACCTACTTCTCTTAACATTTTGTGACACTGGAAGGTTTGAATGACGCAAACGAAATTTGTCAGAGCACCTCACTGGCAGGGAAATCACCCCGACAGCAGTGATTGGGTACAGAGATGACCAGCTGGCAGAACGATGAGCACAAATGCAGTTAATTATGTATGCACACAGAAAAATGTTTAGAATTGGCCCCCGTAACTTAACCATACTGTAGCTCACTTCTTAAAAAAAAAAAAAAAGAAGTAAAGATCACCTCTGGATTTTCCTCCTTTTTCTTTTTGGTAGCAGGGGGTCCCTGAGCTGACTCTTCAGGAGGTTTCTTTGTCTCCACTTTACTTTCTGTCTGGGTTTGGACTTGAGGCTGAATAATGATAACCTAAAAGACAACGTACAAACAAAAGAAGAGAATTCACTATGTGAAACTGTTTTTTTTTGCCTGAAACCTTTGATTCTTCTTTGAAGGGTTACTTGATACCCCTACAAACAACAAATGCAAATCACAAGCCGAAAAATATAAAACTGGATACCTAGGTTAGGCTTCTAATTCCATACTTAAGTTTCTAAATATTAAATTTTATTGGTGCATTATAAACTTACTGCAGCCTAAGGGAGCCACTTGATCAGTGCCTCTGAAAATTAGGACACTTTCTATTTAGAGGACTTCTGAGGCTGACTCAGCAGCCTAGCTTTAGCACTCGTGTTGTCAGTGATTTTAAGGTCTTTCCTTTGATTTTATTTTGCATACAGGTAGAAGAGATAGGATTACTACATATTCAAAACCACAGTCTGATCTCAGTCATACCAGTGTTATTTCAGAGCAAGTACATGTGGATGGAAAGGAAGATACTCCTCAGTACTACTCAGGTAACTGAGATGAGAGTTCAGCCCTCAGCATTTATGTGTTATGAACAGCGGATGTCTAGTTTTGCATAAACAAAACAAACTATATGTATTTTAACTTAAATTAATTCTGGTTTAGAACCTATAGGAATTACTACACAGATCTCTTATACATGCATATATGTTAGTATATCCAGCTGCTTGTATTTGAACCACCACACGAAGATTTACACAGTGCAGATGGATAACATTATCTCAGAAGCTATTAAATTAAAAGGAAGGAAGGACAATTTCTGACCACAGAACTACACATGTGACTTTATACCCATAACCAAAGCTTCATGAAGGACTGTGGAAGACCTTCCCAAGCTCACCTTCTTGATGAAGGTTATTGGATTTGAATGCTGGGCCTTCCCCATCTAGTTCATCACTAGCTTTCAATCAATGTTATTTAATTGTTAGATACTTTTTCCCAACTCAGTCACTCTAGAAATTTCAAGAGCATAAAAAAGGATGGTTTTCTTATCCAGCAGCCAGTTTAAGAAAGAGAAAAATAAATTATGTTAGAGAAGTAAGGAAGAGATGCCTGCTTTTATTTACCTTGAAAGTCATCCTACATCCTGAATTCTTTTTTAGCACTGTATGAGAACCTGCTCTGCCAACAAGACCCAAAGTAGCAGGATCCCAGTAGCAAATTACAGTGAATGTCTGCTGGGTACATTGGTAGCCTTTACTGAATCTGTTTCTGGTAGAAGAGTGGTGAAGATCTTGCATTTCAAAGCCAAACAGCAGTACAAAGAGGAAACAAGTAATTCATAACTTGATTTTTTCCTACTGATGCATCTGCTGATCAGTTTTGAAACCCTGAGCTCTCATTTCATTTGGTCTTCCCCTGAAAGTGTAGAAGGGAATGCCTGATTATTTGATATAGTCCCCCGGGGTCAGTCGGTATAAATAGTATCATGGTATTATTGAAGAGGGAGTCCATAGGAAATTTGAGCCTGCACAGAATTCAGGGATATTATTAGTGAGGACTCGTTTAAGGAAATGGAAGATCATATGGTCCCATTAATGTCAGGCTACATAATGATGCATTTTGTTCCCACAAAAAAATATGCTTGTACACAGATAAATGTCTACTAGAGTCCATGAGTCCCCTTAAGAATTTTCCCATTCCTTTCTGATTATTTTCTTCAAAAGGAACCACTGACACTACTCTGCACAGGGCTGTGCACTCCCAGGGGAATATTCTGCTTACATCTGCAATGTAATTCCTGTGTTTGATAACCAAAAAAAAAACCGCCACGAAAAGCAGAACCTACCTTGCTGTCGGCACTAATGAGGAGTGGTTGCACTTTAATGCTATCGTTGACCACAGAGACAGTCGCGCTGGTGCTGATAGGAGTTGCATTGTTGGGGGAGGTGGAAATGATGGCGTACGCCACACCTGCACTGCTCAGAGGTGATGAAATAGCTGTAGACTCGGTGACACTTTGTGACTGGCTGTTAGGCGTCTGTACATGGCTGACGGTGTTATTGGCAGTCGGGAGGGCAGGGCTGGGGTTTTTGATGCTGACTACGGTTGCCTTCTGGAAGGTAGGAGGCTGCCTGGAAGGTTGGTCTCTGCACGGGGAGATAGGGAGGCTGTCTGGAATCAGGGTCTTTGGCCTAACCTACAAACAGAGAGTTAGACCTTATTAGGCACAGCCTCACACCATAACGAAGAAACGCTGCATACATGCACTCTCCCAGTAGAATCTCTAATTGCATTAACCATGGAACAGGAGCATCTAGAAAAACATACTGTAGAGACTCAAAGTAGCCAGCCATTCATTTACTTGTAGATATATTCCCAGCACTCCTCAGCTGGGTCATTTTGGAGTCCTTAACTCATTGCAATGCTGAACAAGAAGGGAGGAAAAAGTCAATTCCTCACTTTTATTAGCACACATCCATACAAATGCTACTCAAGTCACGTCCAGTTCTCGGTAGGGATGTTTAAGCCAAAGCCTCTGCAAAGAATGGAAACCCCAGATGCAATAATTTCCTGTTCTGAAGGACACAACACTCTTGCTGTGAATTAAGGAGTGGGAACTGAATCATTAAGGGAGTTGTGGGAAAGCATTTACAGGAACAGTAAGCATATGCATTTGTACTGGTGGATCAGTGAATGGAGAGCATCACATTTTTTAAGATGTGCCACGTCTAATGGAGAGGAGATCAATCCCACAGTCGCTCAGCTTACACACTCAAAAAAAAAAAAAAAAAAAAGAGAGAGGGGAAGCAAAGAAACCCACAACCATCAAACTTCATATTTTGTTGCTATAAGTAAAGAGCTAGTTTGCAGCTGCGGGGGGATGCAGAAGGAACTTCCATGGATGGAGGGGAAACTGTTTGCCAAGATTTGCAAAGGCTGCGGCTTTTCCCAGAGCCATGAATGATAGCTGCAAACAATTGTTTTCAGCTAATGCGATGTGTTTCCAGTGGGGTAATTAACGTCACCTTGTCAACATGGCTCTGCCTTAACAACATGTTAAGTACAGTTCCAGGACTGAAAATAAATAATTTAAACTGCTTCACGTGAAGTTAGCTTCACTCCCAGCTTATTCGTTAGCACGGCCAGAGAAAACACTCGGTTCCCTCTGTGCTTATTTAGTCCTGTCACTTCTCGCACCTTCCATACTGTGAAACAAAATGACAAGTTGTAACAGACAGACATGGGAAACAGCTGCCTGTGTCAGTGCACTGTAGTCTACAGGAGCCCTTCCAATGACGCCGACTTCAATCTTGAGCCTAAGTAAGCAATTTAATGAAAATGCGGGGATTTACTGATGTGCAGAAAATCATCTCTCAAGGCTGGCCATCATCCTCTGTAGCATCAAGGAGGAGCCGTACCCGTTTGTCCCTGCAGCCAATATGAAGCGCAGCAACACACGTATTGCGAGCTCTTCATGTTTCGATAATTTACCAATAGGATCCTAACACCTATGAGCAGTGAAAACATGTATTAGAGGCACAGTCCTGCTCGGGAGTGTCTGAATTGTCAGTAACCACGGTAGGTGGAAAGTAAAAAAGGAAACAGAGCCGAGGAAGAGCACAGAGGAGGGTTTGCCCAAGGTCTTGCAGCAGGCTCATGACAAAGCCAGGAAGCCGCCGTGTTCGGCTCACAACTTCGGCGTAGCACTGGAAGGCCTCACAGACCCACTGCAAAATGATGCAAAACTGTGCTAAACTATGACTAACCGTATTCAAGATACACTGACAGTAACTGAAGGGGTTTTTGCTCTTTTCCCTCTATCCAGTCACTTTATGTCATGACTATTTGATTTATTTCGTTAAGATACCAGACAAATACGCTGGCCAAGTTGTTTAAGAGTCTATAATTAGCTTCATATCCATAATTAGTTAATGGTCTTATTTTCAAAAGTAGAGCACAGCAGACTGATTTAAACCCATCTTGGCCCACACATTCTGCAAAACTAAGGCTTCTAACATAAACAACAGCTCAGTGCAATAGGATACATGATACTCTAAAGCAACTTGTTCGTGTCTGTATCAGAGTCAGTTATACAAGCAGACCTTGTAATAGCTACTTTTATATTTTCATAATAATATCCTTTCCCTCCTATGTTATATAAGTCTCTCATATGTAAACCTTTAACAAATTGCTCATGCTTATGTGCTCAGAGACAAGTTCACAGAAATAGTATCATTATTCAGAAAAGAAAGTCTGAGAAGCCTGGCAAAATACAGTTAAAATGTATTACCATGGCTAAAAAATCCAAACGTAACTCTTAGCTGTTTGGCTAACATATAAATTTTACCATCTCTCCTTAAAATAAAGTAGCTTTCTTGTAAATGAGTATAACATCTGTTACCAACAGAAATACTGTAAACATACAGATAAGCACATATATACAGAGAAAGAGAGAGAGAGAGAATAAGGAGTAGTTCAGATCAAAGATTCAAGAGAACAGTCACCGAGTTCTTTAGAAAAAATCAAGTCTGACAAAAAATCAGCTCAGGAGTTCTTCTAGCCAAAAACTGTCATGTAGTCTACCAGGATCTACTGTATCTGTCACTCTTAATTGCACTTCTATATTTAATCAAAAGCCTAATTAAAACCAAATGCTTATATAGGTTCCAGCTATATAATTATCTTTTCTACACTATTACACATACATATTGACTGTCAGATGCAATACCTCAATGAATCCTATACACACCCTTAATATGCATTCTGCAAGTTGTGGATGAATGCATATTACTTTGCTATAAAATAAGCTCTTCCTGCACAGACAATTAACCAGACTTACTTTTCCAAAGTAACATACCCTCCGCCAAGCGCTGCATACTGAAACAGCCGAGACAACTTCCCACAGCGGGACCGCACAAGAACATGTGCCGGGCGTTTTCTGCCACCGTGTGATATGAAGGAGGTATAGCGGTCTTCAGAGTCTACGCCTCTGCAAATTCCCTGGCAAGTTCAGCTGACGTTGTGAGAGCATATTTACTCGCAGTTATAGAATAATAAACAGGGTTGACCACAGAAAAAGTTTCAGGTGCTCCTGAGTTAAAGCTAAAATAAGCTAAAGTTAAAATAATGTTTATTTCTCCAGCCTGCAGGCATGAATCCAAAAAGAAAGCAAGCATAGAAGCCCCTTGTCCTCTAACACCTGTGAACCTGCCCCCCATAAATATAAAGACTAAGTGTAAGCACTTAATAAACAGCTAAGTGAAAGACCTTTAGCAGAGTTTCACATTAAAACCCAAACTGCTACAGAAATCTGTGAGAATAAATGGTGTCAGCTGGGAAGAAAAAAAATGAAGGAAACAGCTAGGGTAAATTCCTTTTCCTCACAGCAAAACTGTAGCTTCAATTTGGGAGACGAAAGGAGGACAGTGGCACTAGCAGAAGTCTGGAAGTTGACAGTCACTGAAGAAGAGCTGGAGAAAAACTAGGGCAGGGCAGGGACTGCATTTCACATGCAAGGTATCAAAAAGGCACTTTCTACTGAAAGTAGCCCAGGTTGGGTGGCACCGGTCCCCATTCCAAGACCCACAGAAATAAAAGGCGCAAAAGTTTAGCAAAGGAGAAGAAAAGAGAAAGAAAACCAGACAGCATGTATGTTACCAAGTGAAAACTGCAACTGTTGGCGAGCGCTGCAAATAACAATTCTCCTGTAGCTCAACCCTCCTCTCCCCAAATATCTTTCATTTAACTTCTGACAGCTGTCAAAACAGAATGTGATACTACCAGGGCTCTAAATGCAGGAGAAGAGAGAGCCGCTTCTTGAATACAATGATTTCACAAACCCGTGTTGTTCCTGAGTTTCCTCAATACCCACAATAACAGAAACATTTGATTTTAGGTAGCAATATGCAGATGTCCAAAGGCTTCCATTACACTGACACATCATTCCAGCTCTCAAGAGCACAAATTGCTGAATACCACAGAGGTGAGCAAACCGCGGAGTGGCGGAGGTGGGAGAGCCTGATGTGTGTCACCACTGACAAAGGCAACTGTGATCATGGGCAATTTATTTCCTGAGCTACATCCCATCAGGTGAGCTGCCCCCACACTGTAGTAAAGAAAAAGAAGGTAAAAAAAAACCCCTCATACAAAATAAGCCCTCAAGATCCAACCCAAACAAGTATGGGCGAAAAGGAGTAGAACGGAAGGAAAACACACAATTCCTCCCATCTCTGTGGGCAATTCCGTGTAGTCCTAAAGGACAGGATTTAATTAGAACAGTTATCTCTGTGCAGATCTGCAGGTGCTATGAAAATTGTTAAGGGCAATTCTGGTAAATGTGTTCTCCTTACAGCCTGGTGAAGAAGGGAAGTTAACAAGTGCACATCAATTACAAAACCAAAAAGGATCACTGTGATCCTTCAGCTCACAGACTGGCCATAGAATTTCTCCCAGAAACTGAAGACTGATTTTAAAAGAAAATGCTAAAGACTTCTTAACCATTAATTCATCACGAGCCCCAATAAACCTATAATATTTTATTACGAGCACGACTGGCATTTTATTGCGAGGTTGAATTTGCCTAACTTCAGCTTCCAGTCCCTGGATCTTGTAACAGCTTTGTCAGCAACACTGAAGAGCCCTCCCCCTCCCCAATATCAGATATCAGCTGGATCGTGCTCAGCATCAATCAGCCCTTCATACTGGCAGGGCCGATCTGTATGAGACTAAATTTTTCAGCTCAACGCAATATCACATTGCCTTTGAGAGAAAGACCATTATTCACACTTTATTTTCACTTCACCCTTGTACTCAGAGCTTAAAAACAAAAACTCAGATGGATTTGGCACAATTCATATGTCACAGAGGCAAAGTGCTGGGAGCAGCAGACAGAGCTTTCATTCTTGAAAAGCTTTAGAGGATCACATAGAAAACATTAGCAATGGCTGATAAAATGAGTGCAATATGGGGTAATTATATCCTTCACCAGAATGAACAGATGCACACTGACTTCAGTAAAGCTGTGTCTATTTATGCCAGCTGAGGACCAACTCTTTCCCTCTTCTTTTTTAATCAATAAAAATTATGCAAAAGAAAAGGTTCTGCGTAACTTTACAGCAATGACACACCCTAAAATCCAGGCTGCCCAACTGACCTGAGTACAAGTGTTTCCAGTTCGGTTGATTTTTGGTTCCTTTCCTGATAAGCTCCTATTATCTTCAGCCTGGTCTGAGGCCACAGTCGAAATAAACACAGTTTATTTTCTTGCCACAGGAGGAAGATTTGAAAGCACACGTGACTATGGATTCACGTACACTTTTCTTCCTTCCCCTTGATGGGGCTACACAAAAAGGAAGTTACTTTTCAGTGTGTATCATGAGGAAACCCCAGGCAAGATGACCCAGTTCAGTGAATCCTGTGTTCACATACAACGTAAGCCCCTCCTTAGCATCTCCCTGGAATATTAGCCTGGGAAGCCACAGAAGAATGATATGGAATGCAGGGCAAAACCCAAGCAACTTCTCCAGCCGACGTTTCCGATCCTGCTGCTCTGGACAGTGAGGACCAGGGAAGAAACCTTAATCTGACCCAAACCAACAGCAAATTTGAACAGACTTCAGTAAGGCCAGAACTGCAACTAGCACCTCAAAACAAACCCTAGTCTCTCATTTTACATGCTGTGCAACCCAAGAATCACTCTGTGGTATTTTCACATATATTCAAATTACATGCACTATATCAAACGTTTTCCACTGGACTGTATACCTACTGTGCTTCGGAATTTCAACGTGTTAGTCATGGATAGCCAACTTTAGTGTAAAGGTGACACACACATAATATAACCCCTGTGCAATTTTTAAGAAGACAAAGCTATTTCATTTAGTTTTTCTTCTCCTTCAGCTTTGCTTGATACTACAGAAATGGAAGTTTTGCTGAGAGGGATGTTTGTGTGGGAATCTGCCAGCTCTGCTTTTTGTGGATGTTGGCATAAGGCAGTCAGGTGGGAGCTCTTTATTAAAAATGTTATCACTGTTTTGAACACAAAACTGTATTTTCACGGGAACTTGACTGACTTTTGCTAATGAAATGTACATTTTCTCCCCAGCTATACTGCCTGTATTTTCTGGTTTGGCATTGCGGCTATTGAGTTGATGATTCACTAAGTGGGTCTTTTCCATTTGCAAAGGGAAAAACTACCATTAAACAAGCAAATTAAAATCAATATTATTCCAAAAAACAAGGAGGGGTTGAAGTTGACAAGGATTTCTGCTTTTTTTTTCCCTTCTGCACAATGATTCTGTCCTTGAATATGCAGTTAGCTACGTGCCTGTGAGGAAAGAGTTTAATCCTTATTGTTTAGGATTACGATAGAAATATAAAAGCTAGACTGTGATTATACACACCAGTCAATAACTTGCTTCTATTTCTACGCTTTTCAGCATTACAAGTCAACTTGCTTCTCTCACACATACTCATCTATGATTAACTTACTTCAATTTAAATATAAAGTGTCCATGAAGCCTTTAGGCACAAATGAGTGAACATCTGCCTGCTTTCCCCCTATCCGTACACTTTCATCGGCGAGCTCTGGACTAATCCACACAGCTGGGCAGTCACTGGAGTCAAACTCTGGTGTCACTTTAAAGACCATGGACGTCACTGCTTTGTACTGTCCATTGCTTTAAGAGCTCTTCCGGCTTCTAGGCAACAATGACAGCACATTATAATGATTTGACCAGCCTCAACTCATTTACTAGCCAAAATCAAAAAACTGGGAAGACAAAATAATAATAAAAAGAATGACAAAGATTGTTTCTGTCTGCTGACAGCCTGAGCAAGATGGAAGCACACAAAAAGCTCAGACATCACGAGATGAAAATGAAGATTTTAGGCACAGCAAACAGTGCAGTGAATTCCTCCAAGCCTCTGCTGAGGTACTGCAGACAGAGAAAACCTCCCTACCTGCCTGTCATTCGGCCAGAGGCCTACCGCAAGCTTGTACAACGGGCACGGAGCACAGCCCAGAGCCAAGCCAGACCTGGATCAGAAGCCACATCATTCGCATGGATGCCAATGGTGTAAGTGAAGAGAAGGGACCTTTCTTCTCATCTTCCTGATAACTCTGCAAAGCAGCACTTGAGTTTTCACCTGGGGAAAGGGTACCATGTCAGGTGTTAGAATGACTTGAATCTTTCCTGGGGGCTGTATGGATACTTTAGGCTCCTACACGCAGACTATCATGGAGAACCTCATCGCTTTCGACAATAAACATTTTCTGCACTGTACTCCTCTGACAGAAATACATAGTGGCATGCAATTAATAGTAGCATGTCTATTAAAAATAAGGAAACTGATAAAAAGGAACCCTAACCAGAACTCTCAGCTGCATGCACTTCTTCCCAAAGGGAAAGGATGAGAGAAGAAATAGCTTACAACAGATGTTAATCTTTGTGCTTAAAACATTACCGGAAGCTGCTTCAAATACAGTGACAAGCACAGTATAAAAGCTTACATAGAATAGAACAGATTAACAACTACATTTATTAAGGGCTAGCCAGGCCTCTGCAAACCTTTCTTTTGAAAAAGCAATCTTGTTTCTGTTTTCTGCACACATACAGTCAATGAATATTAAATACTGTTGCAAAACCCTTACCTTGGTTATATACCATGCTGATTAAGTTACCTTGAATTAGATTACCTCTCTTCTCCTCCACTAGCATTCCAACACATCCCCCTGGAAGCGCTGAGGGTTATATACCAGAAAGGTGCATGACATCCCTTAGGGGATTATTGTCCCTTTCTCCTCTGATACTGTAGTAACGACTTTACCCAATTCAATTATTCCTTACTCAAACAATGAAGTGCTCTTGTCTCTCCATTGCATGATTCTGTGTAACTTTCTATACAAACATGTGTATCCACTACCTTCTTTTCTAGTTTCACAAAAGGCTGACTTGCATTTAGCAATATTTTTCCACTTTCTAATGGCTATGCACAGTCTTAACACATTACACTTAAAAATAATGGTTTGGGTTGGGTTTTTTTTTCAGACTTACGATGCAAACAGAGAGGCTTTGCCACAGACCAATCTGTTAACACATTTCTTCTACAGTACACAGTGGCATCGCACAACTTGGGTTCTGTCTATAGGAGTCGTTTTCCTTTCAAGAAATCTTCCAGAAGCCCTGTCACTGGGGAAGCCAGGAGTAGCAGTTGGTTTTGGTACACAAGTGAAGAGAAGCAGCAGCTATCAGTGGAACTGCGCTCATGAGAACTATGACAAGAAATTTTGAAAATGAGAATGTGCATTTAAGTTTTGTGAACATCTAGAGACCACAGTCTGGCTGGGCTCACACGGTACCCAGTGATGAACAAACACACCTTAACAAAACAGCCCCTGTCCCAAAGCAGCCTGCAGCCCAGTGACCGAATTCAGACCCTAATGAATTATGCATATTAAAATCACTACAGAAGGTAAAAAATAAGCAGCACTTGAAAGCAGAACTGGCTAGTCAATGGAAAAACCACGCAGTTTCATCTAAAGTGGTTGTGCACACCTGTTTCTTTTCACCACTAACCTGCGTGATAGCTCCACCGCAGGCGTCTGCTACATGACTCTCTGCTCTACTCTAACCAGCATTGTCATGAGCAAAGCCATCCCAAGCCCTGCCTTCAACCAGGACTGGAAAAATAGGTCAGGGAAATAGCATTATAATCTGATTTAACTACTATTCAAATCATCGCAGTCTCTCCATTAATTTGAATGAGAACTGGATTGGGCCCAAATTACTGACAACAAAATGGGAGGTTTATCTTAATATCTTCACCGTTGCATTTAAAACCTTCCATTCGAAGAACAGAAAATAAGATTTCCCATGTGCCTTCAGGTGGCTACAGTCTGACTTAAATTTTTTACGTAAACCAGTTGAAAACAGACAGTCTGCACCGCAGCTGGAAATTGGAGCCCCAACCTGACATAAGGCCATCCCCTCCTTACAGCTGATGGGTGCCATAAAGCAGAGAAACAGCTCAAGAGTAAGAGAGTGCATCACCCATGTGTCTGAGTAGTGGACCTCCAGGATTTGCTTCTCAGAGTGCAGTGGAGAGTCCGTAGTTTCAAAACATCTCACCCAGCTGGAAACCTCAAAGGCCCAAGTAAGAAGAGAAAGACTATATGGAATTAACTTCCCAAACATCACAGCTCATAGCAGAAATTTTATTTATTTGATGAAAGCAAAAATAACTTCATATTCTGTAAAAAAAAATTAAAAAAAAAAAAGAAAATAAAAAAGGTCTGTCAAAGAGGCTTGTTTTGTAAATAATGAATGCCTAAAGAAATATTGTTTGTATTGTGCAATGAACTTGTAATTAATGTTTGTTTGCTCACCATTTAATAGCAGTTCTGCACTAAGTGATGAGATTTTGCTGCCATTTGTGAATGTACAGATTTTGAAACTTCATTCCCCATATGGAAGAGCTCCCAGGGGGTCATATCATAAACCCATTCAAATGAACAAAACAAATGACAAGTATCTGCACAAATGTGGAAAACGAGAAAGCTGTATGTATTATTTTACATAAGTATTGTTAAGTGCCTCAGTGTACTTGTGTGGTATTTTCCTGCTTGACTGCATAGAGGTAAATCAAAAGAGGCTGTCTAGATGAGGAGAATGAAAGCACCAAAAATAGAAAACTCCTTTAGATGTGATGAGGAGCCCCTAAATGGAGGAGTCCCCTGTTTCTTTCCAGCCAGCCTGGCAATGTCTATGCCTCCCATGCATACATCTAAATCTAAAGGGAGTCTGAAATCCCAAAGAAATTATGAGACTGGCCAAAAGGAGAAACATCAGATAGCAATCGGTGTGCTGTCAAGAATGCAGACGCTGACCTGGATTAATCCCACTTATCTACATGCACCTGGAACAGAAGTGCCATCTGTCTGGCTAAGAGTGAGGGCGACTCAGTGACAAGTAGGCTCCTAACATGGCAGGGATCCCAAAAGAGACCCTTCCAGGCTTTCCACCCCTCCATAGACAAGAAGAGAGGCTGCAGCACATGCAGACAAGATTAAGCCAGCTTAGGTGATTGCCACTGTGCCTGCCACTGCACTTGCACAACTACACCTAGACTTAGCTTCTTGAGTAAATAGGCAGGCACGCCGGTGGGCTTACGGAAGCCTTTGCTGCGATGGTTTCATTGCTATTAGGGCTCTACACAATTCACTGCTATAGCTGGACTTCGCAGAGATGGAGGTCGGGGAAGGTGCAATATCTTGCAGAACTAGATTCAGCTGTAGCTAATGTTCATGAGTACGGACATTGTACTGCTTTACTTCTTTGTGTGAAATACTGTGGACTTCTTGTTAGAGGAGTGATGAAGAATGTTTTGATTTGACAAAACTGCCCCTTTAATTTGCTGCTACACAGGCACCCAAAGTAAAAGTTTTTAGCCGATGCCCAACTCAGTTGGACCCTGCTTGTTAGTATGCCTGGGAGATGGTGGCAAAGCTGCCTCTCAGAAAGTCATTCCTAGAATGGTAGGATTCTGCCACTACCTCAGAGCAAGGTACAAGAGACATGCCTGTCAGCCGGGGGGGGGACAAAAGCAGGTGAGTAGCCAGCCTGCTCTGTAACCAAGTCTGATGCATAATAGCTGAGAGGATATGAACTGTGATAGGATTTATTTCTGCACATTTTCCAGTTCCTACTGGATGATACTATACGCCTCTTAATTTCCAAAATAATTTTTATTTTGGCGTTTGTTTTCTCAGAGCTATGAGGGAGAAGAGGGAAGAGAAGTTCTTTACCATAATACCTTCATGGTATTACATGGCCTTGCTTCCTGGCATTTTCGTATTGCCATCTGAAGTTTCCAGTTCTCCTGGACCACAGATTCCTATTGACCCTCAAAACTTGCCAGGGATGACTATGCATTCACCTACAGTTATTACAACGGAGAGCTTTCACAGTGATACAGTGCTGCAGCTCACTTATAGCGGCCTCCCAGATCACCCGTATGCAGCTGTATCTGAGGAATGACAGCTTTACATCACTCTGACTTATGGCTATGTCAAATATATTTTGAAGGCATTTGACTATTTAGTTAGAAGCAAAACTGTCCACTCATAGATGAAAACCTGTTCTCTCTTTAGCCACGAGGCAGAAAGCTTTGATGGGTGGAGGGAGTTCCCCACAAAGAAACAATATGGGAATTTTAAACTTCTCTGTAAGCTCTGAGTGGGACAGGAACATACAGATGATGACGAACTGCAAAGGAGGACACAGCCTGTAAATGGGGCAGGCTATTGCTGAAGAAGGGGGTATGGGCCTGTGAAAAAGCCAGAAAAAAATCAGAACGTAAGAAGTACCTCTGATAATGTGGTCTTACATACAGCTGCCTACTCGGTTTTAGTTTTGACAGAAATGAGATTGCTATGTGGTTATTTCCCATGCTATCTATATGAAATAGATTATTTAGTGAACTATAGCTTAGGGCTGCTGAGGAAGGGTTGGTGTTTCATTAGTATTAAGTACGATTGGATAAACAGGTCTGAAATTGAAGGCTGTGCTAGGAAAGGAGTGAAACAAAGTGAAATACAAACAAAAATGTTGCCATAAGCTAAACAGCAAGACAGAAAGGATATGTGTTCTTTTCAAAAAGTTGAGGAAATCAGCTTCCTCCACTTTTTCCAATTCTTCAAAATTGAATCTAACACTGAATGAAAATTTTTCTACTTAACAAAAGCATAGAACATTGATGCTTCTCTAAGCGCAGCATTTGCAATGCCACCATCATTGCTGAAACATAACCTTAATGATAATTTAAGCCCCTGTTACAGGTCTTTCAGTTGCTCTTGAACCTCATCTATTTTCAGGAGCAATCTGCTCATCTTTGACACCCCAAAATGGCAGAAATCAATGTGTTATTACACTGTAAGAACAAATGAAAAGCAAAGTCTTGAACTTGATAAGAAAACTATAACCTTCCTTTATGTTCACAACTTCACCTTCCACAAAACGTAATTTAAAAAGAGAATTTAAGAACTTTATCTTGGAAATACTCTTTCCTCCAGGCAGATTTAGCTCACGGATTTTCTGCTACATTCTGCCACTAAGAAAATATTAGAAAAAAAATATAGGAACAATAGGAAGACCCAGCACTGACTTCAATGCTAGAAAAGTGTTCACATATGAGAAATAGACCTCTAAGGGCCACACAGGGAGAAATATATTTATACTTAATAATCATGAATATGAAAGGCAAACCATAGAACCGCAGCAAAACACTTGTTGAAAATTACATCCAAAACTTTTGAGAAAGAGGGTTGAAATAGGGAATAAAGCGTATGGTTAGGGAACCAGTGATGGCTATTCAGAAAAGAAAACACAATTTGAAAAGATTTTAAAAATCTGTGAGTGTAACTCTCCTTTCACTCCTATCCAGCCAATCTTGCCTCAGTCTGGCACCTGAGTTAGTTGGGCCAAAACTTTATACTGGGGTAGACAGGGATAAGGCAAGTAAGTTAATAAAAGAATGTGTGAGGCTAAGTCTTGAACAGAAAGGTTAATATTTCCACCACTTTTTTAAGTTACAGAATTGCAGATTTTCCGTTCTGTGATTCGTGATTCATCTCATAAAGCATAAATTTACATTTCACCGTATGTACTTTGTTCTTCCACAATGAATCTACAAGATTTTTTATAGCTTTACATTGTGCTAACAGTACGCTCCCGGAAGAAAACCGATTTATCCTTTTTTTTTCATGAATTGAAGAAAATCATAGCTCTGCTGTTCACCTCACTGAAGGTGAGTCTTTATTCATCAAAATGAGTGTGCTGACCTACCCAGGCCTGGGCACCAGACAGGAACAGAGTGGAATACATATAAAATGACACAACCCCCGCTTTGGAACTGTATTTTGTACCTGAGGTAGCACTGCTGGTCCTTGTCCTGCCAACCTCTGCAAGGAGCTGACCTGAGGAACCTTAATGGGCACTGCAGTGATAGTTCCCAAAGTCTGTTGGAAGAAAAACAGTTGGACACAGCTTAAAACACTTGCACAGCTTCCCCAGATAGAATCTGCCCGACCCAGCGGTTCCCCTTCCAGCTCTTTGCCTCTTCTTGACTCGTGACAGAAAGGTATAACACACCAGCCCATCTGAAGCTCTCTCTCCTGCCTAGAGAGTCAGAGAATATTCCTCCTCTTTAACTTTCTCTACAAAGCACTGTTAACTAAAGCCTGTTGTCTCCTCAGAACATTTGGTAATTCTGAGTGCAAAGGATATATCTCATTGTTCTGAAGGGTTTTTTTGTACACGAAGAAAACACAAGTGTGCTGCCACGGCTGAAGGCTGTCTAGGCACTAGCTTGTTTTCAAAGGAGATCTGAAGAAAGGTGAAACCACTGTGAAACTTCAAAATGTGCATTGGTAAGATGATGCATTTCATGGTAGCCAGAGTCACAAGAGAAGTTCACTGTGTCTTAGTAAATTGTAAATACTGAATTATTAAAACCAAAAGCTACCTTTAAATCTACTACAGCACACTGTAACATAACATTCAGTTAAGGCGACGTCCATTTGGACCAACACAGCAGTTATTATTATTGACATTTATTTTCTCTACTCACCCTTCTCTTAGTTTGATAACAATTTTATTCAAAGCTTATTTAAAATCTTTGAGGTAGCTCCTTCTATGAGCAAATATATTCAGTATTCTACACGAAGTTTACATTGTAGATGGGAGAAATGATATGTTAACGCAGTATTATCTTTAGCCCTTATGAATATAGTTAGATACCAAGAGTAAGCAAAATATGTTTTTGTAATACAGGGTCAAGTACATACAAGTTTCCCCCATTAAAAATCCCTGTGTCTGCTTAGGCCCAATCCTTTTCTGACTTTTCATCTATCTGTAGTGATACAGAAATCTATAGATGTATATTTATGAGTTCTGTTATACATGGTCTGAATGGCACCTCTTTTTTGAGCCTGACCTACAAAGGCTCTTAAAATACTGGATCTGAGATGTTTTAAATAACTTATACTTTATTTTCTCCATTAAAAAGGACAGATAGATAGCTTATAAATTTAAGATTAGGCCATAGGTCTAAAGTACATAGCTAACTTTTCCCCTTCACCCTCTTTCATTCCTTTACTCCTGAATACAGTTCATATTTTGGTTAATTGGCCAATATTCTTAAGACAAGGTTTTATAACTTCTATCTAAAGTTTTTCAATCACTGTTGGGTCAACACGGCAATATAAGCAAGCAGATGACTGTCATTATAAGAGCAAGAGACACTTAGTCACTGATCGCAAAAACTTATCAGGCTGCTAGAAATGGATAATAAGGGAAGAAAAACAGATTCTACTGCATTTCTCTAAATTTAAACTCCCCTCAAAACAAAAGTATCGGATTACAGCCAGTAAGATAAAGTATGCTAATATTACCCCAATCTGGTAATGAAATTTGTCAATAAAAAGGAAACTATCATGTAATCAGCTCAAGGAAAGTAAAGCTGTGTCAGGTCCATTCCAGTATGTTCTCCCCAGACCTCAACAACAGAGCGGTAAAAGAGTCTATTTCATTCTAACTACAGTGCTTGATAAGAGTACCATGCGTTTTCATGCAGAATATTTTTAATAAACTTGTCCTACAGAGTTTATATTTTTAACTCCGCTACTCCTGCTGGAGACATTTGTGGGTGTGATGTTATATATTCAGCAAAGATTAAAATTTGCATAAGATTTGCCTAGTTAAACAACAAGGAGAGCTGTACAGTTATAAACATGCAAGACAACTTTTCCTGAGGACTCGTGGATTATCAGTACCCTGGATTATCCATGGAAAAACATATTCCATTAAAATTCTGCCTTGAGCCAAGGGCAGAGTTGGGGAGGGGACATGGAGAAAGCAGCATTTCTACCTGTGGATGCCAGAACAAGTAAGTTACAGCTTCCTGCAGAAGTAAAGGTATTGACAGCATAGCGAGGAAGAGAAGGGGGTATTTCCACTGCAGTTATCCCTATAGTGTGACACATGGAATAAAAACAGTGGGAAGGATACTATAAGCTATGTGAATGAATGACTTCTTTGCCCTGTCTACCATATCACAGCCTCACACATTGGGAAGGAATTGATGAATTTCTGCAGTATGGAGAGAAGGAGAACTTGAGCTGCCACCTGCTGCTATTGCCACTTATTAGTGTCATGGTTTAACCCCAGCCAGCAACTCAGCACCACGTAGCCGCTCACTCACTTCCCCCCCACCACTGGGATGGGGGAGAGAATCGGAAAAAATAAAGCTCGTGGGTTGAGAGAAGAACAGTTTAATAGAACGGAAAGGAAGAAACTAACAATGACACTAATAACAAGAA
>JAVKLA010000024.1:2147422-2166957 GCA_034782735.1 Sagittarius serpentarius
ACACGACTGAGCAACAACTGAAAACATCAGGGTGTTACCAACATTCTTCTCATCCTAAACCCAAACCACAGCGCTGTGCCAGCTACTAGGAAGGCAATTAACTCTATCCCAGCCAAAACCAGGACAATGTCCTTATCTGATGTTCTGGGCCAGGCAACGAGAACTGGATAAGCTCCCCAGGGCTCAAGCTGTAACAGGACGAATACTGCTCACACTCCCCTTAATACTTAAATTCTAGCTGGGTCCTCAGCTCAAGCCCATGGGCTGCAAGAGCTGAGTAATCAAGGTACCTCCCCCTCAAAAAGGGAAATAAATTTTTTTTCCTCCTGTTAACAGTGCCACCTATTTTCACTCACAAACTGCCCAGGCTTGGACTCACTAATTCCACACTATCATTTTCATCCATGTGGGCCTTTTTTTTTTTTTTCTCCTTCCTTTTTTCCAATTTGTCCAAAGAGCAAGCTAGTGCACATTCTTATAAACCTTTAATTAACAAGCTGAAAAGACATTTTTCTGGCAATGCCTGACCTTTAAGCACTTTGTATGAATTTATCGATACCAGCAGAAACAATAATTTAAAAGGTTATTTTATGAGTGCTGAATAGTTTATGGCAGCACTTTTGCCAAGATAAATGAGTTTCTTATTTCTACATTTACAGCTCTAAGCATTTTAATAAAAAAGGTCCATAAAAGTCAAAGATAACTCCAAATCTCTCCTCTATCTAAGTCTACTCAGGCTTTTCCGGTGACCCCCAAAACACCTACAAAGTGGAGGGAGCACTGGAATGTGCAGTGATGGGGGAAAGCGAAGAGCCAAGTTTCAATTTGCCTCAGAATTGTTTTGAGTTGATTGTATGCTTTTAAGCCAGACTTACTATCTTCACACTGAATTTTTTTTTCAAATAAAAACAAATTCATCAGGTGTATTTCCTACTGTCTAATTCACTAAACTCCACATTCAGCAGCACTTCTTGTCCCAGGCAAGCATCTGGGAGCTCATGACCCCTTGCAAACTCCTACCTCGAGCGCCAGCCCCAGCCCTGGACTGGAACAGGAACCTCAGCCACTGCATCACCCATTGTAGGAGTTAATGGCTAATGAACTCATACCGTTGCAACACAAACTGCTTCCAAAGCCCTGTCGTCAGTGACCTATACAGAGCAGACAGGTACCTGGCATGTCAGGGACACCTTTTTTGCTTGAGCAATCCACACATGCCCTCGGACAGGAACCGCAGCAGGCCCACTGTGTAGGTGACCTGCAGTCTTAATTGTTGGGTAAATGTCATCCAGTAGCATGCTCCGAAGGGTCACATTTTGAATTGCAAAAACAGGTGAAGAGATGTAAATGAAATTATCTTTTCAGTGGTCATTTACTCACTAAGAAAATAGTAAGAAGAATTTTTAAAAAGAAAACCAACCCAAAAGCCCCAAAACAGGAGGACACAGTTGCATTAAAAGACAAAAAAAAAGCAGTTACTCCCACGTAACCAAAAGAAAACAAAAAATTTAGAAGATATTGCCAAGTGCAGTTAAAAAAGAAAATCTCTTCTTGCCCTCAATTCTTCTGTTAATACCCAATAGCATTTAAGTATTTGCTATATTTTCTCTTCCTATGCTTCTCCCACATTAAATCAACACCATCCCTAGATCAAGGCTGTCAAAGACGTGTGGGGACAGTAGCAAGTAGAAGACACTAAAAGTGAAACAAAAAAGTATGGCATGGATGGAGAATAAGAATTCAAAGGGTGAAGGCTAGAGATGGTTAGAGGATAAAAGGATGCTGAGGCAGAAACAAGGACAAGATTTACATTGTCAATGCTCAGACTAAGGGCCATACGCTCAGTTTCCTACTATCATGTTATGACTTCTTTAGTCAATGCCTGAGTTTTTAAATCCATGACTTACGCACATTTGTGACTTTACTAAACTTCTGCACTTCAGCCCTGAATGAATACCTATATATATCTACAGATATGTATCTCTACTCTATTGAAAGATATTTACATTTTACTCAGTTTGGGTAAATATATTGTCAGACCATTGCTATGTTTGCTTTGAATTACAAATTCCTTTCCCCCCCTCATTTGGATGTACTAACAAATGCTTAAGGACCTGTTCCTACAAACTCGTTGAGCTTGGGTACACAAGCAGTTTAGGATTAGATCACAAACACAAAACTGTTAAGGGACACAACTCTCCTCCCATTCCAGAATTATACTAGTACAGATAAAATCACTGAAGTCAATCACTGAAGAGAATCAGACTCAATGAGTAACAGAAGGTTAAAAAGCCACATAGTTTCAAAAGCTTTTCACTACAGCATGTTACCAAAATAAATACTTAACCCAGGAACATACGGGTTTGTTATATCTTAGCAGAGTAGTTCAATTATTTGACTTCAACTCACACTGCACTGCTGTATTATTTGCAAACTATTTTATACTGACATCAATACTGCAGCACAAATATTGTGTTCATACAATATATTATAGAAACACTAATCTTTTTCTTTTTAAAGTACATATGCATCTCTCTAAGATCTAGGTCTTCTTCGTGTTGCAAATAAGACACCTAAGCTATTAAAAAAATGTTTTTGTCTGTTATGCGTTCAATATTGGCAACAACAGTTTTACAGAATGGATTTTTAATGTGGTAGTGACAGGGGAACAGATTGCTATGGCAACAGCAAAGATGAAAATTCTTAACCTGAATGGATCGTCACTGAAGTAATTGCAGGGGTTTTTTACCCATTCTACATCCATTTTACAACTTGAATGCTGCGTTCAACCTTGAGCTTGCTTTATATAAATGCCAAGCACTATATGCAACCTCCAAGTTCATTTGACTTAAAACTTTCTGCACTTTACCTCAGTAATCCAGGATAGTTGCTGTCCTCTGGCTAACCTAAACATCTGAATGCTATTATTTTTCCATATAGTCCACCAGTAAAAGGTCTGTGCGCTTGGACATAACTTTGAGGCTCCTGCAAGACATGTATGCATACGTATTTTTTCCTGCCTTCTAGACTTAACTTCTATAAAAATCTGTGGAAATCATTCTTCATTTTCAAAATATGGTGAAATCACTGTGCATGGTATTTCTAATAATCTGGTGGAATAATGGCACATTTCAGTTTCACGCTCAGATTGCATCCCAAAGAGACTGCACTTCAGACACATATTTTGTGTAAACGGTAATTTAATTGGAATTTCATAGAAATTTAAAAGATTTCTCTTCCAGCTTTTAAAAGTGTTTGTTTTCCCCACTTCCTTTCTCTTTACTCAGAATTCATTAATCATGCTCTTGTATGCACATTTATTATTGTTATGAAGTAGACAATCAGAAACACAACAAGTCCTGTTGCTTTTTTAAAATATCAGTGTTTTTTAAACCATCCTTTCTTTGGGCACTAAAAATACCATTTAAACCAACCCTCATTATAGGCAATTAACGATGACTCAGGCTATGCCAGATGCTTTTGCAGTGAAACAGCCTACGACTGCTCTTACTGCCCATTACAAGGCCCAGTACTGGGGTAGCCAAATTCCAAACCTGCTTTGAAAACCACGGTGTGAGCAAATTGTTAATTGCTGCTGAGGTATTCATACTCATCCCTCTCAACACCACTCACCTGCAAGGAAACCCACAGTGGTATCAAAGCTCATGAGGGTATCAGAGGAGTACATGCAGAGACAAAGCAAACAATTTTCTGTTTCTACCATGGCTCTTAGGCTTTTCAGAGCACAAGCTCTAATTTATCTCTGCTTTTACCATGGCTCTCAGACTTTTCAGACCACTATCTCTGCTTCTTGCCACCTGCACATTCCCATCTGGGTAAACTCAAGAATACAAGCTCTGTTTGAGCACACTGTGGGTATGTATTCTGGCAAAGGAAAAACACGATGAATAAAGTTCATGAGTTCCCTGGTTCAGAAATCCCACTGGTTACTCACACGAGAGGACAGATAGCTGTGCCAAATGCCTGTTCTTAAAAACAGCTTCCATCACGTTATTTACTGGTTAGTATTTTTTTAAGGCATTGTTATTTTTATCAAAGGAAAGAGTCAGGATTTTTCCACAGTCATTAGATTACACTCTAAATTTCTGAAAAGAAAAAAAAAGAAAAGAAGAAAGTTTGGCTATGTAAACTGCATTAGCATGCACACACCTGCTCCATGATTTGAAGCTTCACTCAGAAATCATATTCGATTAATTAAGTCTCCACCTCCTGCAGAAATGAGTATAGTCTCACTGAGTTGCAACAACACCACTCAGCAGCTGTGATCACACCTTTAGTCTCTTGCTCAGCTGATTCATAAAAGATTTGCTGTTTAACTACTAAACTGTTCCAGGTTGATGTTGTTTTTAATGACTAATGTCTTCAAACTACTTATTCTCTGTTCACAGTCTGTGGAAATATTTCTGAGTAAAGGTAAAAAATGCATGCACAGCATGTTGCACAAAACAGTTTCTAGCCTCTCCCTCAAGTGAGTTCAAGCATGACTGAAAACCTTCAACAAAGCCCCAGCAGCTGCTAAAGTACTACTGCTCTACTCCAGTTGCAGGACCTGATGGTTAGGGTATGGAAAAAGAAGGCAGGGGGAGGAAAAAGGAGGAAATGACCATCATTCGTTAGTGATTTAGGAATCCTCACCTATCAGAACGGCCCATGCAGCCTATAAGCAGCTACTGAAAAATTATCTTGCAAATCATTCCACCTTAGCACCCATAGGGCTCAGAGCTGCTCTTGCAGTTCTTGTTGTGAGTTTTTATTATGCAGTCACTCTGAAGAACTGTAAAACATCAGGGAAGCGACAGCCTGAGACGATCTAATTGCTCACTGCCACACAGTCCCTTTTGTCAGGGCCTGAGCTGACCTAATTCAGCTTGCTAACCAGGATAAAGAAAGTTTTCTGCTAGTTGGATTAGCTTAGGAAAGTATCCAACAAGCAACAGAATAAAGGCAAGGGAAAAAAGCAATGTTTCTTAGTGGGGGGTGGGGGAAGACAAAAACCACAAAGGCAGGGGAACAGAAAAATGGAATGATGGTTCCAACCTTTTTGGAGAAAGGAAGCTATTACATCAGTTCAGCCATAACAACTGGATGTTGCTACCTAAAGTAACTTCCTTGAACATAGAACTCGGGGAAGGAACGTGAACACTTTGCCTGAATTCCATATAAAGTGTGTATAAATATGACTGATCTTAAAATTCTACTGTTAGTATAATTAGTTAGAAAAACGGAAGTGATAACTTTCCCAGAAAATGTTAATCTGAATGTGCAGAACATCCCATAAGCTTGCTTTATTTTTTTTTAGGCAGACTACTCAGCAATATTGAGGCACTTGCCCGTCAACAAAACCCAGTGGAAAATACTGCTTTAGTACCGCATGGATGAATTACTGTTGCTACTGAATTCTTAACTTCGGTATTCCACAGTTCTAGGATTGAAGCTGTGAAAAATCATTGCGGATATTGCTATGTAGGTGTCTCCTTCTAATTAAAAGAAAATACTGAAATACAGCAGCACCTTATTTAGTTTTGGAGGGTGATAAACTCTACAGTATTCACCTACAAATGTAATTGATTCTTTGATGATCCAAATAAAAAGGCTGATCTATGTTGATTTGTTCAGACAATAACAGGATTTGGCAAATTTGTGCTCATATAAACTAACTCATAAATATATACATAAGATATATATACACACTATATGTATGTGAATACACAAACACACACTTCAGAACACATAATAATATATTACACACAACATTTTTCCAGAGTTGCAAATATACTAAAGTGAGCACCAGTGTTTCCGTACAATGACAGGGCCAGGAAACTGTAGAGTTAGCAAGTAGAAAATCTCCTCTTCTTCCTGAGATGCTGCATTAATAGTAGTGCTAGCAGAAACAGCCTTATAAACACCAAAGTCAGCAAAGGTTTCTTTGTTTCTGAGCCCAGAAATTGTATCTGTTTCAGGAGTGCAGAAGTTATAAGAAGAAAACCAGAAAAAAATCAAACCACAACTCCGGTTTACTATCTAGCCCATGTGACTTTTTCTGGCTCCTACTTAGGATGTTTCATCATGCTAGTCCCAGATAAACCTGGATACCGGGACATCTTCCAAGGTCCTAGTAGGCTCAGTTTCAGAAAAAAACCCAACATGCCTGTGTCAGACCTAGCTCCAGCGAAAAAGTTCATAATCACCTTTTTAGCCCCACCCACCCCCCTTTAGCTGCTGTCAGGCCTTAAAGACATTAAAATCCTTATGTGCTTCAGATTTAACCACTAATATTCTCTGGACACCTGAAGGTTTGCTTCTCGGCAAGCCTGGAAACATCACCTTTGAGGTGTCAACAACCGAGTACCTAGAACTGAATGCACAAACACATGCAGGTATTGCACGGTACAATGCCCAGCTCTTAGGTGCCTTACTGCAGTTCTTAATTAGGCACCCACGTTTCCTTGTGTAGGTTATCCAAAGAGTATGACAGGGCACCTTGGGAAGAAATTTGCAAACCAGCACCCTAGGGCAGAAGATAGATGTCTAGGCAGATGTGTTCCACCGGAGTCTTCTACTGCGTTACTGACTCCAGGCCTTGGTACTTTGCTCTGAAAGAGGAGACCTGCTTCATTCCCACTGGGATTCACTTCCCTGAGCCTCCTCCTGGAGACTAATCTGTGTTCATCCACTTTCATTCAAAACACACTCCCAGAAAGCTGTGCCTTCCTTTCTTCCTCCTTCCCATCTTTCCCTTCAACCAATTTCTCAGGAGTTCAATCACCTACTCCAGAGACGGAAGATTTCAGTTCGTACACTCACACATGGCTCTGTAAGCCATTTAACTATTAAAATATACTTGGGAGAAAGACTCCTCTCCCAACCTTTTCTGCTAAATTAGTCAGTGAGAGAAGAAAGAACATGGTCTCGTGGCCCAGTGGTTAGAGAATGCTTGGGGGAAAAGACAACCAACAATTCCAGTCAATGCTTTGGCCACCTTGTTCTTCAACCCTGTTAACATGATAGCAGTTCTTACAATGCCCCAGTGCAAACATTTTGGCACGTAGGGAATGTGACTAGTAGAAATAGAGGCATTTATGGATTTCACCTGGGTCCAGACTTGATAGCTACTGAGCAGAGTTTGAGGATCTCAGTTTTGAACTCCGGACAGCTAGGTGCACTTCAACACTGAAGTACTTCCAAAGATCTAGTCTAAATCTCTTTTGCTAGAAATAAAAGACATAGGGAGAAAATATGTCCTATGTTTTCAGCTTGCATAATTTGCAAATTAGACAGCACAACAATCATGTCTTCATAAAGGCAGAACCATGAACCTTGATGAGTCTTAACTCAGTTCAGTGAAGGTCTGTGCATGTATCCGTACGGAGATCATTGCAGAGATCAGGACTTCAACCCAGTCATTCCCAGAGCTAAACGGGGAAAAATTGTGGTGGTGTTGTTGGCGTTTTTTTATTGGACAATGGTATCTTAAATCCAAAATAATTTCCAGGGAGATACAAAGAGAACTTTACTACCTGAAATTTCTATTAATTTTTTAGACTGACTGGCTCTTACTCAAACAAGGTTATTTATCTCATGCCATTGACCCAAAAAGCAAAATGTTGATAAGGGGTGCTACTCAGGTCTTCAGGTAACTTCTACTTGCTGACATGAAAGTTCTGTATAGTCTACACACTGACACTGTAAATTGAAAAATCATAAATATTAGGATGAACAGGTCATACAGATGGGGTTTTTTTTTAATTAAAAGTTCCTTTTCAAAGAAAATGTAATAATAATAATCATTACTGGTATACTAAACCTACCATATTGTTATAAGGAAAATGGTTAGAGACATGCTAGTGATGTAACTTTGTATATTAACTCTGCTGGTATAAATCTAGCTTCACTATACTTAACTTCAGTGGAGATATTCCAGACTCACGCATTTGAAAATGCTTATAAAATTTGTTGAGTAATACTTTGTTATTAAGAAGACTTACGAACTTAAACTTATTGAAGGACATCATGTATATCAAGACATAGGTTGATACTAGTTCTATGTAATAACTTCTAAATTCAGAAACAATTTCTGGACTCAGGCTAGAGGAACCAGAGTTTGAGGTAATATTCCTCAAGACTTGAGGACAAAGTGTAAACACTTTGAGCCATCATAGTGCTGGTTCAAAGCCACTTACTCTAGCTTTAAAGCCCACATTAAGAACACAGATATAGCAGAAACCTGAAGCTTTTTATCTTCTCATACTTATTAGGGAGGTTGGGCTTTTCTTTTCCAGCAATACTAACAAATGCAATGTCTAATTTCCCATATAATAAGAAACATTTAAAAGCGATACAAGTTGACAGAATATAGATTATTGGCTTATATTTTGAAAAGACAAGTGCAGGGGAAAATGAATATAGTAATGTTTCACTCTGAAGAAAACCTTGTGAAATCAGTGAATAGGGTGGTGGGATTTTATTAGAGCAAATGCTAATTAATTCCTACATACAGTCTTCTAAAATCATACCCTGTGGTAGCCCTGCTAAATTTCTACAATATTTTCATTACTATTATGCTAAAATAGCTGTCTTTCAAAAATACTTCAGTGTACTGATTCTTTAAAGAGAAATGAATATTACATTAAATCAGACAAGGCTGACTTGTGTTTTTATTTTACAGCCATAAGGACAGTAAACATTTACGGTAATACCCTTAAATCATCATTATCACTTCAGCAAAATACAGGAAACACAATGTTACTTAAATCTTATCAAAGCTGTCATGCACTTTCTGGTATTACCTATTCAATCTCTGCTAGTTCAGTGATCTTGTATGTAAAAATGAACTTATCTCCAATCCAGCCAGTCTCATTGTTTGATTCAGTGAGGGATGCAACAGTCAAATTGTTGGTAATATCACAATCCATCACTATACGTGCAAATTTGATGACACAGTCACTGAACTGGGGTCTTAATAAAATCAAACACAAGAAACAGGCTAAACAGAGGTCTATAATAAGGATCTCACTGAGAAAAAAACCCCAACGGTTGTACCCATTAACTAAATGTCTTGTACAAAAGCAGTGGGGACATGTTCTTGCTTTCACTGGTCAAATCTCCAAGGACAGTATTTGGCCAAAGAATAAAAGTAATCAAAAAGATTAAGACCCCAGCACAGAAAAGCAGGTAAATACAAACTCAGTTACAAGCACATGATTAATCCTACTGAAGACATGTGAATTATATACATGTTAAACTCAGGGTTATGCTCAAGTGAAGGATAAACTTGAACCTGTTTTCTGAAATTATTGATATTGAAGCCTGATTGTAAGATCAACAAAAAAAATTTTGGTTTGTCTTACCTTGCCTGGCACCTGGCTTATTTAAAAGGGTCTATGTTTCAGTTTTCATAATGATAAAAATCCAAGTCCAGTGCAAGTCTTTCTACTCAGAGGGCAAAAACGTGACTCAAGAATACAGCGCACCTTCTGCACAAGAATTATCTGCACTGAAGGAACACCAAGCTCAAGAGTGATTTAAAAGCAGTCAAAGAAGAAACAGGCTCATGATAAATAAAAGTTAGTAACTAGTCTTTTCCCACCCATACACACATATATGAGTATCAAAAACACACGATATAGCTGTTAACAGGCATCCGCCAACACTCTGTCCTTGTCACTGATGGAAGTTGAAATATATCTGTCTTGCCATTCAGCTATTCTCTAAATTTAGAGATGAACAAATTCGGTTAAATTTGGATCAGATCACTTTCTGACTCACATTATCCTGCAAGTTAGCAATCCTTCACACGTCACACAAAAAAGGCCACTGAATGTAATACATAATCTCTTACCTTTATGAGGCACTGCACACAGTCAAAGCAAGGAATACAAAAAATAGATCGTTAAACAACAGGAAACCCATACAGACAGCTCTGATATAAACAGCAGAACAGTGCTTACGTGTTGAAATATGCATTCAGAGAGCCAACTCTTTAACTAGTGGAAACTCGCAGAACTCCATCATTTTGAGCACAACTCTCTAGATTCCTCGGCAGTGAGGGTCTGCCCTTCCGTATAGGAGTATCTCCACAGACAGATGGGTTTTTTTCTCTCTCTCACATACACAAACACTTTTAATTGCTTATTGTGTAGCAATTTAACTTGAATTTTTATAAAATGTCTGTGATGTGAAGAAAAGATAACAACTAAACCCTAACATCAATAAGTGCTAATAAATATTAATATAACATAAGCACCACTTTTATTGCAATGTGAAACCAGTTTATTATCCACAGATGAAATCAAATTGCTGCCTTTATTACTGTCAGGAATGACTTCTAAGATATTTCTATTTACTACTTGAGTATTCATCAGCACTCTGTATTTACAGCATCTAGTCTCTCTCTCTCCCCCTCTCCCTCCCCGCCCCCCCTTATACATAAAATAATTTAAGAGCAGTATTTTCTGATACAGTTTTCCAATTAATTTAAATATAGACACAAATGCACGTTATAAGATTAGTAGCAGACCAATTGCCAAATCCTGATACAGTTGTAACACCAACAGGAAATCTTACCATGCCTGTATTTGCAATATGAACATTGAAAGAAGATAAATACAGAGTTTGCAGTCTGGTATCAAACACTCAAATTCCTGTAAATTATTCAACTACCCCACAAACTCCGTGGATAATGAAAAAAACCCACCTTTGATGATAAATAGAACTAAGACGTTTGGCGATATTCCAAAGCCTTTCATTTCCTAAAGTGGTGCCTTTTATTAAAGTAACAGTACATGTAGAATAAGTGGATGTTTTTATGCATCCTGTAATTTAGAAAACCTAAGAGGTGATTTCCCCACCTCCAAAGTTGATCATCTTTCATTATTACAAACTGCTTTTCCAGTTTGAATCACACAGGCCTCAAATTTTCTGTCCATCCCCTTGCTTTCTTGCTCCCCCATTTTAAATAGAACTAACTTGAAAATCCTGACATTTTAAGAATGCTTGCCTGGTAATTTCTGTGAGGCACAGACAGCCTCCAATTACAATGAAATAGCTACAGTGTATTACCATTTTTAGAGCATTCTTTGGTTTTTCTGAAGTGAATCAAAGCTCTCCATGGGAGATACTCTGATTAGCGTCAAAACAATAATGTGCTAAAAACTCTCAGCATCAGAACAAGGGACTCGGAACTTTGTTTACACGGTTGATATATAAGCATGTATAAAAATATCACGGAAACTTCCATAAGGGGACTGCCTATATATTCCTACATTTTAAGACTTTCCTTATTAGGGACTTAAAAAAGCTCCGAAGAAAAGGCATGAAATTCAAGCAAATGCATTTCCCTCCTTTAACCTGGTCTCTTTTGTTTGGTTCTCTATACACAGGCCAGTTAATTACTTCTGGCTATAAGGACCTAGATATACAAACAGTCTGAGAGCTCTGTCATTCTTCTGCAGTATCAGGGATCATTGACAAAACAAAAGTAGTTTTAGTTAATCTCCTTCTGCTCGTGTTCCTTGGTAGAGACTCTTCCCAGACACTTGCAGGAGGAAAATCCATTCCATAAACACTGAAGTAGCACATCCATACCTACACGAACCTGCAGAGGGGATGTTTAGTGACACAAAGGCTGCACAGGACAGAACCATAGTATGGTCTCCAAAATTGGGACTTGCTTTTTTTTCCTGGTTGTTTAAGTTCTTGCAGCGTGGTCTTTGTTTGCCACTCCCTACAGAAATAAATTTGTAAAGGTTGCTCTTAGATCCTTACAACAACGCGTCAGACAGTCAGTGTGAGTCCACTTCTGCTTATCCTTTCCTGCTGAATACTCCACTGCCTTCACTGGAAATTTTTGGCTAGGTAGGAATACCATGTTGGGCCTAATCAGGTTTTATTCAGTTCCTGAGAGTCTTTATTCAGTCTTTGATACCAGTGGGTGTTTGACCCTGTTGTAGACCAAATGAAAATGCAGATTGAGAAAAGCAGAAACCCTTGCACTTCAGATGTATTGACCATATACATATGTCTGGGATATTTAAAAGGAAGCCATTTATAATCAGGAAGCATAAGTGCTTATTCTGAATCTGACATTTAAATATCCCATCAACAGCAACCAGCATTGCAAAACGGTTTAATTAACCTGAAAGGATGTAATTTTATGCTATTTAGCAAGAAATACAAATTTTAAAGTGCTTTTACGTGGTATATATCAGAGTAGTAAGGCTACATCCTGCTCTTAGCTACCCATACTTAAATATGGAGTAAATTCATGTACCTCCCTTAATAAACCTGCAACTAAGATGGTGCAAATACAAGCAGAATCTGTCACACATGCTCTATAATCCATTTCCTAAAATTACCATGCTCTTTACAACATTCTAATGGTAGAGTTAAAAGCTAGCAAAGCCCCAATGACAGAATGGATCACTGGATGGCGTGCGGGGCTGTGAATCCTTGCGGTTCCCCCTCTCCTTGCCTTTTTCTTCATTATTATTTTTTATGTAATTTGGCTGAGCCATCTCTCCCTTCTACATTTACAAATATCTCCTGAAAATAACTTGCCTTAAAGCTTTCAAAGGATGATCCAGGGGACTGAATATGTGATACTGAAACCTTTGAGCTCCAAAACTAAAATAATGCAATGTCTTTGCCCTACGCATACTCATAGTGTGGCTGACATCCTTCTGAAAGCCTGAGAGGTATGGTCCACTGGACTAACTGTAGGACTGCGAGGGATGATCTGGGCTCTCTCCTGCTGTGTGACCCCAGAATTCACTTCATCTCTCTGCACTCTGATTCCCCCACAAATATGTCTTGCCTGCTTGCATTATATACTCTTTAGCAGATGCTCCCTCCAACAGGTATGCCTTCGATGTCTGCCATGGAGACCAAACAGGAAGGCTAATCGAGTAGTTAATATGCTGCTAAGACTCTGCTTCAACTCTGCTCTATAAGAACATTTGTGTGTCCCCAGGCAAGGCACTTGGGCCCAGGGACCACAAGCAGAATTTCCAGTGGGAGAGAGTCTCAGTCTCTACCTCTGCCTGTTGTAATCTCTGCAAAGTTCTTGATGCAAAATTCCCTGTGCTACTGTTCTTCACAGCAGCTCAAGTGGGGTCCCCGGGAAGGATTTTTGTCCATAGGAGCTCTCCGTAGGTTCCTTTAACACTGTCCAGTGGGACCATACTTCAGAATTCCTCTTTCTACAGTAACTTTCGTTTATGAACCCATGGGCATGACGGCATGGGCAGTACCACAACCATCTCATCCTTGGGCCTGCCTGTTCAAAATCTTCCTGCCACAGGCTTTATGTGCAGTTCTCTCCTGTGTTGTTATTTCTAATAGAACACTTACCGCACCAAGTTGCCCTCATAGACTGGCAGAAGCAGATAGCTCAAAGTGCTAAATTGGCACTGGCACCAGCCCCTGTTTCACATTTGAGGAGATTGTGAAAAACAGAACGACTTAGGGAAAGTCAGCGGGAACTGTCACTCACACAGAGCAATCATTGCTCTGTTCATCCAGGAGAGACACCTAGAAACCAGCACAGTGCCAGATAAAATGAAGCTCGAGTAAATCCTCAACAAAACTCTTCAACATCTTGCAATTCATGAGCCATTGCTGATTAGCCTGTACCTGGAGAAAGATATAACTGGTGTGACGGTAAGACCAAAAGCCATGGACTCCAGAAACGCAATGATTTTTTTTTTTGGTACATTACAGACAGCCTGGTACATTTCTGATGCCAACAAGACTGCCGGTCCTCCTGTAAATTGCCAAAATAACCATGGTAGTCATAATCCAGAATGCAATGTCTTCGTTTGTTCCCTGCCTAGACCTACGCAGAGCCTCTGGATCTTTCTTCTGTCCTTCTCTATGCTCAGAGAATGTTATCATTTCCGCCTGCATCTTGGCACACTGAGATCAATGTGGATGCTGAAGACTGAGCAGCAGATCAAGAAGTAAGTATGAGGCAGGTGGGTAAAGAGCTCTGGCAAAAGCTAAAAGGGGCCGTAGCATGCTCCAAGGACGTGTGGGACAGTTCTTGTCCCCAAGGATGCCTTGTGCAGCATGGACGTGTCTGAGGCATTCTCAGAATGACCAAAAAGGCCAGTAGCGTGGCTGCCAATACAGGGATCCTGCCTAAGGCAACCCGTGGGAGCTTTCTGTGAAGAAGCATAAATCGATCCTTTACTTCTCAGTTTTCCAACACCAAAAAGTGGAATAATAGCACCTCAGTCATAATAACTCCATATTGTGAGGATAAATTAACTACTGCCATGTACTCAGACACTGTGGTAACATGGATCATAGAAAAAAGCTATATATAGCCACACAACCAATACAGATAAATATATCTATAAATAAAACCTCTAAGTACTACTGCAATACAAATAATAAATAAAAGCCAAAAAGACTTAGTCATACACGCAGGTGGATTTCCAATTATGGAGGGAGCACTTTTACAGAGACCAGAGTGGAGCACATTAAGTGTGATGGTGAAGAGAAAGGCAATAAATCATTCTACAAATAAATTAATCTGAAAAATGGCCATCACAGGCAGAGGTATGTTCTTAAACTTCTGGAACACAGTTTTTTCTAGTAAATTGAATATACAGAGAGCAAAGAAGTATATATAAGCATCCTCCTACATGTATAAAAGCCACATTTTCCTGAAAAAAAAAGGATACCCATGTAGTCTGCTCAATCTAAACACAGATACAAGTAGCTCTTTGAGCTGTGGAGTTAATGAAGCAATTGTGGAGAACAGTTCACTATCTTGCCAAGAATTTATAGCACTATAAATCCTCATCCTGTATTTTACTTTGAAATAACCTCCCTGTATAGACAAGACCCAAGACACAACAGCACATGTGCATGGGGAAGCTTGCCAAACTTTTCTCCAGCTGACCCAGGGAATACCCATGTGGGAAGGAAAGCATGGAAAGGAGCAGGAGGCAGATTTTATGCTGTTGCTTGTGCAGTCGTGATGGACAGGGAGTCAGTGCCTTGCTAAGATGTTTTCCGAGAGCCGCATAGAGTAACAGGGGACAGAGCATCACACCAGGATCACAGGCAAGAGACAGCTGTTATTACAGTAGTATCCAAATGTTCCTGCACCTAATACCTACTTTGTACTTCAGAAGCCTCTGGGACTTAAGGTAGGTATACAACAGGTATATAGAGACAATGCTGTTTATGTTGACAAAGTAAGAACCAGCTCTGGCAGCACACTCACTCCAGGGTCATGGGTAAATTTAAAGCCAGCAATGTCAGGCTGCGCAGAGATAGCTACGTTAGCTGTAAACATCGTCTCTCTGGAGCTAAAGAAGCGGAGCTGCCTGAGAGGCAAAGGTTACCTTGAGCAGTAGTACCCAGCGTACTGCTTCCAGGACACCGACTACCTCTGCAGAGGCACTCTGTGCCACGTTTCTGTGGAGCAATGCCATGTGTCTGCATCGTGGCGCTTCATGGCCCAGTGCATATGCCATTCCAGTGCTTTTTCTTTCTCTGCAGCTCCTGAAATGCAGCTGAGTGGTCTGACAGCTGTATTCCCCCCTCTTTGCTTGTTCTCCCAGTAGCTGGCTCATCCAGCTTTCTTTCAAATGGCCAAAAGGCTTTCTGCTTTCCCCAAACTAGGTTCTGGGATGCCTGCTGGCCCTCGGTTTTGCTAGTTAGAAGAGAATGAGGAGGTAGCAGAGGAGCATTTTCTTTACCCGGTACATTATTCCAGCACAGCAGATGGGACTTTGTCCTTCAGCAAAGCAACCTCAGATCCTGCTTTCAGTCAGGAAATGGTGGCTAGGATAGGAAATAGCAAATACCAAATAAATTCAATTACAATAAAACTATAATTTGAGAGGTTTATATTAAAACCTCTTTATACCAAGAGTACTTTGTAGGTACAGGCATGCTGATAGCCTACAACTATCCAGTAGCTCTAGGGCATTCTCTATACAGAATACCAATAGCTATTCTCTGAAGGCAGAGCACTCCTAGCGTGTATACAGCATATGCCAGCAAAATTCAGCTTATGCCAGCAAAATTCTGCTTTTGCCAACACAACTTGCTCCAGATCGTCCAAATGAAGCTCTGAGCTTCATTTCTCTAAGTGGGAGAAAGAGGTATACTCATGACATCCCTGCATGTAAACTTTCATCAGGGTAGCTCCATCAGTCATGTCTTCATATACTAGACTGACACCGAAAAGCTGCCAAGGAATAGTGTAGACCTAGTACTGGTTTCTGGAGCTCACAATTTCCAGTGCTTACAGATTTCAGTCATTGTTAATATCACAACGTATCTTGCTTCTAATAAAAGATGTGATAAATATCTAAACAATCCCCCCGTATCTGTTATGCGTGTATTTATTTAGATACTTTTTTCAATGCAGATACGGCTTCCATTATACCCAACAACAAAAATCACTTTAAAAATCTGCTGGGTAAACAACAGCCTAAAATGAAAGCGCTGACACACAGCTGCCCAAATGAAAATTCTCTAACAAACTTACGTTTAATCCTATCTATATTTGAAAGTTCTGTATTTAGATTACAGTGTTTGATGCCCTATTTCTTCTGCGGAGTTTCATTTAGCATTTCATTCTTCCTGCCAGATACCACTTGAGATGACCGTATACACATCCTGATCCCCTTAAATGCTTTCGAGCAGAAACCACTGTTCAGAAACTCATAACATTACATTTCATGCCCTTGCCCTTTCCCTCACTTTGCAGATGCAGAGGAATAGGCTACACTACACCAGTAATCTCATTTACTACTATCAGCTTGCCACCTTAACCCAGTTTGCAGAAGGCTGTCATTATCCTCCATCTCACAAACTTCATACATTTCAGCATGAAAAAAATACTTTTCTGAGCAATAACAATGCCACAAAAAAAAAGAAGATAAAGTAAATGCTTATTAATAAATGTCAACAATGAAATTTCCCTCGAACACTACAGCGCTAGTGGCTAAGGTATTACTGCTTTTGATTTGTAATTACCACTCTGGGAACAATCAAGAATACTCAGCATGAAGCAAGAATAGATTTTTTTTCATTGGACCTTGCTTTTTTCAAAAGAAACCTTGCTAAACAAATTTAATTTGGGTGGAGGAGTGATAATTAACACGCAATCCAGCACTAAGCTTCCTGACACCTTAGGACCAAAGGTCAGCTTGCATTTTTCTACATTTACAATTCAATATTTCTAATTGTTTTTATCCACGCCTGCTGACTATTCTCAAAAGATGAAACCACTATAGTCCTCTGCTTCAGAAACTTGCCATTTCTCAACAGATTCTTCCATAAATTACTAACATAATCAGAGATACTAAATCACAAAACTACAGCTCTCTAAAATTTGCAATGTGAAGACATTTCTAAAGAGAAACTCTGGACCTCTTCCTCTAGCAAAACCAAGGCAAAGCCAAATGCTGGACAATACTTCCACGCTATTCTAGTAACAGCAAGCTTCTGCTTAAAATGAAGCTGTTCTTTGTGAAAAAAAAAGTTGTAATGCCAGGGCAAATACTGTTTCAGGTTTGAGAGAACATAGAACAGAAACATTGCTCCAGCAGGCTGCAATACACTGCTGACCGCAGCACGTCTGGGGACATGGAAGGTGAAGTGGGACCTGTTTGCCCTTTTGAAAAGATAAATGGGAAGCACCACGGATAGCTCAACGGTACGCCAGCTTAGAATCATAGACTCATAGAATTGCTTCGATTGGAAAAGACCTATAAGAACATCTAGCCCAATCGTTTAACCTAGCACTGACAAGTCCCCCACTAAACCACGTCCCTAAGCGCTACATCTACCTGACTTCTAAAAACATCCAGGGATGGGGCCGCCACCACTGCCCTGGGCAACCCGTTCCAATGCCTGTTCCTTACCAGGTTAGAAAGCCTTTTCCTCTAACAACACTTGCAGAACTTACAAGTGTGCAGCCAACTGTTCTAACTGGTACTGTTCTCCAGCACCCGGGACTGTTATTTCACTATTCAGGCTAAATACATTAAATGTTATTTCAAGCTTCTTCCTTCACTGTTTTGATTCTTTTCTTCCTAAGGCTCCTGATAGTGACAGTAAAAGATAGTCCTTCACAAAATGATAGACCACTGAAATATTGAAACTTTTATCTTTTATATGATTATCATTTATGTAGTTATTTTATAGGATTCTAAGAAATATCTACTCAGATAGCTTCAAGCATCTTTTCGATAAAGCATAAACAACACTCTCAATAAAGGAAATTACCCAGCATGAATACAGAACAGAGATTCAAAATCGAATTCCCCACACAGCTACGTTAGCGTAACAGCTAAAGACAACGCCATTTCTCCAGAAAAAGTGACAGGACGATTTTGCTCCCGAAGTGGCTGGATGTGGTTTCCATTTGTTAGCGGATGCAGTAGGTGACGGTCATTCCCTGTCCAGCGTTTCAGAAGGGGCTTCCTGGGTATTAAAAAGCCTCACGCATTCCAACACAACCTTGATTTACAAATGTCTTCAGGCACAGTTTGCCTGTTGCCCTTATCCATATTATGTTAGAGATTCATATACTGAGCTTCTGAAGGGGAATTCAAGCACAAAAAAACAGACTACCACAGCGTCTAAGTGCAGAAAGTAGAGAAGAAATCCATGTTTCCAATGTTAGCAATAACTGTTTACATCCTCTTCTCCAAAGTTTTAGGAAGGCTTTGTTGCTTTCTTCACATTTTAACTTCATTAGCATCATTTCCCTCTGCTGACACACATCACGACTGGAGCAAAAACGTCTCTTTTGTGGCTGTTAACGGACTGCACAAAACGACGTGTCCGGCAAACAGCACCCCTTCTTCTTTTGCCCTCCTTTTACTAATTCAATCCATTTATTTTGTATTTAGATTATTGTGAACATAAGCATTAAACATATACCTATATATATGCCTGGAGCTGGACGCACCAGCCTGCCAGCTCCCATACAGTTTGTGCTTTTGCTCCCTCTGCCCACGGGAGGGAAGGTACCGGCACCACACCGCAGATACTTGAACTGACGGCCCAGCCGAGAGACCCTCCACCCCTGCAAGCAGCGTCTAAGCTCACAACGTGGCAGCCCACGTTTCTTTACACACACCTTCTTGTTTTTAGGAACTGCTTCTTAATGAGAAAAGTAGCCACAGAAGGTGGGCAACTGGGGGCAAGGAACAAGAGGTAGCCAGCTCGCTCCCCCCCCGCTCAGCGCAGCTCTCCTGGACCAGGGCCCGCGTCCCATCCGCGCTGCCGGAGGTAAGGGGACCCGCCTGTCCCCCAGACCCTCCGGACACCCGCAGTTCAGCCCCGCTCCCCTGCCCGCTCTGCACCCCCTCTGCCCCGGGCGGGGCTGGGCAGTCCCCGTACCCCCACGGGGGCAAGCACCCGCCCTCGCTGCGGGGCGGAGGGCTCCCACAGCACCACCGGGAAAAGCCCTCCCCCCGGCGAGACTCCGCCCCTCCGCGGGCGCTTGGCGGGGCGGGGCAGGTCTCCCCCCTACCCCGTCC
>JAVKLA010000024.1:2172710-2203306 GCA_034782735.1 Sagittarius serpentarius
CGGTCCCCCCCCCACCCCCCGCCCTCTCCTAAAGGAAGCCCCGAAAAGCGCAATTAATAAACGAGGAGGTAGTGACTGCCCGACTAGGTGGAACTCGGGTGTTAGTTTTTGTCAGGAGCATTAAACAAACCGCAGAAGAAAATGCGGGGCTCGATCGAAACAGCCTTTCCAGGGGCGGACTTCCAGCCAAAGGAGGCCGAGTGTGAAACACGGGCAGGGAGGTTTACGTGTGCTGAAGTACAATCTCAGCATTATTTTTTTAAAAGGCTTCTTTTGTCTGTTGGTTTCTTCTTTTTCTTTTTCTTTCTCTTTCTTTTTTTTTTTGACAACTTCCTGCCTGCCTGTCATTAGAAGTAAGAATGCATTCCTTTCTCTATCAGATCTCAGTTAATTAGCCATCGCTGCAGCAGGCTCAAGGATTTAAATTCAAAGTGAAACTCATTCTAATCAAAACTGCAGCAAACTGGGGGTTTTGTTTGACTTTAACCTGAAAGTCAGTTATTGTACCACTGATGTACATACCACGTTACCAGCTGAGTGCTTTCAGCATCCCTCTATCAGTGTGAAATATTTAATCGGCACAAGGATCCAATCAGCACAGCAGAGGGGAATCTAGCGTGTGCATTAATTTACTTTCAGTTGAAAAGCAGTAAAGCAGGTCAGAAACATATAACCTTCTCCCTTCCCCCGCCCCCGCCCCCCTTTCCCCTCCCAAATACACAGCACATCAGAAGAGTTTTGGCGGCGGGGGAGGGAATGAAAGCCACCCTGTATGAATTCAGATTGCAGAGTCAGACAATAAATTAGTCGTTCCTGCCAAAGAATGACAAACACTGCCTGGAACAGAAGAGGGGAACAACCCCTCCCTCTAAACATACCCCCCCAAATCACCTCTCAAATTAATTACATTGGGTAATTGTTTGTTTTTTAATCTTTGACTCTTTTTAAGCTAGAAAGATGCCTGAATGATTACCCCTTCTGTGTTTGACATTAATTAGAAAGAAAGCAAATGCCAGAAAATAATGAAACAGTCTTTCTATTAAGGTGCAATGGCTTTGAATTTTTTGACCAGCCACGTTCTCCAGCAAAGGCTTCCATTAATATTATTGGTATTACAAATCTGTTTTAGAAGCATTCCCAAGCTCTTCTACACATCAGCAATTTTATATATTGCATATTGCAGAAGCATACTGCAGCATACAAAACCTAAACTTTTTCCGCTACCAAATCCACCCTTGTATTTCTCGCTTATTCTCTGAAGACAATCAAGTTCCTTATCTCCGTGATATTGTAACAATATTGCCACTCAATTTTCTTTCACAAGGGATTATTTACAAAGTGAACGTTATGTGAACAAACTTGTGCGATCCTGCAAGCAAAATCATCACGCAGAAATGCGACGACAGGCAACGATTGAAGTTGCACCAAAAAAACCCACCCCAGCTGGTCAGCCTGATGTGGCCAAAACTCTCAGCGTGGCTGCTTTCCAGGACAGGGCAGCAATGAAGAATTAGCAAATTTATGTAAAGAGAGAATTTTCCAAACTGGTAAATACCCTAATAATGGTAACTGTGGGCTTAGAAAAGCACACATTCAGTCAAGTGCAATTAGCCTTTAATTTCTGAAACCATTAAACAGCTTGCTGACTGAAAAAAACAACACGTTTTCAAATGTATTGCTAACTGGCAATCCGCTCATCAAAGCTCAGAATTATCTGCTTAGTGGCTTGTAAACAGCACTTTTTAACTAACAAGGAGTAGGGGGGAAAGAGGATGATATTTAACGAGAAAAGTCAGATTCATATTATGGAACATTCTGGAAGTGCCTGTGCATCTTGAAGGAGAGGAGGAGGGGGAGCTAGGGATTTTTTTTTAATAACCTCACAAATAATCCCTCCTCCTTTCTCTCTCTCAAACCATGTCAATGATCAAGGAAATGAGAACAAGGCTCTTGATTCACAGCTGACTCTCTCTTCTTGTTACATCAGATCAAGAAGGAGCAGTCTAACGGGGAGGGGGGGGCGATTTCTGCAGGGGAAACAAATCTACAAGCTGGCATTTTGTCTCCTACTCCTATTAATTAGCCTGCTTTTCTGTCAGAAACAGAGCTTTTAAAACTTGCAATGGAGTTACGTGTGTGCCCACTCGCACATACACTGCATATATGCATCCAGAAAATTAAATATTATGCACGTGGGATAAACCCTTCCCAAAAAATCTTCAAGGAGAGAGTGTTTGGTTTCCTATTTTATTTGATGCATGGATCTCTATTCTTCCCATTAATCCCAAGAAAAACTGCATAGTAGACTGCTAATAGTAAGATGCAGCCCGCGCTAAAGCCTCTGTTAATGACAGCCTTTGGATGGGGTACATTGTGCTCTGGATCAGGTCCGTAGCGGCAAGGCTGCAGCTCAGTCTGCACGTCTATGAAATGCTTCTTTTAAACCCAAACTTACAACAAAAGAAAACTTTGGCTTGATCTCACTTCGAATAAACCAGAAAGTGCACAGGCATCCTCTTGGCAGGTCAGAGAAGGGTTTAAATGGCTCTCCGCTGTTTAAATTGGGTTCTCCCCTAGCCCCAAAGCTGGAGTCCTACTTGCCATTAGCAGCTCAAAATTTACATCCTTTTGCTGTTGCCAACTTAAGTTTCCCATGGTTTGCCATGTCCCGTGCATTCAAGAGGACCGCATTCATCTGGCTTATTTAATATTAAAACCCAAAAACAACTCTCCGCAAACACACAAAAAAACCAAAACCCGAGTCTACACCATATAAACACTAATGTGCTTCTAATTTAAGTTTTGAAAAAACAAAGGCAGAGTGATTAAAGGCCAGGAGCATGCAGCTCAGCATATGGAGCCACAGTAAGTGCCCTAGAACAAGTTGAATGTTTCCATTGTGTGAAAGACTCATTCATTATAGCTACAAGATGCAGTGCAGACATTTGCATTTTTAGAGGGGCATCTTGTCATTTTTAGATAAATCATGGGATCCAGACCCTTTCTAAATGGCATCAAAGCTCGCATTTCTTGCTATCCTGCCTCCCTTTGTTTCAGCACTCTGCCTCACTATTTTCTTTTCCTCTGCATGAATGTCATTAAAGTTTGCATCCTAGTATGTCTCCAGACCAAGATGTGAACACAAGGGCTTCTCATTTTTGCTTAAAAATGCACTGCTTCCCATCATCAAGCCAGGCAAAAAGAGATGCAACTGCATGCAATCAGAAACATAAACAGTAAATTAGAGTAATTTATTGTATCCAGTTTCAAAGCTGCTGCCTCCTGATTCCCATTCCCTCCCCCCTTATTCCTCCCACCAGCCCCCCTCACCCCAGACCTGGTAATAATTTCTTTGATTTCTCCCTCCTTCACCCCAGCTTAAAATCAAATTTGGAAATGCACATCTTCCTTGGTGCGGCAGGAAGAACTGGCAATACAATAAACTAAGCCGAATCCTTTTTTTTTTTTTTTTCCTCTCTTTCCCAGATAACACAGAATCCTCCTGAAATGAACAAATGTAACTGTGAACAGATACAGACTTCCCATGGGATCAAACCATCAGTTCCGCGGTATACATATAAAGAAGAAAGAAGTTAAATGGTTGCATTTCCCCCAAGGGAAGGCAGAGCTTCAGTTGTGAAGTATTCCCATTAGAAATTCCAGATAAGTTGCAAAGAAAAAAAAAATCCCTGCCTCCTCTCCAGACCTTGTATAGACATTTCCCCAGCAATTCTACATATGCACATTTCATTCTGACAGCACGAGCTTTTGGTATTACTGTGTTACTCCGGAGTGATTACTGTTTTCCAACGGCAGGCGTATTTGCATGGTAGTCATGAAACTGCTCAGAGCAACCTTTCAATTTTCCAACACTCCAAAGTATAGCTTTGGTGAAAGCAAACAAAGCAGAAGGGGAAATCAAGAGCCCAAACTGAGTGCCTACGTCTAGGCACCTCAGTCCAAATTCAGTCTTTTATGTCCACACAGACAACTGCGAACTGGCACAGGGGCAGCAGCGGCCAGAGGCAAAGTCACCCTGTGCTCATGCACCCTGAACCCAGGTGACCCTGCTCATTTTTGCAAGTGAACGTTGGTACATGAATGAAACCGAGCTCTAGATTTTGTTGCAAAACCTGAAGAGAGCACTTAGTTCAGAGGACAGAAGAGGAAGGCAACATTATGAACAGGTTTTTTTGCAAAACCCATCAGCTATTAGCACACCTTACTAATGAAAAACCCATATTGCTTGGCAGCACAGTGAGTAGTGTCCTTCCACCCCACCCTCTGGCTGGACCTGTGTCTACTTCTGGTTAAGCACATCAGAACCAAAATGTAATCAGAGGTGTCTTCTAAGATTTAGATAAATTCCTTTGCCTCAGTTTCCCAACTTGATAATGTGTCTTCCCCGCAAAGGTATTGTGAAAATTAACTGGCTAGCATCTATTAAAAGCTGTTTGTTTGTTATTAAAGGCAAGTTAAATCATTTGATCTCATCTTAATCCAACAGGATTATGGCTGTCAAATCAAAGGTAGTGTGCTATCGCACTGTTTATCTAATCTTGCCTGCCGCTATTTTCTAATGTCCTCCAAAGGAACCCTTGTGAAGATGAAGACGAGACTTCACAGCTCCAAGTATTTTTCTGGTTCTGTGTGTGTGGGCCTGAGCACATACTGAACTAAGTAGAGGGCAGAAAGTTAATTACATGTCTTTTCCTTTCCACAAGTTGCATAAAAAAGCAATCTACAGATCCAGAACTGTAGCAAAGCCCAGAGCCAGAGATGACAAACACACAACTGATAACTACACCTCTAAAAAGAGGTGCTACAAGTCTAAAGAAGAAAGGCGTTCAAGGAAGCTGGAAGGAATGGGAGAGGAGACACACAGGGGCCAAATTTCTCACATTAGTGCTCTTGGAGTTCTGCTTGTCAATGGACAGAAAAGGGTTGAAGTGCCAAGCCTCTGAGAGATTTTCCTCCTGCATCCTAAAATAAAACAATTTATTATAAATTATGGAAGGAGAATGATGAACAATTGTGCAGGTGCTTTGCAGAAGTAAATTAGAAGGATGAGCTGACAATGGACTTCGATCTCAAGACTTCCTACTTTCTAATACACCTTAATATACAGAGGATGACAGTCTCAACGCCTTTCTCTCTCCCTTCCCAGGATCTCCGAGCATCCCGGCATCATTCACAGAAACCCCTCTGGTCCGATGAAAGCCCTCCAGAGGTAGCAGCTCTGAGTGCACCTGTGGAAGGAAGCTGCAGGAGCTAAAATTGAGGCCACAGACACACACACACATGATGTACCAAGTCAAAGCAGGAAACTGAACCTTGATGTCACAAACCCAAAACTTCAGTCATCAAGAGAGCACCCTCACTCCTCACTTCATTTTTCCTTCAGTTGCAGCACTTCATTTGCCATGTGCCCTACCCAAAATGTAAATTTGAATAGTCAGACCACGCTGTTTATCCAACCTTACGGTTGAATGTGCAGGCAGGGTGGCTGCTGCAGCACTTGAGGCAGGAACAGCAGTGAGGGTTTTTGTCAGGAAGTGGGTGTTCAAAAAGGTAGATTATGAAATAATGGGTTATCAAAAATACAAGGTAATTTTCAAGACCTGGCTGAGTGAATACCACCTGATCAAATACCGCCCCTTACAGAAGTAGGGGATACTCGAAATTAGGAACTCCAAGCCCTCTGTCATGTGCTCAGACCACTATGCAATGCTCTACTTTTTTTATGGAGGACATATAATGGCCTAGTTCCTCTAGGGAAATGGGTGGTTCAGACAGACAAAAAAATATTAACCTCCCCTCCCTAATCTCCCCCAGTCTGACAAAGAATGCTTTGTGAGTACATACATGTGAAAAATTGAAAGCAAACTTTTACAGTTTGAGAATCACAAGTAATACCACTTGACTAGATACAGATAATTGATCAGTCATAATAAGAGGGGGATACAGCATGTAATATTTTTCTTTTAATGAGACTTCAGAGAATGCATGAGAAAACTATTTAGAATGACTGAACTGTACAAATATATTAGCAGATGTTGAAAATATTGGGTAAATTTAAGAAACAAGGGAATGATATGCTTTCACTCTAACTTAATGGAAATGCAAATGATAAGATAATGCTTAAAGGGAAAGAAAGGTATACAGCAGCAGTGTTGGGAAATAATATTAAAAAGAGACAAAGGAGCTGGTAATGAAGGACTGTGTAGATCCTAGGATGAAAATAAGACACTACACAACCATTATTCCAGAGGCCAAAGAGAGAGTAACGAGCAATAAATAATGCAGATCATGCCAATGGCAGTAAATAAAATGGAACGTAGAAGAGAGAATGAGAAAGAACAGACCGGGCCCACTTCAAAACAACAATAGGAGAGGAACACAATGGCTAAGGAGAAAGCAAGGACACACTACACAGCAACTCTGCCGTTCCCTTCGCACATAAAGATGGAGATGATTATATAATGCATAGATAAAATGGAAAATATCTGCAAAATTTAGACTCTAGTCTGCAGCTGTGAGTGTCTGAACTAGTTTCTAAACTACTCCCATGAACAGCGACAGGAGAAAGACATTTTGTATGTTGATTTTCTTGCTATAGTAGTGGAAAGCACTTAGATACTTCAGCCATGAGAGCTATAAAGGGAGCTGCACAGAGTGACACAGATCTGTGTGTATACTTAGAAAGGATTCAAGGGCACAAAAGAAAGGCAAGAAGAGAATAAGAGAAGCTTTAGCAAACTTTTTCACAACCCTCTTACATTTAAGGATCAGAATAAACAACATCCTCTCGGCCTTATTTCCCATTGTGTGCTATGGAGTGCAAAACATAGCCACTTAATACAAACTCTACCTCAATCAGTCACTCAGATCCTTTGCCTGGAACATTTATCACAGCTGATAGCTCTTCTTCTGATAAAAGCCATTTTGCAAAGAAGCTCAACACAAAAAATGACAGGGTGGTCAGTAAAGACTGATGCTCTGGCTCTCCAGTTCTGCAGCTCGCCCAACCTTTTTTAGATTTCCATTTGGGCTAGCCTTTTCTTCTGCAAGAGTGAAACACTCTTCAGAGCAGAAGGCAGGGATAAGGACACGGCCATGGAGTTCTGTGGCAGGTTTGTGCCACAACCTCTAAAGACCGAGTTCAAATACAGGGCAAGCCATAAACGGGAAAGAAAAAGGAAGTCCTTGTTCTAGTTCCCATGTTCCAAAATCATCTGGGGTGTAACCCCCACCCTGGGATAACATTGGGCTGCAGCTGTGTGAACTGCAAAGGCACGATGTACAAAAAGAATGGGGCAAATAAGCGGGAAAATGATGCTTTGCTCATTGCAGTGGATTCCAGCTGAGCAGGAGGTGAGGATGTTAACAACACTCAATGTGGAAGAAGTAGCTCTCTGCACAGCTTCTCTATCGATACTGTGACTGCATCTAGCCCCGTATAATTTTATTCCTGCTTTTGCCCCTGCTTTTATTCTTTTTTTTTTTCCTGAAGAACTAAAGCCTTTAAAAGGAACTCTGGAAAAATAAAATAAAGCCTAATAATGATGGCCTTCTCCAGGAGGTGAGGGGAACAGGCCATGTTTTACCAAACATTTTACGCCAATATAAAAGTGCAGTGCTTCCAAAGGAAGCCATCTCCTGGTCTCTTGAACCTCCTCCTGTGCTATCCCGACCTATGTGACTGCACCAGCATTCAGATAGCTGTGCAATAAACCAGTAGCTCTACTAATCAAAGCTAACTTGGCAAAGAAAAAAACCGGTCTAAGTTTTAATGCAGATTGTTTACCCACCTCAGTTCACACCCTAGCTGCAGAAACAACTGGGCCAAGGCGGCAGGAGGCGGCAGTGGGGAGGAAGAGTGAAGCAGGAGGGAAAAGCACCCTCCCAAAAAAGTGCTGGCATGGTGTTAGGGCAGCCATGTGCATGGGCTTGGCACCTTCACAATGAATTGTGAGGAAACTGGGAAATATAAAAGAAGGGATTAAAGAATGAAAGAAAGAAACAGAACACATGCAAGAGCCTATTAGGACAATGCACCTTGGCCAAAGGAACCAAGTAAAAAGCCACCGTGCCTTTCACTGCTAGGCCAACAAGTTGTAGTAAAACTACTTCCAGTAGTAATCAACACTCACTTTCTTCAGTTGGGTGTTTAGCAGCCTGTGTGGAAACAGTCCCATTTCCAGCAGACTGCTGCCTACAACATAACCAATGATAATAGGCAGACTCAGCAGAGAGGCTAAAGACTGCATGGACACAGTGAGTAAATTACCCTCTCAACTCTCAGAGGATTATAGGTCTCTGTCAAGTCATTCACATCTAAAATTTGACCTGTCTTAAAGCATTTATAGCTTGCCAGGGAATACGTTCTGTATTCTCCACAGCCATTTCAAAGAAAAGAAATGTCTTGACTATAAAAATTATTATATGGCTATATTTAATAATTCTAATAACAATTTCTACCTACAAACAACCTTTACCAAAAAGCTTATGCACTGCAAGTTCACACCTCAGCTTAATACACTAACATCGCCATGTAGACACGTCCAGCTACAAGACACTACCCTGAGTCTTATGCTGACATGAAAAGTAAGAAATAAACCACAGGAACGGGAGCCATCACAAAACCAACTCAACAAAAATGATTAAAAAAAAATCAGTCAAATGCAAAGGGAGCAAGCAGACAAGAAACAGGACATTACCGGAAAGGCATTCAAAACTTAAGATTTTTTGACAGCATTCTTTCCAGGAACAAAAAGCAAGATACGCTGGAATGCAGTGCTGCGCTAGGCTAAAGGCAAATGCATTTGATTTTTTAACTGAAAGTTTCAGGAAGAAGTAAGTACAGAATCAGAGATGTTTTCTTAATGTGAAGGTGGACAAAGTGGCAAGAGACAAAGATCGCTGAATTCAGCAGTAGCTAAATCTATAAATGGGAAAAGCAATCCGTAAGTGGAAACTTTTCCAAGCTGGAAGGAAAGTGAAGCTCCTAAGTATTTTAGCAGTGAGCATGACTGAATCTCCTGCTATTTATTATATCAGTATCATCCATTAACATCACTGCACTTAAGGGCTTATCAGCATTTCCATTCTAAAACTCAACACGATAGAAGTTTATTAGTTGATTGCTTATCTGGGGAGGGTGTGGATGAACGAAAGACAGCGCATATGTTGAAACAGGGCACATATGTTCTCAGCCGAGAGATTTGTGTTGGGTTTTTTTTTTTAATGCGCTCTAGGACACGTGAGCAATTTCCTAAGAAAGTTTGCTGGTTAACATACAGTCTGTGAGTATAATAGGACTTGCAGTGCCACGCATGCATAAGCTGCAGAAAAACAGGGCAAGTCCAGTCCAGAATGACTGGAGTACAGGGGGAAATAAAACCAGGCTTTTGATCCTGACAAACATGGCTTCACAGCAGCTAGTCAGTCTTTATGCTGTTCCAAGACCAACTCTAGGTCTGAGGAAAACAAAAAACAATCCAACTGTTTTGGACTGGCACATGTATACGTCCAGACTAGCCTCTCTTCTGGCATAAAGGGGAGATGAGGTGCCCACTCACAGAGCAAGACAGCTGTTGGGCCAAGGAGATGAAAACTGGGCCTCAGATTTTGTGATACTTACTCATCTTCCAAGATTTATGCCTCTGCAGTTCCCTCCTCACTGAACTTAGTAACTGCAGATTTAAAACTGGCACACCTCCAGCTCGGAGCACTGCTGGACTAGAGTCAGAAGAAACTTCTTAGTTTATGTGCTCACTGAGCTTTATTCTTCTCTCCTACAGCAGACTAATACCTATGAACTACAGCAGAATTAGTCTTGGTTTAAACTGGCGTAAAAGCAGAAAGAAAACCAACTGAATGTATTTAAATGATTCTGCTACTTTGTCACTATTTTCATAAAGGGTAATTACAAGCAAGGCTGACTAGCTCGATGAGGCTCTCTCCACTGTCAATTGTGAGAACTAGCTCAAACATGGAGCAAAGCATGAGGCTCCTTGGTCACCCCGTGTGGACCCTACAGACCACACTGTGACTTGACAGACCCACAGTCTCTCTGGGAACATCCTACTAGTGCCTTTACAAGGAAACGGACAAGCACCTCAGAGGGAAAATCACCCCACCTGATAGGTGAACTCTCCTCTGAGGAGGTCTGTCTCTCTCCACTGGCACTGGGCATGAGGGCTTCTAATTTAATCATTCCTATTAGGTGAGGAAGGTTGGAGAATTCAAGCCCACACAACTAAACAGTGCAATGTTTGGTCATGCAAATGCACCATTCTTTATCTTGGGAGATGTGTTTGTATAAAATTAGGATATCTCAGTGGGGAGTGAGCTGCAGGAACTCTGTTCCCAAACCAAGAATCAGACTTACCTTGCCTTAGTCTAGGCCTTTACACCTTAGACCTTGAACATCTCCTGATGTTTAGAGAAAACTCCTGAATAGCTGATGTTAGCATTTAGTTTGGCTTCAAACATGTTAAGAATTAGCCTAAATGAGGAAAGCAGGAGAATTTGTGTATTGTCCTCAGGGACAGTCAATTTAGGTATAGACATCTCCCATCCAGGTGTTCAGGACCCAGACTGATGCAGTCATGATGATGCATAACTTGCCATCTGACAAAATATCCTGCCATCCCTGAACTGGATCTGCTGTCACCCTGCACCTGCAGCAATAATCTCCCACACACATAGATGGGCTGCTAACTAGCCAGCATTCCCCAAGGCGGGGGCAACATTGCTTATGAAACTTGGTAGCCTCCCCTTCCCCCTTTCCGAGAGTGCCAGTTAGTTGTTCCTGCTTCTAAATTAAAGGCAAAATGCAAAACAGCTCCTAAGAATTGTTCCCCTTGGTACACAGACAGCATGCATCTGTTTTGGCACGGCCCTGCGTAGAAGTCCTCCTACCTTGGAAAGTTCTAGCTTTCCTTGAGAGGCTGCAATGTAATATGAGAACTATTTTGGTTAGGAGGTAGGCTGATACTGTTAAGGTTGCTCATGCTGAGCAACGAAGCTTGGGTGTGACCGTATCAACAAGGACTTTTACAACTATGCAGGAGACAGAGCAAAATGATCTGGACAAACTCAGTGTCCTGGCAAAGAACACAAGAACAAGCAAAAGTTGTCTCATGGCAACAAAAATCCACCCTCGCATCATCGTGACTAAACTATAATTAGATACCTTCGGGTTTTTTAATCACTCATGATTCTTTTTAAGGGCTGGCAATATGAGAGTAAAATTCTTACAATTTTACACAGAAATACTGTTAAAGTGGCTTTTAAACCCTTTTCATGCTGAAGTAAAAAAAAATTCTCACAATGCCTAGTTTCTTTCAACTGACTGGTAACTAACAGGACTGGTGCCGGAGGCTTTGGGCCTGGTACAGTAAGAAAAGCTAAGTGACTTTTAGGACAATTACTCTTCATTGCATTATATAAAATATCAGGAGGCATGTGTCTGCTGGGCCACAAGCAACCATGGAAAATACATTGTTTATGAAAAAGAGAAGCCCTTCAAGGGCAATAAAAAACTCTTCACAGCCATCTGCAGGAATGGGAATGCATTTAACCATTGCCTGCCACCACGCCTGACTTCTAACACAGGAGACAACAGAAAGCTACAAGGGCATTTTCATTTTCCTTGGCCTCTCGCTGTGTTTCCTAGCACGTGCGCAAGAATGAATGAGGCTTGCACACCTTCATTAGCACCTTGAAGAACAGTTGTCCCTGAAAAGCAGTCACATTTACCTTGGAGACTGGCCCAAGCACTCCAAAACTGGATCTATTTTTCTTGGCACAAGCTCCAATGAAAGAGCATTTGCAACAACTGCTAGAGGAAGCCTTTCAGATCTGCAGGGCATTTCTTATTTGCCAATTGTCCATCAGTGCCTCAAGCCACAGGGTGTGAGTCAGGTTCCAGCCCAAAACTGCTTACCTAGACATGCACAGCAACGCACATCTACCAGAAAATCTGTTGAAGGGACAAAAGTCATTGGTACAGGTACACACCAAAACTCCTTCGGATCACCCCTGGTTTCCATCTCATGGGCTGTCACATCCTGGTGGTTATCACAGAGTGGTTTGGACATGACTACATGCACAGCTAAATGTTTTAAGACAACTTTAGGATTATTTAACTAACTGATCACATAGCACCAACTAAAAAACCTAAGTCAGGAATTCTTGCATGAAGCTTACAATTTCTTTCCAGAAGCCATTAAATTTAAACCTCAATTTAAGGGTTTCAAGTAATAGCATCTACTGCTTTACTAGGTTAATGACTCTCACTCTTAAAAATCCTCATCTTATTTCCAGCTCAGCTTCTAGCCTCTTATGCCTTTTCCCAGCTACAGAGACTGTAGAGCCTGCTAACCCAGACATTCCTTTCCCAGAAGACAGGGGCGGTGATTCTGTTTTTCTCCACGAGGACACCCATACCCACAGAGGGCACTGCAGTTGGCGTAGAGGATAAGGGAGCACTTTTGACTGCTTCAAATTATGTCTGGGGCCAAATCAGCTTATTGTATTCCTGGGCAATGCTTGCTCTACTGATCCCTGAACTCAGCTCAATACTAGGACAAAAATGAACAGGGCCAGAAGACCCACTAGCAAGTTACATTTTATCTTCAGAATTTTGTGCACTGAAGCCAAATTCTCTTGATTCAGGTCAGGAGATTTTCCCAGCAGACAGTTGCCTCACATAAAATTAACTCATTATATTAACTAATGGTGTGTAAATAAAACCCATTTCAGTTACACTAAATCTATATTCAATGAACAGTTATTCGTAATAAAGAGCTGAGTCAGAGGGAAGCTCGCCTTTGGCATTGTTTTAAACTTCCAGTAAGATGCACTGCTCTTTGGTAAAACAGCTTTGCAAACTCTTTTATCACTGGTTTTGTTTTTAAACCTACTAATGTAACAATAATAAGTAGAAGCGAATGAAAAGAATATAAGCACGCCAACCAGGTACCTGTAACATGCACAACCTGCTGACTTTGAAGATTTAGCAGTACACTTACAGACCTATGCTGGAACTAAATGAATTCCCATCCAAGCAAAGACCAGTAGTAGTAGTAGTAGTAGTAGTAGTAGAGCTGAAAGAAAGAAAACCCAATTCACTGCCATTCATAGATTCTCAGGCTACAAAGGATGATCCAGTTCACCTAGTCTAACGTCTCATATAACACCACCACAGCATTCAACCAATTAAAGACTAATAACTTATTTTCAGGTAAAGCTTGACCTTCCAGAGAAGGCATCCTGCCTTGATATGAGGCTCCCATGAAACAGTAAATCCTCTATTTCCTTTGGTCATCCCTTCAAACAGTTAAATCTCCTCCCCCGTAAAGCCTTCAGCCTGGTTTCTGACTCAAATTGCTCAGGAGTTTTACCTGCAGTGGTTGCTGGTTGCTAGGTTTGCTAGGGCCGCTGGGCCTCTAGTACAGCCAGAATTTCTAACGGTTGCCTTGTTGCTCTAGGATTTCTGTATTTTAATCAGACTTAGGGAGCCAAAGCAGGCTGAGTGTGCAGAAGCATGTGGTATTCATGTGCAATGCAGCATGCACCCAGCCCTGCGCCTAGCTCTCAGCCATTCGCATTCTGGCAACATCTCTCTTTTAAGTCCCCAAATACCCCCAGCCCAACAAAGAATACCAGCTTCTGTGAGGCCACAGCAGAAAGAAAATGGTAGCTAAAAAACCGCAGACGGCCAACTTCAAAGTTGTTGAATTTGGTGCTTGGGCTTTGAAAAACCTGTCATTTGGGAGGAAGGGTGGGAGGCTGCTCTTTCTCCCTCCTTTCCATTAAACAGCTCTTCGGAACTTGGGAGAGCTACTGCTCTCATTATGCATTCCTCCTTCTGGAAATAAATACTTGTGTGGGTTGTCACATTAGTCAGTAGATAGATGTCAAAAACAAATTACAGCCTGGCATGGAGCCAAGCATTGTCTGTGTGTGTTATAACGGAGTATCTGCTATTAAGAAGGTGGTTGGTTCTACATGTCAGAGGGTGGAGCCTTTTCCAGGAGCAGAAGTCTTATAATGAGGACTTTCTAAAGAAGGAACAGAGAATCACGATCTTGTTTCATTCCTTTCCCCACAAGGAGATATTACACAAACTCCCCATATGGCTCATCGCTACACAGAGAAATCCTACTCCTTCAATGCTTCTTCCAGCTCTGTGAAGTCAAAAACAAGCTAAGCAGTCCCACAGCCCACTTCAGCCTTTGAATAAGCTGGGGCTCTCCAGAGGGATGGGAACCAAAAACTTACTTGTCCTTTCAAGGTCCAGAGAATCTCTCTCTCCCCATCCCCCTACCCCCATCCTTCCTCTCTCTCTCTCTCATTTTACAGGTTTAAATCAGTTCTGGTGTCAGTTATGATGCCCCAATCAAATTCTTTTTCAAAAATAACAAGATTTAAAAAACATACCCAGTGTCCAACTCTCACTCTGAACCACTAGGTTTTTTTGATCTGAGAGATCAGCATCCTGGATGCTGGACCAAACTGGTCCTCTGTGAATAAGATGAGCCATGCTGCACATTCCTGCCCCCACATTTTGCATGTGCGTAGATATGAGCCAGGGGAGGTATTCAACAAATAGTCAAAACTCTGCACTAACCTTGATAAACAGAGGATTGCTTTTGAGAACCTAAAGGCAGAGGAGACCAAGTTCCATAATTAGATTAGCTAATGAGAATATTTCACTGAATAAATTGAGTTATTTTGGTTATTCCTGGAACAGTTTGAAGATCAGCTGTTATGACATGCTTTCCCACTGCTGTGCTATTGCAGCTCTGAAACCACAGTGAGAACTAGAGTGCAGGGTCTACAACTGCATCGTTCTTCACCAGAGAGAGATGAGAAAGAAACTCATAGCCTTTCTTCCAGTTTAGCAGATACCATGACTCTAATCTTAAGATAACTTTACACTGGCCATGTCTCTAAGCTTAAAATACCTTTACACACCGCAGTGTGAAGACTACACATGATTTTTAATAGGTTGCCACCAGTAACATCACTGTTCATATATTTCTGAACCAGGTCACTAGTACTGAATGTAAATGAACAAAATTAAAAAAAAAAACCAAACCGAAAAACTTTATATAATTTTGTTTAAATTCAGAATATTGACAAAACTCACGTATTCAATTATTGTAACTCCAACTAATCACAGAAACAATTTAAAAATAAGACTTTCAAAAAGCAATAAATTATAAGGTCTTTTCTCCCCCTCTAATAATCCATTCTGTAGGAGTGGTGTTGTCAAACTTTCAGGAATAATCACTAGAAATCTATACAAATTAAAGTGGAGGATTTATACAGTCACATGATTCCAACAGCTAGGGCTTTAAAAATAAAGTCAAGTTTTGTGTGACACACACTATCCCTGCTATAGTTGGCAGTGCTTCATTTACATGCTGTACACTCAAACCAGACAATGAAACTAAATTTTCCAGCAGCATTTTACCTTATGTTGCTGTTCAAAACTTGTATTTCAGCCCTTACTTATTCTTGGTGAGCCAGAAGCTTTTCAAGCTTTCATATTTCACCCTTTTAACATTTGCCTATCAAAACAGACCAGGACCTCAGTTACTGTAAGCACAAAAGTTTCTCTGAATCATCAGCAGTCACATGCACATTGGAAGGATTATGCACGAGGGTTAAGGACAAGGTATGTTTTATAAATGTGAATATTCAGATGAATTAAGTAAACTAAAGCCAATTTTGCAGCCCTTATGGATCAATACTCATACGCTACTCGGGGTTTAGAGACTATGCCTGTCAACGTTTGTCAACTTATGACATCTCAGCAAGGACACCGTGCCCTGGATTCACATAGAAGGGATCTTGAATTCCAAAGTCCTAAGTGCTTTTGTGACCCTGGGCTCAAGTTTTCTTATAGTGCTTAATACATAGAATTACCTGTTAGTGCTATTATGAAATACTAATATTACGTGATAAAAAACCCCTCCTCAGTTTGAATCACTTCTTTATTAAAAGACACCCACACAGCATTGCAATGTTTGTCTTACCAGCAACTCAGAGTAACATAGAGGCATGTTTACTTGTGGATTTTTTGTTTGTTTGTTTGCTCAAAACTGCAACAATAAAAGACAATACGGGCAGTAATGACCTTTTGTTTACAGAGATATAATACTGCCAGATTTTATGCTTTACAGGGTTTTGCTAACTGCAGCAAAGCTCAGAAAGAACACAAAAGTTTTAAAAACTCCTCTCTGTAAAAACAACAAAAAACCCCTAGCTAACATCCATGACAGGGACCTGGAACGACCAGGTAAGAAAGTATTGGGTTTGTTACTGTTGTTTTATTTTTCAACTATGAGAAGAACTAACTCCTACAGCCCATTGCTAGCACAAGCATATACAAATGCACATTTAAAAAGTGCCCTGGACTGCATCCATGTAGGTCTTTCGTTTGTAATGATTGGTCTGTAATGAAATATTTTAAGTCACTGGGCTGTGTCACAATATACTTCACATATAAATGCAAATCACATACTAAATACAAGCACTGTCTTTCAGAGAGCTGCAAGTCACTGTACACTCTCCTGTTTTTTTGATGTTTGTTTTTTTTTGTTTTTTGTTTTTTTTTACAAGAGCAGTGAATTATAACTGCTTACAGTGCACTTGTAATGATCTTCAGGCTCCCCCTTTTCTCCTCACTATATCCCTTTCAAAGGCTCTAGACTAAATTCATCAACATGCTTAAACTATGTGCATATACTGGTGACTTTTAGCACTCAGTGTTGTCCTTTCAGAGGACCAGACCTGCAGGAGTCTTTTTCTGGGTGTCATTACTTTCAGCCACTGGGCACAACTGTTGGGAATGAAGTGCTCCTACGTCTGAATATCAAATAAGATTTGGGGATCTGGAATACAGTGAATCAGATTACACCTCTCACAATATTGTATTTGAAAAGGTATCTGGATGCTGGAATCAGGGTGGAGGAGTTAATGCCTTACTGTATCTGGCTTAATAATACTTTGGGTTCTATATTTTCCCTCTCATCTTTGAATGCATCAAAAATAACATCAGCTCCTGAACTATAAAATCAGGGAAAGTGCCTGCACTTCTGTTGGGAACCCTCCAAGCACTGTTCTAAGGGGAACAGCTTCAATGCTGAATAGTTAGTCTCAGCATATAAGACCCAGGCTTTACCAGAAACGCTGAATCAGTTAATAAATAGCACACAGTGCTTTTGGTTTGGGTGACAGGTTCTCAACACTTTTAAAAAAATCTGGATAAGTACACGTAAAATAAATTAAAGCTGGCTGGATATTTTAGATAGTCCAATCTCTGCTATGGATTGGATCTGTGGATCTGCTGCTCATAAAATGAGATTATTCATATGGCTTCCAACGGTGGTCCTAATTCTGAAAACTTGGCAGGGAAGGCCAGACACCAGGAGAAGCATCTCACATGACTAAATATGTCAAATGAGGACATAGAGTGGAACTGGAAAATAAGGAGCTCAGGGAGACAAACTTAGAGATGTGTCTTTATCTTTGAGGACTTCCATTTAATAGGAGATTTGGTTATATGGTTTTCTTTCAAAGTACAGAGCCATGCCTTTGCTCAAGGCAGCTATGTTTTAACAGATATTCCAGAGAATCCTGATATGCCTTTGTTTCATGCCTGCTGCACATCTGAAGTGCTTTTTTCATTTGACTGCCTCCTTTCACTGAGGCCATCTTGGCATGTATTAACAATTTGGGCATGATGAGGGTTTTTTCAGCTTTTTTCTTCTTTTAACAAACCATTCAGATTCTAACTTTCTAAACTTTGTATTACCCAATGGGCACTTTGTCTGGTTCTTCAAGTTGTGTACTAGGAGAAAAAACTACAGATACCAGTTTGTGAATATCTAGATAAAAAAGGTTCCTCCATGTCAAAAAAAAAGGTTAAGGTGAAAGACAAAAGAAGCAGCTCAAGAAAAACTTGCAGACTGTTTCTATTCCAAATTGTAAGTTTTGCAAGGAGGAAAGAGAATAGAAACAATATATTTATAGTATGCAACAGTAAGCCATCTACAGTCTCTGCTTTTCACTTTTTCAACTCTTCTACCATGCCTTTCTCCCCTCTCTTCTTCCTTGAAGAACCTTGAATCCCTCTCCCTTCTTTCAGGTCCCACGATTTTAATCCTAAAGTTCTCCGTATTTCCTAACTGGTGGGGTTTTTCTTTCTGAATTAGAAAAACAATTAAAGGGAAGGTTCTGCTGTAACCAATTTCATTCTCTATATGATAGCCAAACATAAATGAAAGAGATTATAGATTAGAGAAGCAAGTCCTGACATTCTGTACCCTGAGTACCGTTCTGATCTTTCCGTCGCAGAAGGTTACTGTTCAAACTGGAAAAGCTTCAGAGATCAATAAGGTGGTGAAATAGCTTCATATCATGACCAAAGGTAAGGAATACCTTTTATACAAGGAATGACTAGAATTATGATTCTTTGGTTTTGCATGGAGCTGTCACAGGAGAGTATGATAGAGATTTGCTAAATCTTGAATGGCTCAGAGAAAGTAGGTGGAGATTCATTGTTTATGTCTCGTCCACTAAGAACAATGGGCCATCAAATGAAACCTGTGGAAGCCAGGTTCAAAATGGAAGAGCCTTTTGAAAGGACACTGCGGGTGCTGAAATCTCACATGGGGTAAGGGCAAAACTAGACCTGTTCATGGTAAAGAATGCCACTGGGGGTATCTAAATACATGGAGACTACATTTGGCTGAGGAAACCTGAGACAAAATAGTTGATGGCTGGGGAGTCTTTGAGAAAGTATCCTACATACTTGTCTTGCTCTTCTGTTTGTCCCTACACTCTCACTTCTGGCTGCTAGTGCAGACAGGATGCTGACCTGGATGGACATCCAGTCTGACTCAGTGCAACCATTATTACGTTCTTATAATAGTAATCAGGCCTTTGGTTTTTAACTTGATTTTGTGGATGATATGTAATTGAGAAGAACTCAATTTGCAGAAAGCAGGATAGTTTTGAAGTTATAATGTTGAAGAACACCATTTTTTTCAAATGCAAACCTGATTTTGAGTCAGTGAGAGCTAGTAAGTATGGGACTTCATGGTGCCAATTACTCGGAATCATTTTCAAAGGATTAAAATGTGGGTATTTAAAAGATATATGAGGAGGAGGAAGAGTTAAGTCCTTGCTGATGATGAAAAAGAAAAATAAAAAATATTTTAGGAGTCAATGAAACAACAGCTGCAGTTTTCAGAAAGGCTTATTTCTGATTACGGTCAATCAAAAAAAAAATCAATGAATCATTTCTTTTAAGGAAGAACTTCATTTTCTAATTAATTTAATTCCTTCTGAAAAATGTTTCCCTTTCACTCAAATGCTGAGTTATCTGTATTTTATCTCATTGGCTACTGTGCTTCTTTCAGCCTAACCTCAGTGAGAAGAACTTAAAAAAAATTAAAAAAAAACAGCAAAAGAGCCTGGCAGGAGAGTGAACCATTCTCCAAGCATGTGCTGTCTGAATTGAGAGTGTGAAAGTAACTGTAAGCTGGCAAAAGTTTTGAGGCCATTCTTGCATCTTCTGCAGGCTGACTGGGGTCACTGTTTTCTCTCCTACTAGACTGGTTTCTGATAGAAACTGAAGTAAAAAACAGTGGGCTGTCCACACAGTCCTTGAGCAGAAATAAACTGAAGGTCCTTTCAGTACTATACAGCTGGCAGGTGTCAAATCTCTTCCTCATCTAAATTGGGGTTAAGTGACACAGCGGAGGTGGGGGGGACTTTTGTAACTACACAGTAAATGGTTATATTGCCTGCACGAGTTCTACCTTTGAATACTCCATTTTTTCCTCATTTTTTTTCCTGGTGAGTGCAAGCAACATTCGACGTTGATCAAATGCCAACAAGATTGTCAAGAAGCCAACAGCCCCCACCACTTCTGCACACGATATTTAAACAAATTAAATCAAGCTAAGGGAAGACTGAAATGTTTGACTTGTGCTGAATTGGGAGGTTGTAATCAATTAAAGCACTGGCTATGTCTTATACCCTGCTGTAGGACCCTGCTCTGCTTCTGCTGAAGTCAGAATTTCATCAATAGCTGCAATCAGATGGGAACCTTCTACATCTGCTTTTTTTTCTCCCATAGAGTGATACACATGATCATTCAAAGGCCATTAGACAGTACTCTGCTATTCTGCACCAGGGTGGTTAAAATTACAACACTTCAGGGTCAGTCTTTACTCCATTAAAAAGTTAATAAATATGTTTGTATTAGATTTGGACTACTAGTAAAATGTATAGTGAGTTATACATGAAACAGCAAATGTGTATTATCCCTACAGTGTTGGCTAGTAGTTAAATACTCTCAACATCCTCTGTTTTTAGGTCATGTAATTATTACCAGGCACGCTAAGAAGTGACAAGTTAGCAGCATCTGCTGTGCTCCTTTTACATAGCCACATGCAACACATTGATTTTCTCTTAACACATTTCTAAAAGAAACATCAGTACACACCTATGAGGTAAAATGACTTTCAGAAAGTGAAGGAATAGAAATTCAAGGAGAAGTGTGAAAAAGTCTGCATTACGTTTCTCATAACATCTTTACTGGAAAGAAAAGACTTGTCTACACACATAACTATTCCAGTTAGCTGTGGCAATTTAAATTTACATCCTAACTTAAACAACTGTAAACAAGCTGAAATGCTCTAACAGACATCAAATAATGAAATCAAGGAGAGAAATACACATACACACACATACACATATATATATGAGAACATACATATGTAAGTATATATATATGAGAACATACATATGTAGGTATATATATTTATGTGTATTTATGTATATATTTGATGCTAAAATGAACCACTTGACTGATGTGTACTAAGATAGAGATTGCTTTTTTTATTATTCTGAGTACTTTTTATTCCTTTATATTACAAGTAAATTGTACAATGGAGCCTGACATGTTAAGCGTCATTTCAGTAATTAGGTAATAACTGCACCAGCTCCTCAATAAATGTCTCTTCACTTTGTCTTTGGCTGATTTTCTGATATTAATGTCTTACTCAAGCATCTTAAATATTATTCATATGAAAGGATAATGAAAGAAACCAAACACTTGGTCTTCAGTTACAAAGATATTTTTTTTTCCTAGTTTAATCTTCTAGAAGTAAAAAGTTTGGATCTGTGGAGTAAACCAGTGAAACTCATGAAAGAAATGTTTCATATTTCTATAGTATCTTTGCTCCAGGAGATCACAAAAAAACAGAGGATGGACAAACTCTTGACTTTTCTCTTTGTCAAACTACCACTTTTCTAAAGGGCCCAACATATGTGTTATTTCTGACTCAGGTTTTATACCATGTTTTGAAAATGGACTGCGTATTTGTATTTTAAGAACATTCCAATCCAGGAAAACAACAGGCACAAAAATAGGTAAGGCAATATGTCATCATACTTCTCAATCTTCCTTTGGATACTACTGTCAGTGTAACATAACAAAAGGGATAGATTTTAAAGAATGACAGAGTCTGTCTCTGGCCTTTTAAATCTCTCCTTGGCCATACATCCATATAATTTAGCGAGGGAGGGGAGGGGGGAAAGGAGCCTCCAAATGTCATGCCAAGAAAAATGCCAAGTTCATATACAACCGCATTACAAAAGAAGAGTCAGTGCCGCAATGGCAGTGACACACAAACCAAGACTTCTAGTGCTCCCCACTCTTTCCCTTTCTCCTTCAGTATTCATCCATTATTTTAAGCCTAACCCCATGAAAAAGCACAAGCTTGTTTAATAGCCCACACTGAACCTTTCCTGAGCCACGAATCCAACTATAACCAGTTTCAAACAGCATTCACAGAAAGACATTTGTAGCAGGAGTTATGCACACAGCCAGCTCCTGGCTAAGTGGCACTAAACATTCTGTTCTCCTCCAAGTCTGTATTTTTAGAAAGAACAGCACGTTTTACTGGAAATGTGTAGTAAGCTGAAAATCAGCTTCAGACTTTTAGTTAAAATGTACCAAGAAAAAAAAATCTTACCATGCTAAATATAGTGAAAGATTACTTTTACAGTTTCAGTTCTACTGAAGGAACCTCTGCTGTTTTCTCTCGGCCAGAATGAATTGATTGGGCATTTTCTCCAGGGAGACCTAGAGTAGCACTGGCTGTTTCTTCCGTTCTTTTCAAGTACTACATAGAAATGCCATCCAGGAACTTTCCTAAAGCTTTATGAGGAAAAAAAAAATCACACTGCTGTGCTAGAGGTACAAAGAGAGAATTCAGTAATCGATATGTTGATTAAAAGGTTTCTTGTGGATAATATTTTTTTAAAACTGTAGACTCAAATCTGTTCCTTCCACTCTGGAGACCAACAAGATTTTCTTTGTGCGTTATTCACGTTTATTCAAAGCCCTTTTTTCAGAAACATGTGCGTCTAGTCAAACACGGTATTTTTTGCAAAAGATGCAATATAAATACTTCACTTTTCTGCCTTATTTAGACAAAAAGTAATGTAACTTCTAATTTTCTCTTCTCATGAAGAATGTCATTCTACTCCACTCTCCAGGACCCAGGTTATACTCACACTATTTTAAATTTTACCATACGACCTCCCACCGAAGAAGCATGCACTAAAACTGAAAACTGTTTCACATCTTAAGTGTGCTGTGTCCCTCTAATGATACTATCAGAGATTATTTTAACACACTAATTTTATACCTTTTAACATCTCTTTGACACTAAGAAATCCAAAAAATACATGAGCTGGGGACAACACTAAATCAGTGGCAACTGATCCAAACCAAAGAATGAAAAAAAACCCCCACCCCTGCTGACTCTGGAACAAGATTCATTCATGCAAGCAAAGCGGCGGTAGATTGATTATTTTTTGACCTCTTGGCACATTTACAGTTAAATTGCTTCATTTGAAATGGAATCAATATTTCTAATTATGTCAATTACAGTATTAAAAATATAACGATCTACAGTGGAAGTGAAACAAGGATATAACCTGGTAAAGAATTCTGGATTTATTCCAGTACAGTTTTTAGATCAAGATACTTTCTTTATGCAAATAAAGAAAAAGAAACACAGAAAATGTTGGGTCCCAGGGACCTTAGGCAGTCATCTCTGCACTCCTGCTCTGAGGCAGGCACGGATGCACTCAAGTATATCTAGACGTTCCCCCACAGATGTTTGTTTAACCTAGCCACTGAAAGATTGATTCTACAGTCGCATTTAAATGACTGACACTTTTTAATGCTCATTAAAATAAATCCACCACCTTTTTCACCTCAGCTTCTGAACTGATATTCCTAGTTTCCCGTGTTCTAGAAAAGATAGTTTTTTGAAGTGATATTCTGCAACAGCCTTTTTTAATTGCTGTAACTTAAGAAGCCCTTGATTTCTAAATGCTAAAATATACAGAAGCATTTGCTGTGAATGACGATGCAGGATACTGCCTATGTAGAGCTCTGGTGTATACGTCATGAGATTGCTGTGTCACGGAGTGCCTCGGTGTTTACAGAGCCTGCCCTGTGCTGACAGCACTTTTTCACGCACCTTCCAGCCTGCAGACAAGAAATGGCTGATACATCTTGATGGCTCCACCTCAAGTGGTTTCACTTAAGGTGGTGGAGTGGCTGAGGAATGAGAAAATCACCTTGGCTGTACAGTACCTGCAGGGGATTGACTGAAAGGGTTGGTTCGGGGGTTGTCTATAGTTTTACCAGGAAAAAAAAGAAAGCCAGTGTAAAAGCTGGAGCTTGGAAAACTAGCCTGAGAAACACATGTAGCATGAGCATATTGAGGAGCAAAGTCATGCTGCCAAATACAGGGCAACTTCAGGTACAGGTGAAGAAAAAAAACCCATCAGAGCGCAAGCCATACCCAGGCACGGGCATCCGTGGCTTGCTAGGTAAAATCCAACAGCAGAGAGAGAACTGAACCAGGGAAAAAAATTCTAAGTATTCATTATTTTGCCAAAACTTGTATATATCTAGTGCTAGTTAGAAGGTGAATGCTTTTGTGATCCTTATAGAATCGATGTTCACTGCTTTATACAATGACAAATTCCCTAAGAGGAACATCATAAACAAGGCATTCAATGCCCACAACTCTCCTGGAGACATGGATAGGAAATATACATGCTCAGCATTGAAGAAAATGAAGACATACTTGTCTAATGGTAATGGCATTTACCAGTCATCTGGAAAAAAATGGGTATTCATCTGCATCTACTGAAAACTTTCCTCTGCCCAGCCCGGTGCTTTTGCATGCTGCAGCATTTTGAGCTCAGTTTACAAGGATGGGCTGAGTATGTACATGCACCTCCATAAACCCAGAACTGGGAAGTTCTGTTTCCCTTACAGTTGGGGAAAACAGCAGTTACACGCTGTATTTAGTGGCACACCCTACACACTACTCACTAATGCCTCTCATTCTGTGTCCACGTCACTAGAATTCAAAATGAAGATTGATCCAAGGGACTGATCCCAGAGATAGCCTGACAGTGAAACACTTGGCACATAATTATTTTCACACCATACAGATTAATCTGAGTACTTAAATTCTGCTTGCGAGTTCCTAACTAACATTACTTGACTGAAGAATTTCTAATTACAAGTATTACCATTTCTAATCTTCTGAAGCTCTGCCTGCTGTGTCTGCATCCCAGTCATCACATTACAAGTTCCTCTATTGTCTCGCTGCATTCTTCTCAGGACTTCAAATGTTAATAAACTAGAATAATGAAAAAGGAGGATAACAGTAGCTCTGAGTAGGATGATAGTACATTTTAATTTTAAATTTGGGGCTTTCTAGTAATGGGGGACAACTGAAAGTTAACATGGGCTTAACACAGGGCGACAGCAGAAAATACTGAGATTTCCTGATCACACCACAAAGAACCTGAGCTGAAGCAAGCAGAGGAGGAAATAAAGGTGGCGATCACTGACAAATTTGGATTAAATATAGGCACTAGAGCACCACAAAAATAAATACCATGTATGCCAGGAAGAAAGAAGTCAAGGAGAAAAGATAACTGACCCAGGCATAACCAGCCAGATCCTCCTGCAGTAAATAACATCTCTAGCAGAAGTGGTATCACACGGGCTAGGGCCAGCAGGCCTCAGACAAGCAGCAGTAGGGACAGCTATGGCCATCGAATCAGGGCTTCAAACTCCCTGTCCTTGAGCCGCCTGCTGCTTGCCAGACTTTGAAGTGGTCTGCGTACCACCCAGGAGACACACGTACAACCTTTTAGGTGCTCCCAAGCCCAATAGAAAATGAAGTGATGCAGAACAGAAAGCATAAAGTAATTTTGGAATTTGTGGCAACAAAGCCTTATGGTATCAATCCAACTATGAAAATGCAGTAAGGGAAAGGCAATATAATTCCGGTACAAATCAATAAGGTATAACTGCAGGGGAAATATTAATGTTATTACATAGTTAATCCATGGCTGAATTTATCTTAGTGAATTGCTAATGTTCTTCCTAAAACAAACAGGCCAGGTCATTTTGGTCCTTTTTACCACGGCAAGCTTCTTTCATTACATCTCAACATCCCTTCGAAATAAGCCACACCGTGACTAGTTTTTAAATCTATAAAGCTAAAAACCTCTACACTGGGGAAGAGAGGCAGCAGAAAATTATAGTTCACATGAGTAAAATACAGCCTGCCAAGAGAAAAAAAAGTTTAATTTGTTGATGCTGGGTTGTGGACTTGGAGTGCCAAAATTATTAAGGTCAGACCACTGCACTGAGTGGTAGGCATAACAGCTTCTCAGCGTACATCCATGAACCTGTCTGTACACAGCACTGATCAAAGTCAGCTTTGAGAGGACATGTAACAATGAGATCGTCCTTCAAAGAGGAAAAGAAGAGATTTTGTGGAAAGGAACTGGCCAAATCCTCTATCATCAACAAGAGCGAAATGCCTGATCCCTTTGATAACAGGCCCGCTTTAACAGGGAGGGAACTACCAGTGCATGTGGCGACTCTGTGTTGCAGTCGGCTGGTGGGGACAATGCTGCCATTTCCACCCTCCACCTGTAGCACTCAAGGTGAACCAGTCACCTCTGGGCACAGGAAACACTGGATCAAAACATATCTACTACACTTTCTTGACCCCGCCTCAGTCCCCACTGAAATGACTGCTAATACTGGAACTGCACATTCAATCACTGAAGCAGCTTTAGGCACGACAAGCCTGGGGCCCCATCCTTAGACTAACCACGGATACTAGTGAGCGGCTGGTTTTACAAACCACTCATCTTGTAATCGACAACCTGAGCTAGAAAGTTCAGTCCAGAAGACTACAAAACTGATCTCTGGTGATAGAGGTGGAGGAGAAAAAAAATGCGGAAAAATGTCAGAGTCTGTGTAATTTCATTTGTTCTTACACACCCTGTCTTATATAATTACTGAATGATGCCATGGGAGGGATAAGGTAAGGTTGCTTTGGCTTGCTTTCATTGTGCATCTCTGTAACTAAATAAAGCTTTAGGTATTCTTCGAGTTGACCTTGGATTTCCTGATTTTACTGGTTTTATTTTCTAAGAGCAACATCCTGCAGTGATTTTTACTTTAAGATTACTTACACATGCTTTCAAGGTTTAAACCACTTTACTACTCCCATCTGTAAGGAATAACAGAGGGATAAAATTTATACTTCAAAAATCTTGATAAAAAATAGTGAATATGTTCAAATTCCATCTTTCTTATTTTCTAACCAATAATAATAATAAAATCTACTGGTGTCCCTCCTGTCCCATATTTAATTTCTTTCCTCTGCCTCTGAGATCTAACATTATCACAGACACATAATATAACATATTCCAGCTCATGTAAACAAAAGCAGCACAAAGAACGCAAAGAAAAAAGTACACAGCAGTTTCGAATCATTCTTCACAAATAACACTAACAAATCATCTTCCAAATGAACTTGATTTTCACCGGCACCTTGATTGCCTATTACGCTAGGTGGATTTTTGTTTGTTGCCCACCAATTGTCATTTCGGAGTCACATGGACGCCGCTGTTCAACATTTACACAGCATTGTCTTCCCCTGATATATTCCTCTTCCTCCCTTCCTTTCCCACTTCATATCACTCTTTGTTCTGCCTGTGCCGAGGGCCCAGGCACACAGAAACCCAGTGGGACATGACTAGAGGCAATAAGGATGGCAGTAAAGCAGCAGGGCTCTGTGTAGTAAAGTCTGTTGCAGTGTCTATTGCTTACCCAGGTGCCACTTAGAATGGCTCGGAGAATTCCTCTCTCTCATCCTAAAGAAATCTCCCCAAAGACTGAACCACCTGGCTCACAGGCAGCTCCCAAAACTCACACATGTGGCAGGCAGCTTTGGACTGAATTCTCATGGACTTTGCTCCGTTAATGAAAAGAGGCTTGAAGTGCAATGTAACATTCCTCTATAAGGTCTTTAAGACCTCTTTAACCATGGACAGAGGGGAGTAAAGGAGCTCTTTTGTATAAAATAAACATCTTTTCTAAGTGTCCAGTTTAACTGACAGTGCTTGTAATACCACTACATGGCCTTAAAACCTTTAATGCAAAGCAACAGAGCTTTTCCTATTTGTGCACTCCTAAAATTTTCCCGTGCATGTGTTACTATCAGGACAAAAAAATTAAGCATAGAGATAATATGATTGGCTTCCTCAGACCTTCTGAGTCTTTTGTTACCTCTCCCAGACCCCTCAGGTCATGCTGAAAACCATTGATCTAGTTACAAGCTTTTCCACAGGGAAGTAGAAGCACCAGTCACAATAAAGCACAATAAAGTAATAAACTGAGTCCTAATGAAGCCAATTTCTTCCTGGGATCCCAAAGAATTTCTCAAATGTTGATGAATTGCATCACACCTCATCCTTTACAAAATACCTAGATCTTACTGTGATTATTACTTCTGTAGAGGAGACAGAGAACTAGGCCTAGGATTATCAATGGAGACAATCTATAGGGTGAGGTGCGTTTCCTAGATACTCCTACATATGTCCTGAATAGCTACCGAGATCAAGCAGAACTAAGGACACTTGGCACTGTGTAGCCGTACGTGTCTTTTCCAACCTAGTAGAAAGAGCTGGTGACAGGGGCAGGAACTGAGCCAAGACTCTGCTGAGAAGTTAATTTATAAGAACTACGCTATAGAAAATGGATCTGGAAAACCCATATCCAGTGAAAAACATTACCGAACTCAGGACACTTCACAAGGCTGTTTCACTCATCCACTCTGATTTGGGAATTACAGAACTCATTAAATCTCAGGTGGGGTAAATTCTGCCAATGCATCTTAACTAAAGCAAAGGATCAGAAGAAATTAACTTAAATTCACTCCAGCCTCTCTTCTAGCCATTTTACAGTTATTTACACATTGTCCAGAAAGGACCTTTAAGCATCTGTGCTTTCCCTGCCTTAAATATGAAGACTAATGAGTGAAAGCTGAGTTTTCTTCTGTTATGTCAAATCAGAGCTGACTTTGGACCTTGGTTGGAGATAAAAGTGTGTGAATTACAACAGTCCCATTCTCATTCACATGCATAACAACACAGCTCCTATTAACATCACTGGAAACACAGACGAGCTTGGAAAAGGAGAGTGTTTTCTTCAGCCAGTATAAGGTCATGTAAATCTATTGCCTTTAGTAGCTATAAGCAAAGCAACACCACTGGAGGATCTTTTACTTTAGATGTCCAAAATTATGGCTGGAATAATACTCACACAGCCATTTTAAAAAAGTAAAACATACTACATAATTTAAAGATGCTTTTCCTACTTGCTCCTTACTGCCTAAAAAGTGTAGCTACATTGCCCTGAATGCCTTTGAGACCCTCCACGGATGCACTGACTTCATGTTTGTAACGAAAGATACAGCAGAGCATACAGCCTTCTTTGTCTCTCATTGTCAGATTTTCAAAACTTACACACTTTAATTTCTGCTAGTTAAATCAGAATATCTAATAAAAACTGCGTTAGCAACCATAAAACCAGCGTGCAGTGGGAGGGGGAGGAGAGAAGGCTAGCTTGTCGGCAGCTGGCACTTTTATTACGAGGCATTTAAAAAGCCTGACAGCTAATGCACTTTACTAAGACACTGCGAACTACATACCTTCAGAAGAAATTATAATAGCTAATGAGTTTGGGTTTGCTTGTACATTACATTCCCTGCTTTTCAGGGAGACGGATGCAGCATTCTATATACCCTCTCTGTGCAATACAAATTCAGATGGTAGCTGATAGAGATAGATTTGGAAGTAAGATTTATCTCAAAGTATGTTTCCGTGTTTACACACTCAGCATCGTTTTTCATATCCACCTTTAACCATTATTCCTCCTTGGCAGTAGAAGTCAGGTTCTTAATTATGTGAAATTTTTCATTGTAATGAAAGGAAACATAAAGATCCTTGTGAACATACTCACATTTATAACTTATTTACAATGTGTTTTCAGAGTTCCAATAATTCATGGTGCTAAAGGTGGAAGACTCCACACACTAGCTGCAGTATTAATGCTTTGAAAAATTATTAGCCAAACTAGGAATTTTATTAGTCAGCTTTTCATGTTAGATGTGCTCTGCTGGGATTTCGCTATACCAATGCTTACTTCATGTTCTGACAATTTTTCTAACTAGCCTAAGATATTACTGTATTAGATGATGATTTACTCATTCTATTAAGCCCTGACACTAAATACATTTTATGCTAAACTAGTTGTTTCTTAAAAATAAAGCCTTTTTTCCTGCTAGAGAAAAATGAACCCTGTTCCAATAAAGAGACAAAAGTAAACTTCTGCAAGATCTGAAAGATAATAAACTTATTAATTGTCCACCCTTTTCATTAAAGAAATACTTTACCTTTACAGAAAAAAAAAATGTGATGACAAGCTGCTTTTGAGGACAAACTCCCAACAGGATCTATGTATCTGTAAGTTCTCCTGCCAAAGAGCATAACGTTCCAGCAAAGTCTCAGTACCTCTTTTGGTTTTTGTTTCTGCTGTAAAAAGAAGTACCTAACCATTAGTTGTGTTAGCAGGAAGGACATGGGAAATTGGGAGTCACGCTCTTGATTCTTGTGGTCTCCAATGAGTGGCAATAGGAGAGCAAGTCATAGCTCAATTAGTAAAGATTCTTACTTCTAGGCAAGCCCATCAGGACCATTTTGCACCAGGCTTAAGGCTGCACTGCAAAAACTATGGGGTTTTGTCCAGAATAAGCCTTGTTCAAGTATCACAATAAATCCAGGGCCTAACATACTGAAAGGGGGGTAGAAGTCAGCTATAGTATCAATGACAGGTAGGATTTTGTACACATTCTTGAAGGGCTTTAGCAAATATGGATCTAACAAAAATACTATTTCAGATCACTCTGCTCTTTTTTAAATGAAAAATTCCTGACTGCCATTGAGAACTTCTGTCTTGGTTTCAGCTGGGACAGAGTTAATTGTCTTCTCAGTAACTGGTACAGCGCTGTGGTTTCAGTTCAGTATGAGAAGAATGTTGATAACACCCTGATGTTTTCAGTTGTTGCTCAGTCGTGTTTAGACTAAGTCAAGGA
>JAVKLA010000024.1:2203406-2245442 GCA_034782735.1 Sagittarius serpentarius
TCTCCCCCATCCCACTGGGTGGGGGGGAAGTGAGTGAGCGGCTGCGTGGTGCTCAGTTGCTGGCTGGGGTTAAACCATTACAACTTCCCGTGGTCTGAACGACTATACTCATAAATGTTGATCCCCCTATTGCAGCCAGGTCCACTTGTGATAAAACTAAATACATGCTCCCTGATGAAACTGGTAAAAATCACAGTTATTTGTAAATTGTTTTCCTAAGTTTCAGAAGTAAGTGACTACTTCTATTGCACTAATTATATCATTTTCATGAGGAAAGTACTACTGGCTTCTATTTCAGACTACTGGCATGCAGATTCACATTTTTTCTTATCAAAGAAAACATGCATTGGTACCTCTCTTAATCGAGAAAAAACAGAGAGAGAGCCATGAAATGTCCGGCAAGGTATTCATCTTCCTATCTTATTAAGGTTTGGAAAGGAGGCTTTCATAGTCTGTTGTATAATTTCTACTTTTGAGTGATGGCTACCCAACAATAGATGTCTGACCCTGCTTTTCCTTGGTTGTTGATGTAAAACATTGCTGCCAGACTGCTTATATAATGAGACTTTATTTGAACGCTGAATTTCCGAAGGATTCATTTCCCCTTCAGGGTATTTTGGCATGAGGACCTCAAAAATCAAGCACAAAGAAACACAGATCTCTTGTACTTGTTCTTTGCTTCCTCAGACAGGACAGATACATCTGTAGCCATGACAAACTAGAGGGTACCAGATCTGATTCATACGAAGTCAGACACACTAACAGAGAACCGAATCACCATTTAAGGATACTTGGTGATTTCCAGGCACCTTGCTAGGTCCTCAACTTGAATAAATCAGGGCAACTCCACTGATACACCAATTTACACCAGCCAGTGCCCTGTTGACTGTCTTCTGACCAAGCATCTCATAGAAACTTCTCACCTATAAATCTTGCCTCTGATTCTGGTTTATTCTCACAACCATGAACATTTTATAATGCTTTCTGATTAGATAAAGTGATACTTTCAGTAATTTATGGTGAATCTAAGGTCTGGTCTACACACACAGAAATTACACCGATTTAACTAAATCGGTTTCTAAATGAATTTCGTTAAATTGGAGCAGCTCCCAAGCGAGGATACATAAATTGGTTTAAGAATGGCTAATATCATGTTAGCTTAATTCAGTTTTAAGAGTGTCTGCACAAGGGGGTTGCAATGATTTTATTAAATTGATTTAGAAACCAATTTATTTCAACCAGTACTATTTGTGTGTAGGCCAGGCTACAGAGACAAACGCAAACTGCAAAATGCAACATTAATTGTCAGTATTATTGCTCCCAGGAACTGAAGAAGGAATTAGTTAGAATAAAGTTTTAACTTAATTTGTTAATGAACAGCACACGTGCCAGAATAAAGCTAACAAACAATGTTTTGTTTACATGATACTTTTCCTCAGGCAGCTGATATGTCATTAGTAATTAAAAGTCACACGTTGTTACATTACAGCCATAGTGTGAAAAGGTTAAAATGTAAATATATTTAAACATCTTGGGGCTATTGTGATTAGTGCTAATTTTTACTTATATTGCAACACATAAAAAAAACACCCTTCACTTTCCATTTGTAACCTTTCTTTTTTCCTTAATTTTAGGTTTTGGATAAACTAATGCCTGAAGAATTTAATGCTTATTTATTTCAACAGACATGCTAAGAAATTAGTCCTTTGTTTTAAATATAAAACCTACAGATTAGTTAATGCTGTGGTGATAAAAGATGGAGATGATTCCCCTTCCACCCTAATTGTCTACAACCAGCTAAAGGCATCTGAGCAGTGGTGGAAGATGTACTGAACAATATTCAAACGCTTCCAGTGCTAACTCCAAGGCAAAAGGCAGAACTTAAGTTTCCTGACACGAGGGCAGTCCCCTTAGTAACAGTGACCTGAGTTTGAAGAGAGGTCAAACGCCTTTGATCTGGAGGATATCAGAAAATAGCCAGATGAGAAATCCCTTCTATTCTGTTTTGGTAGCAGGGATGTAATCATGATGTCATCTAAGAGGAAGAAGACATCTCTGTGAAACACTGCCTCACGTTCCACAGGCCTTAAAATAATTTCACACTAGGCAATTGGAAGTGAGTGCAGAAAAACTAATTTTGTGCCGCTTTCTCCATAATATATAGGAAGCCACTGAACAGTGATGATCACAGGCCATTGAAGTGTAAATGTCACTTGAATAGCCTGGACAGATGGGTCTTTTCATGGAGAGATTAGACTACGGCTATATGTCCTGGGGAGAGAGGCAGACAAGACTTCTGTGCATGTATGGTAGCGCACACGGTATCTTACGCCTTTTAGGTTCATAGATATAAGCAGGTTTTGTTCCTTGCTCAGGATGCTTGCATCTCTTGCAGGTACTTTTTTTGATCGTTGCATTTAGAAACATGACAAGCTCTAGGAAGGTCTTAGAGATGAATAGTTCACATCAGTCATGACATTCCCCCTCTCCTTTCCACCAGTCTCTCCCCAGCCCCGCCCCCCCCGCCCCCTATCTTTCACAAGATTCCTTCCAGTGCAAGACAGGTCCCAGGGCTGTTCCCCTCCATCCTGCACACCTCCCAGCTCTAATCCTAGTAGCTGCAGACTTTGTTGCTTTGTTTGTGTCTCAGATGCTTACTGTACTTGGCTGTCTCACTGCCTTTCAAGGATCTGTTCAGGATCTGATTAATTAATGTTTACAAAGCACTTTGAAGATAAAAGGAACTGCAATATCAATGGTAAGTACCATGATTATTTACTCTTCTGGCTTCCCTCTCTTTGTCCTAGTAGAGAAAAATTGGTGACCACCTAGATTTTGATCTATGAACAAAAAATTGCATTTGGCCTGTGGAATTCAGCAGCATGCGACACACACACTTTGTGTCTTGTCAAACCAAGGAGGCTCAACATTTAATTTCTGTTATCGTGTTCTCATGTGGTGGCCGAGACCATGTTTCCAAATAGGCAGAATATTTCAGTGACATGTATTTAACAATTAAATACCGCTGCTATTTTTACAACTACTGTTTTCTTACTTGACTGAGGACAAGAATTAATTCCCAGCTCTTGAGGGGCTAGTCAAGGAGGACACATAGGGTCACTACCAGCGTGCAAAAGCGAGCCTTGGTCCAAGCAGCCTTCAAAGCAACTGGAACAATCTGAAAAACTTGGGGATGAGTCAGGGAGATACAACACAGATATGGTATCACCAAGAACAAGTAAGAAGCAAAATGATGTGAAAGATGAAGAAAGAACTTTCAAGAGGACCTTAGAGGAACTCTCACTTCTCTGTGAACACTTTGTCCCAGGATGGACAGATGAAAGTATTCAAAAGACTCCTACCCAAAAATGCAGTGTCCTCATCAGAAAAAGATACCGTAGTTGGTTCATGCTGCTTCATTCTTGTCCACTAGCAGACCAGCCTGCAATCCACACCGGAAACACCAAAGTCACAGAAACTTATAGATGATTGCCATGATGACTTCAACATATTTGGGAATTACACTAAGTTTCCATTTCTTTTCGCAGCATTTAGTACACGGAATATGTAATTTACTTCAAATAAAAAATGTCCTTTCTCCAAATTTCAGCCTTAATCCAAGGCTTTCCAAACATAGGATTAAACAGAGATATTGTCCCTTACAAAATGAACACTTTACTTGAGGCAATAAATGAGAACTCCCTTAAACCAACTCAGCTTTGACCTTCCCAGGTAGGCTGGCACAGCCACTGGGTCTCTTGGCTGTGAATGCAAATCTCCTGATAGCTACTGAATGTGTGGAAAAATGTCAACTTTGATTAAAAAAAAAAATAAACCAATAACAAATGGATCCTAATTGCACAGCAGAGTGAAACACCGGTGCTGGCATTAGCAATAAGTGAAAGAAATACTGTTATATTATAAGGTGCTGACTGCTGCACAGCAACTGTAAGTGTAAGATGTGATTAGCTGCAAACAGGTAGGACTGCTCTTGCCGAGTTCAATTGTAAGAAAGAGCTGATGGATACACAAAGAAGTTTGGTATGACTGCACATGCAACGCACATTCAACTTGCCTAGAGCCAAAAGCCTTACCTATTTGAGCCATAAATCACTCCCCCGACACCACACTTAGACCCAGGGGTGTGAAAATATACTACAGACAGTCCTTGACTGCCTCTAAGATGTTTCACAATTAAAGTCCGGCAAGAGTTTCAGTCTGTAGTATTCCAGAATAACCTCTTCTGAATCAAATGGAAAGCCATGTTCCAAATGAATTTTTAAAGAAAGCAGTTAAAACTCCCTGCTGGAGGAGGGGTGACATTTTGCACCATTAAATACACTTGTCTTTTAAGAAGTTCCATGCAACATAGATGAAATTCAGAGTTTCATCTGCATGAGGGCAAGAAGGATGCAGGCATTTAAAGGACTTTTCTGTTTGATTATGACTGAAGTGCAGTTCCTTAACAACAAGTGCTTGTGGATTTGTTGTTTAGAGTTGCATCTGTCTTTGGTAATTGGGAGCAGAAGTCCATATGCCAGAACGTGTTTGGTAAATCTCTTTGCAGGCTGCCATTTTGTGAGCAAGGATGTATACATCCCCCTGGGTGACCCCTTCCTAAAACCATTTGTATAACCTGCCAGCTGTTCCTTTCTCTGACTCTTTGTCCAGTTATCCTTTAGGAGAAAGTGGAAAGAGAGAGAAAAAACCTGTACACACTTACACGTACACATATGCATGCACAGCCACAAGGAAGATGAGGGAGACAAGAAGGCATCCCCTTGACAATGCAGACTGGCATTGTTCTGGTGAAGAAATGGCCAGGCAGCAAATCACACCTGCCACTGGAGGGTCTGCTGCAGCAGCAGTGCAACCTGCAGTCTGGCTTTCCTCCCTTACGCTTCCCCTTCCCCTTTGCTTCATTCCTTCTAGAGCTGCCCAACTTGAAAATCCATCCTCTGGGTGGAAGAAGGAAGAAATGCACAAAGGGAAGTAAAAGACAGAAATCTCAGTGAACAACCTTCCCAGAATGAACCGGAGCAAAATGCCACTCTTAATTACATTAATATTAAAAGACTCCCTGGAAGATATTATAAGAACAATTCTTTCTGGACACTTTAATAGATGAGCATGGCTTTTCTTTTCCCACTTCAGAGTGCTCTTTATTAACTTTTAAAATGTTTTAATTGTTTCTAATGTTTCGTCTAAGAGGAATTTCTTGTAGTGAAGGAAAAATGTTTGGTTGGGTTTTCATGACTAATTCTCAGTGGAAATTCTTATCATTAGAAATCTGACCTTACATTTGAAGAGCTGCAAGGAAAAAAAGCATAATTAATTGGTCACATTATTTTTCCTCCAGCACATTTTAAAAATTAGCAACTGGAGAATGGAGGAGATGGGGGCTGATCCTGCAGCCCTTTCACATGATAGTTGTTGCACTGATGCCTCTGGGAATGCACGTAGGGACAGCAGGATCAGGCCCTTAAGCATAAGCCAGGCATAAGTAAGGCCTGCAGACAGGCACAGATCAGTCCTCCTGCCGTAGTATCCTGAGCACTCTCATTCCCCGTTAAAGTCAATGGGAACAAAAGAGGCTGTACAGGCATTTCAGTGGGTACCTGATTTAAAATCGTCAGCGTTTTATGGCATGTGGACTTACCTTAGCAACTGGCAGCCCTTCTAAGAATGCAAAGCACTGATTCTCCACCCCCATACACTGCAGTTCTATGCCTTTGCAATTCTATTGATTTTAATTGTGTGTCATATCAGCTTACTCCAGCGTAACAGAGCTGGGAAGCAGGTCCTGAATATCTAATCCACAAGCAACTGTACTTCAAGTATCTCTTTATTTGCATTTCTACCCTGAGGCATCATTTATCATGAGAACTATTCAGTACACAGGATTTTAGAGTTTAATGCTCCTGACATTTCACCATTCCAGTAACTACCTCTCCCAAAACAGAGAAAAACAGCATTTAATGATAGGAACCGTGTTTGAGATTTTGATCTGAGCCTCAAGATTCAGTTGTGTTGTCTGCTCACTCCTAGCTCACACGTATGGAAACACTGTCTATGCTTCAAAAATCATCAGGTTTGTGATCTCTGACTATCATTTCATTCTCACTATTACAGAGACAGAATAGCAACTTCATGGCTGCCCAGCTCACGCAGTCAGGGAATAATGATTCAAATTTAGGCCAAAACTCTATCTTAATTAAAGGTCTGGTGGGCAGAGCTCTAAATGGAAATCTGGATTAAGTGCTACCACTTTTTTGAAACTTAAGGTACACCCCTCTCTGCATCACTTTCTGACATGTAGAATGAGGATGATGCAATCCTCTTTCCTCCATCTTTTGTTGGCTTCATCTAAATCTTGAAGTAAGGAATTCTTTCAGTCTGGGCATGGTCTAGCAACTCCAGCTTTAGCAGTCAAACACTTCATTGCCCTCATCTGTCCTCACTCAGGACTACCATTCCCTCAGCAGAGTTTTTGAATATAAGGTATGTAGGTTTTCCTCCTGATTGTTTCAATGAAAGTTCAGGCTTAGATCAAACCCAGTTTTCATCATTAGCTGAAGCAAAACTTTTGGACTTTATATCCAGGAGGCTGAGGTGAGTTCACACAATCCTAACCATTTCACAGAGGGCACTACTTCCAGCTCTAGCCTGATGAGAGACCGCTCCAAAGCAGTAACATCACTGCAACCTGTCCTACTACCAACTGCCTTTCTATAGCTGGTGGATTTGAGATCCCATGTGGGGTATCGTTAGAGGCTACTTTGGTGAAACTGGTATTATTTCTAACCCAGGCATCCAGCAGAACAGAATTCCAGAATCTTTCTGTTCTGGAAACTGTTCAAAAAGTTTTCAAACATTTCTACTACCAGTGAAGATTTTCTGGGTTTGGACCAGCTTACAAAATTGAAACATTCCAGTAAAAAATTTAATATGCAGAAATGATTTTTAAAAAAACCCACAACAAACCCAACACAAAAAAAGTTTGCAACATTTAGCCACATCGAACAAAATACCTATGTGAGGATATTAAAATGAAGATTAATCTAAAGTAACCATTTCAGAGTCTCTGATTCCAACTACCTACTATCAAGAAAAGACTGACAACAGGAGCAGCAATCAAATGTTGTAATTACCTATTTTTCCTTTCTCTCTGTGGTGAACCTGTTTTATGTTTTCTTTCTTGACACTAGTAGCTTTACTCACGATTTTGAATAAACACATATTTGTTGTCTGATATTCATATCTGGCCAATTGTCAAAATGCAAAGAATTGTTAAACTTAAAAAAAAAATCTATTCACTCTGAGAAACAGGAAGACAAGTCTTCAGATTATGTTAATCAGCATAATTCCACTCACTCAAAAGGAATTACATAATTTACACCAGCTCAGGATGTGGTTCACCATTTTAAATTAGGATCTTCGTTTATTTAATGTCTTACTGCAGAGCTCTGAGACTCCAAAGCCACTCTGTCCTTACTTTTATCTATGTACAGATAAGCATGTTTCCTTAAAACAGCTTCAACTACCACAGTTAAAATCTTAAAACCTGCTTGGGTCTAAAATTATTACTTCCTGCTGGGAATGTCTGAAAGGAGTTGGAATATTAATCTCTTTAAATAGGTCTCCTGGGAAAATATCAGTGTTTTTCCTCGATAGGATGCTTTCTTGGAATTTGGTAATCCTTGGCATTTTCAGAATTTCACACAAAGCATCATTCTTAAGGAGTGTCTTATTATACGCTAGCGCTAAAATATTCGGAAAGGACTGAGAGCTGGTTCTACCTTGACGCTGAAGAAAAACTGTTTTTTCTTCATTCTCTAACAGCAACAAAGGCAGGATTTCTAAAAGAGCTGTTTAAAGGAAGGCTACCAATATGAAGTCTTTCGTTTGTTGGCTGTGTGTACTCAGCTTTGTAAATAAAACCAGCTATAGTTTCTAGCTTCTTTTCTCACAGACTGTTTTGTGTATTTGGTCCTATGCTGTCTGTTCTTGGTTGCCACTTGTACCATACCAGAGCTTCTCCCAAACATGCAGCTGTCCATCCTACTGCTGGAAACGTAAAATCTCTTCTCTCCTGGAAAGTCATAGTTTTAAGAATTCAACATCAGAAAAGAGTCTGCGGTTCAAAGATTTCAAGGTCAGCAGGGACTGTTTAGTCTTATCTTCTACCTTGTGAGCAGGCATCAGGTCCCACTGAGAAACTCCTATATCCGCTCAGTAACTTCTGATTGGGTTCTAGCTCTAGTTCTCAAACAATTGGCCCAAATTCATGGTCCATTGGTTGCACCGGAAATCCACAGCTGCTCTGGAAACCATACTCCTGAAATGTGTTTTCAGGCTGAAAACAACGAGAAGTCTGGAAACAGCAGTGCCTGCTGACGCCCCAAAATGTTCAGGGCTCATCCTGGTAGGTGGTTCAATAAGGTATGGGGAACACTGAGAAGCAGCATGATTTTCAGAAAGATATTCAGTCTCAAAGACAATGTTTATCCTGTAATCATAGCTGAAAGAGAAAGAAGTCTTTGGTCATTGAAAAGCATGATCTGGAGTTTTGCCTGAGCTGGCCATTGGCACATTCTGTATAGAGGTTCTCACATCCTGCCAGACATTCTCCTGTTTCTCAGCTGTGGTCATTTAGAACTAGCTGCACCCAAGTATTGAACTGTTTGTTAACACTTTCAGCAACTTATATATTTCAGGCTAATGACAAAAGTCACCATTCTCACTTTATGCAAATTAGGACAGTAAATGTATTTTATTTTGTTCTAATTGTATGATAAGTTCACATTTTTAATGCTGCTTTTCCATATTCACTTTCATTTCCTTTTAGCTGATCTAATTTATTAATTAATCAGCTGTCTTGAAATATAATCCAGCCACAGTGTATTTCATTTAATGCAATTAAAATCCCTGAATGTTTTCTGGAGGGAATGTTTCTCAAATGGAGTAGGTCTTCCCTCGGGGAATTGCTGAACAATTTAGAGCAATGTAATCCAGAGACGACCGGTCTCACTGATGAGGAATTTTGTTTGTCGATACTTTTCCCATACAGAAGCTTTCTTCTGGGCAAGACAAAGGACAAAATTCTGAAAACTTTACTCAGTTATTGAGTAAATCTTTCACTGAACTTGTTCCCCACAGTCCTCGGTACTGTTGTTTCCTTCTCAATTTACACTTAAACAAATTCTCAAGGAGTTCAAAGGAATTTCAGCTAAATAAGGAAACAGTGAAATTCACCCCATGCACCCCAATCTACTATGTCAGTCTACTTCCAGCCCTCAAACTGTATTTTAAATTGGAACTGAGTGGTGGATTTAAGTCCTTTATTAAAGACATATGAAAAAAATATCATTAAGTTGCCTTAACTGGGGGACCATGATCAAATGAAACTTTAAAAAAATTATGTATGTTTATCCAGACAAAACCACTGACTGTTGAGAGACTCATCAGTATAGCAGAACACTGTAATATCAGAATTACTTACAATGCTGAGATTATGCCACAGAGGGTTAGGGCCTCAATTGTGTAATAATAAACATCAGGATTACATTGTGAAGTACTTAAGGGAAAGAAGGGAAATAGAAAAGGGAAGGATATACTAGTCATGTACTACATACATTTGTTCTGTTTGTTCCTTGCCTATCATGAGTCACCAGGTAGTAAATGAACTTCAGATGAAATTGTCTCCAGAAAAGCACAGCTTTTTAGCTAACCTGTAGCCACCAGCATACACATAAACTGCAGCGAGCAAAAGGCCCAACCTTGCTTTTACTAAAGTGGGGGAATTTTTTATCCAAGATCAAGAATGGATCGATAAAAATAAACCTCTAGTATCAACTTGCAGAAATTTGCAGCAGTTCAATTTGCTGCTCCAAATCAGGGCCTGCACAGTCTTTACTTACACTGGAAACAAACAGTTGGCAGAGTCACACTTTTTTTCTTGTCAGCCAGTAGGTGCATTGCTGTAACGGTAGATCTTTTAATTCCCAGGCATTATTAAGTCACAGAATGGCTGCTTTTCAAATTGCATTAAATTGTTTAATAGATATTACCTGTGCTAGGAAAGAAAGGCATATTCTAGATCATCACAGGTATGGTTAGCATATTAGTTTTGCAGCCACTCAGTTTTCAAAATACCATCTTCTCTATATTAGCTTGATTATCATCTTAAAAAGAAATCTAAGCTGTGCCATTGAAGAGGGGGAGAAAAAGTCTGATCCATCTTGCCCTGGACACATGAAATAATTATTTATGTTACACTTGCAAGCTTTCTTTCTATTTTATTCCTGCAGTCATCACTAAGTTCCATTTAAATTTTAGCTGCCATCTCTAATACCTACATTTGCAGACATAATTCATTTAATTAGCAAATTATCTAGTGGCTTTTTTACCTTTTTTCCCCTCAAGGCTTATTAAACATTTGCCAGGAGCATCTTCACAGAAAGCACACCACATGTATGATAGTTATTTGAAGATATCAGATCCACATTCCTTATTTCATAACCCACCTGGGCAAGTGAAGCCAGGCAAAGCAAGTATCTCGCAGAAGCACAAACTTCATTTAGCACCTTTGCCAACAGACTAGGATGGGCTTCACACACTGGACTCTTCTGTGCGCTCAGTGGAACATGCCACGCTTTACAGCATGGTACCTCCGTGGTGAACATATTACTTTACCTGACACAAAGAGATAATGTTAAGTAGTTCACAGTTTTAACCAGCAGCATGCCTTTAAATCCTCCACCACCTAAAGCACAAATTTCAGTCCAAAGAGGATGCAGAGGGCTGTCCCAGCAGATATAGGGCCTGCATTTGTGCTCCTTAACATTGTCTAAATCAGGCACAATTCTGCTGAAGTCACTGCCCAGGATGGGTGGTTACATGAAGGACTGTCCCTAGAGCACTGGGGCCGTAGTCTTACAAAGGGCTTCAGAAAGGCACCCTGAAGACCAGACTCACTGCTGCTGGGGACAGCAAACTTAAAAGCTCAGGCTCAGACATAGCCTCTGGACCAATGTGCCTGCAGGCTACCAGACCCACCTGGGCAGGGCCTTGTATGTGAAACAGCTTTGGGTCATCTGTAAGGCAGGACTCCCTTTGTGGGACATACCATGTGCAGGAGATCACCCAAGCACAAGGTCAAGGCAGCTGCTTTGATTGCAGCAGCCACCTAGTGCTTGCTCCAGCAGGTCCAGGCACATTAGGAAGTGTTCGTGCAGGTGGCTAGTTAGCTGTCTGCCATCAACAAACTGCACAAATCAGGCCTGCCACGCTGCAGCAAGGTTGAAGGAATCTCAGTGCCTCTTGCAAAGCCCTGGGTGGCAGGTGAGAGCAGCCACGGTCACACTGCAAAACCCGACACAGGATTTGTTTCCACCTCTCTCATCCCGTAACTGATCCTCCTCTCAAAACAGCAAAGCAGAGAAACTTTTCACATCAGCTTACTTTTTTGGATCTAGGAACAGGAGATGGAAGTCTGGGCCTGCTGCTACTCCTCTTCAAATAAGAAACCAGAACTAAACCTAGGAACTAGGTCTAGCGGCAGCTGCCAATTTTAACGCAGTGCCGATTCCAAGGAATATCAGTGTCACTGTCCTCTCAAGAGCCAGCTGCCCTTTGTTTTTACTGTCATTTCTCATAGGTTGTGAGCACATTGCAAAAAAACTACAGACCTAATGGCTTAGCCTTAAAAGCCTCTAGATGGTATGTGGCAATACAGACTGCCTGTAATTACATTCAAAGTCAGATCATAGGTTGTTTAGCAAAGGGACCTCATTTACTGTATTAAATTCATCCCAATCTTTTCTGTGTAGCTGAAGACTGGGGTGATACAGATGCATGGAAAGAGAGGTCAGGAGTTGACCACCTGGAGCTGAAGACGACCTTACTTGCAGGAGAAAACAATTAAATAAGCAATACTGTAGTAAAGTTGAAAACGCAGAAGGCATTAAAGGCAAACAGAACCATTTTAATAGTTTTTTCTATGCTTGTCCGTACCTCACAGCTTCTTTTTAAGTTTAATCATCTTAGAGCAGACTTCTTCATCATACATAGTAACGGTGGCATTCACCTGCAAAGAGTTACTAGTTTGAATGCACTGCTGAGAGACCCGCTATTTCATGAAGAAATGTGAATGCTAGGGAGACAAATGTCAGCACTGTGCAAACAAGAACCTTTGTCTGTTCCACACTCCAGAAATACCCATTCAAATGAGAAGGATGAGAAGATTTAAAAAAAAAAAGTTCAATTGAAAATAAAGATTTAAATTCTATCTGATCTCTCGGTCTTAAGCATGGGATAAGGTCAACTTCCCACTCTTTGTAAAGAACACCCTTTGCTGTCCTTTAGAAACCCACTAATTCTGGGAGAGCAAAAACTGGAAAATGCCACTAGCAGTGGTGCTGTACATTACTTGTTGGATGCAAAATAGTGCTGAGCACCTGAAATGCCACCGATTTCAAGGGGAGATGACAGCACTCGGCAATCCATGGGAATCAGGCTTTTTTCTTTTTAAATGAGAGCAGTCCCCAAAAGACAACAAAGCTTTCTGCTAAGGAGGTGTGGATTTTAATAGAGTTGGCAAAGTAGAAAGTGGAAAGGAAAAAGGGGAGAAGACACTATATGTGTGTCTGAGTCGCATTACACTATCCCAGGCGAAACACAGCAGGCCATACTACTTTCTAAGATAAGCTTGCAGAAGGCAATGTCGTTAATGAGAGCTGCATCTGGCCCCTAGGCATAGCTGTCCTCTGCGGCAGAGCACAGGCTCTCGAAAAAGCACTGATTCCTTCTGCTAGCTCATACAAACATTTCTGCTGGAAACGGAGTCAAGTTGGACCTCTTGTAGACAGAGGACTGAGGTTACCAAATCCTGCCATGTTAAAAGGGAGGCAAGCGCTGCAACAGCAGCTGTTCCTAACAGCTTTGTTACAAATTTATGAAGTGGAAGTCCTGACACAGAAACCCCAAGATGAAGTCAACTCCCTTACTCTGTCAAGTGCATATTTTTCTCATTATTCAACACTTAACAGGGATGACAGCCAAGATTAAATAGTCACTCATCTTCTGCACCATTATAGCTCCTGCATGATTGCTTCAAATTAAATCTAACAGCCAATGAAATAGTCAATATTTAATTTACTCATTGCAGGTGGCGATTTAGCTCCAGTTACGGTATCATTTAATGACAGAAATATTGGTATTTATCACTTTTTATGAGTCTTCAGAAGATACGGAGTTCCTTCATTAGGCAAAATGTCCATGCAACTTTAAGACATACGTCACTCTTAGAGCATGCGGATTTTGAACACTAAGGGCATGTTCCTTTCCCCTGCTTTTCTGGGTGCTCGCTCTCAGTGAAGAGGCATATGGGCGCTGTGTGAGTCTCCAGAGACCTAGTAAGCTAACCATGACATCAACTACACTTCTGTTCTTCTAAGAGCACCTGCTGACTAGCTAGTGGATTTGGGAGAACCTGATATACCAATGACAGTCCAGGGCAATCAGGGTTAATTCCTACTCTTTTGACCTTGCTGGCTTACTTACATAAAAGCCATTACACAAGTAGGGGGAGTCCAACCAGAAACATTTTGGTGACATTCATTACTGACCTTTTGACCACTTAAGAGTTCATCAACTAAAGACAGATCATTTTTGCTCTGTTTCTAGAGGCAAAACCAAGCAGCAATGTTATTGCTCCCTTTTAATGAACATGCTACATTTTTTTGCTTTTTGTTAGCACTATTTTGATACTTTGGGTGAACCAAAATATGCATTTCAGCCCCCAGATGAGACAGACTTTATGCTGAAACCCCTTCCCCCTGAAAAATGGGGCTTCTCCACATATCATCAGTTACTGCAATATAGGAAACATCATTGTATCTGCCATGGACCGTTTAGCTCTTGCTTAAAGGTCAGAAATGAGCAAGAAAAGGTGCAACTAGGCTGAGCATTCAACTTTCTCTCATCCCCTCCCTTGCAGAGAGGGAACTGAGGGCCAAGTCTGCCTTAATCCCCACTCACCTCAAAGGAGTATTTGCTTGCATAAAGACCCATATTCAAGTGACTCCTTGGGGGGCTGAGTGAGGAGGTATTTGCAGGAGAGGGGGAGGCTAGCGAACACAAGCTGAAAGCTGGTACAGAGCATCAGCATACAAGCACAAAGACTTCAGCCCTTCTCTCCTCCTGAATATCTACAGAAGCTCATCTGTGCTTTGGGACCAAGGCAGCTTTGTAGGGGGATGCCTGAGGGTGGCCTTTACCACCCCCTAGTCCCCTGTGAATTTCTGCCCGCAGAAAAATGCAGCTGAGTTCTTCCAACACTGCCTTGAACGGGGTCCCTTCTGCACTATGAATACTGGCAGCACATTATTTCTCCCCGCACGCAGGCTCAGCTGCAGGAACTAACATGCGAGGGGGCTCTGCACAACCCTCGCTCCTTGCTCCCCACTGGCTTGAAGTGAGAAATCCTGTGCTCACAGCAGCCACTCGCCAGCAAGGCCTCCCAAACCCATGCTGGCACATAAAAAGGTGTCCCCTCTCTGCCTGCCTGCAAAGCAAGAGACAGCTCAGCCCTAAGACAACGTTACAACCTGTGCAATTACATAGTTGATAAAGAAAGTTTCAGGAAATGTGCTTTTGTTTCCTGTGAGTGATTTACTTAAAAAGCTGCTTTGGGATTAATTTGGGTAACAATCTGCTTTGCTAATCATGTGTTTGCATATACTTGCGTGGAATTCCATGTGTTGTGTATGTCGTTACAGAGCACACAGTTATCATACTTTGCTTTCTGTTAATGTGTAAAGATCAGGTTGAAAACCAGGCACACTTCACAAAAATATCTCTGAAATTTTGTCCCTGTTTTCTATCACAAACACTCCAATCGGTTGGTCCTGTTATAAGCATTTGTAGCAAACAAAAACTTTGCTGGTTTTCATTTAGAAATTCCTCTCCTTAAATTTTTGAATCAGACAAAAAGTATTTCTAATCTTTATTAAATTGACATAATGGAATAATGAGTTTGATACTACAAAGATTTTTATGCTTCACAACACCAGGAAATTCTAATAGTTTTCATGGTGCATTGAATTTCCAGGTCTAAACACAGACTGATTATCACTGCGGGGGGAGGTGCAGCAGAAGAAGGGAGAAAAAGATTTTTGTAGCCATATGCTCATTCTCATAAAGCTGCACAGTCAATTAATGAGTTGAATAATTTCATATTTGTGGCTATTTGAAAATAAAATTGTGCCCATAACCAAAGAGCCTTCTTCCTGCTTAGAGATCAATTTTTATTTCTCTGAACTTTGAATGTAAGTCCCTACAAATTGTGGGTGTGTTGTTTACATTTGTGCATGTGTTCATGATCCCATGCGAAAACTACAACACTAACAATGGAAAGCCAGATTGTATCTTTGCCCCAAGCACCGTGGATAACTCTGCCTTCTCAGCATCAGCATCGGAAGAGAATCAAATCTCTGCCTCCCCTTTGCTCCAAGGGATAGTAATTTGCTGCTGATCTACGGCAACAGTAAATTACAATGCACCAACCTCACTCAGCAGCGCTCACTCATACCCTCGGGTGACTGAGCAAAACCCTCTCCCACTCCTCCATCCATCTGATCATGGCCACGGGAAGAGGCAGGAGGAGGTGCACCACACCTGCGTGGCTGGATAGAAGCACTGCTCCAGGGATTTGTAGGTCAAGTGATGATTTAGCAAGGGTTTCCTCTACATTTACCACGCATGCATTTGCAGTCTGACCTTGTGCTGGCCTACGGGTTGAGTGTTTACATTCACTGTATCTCCGGCCCAGTTCTGCCACCTCAAACTGCTCCAAGATCCCCCCATGCTTTCCAAATAGTCCTGCTGGCACACAAATGCCTCAGCAAGTCCATGAATGGTGCATAGAAGTGTAGGAGGTGGAAAAATGGCTGGGGAAGGGAGTGCTTTAAGGATAGCGTACCATAATTTATCAGCCAGTTCTTCCAAGCTTCTAGCCACAAATAACAAGAAAACCCCTAGTGTGAGAAAAAGCACAGGTCTCCAGGCAGAAATGGCGTTCCCCTGGTTGGGAAAAGCATGAGGGCGGGGAAAGCAGCAGCAGTAACCTGCTCCCCTTGTGAGTGGCTCTGTGTCTTGTGTGGGTCTATCAATCACGCACAGGCTTACTTCGTCTGCCCTCAACCCCCACAACTTTCTTTGCTCCCACTCTGCCAGCCACCACTCCAGCTGCATCACACAACAGCTTGGGGCTCATTTGAAGAGCCCAAGAGCACTAGAAATGACTCCTGAATGTCTGCCAGAGCTGCTCAGGCTGCAAACCTAAAGGCCAACCATTCAGAAACCTCTCACTAAGGGTCTAAGGCAGATTTTCAAAAGGGCTTCACATACGAGGCACTGAGCTGCTTAGAAAATCCAACTATCATCTTCCAGTGAGAGCTTCGTGTATTGAGCACTTTGAAAAATCTGGCTGTAAATCCACAGTCCACTCCTTTTGTTTCATTAATTGGCTGTGGGTTTTAATTTCTTCATCTCACTTTCTCCCCTCAAGTGTAATACTATAATGAGGGCAGCTGATACGGGTTCATGTTTCTGAGCACAGCTAGATATGCTGCCTGTGGTGATTCACACTCAGAAATATATTCTGGGTTATCCAATGGGCCCCTGGCCTTCAATATAAATATGCATTCAAAATTATTTCAAGTCCAAGTAGGCAAATGATTACTTGAATTTTAAATAAAGACATTGCTACGGACCATTACAGAGACACTGGAAAAAGACCACCTCTGGCTCAGGAAGTCCCTGAGCCATGAATTGTGCGAGGTTGAGGGAAGTATCAGTGTTTGCCTGCCCTGCTCTAATACCCTTCCCTTGTGCCTGTTACAGGCCACTCCACTATCAGAGATGGGATAGTGGGCTAGATGGACGTTTGATTTGACCTTGTAAATCACTCTTAAGTTCTTATGGATATTTTTGTTTTTAAGAAGCCAGTATCAGTAAAAAGTGAGGACTGCAAAATTTCAACCGCAATACTAACTGTTTCAAGTTACCATCACCAGAATAAAAAATACCAACTTGGCAGGCACATGACGAACTCTGACACTAGGTTCTCATTTGACTGGCACCAGAAAGAATGCCTAACCTTGACTTTCCAATATTTCCTAGCGTTTCCAGAGCCAGAATGATTTCAGATACTACAAAGAGTACTCTGGAAATTACATCTTAAAAGGAGTTTATTTCTCCAAACATCACAGGCAAAAAAAGCAAGCTGGATCCAGTAAATTGCTGTGGCTGTGACTGCAATTCGAAAATAAAAAGCTTCAGCTTATGTCTTCTCACTAACTTACTTCCACTTCAGGGAAGCCTGCAGAATAGACAACATAGATAATTCTAAGTTCTTTCAGGGATTTTAGAAACTTTTCTTCCCTCCAAAAGAATCTGACCCCTCTACTGCTTTCAAAGAAATAATAACCTGGGCTGTGAAGGTACCAAGCCAGTATGAAGCTGGAGATCAAACTTTAAAAGGTATTTATGTGTTCGTGCTCTCTTTGATTTCAATGAGAGTTAAAAGCTATTGTATGCCTATGCCTAAAACCCTGGGACTACAATCTTGCAGTGGTATATAAAAAGCAACACTGGCAGCTCCAAACATTCAAAAATGCAAGACCTAGGCCCCCTTCCCACACACACAAGAACAGATATGCATTTGAAAACTGTGAGGTGTGAGCAAAGTAATTCTGGTGGGCTCCTGTAAATGAACTGAGTTTTTGAGCTTCTTTCCGCCATCAGGTGAGCTAAAAACTTTTCTTTTTTTAGAACAGAAGTTAAACAATTGCTGACAAAAGCTGAGCCTCAGTCCAAAAAAGTATTCACCACTCTGAGATCTGTGATAAAACCATGAGGGCTGCCAGCAACATAAGCCTCAGAGTCCCAGCATTTTAAATTAGGGCATCAGTCTGCATTTGAAGCCTGGGTTAAATCACAAGCAGTAAACTATACATTTCATCTCATCCTAATCACCGTCTGTCAACATCCCAAAATCACAAAACATAGTGGGACAAGGAGTATCTCTCCAAAAGACTCCTGGAATTGCAGTAACAGGATCTCCGCGCTCACATCGGCCCATGATGGAAGGATACTTGTGAGGCACGTAGCCGTGTCCAAAGTAAATGTGACTTTTCCACTATTTCACTTCAACAAGCCACAGACCTTACATTAGAACAAAAATACAAAACCAAATAAAAAACCAAGACGGTCTTGTTGACATCTGTAAAATACAGAAGGAAAAATCATGGGGGAAATGTCTGAAAATGAAGCCAATGATTTGGGTGTGCACAGCAAGAATCCCAGCAGCATCACTGCCAAGTCAGTAAAGCAGCCAGTTTCAAGGTTATGCTGTCCCTCTTTACAGCAGGGCAACTCTGCCACAGAATGAGGTGGTGGTGGAAGACACGGGGGAGCTACCCCACTGCTGACAAACGTGAGCCAAAACTTCTCCAAATGAATTTTAGGTGATCAATGAACCATGGCAGAATTTGTTCTATTTCTAGTCCTGGCAAAAACTCAGATTGGAGACACTCACTTCTGGAAGTGACCCTGAAAACCCAGAGAGAAGCAAAAGCTGATTCCACTCTCACCCACCCCAATCTCTCGCACGTGCCATTATATCTCATCGGGCTCCCTGGTAATCCTGCATCTCATGCCAATAGGACACAGGGTAATAATTGCACAGGAGTGTCTCCAAAAGTAAACCAGTGAATTCAGACAGAAGGAGTGACTAAATTCAGTGTGATTAACCAACAGAATAAATACTAATGACCAAGTAGCTTGGACCAATATTTACCAGCACATGCTGTTGAGTTGATCAGAATACCCAACTCTTTGTGCATAAAAGAGATAGTCTGTTATCAGGCTGCAGCTTGTCTTTCACACCACATGCACCACTTACTACACAACTGAAGCACAGCTTAGCAATTTTATTCAGCCGGTCTGCCACAAAAACTCAATTTAAAAACTGCATTATTGTAACATGTGGATATGGATCCCATTAGCTAGCTCCTTGTCACTTCATATAAGCACCATTTCTTCACATTTAAGGTACAATTTTAGTAGGAGCTTTTCTTTTCTCTCCCTCCCTCCCCCTCCTTGTGTTATCTCAATCTGACTAAACTTTTTCTACCTGCTTTGCTGTACTTTTGCCATCCCTCTGGCATTTCAAGACAGGAAGTACCTTTTTAGAAGCCTGCTCGTTCACTGGAGAGGCACATCCTTGCTTAATATAAAGGGAAGGAGGGAGGAATCTCTTCAGGTACCATGGAAGGGGTTTAAAGACACTTTGTTGCTCTCCAAGATTCTCCATTACTGAACAATATAGCATGAACACTAAACAGAAAACTCGAAAAGTGGCATTTTAAGGTTTTCAGTTCCAGGCAGATAATTTCATACCATCAGAACATGAGACATGAACCTCCTTTAGCCTCAGGTAGCCTCTCCAGTGAGCCAAGTGTTTGTACCTCACTGGTCGCCACACCATCCTGTTACCTCTGCTCCCCTATCTCCTTCTCATCTATCCAGTCTTTTTTTGTAGGAACTAAAGCTCAGCTCCATGCTATCTCCATTGTGAAAGCTCTGCCAGCTCTTCCCTTCCAAACTCTCTCTCTTTTTTCTCTTTTTAAATCTGAAACCTTTCTTTCAGCTGATTTATAAACAGTCTGCTCTGAGCTGAAAACACGGGAAATATTATCAATCCTGTAATATTAGAATCCACCAAATATTAACTTATTTTGCACATGGAAAAATGCACTTCAGCACAGTTCCAGCTCACACATACACTCAGCAAGGCAGAGTCTGGCCATTTTTGTAGTCTTTCCGCTGTGCCCTTTTCAATTTCCAGCTGGGACAGTGGCCTGAAGGCTGCTTGAACTTGCACCACAGCCTGAAAGCCAGGGAGAAGCAGAGTGCCAAAGTGACCTACATTTCTCTCACAATTCCTTAGCTTGACAGAAGATCAGCCAGACTTGAGGCAGGATCTCAAAATCCTTTGGCTTCATTCTGTGCTCTCAAAGAATCACAGTGCTGAGTGGGGAATAATAAATAAGCAAGGTGCTCTGATAAAGGGTGTCCTGGCAGGCGGGCTGCACAGGCTGAAGGGTTTGCATGAAGGGCAAGACTTAGTGCCAATTGGGACTTAGTTACTAACGATGCTGTTGGCATTTTTACAGGATCTGTGGCAAACTAAAAATAATGGAGTAACACAAGTATTTCTTTGTATTATAAGATTACATTTTTCAAAACAAATGCTGTCAGCGGAAAGCTGTGTGGGTATGGGGGATGCCTCATTCATCCTAATACACTGTCTAGGATAACAATGCCAGTAAGAAGTCAATTTTAAGTCAATAATATTCACTCTTCCTACTGTTTGCTTCTATTTTGCTCAACTTAAGCACTGACAGATCAGTTTCCAGTTATACACAGGCTGTCATAATGCTGCTGGACACTGGAACATGCCACTAAAACCATGTGAAGAAATGTCAGTCCTGGCAGTTAGTGGCATTTCAGTTCCAGGTTAGTAAGACTGAGATATAAGAAAAAGGGCAAACAAAGCCTTGACTCCCAACACTTGTTCGCTTTGAAAGAATTTGAGCAACATCCATGCACAGTGTATCAGTCATGCCCATTTTTGAGGATTTATACAGCTCAAGAAGGAATTCTAAGATTTCTGACCCAACTTCTCTCCCCTAGCACTTGGTTTGCTTGGGTAAAATTACTGTTGTCAACAGGGCCATTCTTAATTTAAATAAAAGTGGAACCAGAATCATGCCTTATGTTACGATTCTGAAACATTGTCCTTAAGTAGTGGAGAGGTCACGTACAGTGTATGGCAAACCACAAAGAAGACAAAGCCAATTCTTAGTTGTTAAAGTTCATGAAATTATGCAGGTATGTATTTCTAATTGCTGATGCTACTGAAGATCTTCTGAAGGATCTGCACTGAGCTTTGACAAATGACTTTGAGATCTTGGAAGTCTGTAAGTTACAAAGTTAGCCACAAGCATGCAGATGGATTTTTATTTGCCACAGCATCACAGCTAACACACCAACAACTTTACCATATTTGTAACACAGCCAAGTCAACAACTTCAAAGTTGCCAATGTGACTACCTGGGCATCTTAACCAAAACACCTACTGGGTGGAGCAATGCATCTAACTTTTGAGAGAGAAAAAAAAGCAGAAAAGCACTAATAATGATGACACACTGTTCTAGGGAACTCCTTCCTTTTCATATCTTTGATCTCTCACAAATATAAATTAGTGCTTTCAACACTTGAGATCCCTCTTTAAAACCACCAATAAACTGAATGATGCAGCCAAAGCCGTATGTAACATACGTGAAGATGTGGGATAGTGCCCACAGTGAAAGAGCCACAAGGCTGCAAGGAAGAACCCAAGAGCCCTGGTTCCCACCCTTACACTCTTCTCATTAGACAGCATTTTCCATAAGCATTTGTGAACAGAGTATTTAAAGCATTCAGGCTGCAGGTCAATAGGCACATACCCTGGTTAGAGTGAAGGTAAAAGCAGTTAACAGTAAAACATTACACAACTGAAACTAACAGCAAGGTGCTTCTCTCTCAACTTGGTCATTGTATTACCTTGACATTCAAAAGATAACTTCTATGTGGGATGACCAAAGGAAAATAATATTCTGTGGAACAGAATTTGTAAAGTCTATGTAGGTTATCCTGCCCAATACAATCTTAAGCAAATCAAATGGGCTTCTAAGTGATCCTCATCTCGTGGAATATCACATCTCACATTGCTTGCAAAATTCCTTACATTCTACAAAAAATCCTGTAGCAGTTGACCATCATGATGAAGTATCAAGGACTTCAGTATATCTACTCAAGTTCTTCCACTACCAGTCTGTTTGGGATAAACTGCACACCTACAGTGACAATTATTAGTGATACATGTACCTGGTTGTCTTACCCCATACAATTCCTTTACCAAGTGTCTCATGGTGAAAAGAAAAAGAATTAATTTTCTTTCTTGAACTTCATTTGCTCATTTAATTATCATCAGTATGTGGGATTAAGTATCTTCTCAAAAGGAAAAAAAAAGTCATTGTAGTACTTTGTGCTGGTTTCAGCTGGGATAGAGTTAATTTTCTTCTTAGTAGCTGGTACAGTGTGTTTTGGATTTACTGTGAGAATAATGCTGACAAAACACTGATGTTTTAGTCATTGCTAAGTAGCGCTTACCTTAAGGGGTTTTCAGTTTCCCATGCTCTGCCTGTGACCAGGTGTACAAGAAGCTGGGAGGGAGCATGGCCAGGACGGCTGACCCGAACTATCCAAAGGGATATTCCGTACCACAGAACATCATGCTCAGTATATAAACTGGTGGCAGTTGGCCAGGAGGGGTGGATTGCTGCTTGGGCATCAGTCAGTGGGTGGTGAGCAATTGCACTGAGCATCACTTGTCTTGGTGTGGATTTTTTTTCTTTTTTTTTAATATTCCTTTTCATTACAATTATTATTATTATTATAATTTTTTTTTACTATTGTTAGTATTATATTTTATTTTACTTTAGTTACTGAATCGTTCTTATCTCAACCCACGAGCTTTACTTTTTTTTCCCATTTCTCCTCCCCATCCCACTGGGAGGGGGAGGAGAGAGTGAGCTGCTGCGTGGTGCTGAGTTGCTGACTGGGGTTAAACCATGACATACTTTTAAAAAGAAACTTTCAGTATCCCATGCTTTAAAAGACAATATTTGAGCAAAGCAAGAACCGCTTTGATTTCTTTGCTGCAGTTAATTGATACATTTTGGTCTGTCAGAGCACCGGGGCGGGGCAGGGGGGAAAGACAAACAGCCTGAAATTCTAACAAAGGCCTAAGAAAACCTTTTCTCCTTCTACATCCCGTACTTATTCTTTCCACACTGGTCCTGAAAACAAAAGCCCAATTTTCAAGGCAAAGGACACCTAGGGGGACTTTATAGGCAAAGTATTTATCTTCTTAAAGTCCTCTTTCACAACATTAAACCAATAGGTAATGTTAATTAAGCCATACAAAACCTCCTCCAAATCTATTCCCCTCATTAAAGCACTACAACAACAAACCATTGGTATGTTCTGCTGATCTTTAAGAATGCACACAAAAAGGCTGAGTCTTGATACAAAGTTTGCTGAGACTTTTACGTCTTCCCCATATAAAATTTGCAGGGCTGGAGGCTCAGTTATCAGTGAAAGTCCCAGTTTGGAAGCTAACCATATGCAGGCTTGGGCTGCTAGAGGGAACATGCAGCAGTAATCACACTAAAGAACTGTTACTAGGGCAGATATATTGCTTTGCCATTTTATCTATTTAGCAGTTCTACCCTACCCTGTCTCTACATTAAGACAGTTTAGAAAGGGAAAGCTCTCTGTTTTAATCAGCTTAATGCAGTGGGCAGTTAAGAGGATGCATTTAAAAAAAAGTTACAGATTCTTTTCACTTAGCTTTTAATTAAAGGAAGGAGAGGTGAGTTCTTAGATGGCAATGAAGCAAGCCTGTGGGGACACGCTCAGGACCCAAAGCGCAGCACTTAGATGATGGCTTCCACGCACCAAGCCTGAGGATGGACCATGACCACTGGGGTGCTGCTGCACTGGCCTGATTTACTACGGCTTCTGCTTCAAGTGGTCGTCAAAGCAAGTTCAGGCACGGTTCATCATTATTATTTCATCAATTAAATGCACTATGCTCAGCTGGCAGCCAGTGAAGTAGGCTGTCACAGATGCATCCAAATCCAGGTCAAAGGGGGTCTTTGTTCTTCCAAAAAAAAAAAAAAAATCCACTGTGGAATGAGATGTTCCATACTAATCAAAACAGAAATGGTGGAAAAAACAAAACCTTAAGATCTAGCAGAAGTTGACCAAGGGGAAAAAATAGCATACTTCTGTCTCTCCTCTTATTCACTGGAAACACTTTATCTTCTTGGGTTCAAAGAAACTTCCATTAGGCAAAAATTCAATACTCGGCACTAGTTCAGCAAAATGCCCTTGCTGCAAAAGGCTTGGAAAAAATCCCAGGCATTTGAGGAATTTTTTTCTTCCCCAGAAATCTTATTGTTTTGTTTTGAATGCAGAAGACAAATGAATGATACTGCCCAGTCACTGGAATGCCCTCTAAACCTCACCACAATGCAAAGCCTCTGCTACAGGCAGCTTTGCTCTCCCAGGGTGCTGATAGAGGTGCAGTGACCGCAACAGACCCGAACCACACAGGTTTTCTTCTCCTCTGAAACAGCCATCCACAAAATTCCTTTACGAGCCATGTCACCACAACTGAAGAGCAACTCGGCATTGCTGTTATTTTTAAAGCACACCTTTCCTTTGCTCCAGAATTTATTTTTCTATAACCTCGATCTTACGGACACATTGAGTGGTCAGCACTGCTGGCTTTTGAAGCCTAGCAGCTTTGGAGCTGTTTAAAGTTAGTGCAGTGTCTGTTTTTACAGACTGATGGCGATTATTTGAGGCATCAGATGGATCACAGAGATTTCTCAAACAAGTTCTGTGTATTTTGTACCTCAGTTCTCTTAGCTCATATCATGGATATTCTCATTTGTTCCAAGTCATTATATGCTTGGCTTTATACAACATTGATTGTAGGGGTGGGTGACAAATATGTTTTCTTTTCAGAGGTTATCAGCTGACAAATAACTACCATTAATCTTGGCTCTCCATCTAAGATGTAAGGATTTAGCCCCCATCTCCTTCAGAAATTTATATTAGAAAGCAGTTCAGAAAAGGAATGGGTGTATCCTTCCTTGAACGGCAGCCAATGAACTAAGATGCTATGCGGGAGGAGGAGAGCGCAGCCAGCATCATTAAACTAAAAGGCCAACCCAGACGGCTGACAGGACTTCATTTGATCATAAGCAGCAGCTTAATCTTCACTGCAACAGCAGAAAGGCAGGCCAAAGAGGCCCTGCTTTGCATTGTTGAGGAGTCTTGGTATTATTTTTTTTTCCAAGTGGTAAGATAATCGATACTGAAAATGACAATAATCAATAACAGTTCCAAACCTAATTACAAGCCATCCTCCACTCATACTAAACTGTCAGTATCATTAATAAAAGCATAAGTGCTCTGATCTTGCTCCCCTTTCAATCAATAGATTTCTATGGGTGCGGCTAGAGTTCCCAGTCATAAGATGTTGTTCTTCATCCTTTATTCCTCTTCTTTTGTATAAAAGATGGCATTCACTGCCTTGCTTCTGCTAGCTACAGAAAAGATCTGGCCACAAAAAATTGTGATACAGTAGGCATCTCCCATACTTAAAGAGAAAACAGTCTGTGCAATAACTTGGGTGGAAGTGACACGGCAGCCTTTTCTGTGCATGCATCTCAAAGCATTTGCACATTAACTATCCCATTAAAGCAGAGTTCAACTATCCTCAACAACAGATGGGGACACTGAGGCCAGAGACATGTAAAGATTTGCCCACAGTTAGAGATGAGAAGCTGGAAGTTGGACACACCGTTGGACTGCACAGTGTTCTGCTTGTGGTATTCTTTCAACCACAAGAGCCACTTGAGAGCCCTGCCTTTTACATACATACAATATGCATTTGTCTTCAAATTTTCTAGAGCTTAAGCCAAAGATAAACACAAGCTTTGCTCACAAAATCTGAGCATGGCCCCTCTGGTAAAGGTGCAGAGGAAATCAGCATCTTCTATTACTCTGGCTTCTAACAGAATAAGGGATTATTCAACAACATCTACAGAACAGAACAGAATAGAATAGAATGTTTTCAGTTGGAAGGGACCTACAACAATCATCTAGTCCAATTACCTGACCACTTCAGGGCTGACCAAAAGTAAAAGTATGTTATTAAGTGCATTGTCCAGAGGAGAGCCATCCCTGTGCCACCACTGCCTTGGTCCTGCTGGGGCACGGAGGGGCTGGGGAGCTGTGCCTGTGCCCAGAGAAGTGCAGAGGCCCTGCACTCTGGATATAGAAGACCTCAACTGAGACCAAGCCCCACATCAGAGGCACTGTACGAACTCAGCACCAGGCAGTCCATTGCCCCAAGGATTTCCTTATCAAGACAGACGAGAAAAACCAGGCTGCTCAGAGGAAATGATGCACAGGCAGGACAACTGACTTGAGGCCAAACTGCAAGTTAGGAGCGGAGCTAGAGGCACTGAAATCAGAGCGCCCACTTTTTTTTTTTTTTTTTTTTTTTTACACAGGGTTTTTAGCCTATGACGCTGATTCCTCACCAACTGTCTACAAACATCCCCCATCAAATGGCTTGTTAAGCCTAACCTGCTGGTACAATTTATACATCTCTCTCCTTGCTTTCCCCTCAAAGAAGTAGCTACTTCAAAAATGTACCTCCTTTCGCACTTACACAATAATATGCCATTGAAAACCTACTGTGGATATTGCATACTGAGAACGGTGCTGTAATACTTAACGACACAGACTGCTATCACTCGGCTGACCATGTACAGATGTCAGAAGTAACCAGAAGCTTGATACAAAGGCAGCAGTAAACAAAGAGACACAGATCTTCAATGGATGTTGGGAGTTGTGGTCTCTGAAAAACTGATGCTTCTACATACAGTTTCTTAGCTGATCTCAACTTTTCGTGACCTCCCAAGGGAAGATATAGCTCTTAGTATCTCTGGTGACACCACCACCCTCCACTCCAGGTCAGCATCCTGGCATCCATTTCAGTTCCTACACCTCTGACCACAATGGGAACAGAGCAATACCAAGAAATGCTTTCAAGAACTAGCTGAATATCACTTTTTGGATTTCAGCACCATCTTGAATCATGTGCCAGGACAAGCAAGCACTTAGGAGAAGCATGTCTGTCAGGCAGTGCATTTTCTAGCAGCACTCCTGTACCAAGCTCTCCCCAGCTCTGCAGTCCCCTGCCCCAACCAGCTGACCAGCAAAGCATGAATCTGACTAACAAGCTGCATCTGGCACAGATGATCCTGGAGCAGGACGCTGACCACTGTACACTGCTGCTCTTGAGTGAGGTGTTCAGTCTGCCTGCAGGGGAAAGGGAAATGAGAGGCAAATTCTTTTGAGACCCTTCTCTAAGCAAGAGACATGACAGGTCTGAACGTAAGATGTGAGCTGAAAACCTCTGGAATCAATAGGACTGGCTTCCCCAAGCTTTGAAGCTTGCCCATCCGGTGCAGCACCTCTTTTAAACTACTACTAATGTATTCAGGAAAGGTATTAATGACCATTGTGCTCAGGACAAATTTGCTTAAAACACGCTGTTTCAACTAAGCTTACCCAGCTAGCGCTTGCTGTAGTACACACTGACGACAAACTCCCCAGTGGAGAGACAGGTTGACAAAAAGTCACACAGCACAATTACCAGTCAGGGTTTTCATGACAAGCCACTACTCGTTGACAAAAGACTCCAGAATACCTAAGACTTTACTGGATTTTCAGTATTGGCATTTTCACAACTGCAAAGAATGTAGTTCATTTTTCTTAATTTAAAAGTCATTTTATTATTCATGTAAAAATATATTATCACACTTGTCTAGAAGTCAGTTCATTATAAAAGTACCTCACTGCATTATTTCAGATCATAATAACACTGTTGCTAATTTTTATTATAAATTAAGTTAACTTAGACTGTAAGATCTCGGGACTGGATCTATCCTTTTTGTTCTGCATTTCTGTAAAAAGCATGAGAAAGGATCTTGAGCTGTGACTGACATTCATCGCAACTGCTACAATACTTACAAAGTAACAACAAGTACCAATTCTGTGTTCCCATTATTTGTGTTAAAATGCCACAGCTGATGCTATAGCATCTCTCTTGTACATTTTAGCATGTTATATGACAGAAAATAAAGTCACCCTTACTCTGTTCTGAAATGATAGCACAAACACAAATATAAAAATAAGCAAAGGAAAAAAGCCCTCCTGTGTTTTGAAACAAACCAGATCAATCAAAACCGGTGCTACAAACAGTAAATTGTAGTAATCACAGTTGTATGATTAAGGCCAGACACTGCTTGAATCTAGAGTTAAGAACATCCATGTGGCTAAATGTTGCAATTCCATATTAAAACGTGCTTGATACACTTCCAAATTTTAAACTTTTAACTCTGTTTCTGTGCATGCATAACAGCTATTTCTGGGATAATTACAACAACCCTGCAATGTTTTACTGATTTTGAAATATGCACAAGATTACAGCATATATTTACTTGAACTGCAATATACTAACATAATCTGCACGAACACACTGAACTTTGTAACGTTTAATAGACATCCACAACCTTTACCATTCGTTAAGTAGCTGTACATATGTACTCAAGATAGTAAAGGACCATAAAATATGTATCTTGTCAGTGTTTCATTTCCATTTACCTTAGAAAAAGAAGTATCTGATGGGTTGGAGTTCAACTGCTCCATGCTTTTCAAATTTCACAACAAACTACGCAAATTATAGTCTCAAATCAGAATATTTTGTCTTTTGACAAATTGTCCAAACCCCTCACGTATTCTTTTTTAACATAAATGAATTGTCTAGTGCCCATTAATTTTGCAAAAGTAAAACAAAATTGAAACTCAATTAAAAAAAAAGAGCTATTCCAATCTTTTAGAAGAAGCGTATGTATAATATATATGGAAAGTGCAGTACTGCATATTAAACACAGGAGAACTGGAATTAAAATACACATTAAATGTTCAACAAATAGCTTCAAATAAGCAACCCCTGTCTCCTGGATGAGGACACTCAGGTAACTGCATTTAGTTAGGGACTTTTGTGGGCTTCCTGGGCAAATAATGGGCTCTAATCTCAGTTATTCACGATGAAAAGAAGGCGAGGTCATAAAATGGCATTAAAGGCACATTATCTGCCAATACAGCCTGCTCCAAATGTGATTATTACTTGTAGAACATCAGCTTTAACAAGAAACCCATTTGAAATCACTAGATTTTTTTCATTAGTGTTTGTTCTGCCATAAGTCAGTTACTTGCGATTCCTGCATCCCTCTTGTTCTTAATAGCATCAGAGAGGCCGCTGTCGCAGAGGGGACACGGGTGGTACAGTACCTGGCAAATAGCTTGGGTGCTCCATGGGGCTCCAGTAACGCATGGGGAGTGCTTTCTTGCTTATGGCCAGACAGCTTTCCTGAAGATGGGTCAAATTAAAGACTAATTCAAAAGTGCCTGTTATTTACCAGAGAGGTCTCAGATATCACATAAAAAGGCAATTTTATTTTCTTTTCTTTTTTTTTAAATAACTCAAGCGTATCCAATTATCATTCATATATATTTTTAGTATTGTTGTCATTATTTACATGTTTCCAGGCATGCATCTAAATTCTTTTTCCAGGGAGCATTCTCTACACAATCATTACTAGTCAGGACTGGAAGCTGAAGCTTTAGCAAGACAGATCTCTGGTTAGACCTCATTTGGCTCTTTTTATGAGGACTTGTTACATGCAATAAATACATGAAAGCTGCAAGTCTTGTATGGTCTGCTAAGCAAGGAGCTAGATGAGGCAAAATCTATACACAATAATAGAGGTTTACCTGCTGCATTTTTATTTTGGGTGTAAGACTGACACAGATTAAAGGGCCTGAGTTTTATAAACCATCAAGTATCTATCCTTTCAAGACTAGGCACACAAGCAGGTTTCTGAAATCTGGCTTGGGCTGCAGTGAGGGCCTACTATCCAGCCAATGTGTGGCCCCCAGCCTCCTCGAGCCTGTCTCCCCCCTACACAACATGCACCCCTCCCTCTCTTGCCCAGCACTGCAGTCAGTCTATTTTATGGCCAGCAGACATGGATGCTGCACAACTGCAAAAAACGAGGGTCCTAAAACTCACTGCTTCTGCAGATCATACTCACACCATGCTGCTGGCAGAAGCTGAATGCAATAGTATCATTGCTAAAATATTTCATCCATGGAAACATATTCCTTTTCATCCCTTTCCAAAATCCCAAGGGCCAGTAGATACTATTATATGCTAAATGTTCCCCAAGTACAGCATGGAGCAAGTTTTTACAACCATGCACCAAAAAAGCCCCTTAGAAGAGGGGCATTCATGTGCTGACACAGTTGGCCATAACAGTGACCGCATAAAGACAACCCTGCATTAACAAGACATTAAATGTCCTGGAAGCCAACAAAGATCCCAAAGCACAAGGAGAACTCTGACCAGCCCATGCCTAGAGGGACTGGGACTTCGGGAAGTGGGGGACTGTTAGCTTGGGTTTACTGAATGACATCTGTGAGTGCAATGGCACCCAAGTACTGACCCTGTCAGCAAATTCTGGAAGCTTGCTTCTATTCACTTGACAGCAGCAGAAGTGTCCTGCATCTTACTGACCCAACTGTGGTGTGGGATCCCAGGAATTCCCAAAATAGAAGCCAGTCTGCATGGTTGCATTTTGGAAAAAGACACAGGGTTTAGGATGGCTGCTGTTATTCTTCTGATACATTATCGTCTTAGCCAAAACAGAAAGACAAAACACAAAATGCTCTCATGATATGACAGCACGGCTCTTACTTGCTCCCCTTTGCAGCTGGTACCATTTAAAGAAGCCAGATGGAGGCTGTGAGCCTTTTTTCTGTTAGTAAATAAAAGCAGCATCTATTAGACTCGATTATCCTGCATCACGACTGGATTATTTTAATGAAAGAAGACTTAACATAGGAAAAGATTCCTAATGACTACAATCACTCTGAAGTGTCAGTGCTGTCTTAGAGGAGATGAAACTCTGACAGAAGTTTAGAGGACTTCACATAGCATCCTCAAGCTGAGCTACAGCACTTTCTCTTTCTACACATTACATACATGCAAACGGAGAGGGACAGTCTATGAGAAAGCTGTAGGAAAGCAAGCGCAAGTGCACCACTCAATAATGACACCAGGGTTACTGTCACTTTAACAAGCTTCTACTATAGTGCTATTATCATTCAAAGCTCCTTATCACGCCAAGTGCAAATATTATGACTAGCTGAACATCTAGAGTAATCATTGCCGTAACTGTGTACGTACATTTGTATTTAATATTGAGGGCTGTTGCTGTCACCAGGCTATAAAAACCAAACTGGCATTAACATCAGTGCTGAGGATTTGCATAACGCTGACAAGGATAAAGACTGGCACATTGCTTGATGTGCGCTATGCAGGCAGCTTCTCGTTGCAGCTCAGAGCAAATGGCTGACCAACACACTGGCCAAGATTAGAGGGTTTCTCAGCAGATGCCAACTTGACAGCCAACTGAATAAAAAGGGGCATAGCAAACAAGCATCGTTCAAAACAGAAGGAGCCCCGTCTACAAAGCTAGAAATGATCTTCTGGCTGCCTAACTCGACAATGATTAAACAGAATCTGAGTTGAAACTCCAACAGGTCTGGCAAACAGGGGCCTTCCCATGGGGCTCTTTCAGGTGGGAGGCATGCTAGTGCAGGGACCCTTTGTGGATGGGCTGCTACCAGATCACATCTACTGAAGCTGTCAGGGAGAATCTGGGATAATACACAGTCACCAGCCAGATGCTCAAAGGTGAAGTGTGGGTTCTTATTTTACAAAAAAGATCTACCAATTGGATTTTGGTAGATTTTCAGAGCATGAAAGCTCCCAAGATGTGCCTTAGCCATAGCCCAATGACACTGGTTAATCCTTTGTGATGTTACCTGAGGACTCAAGTCAAGGGGTGCTGTGTTCACCTCTGCCACAAAGCTTCATCTTCCAGAGTGGCCAAGAGTTCCCACTGAAAAGAGTGGGGGAAAGTGCTGGGCATTCTGGAAAATCTCTCCATTGATCTCTCAGTCCCTTAGTGCGTAAAACAATCACATCTTACTGCCTGGGAGACTTCAAAGTTCAGACACCAGAGAAAAGGAGAAGAGGCACAGTGACTGCAGTGACCTCTCACTCTTAAAACTACTTCTTTAATGAAAGCAGTGCAAAACTGTCTTAAACATGCAAAGGTCTTGTATCACTGTTCAAATGTTAAAGTATTGGAAAGACTTGTGTCAAATTTATGTCCAAGTTAAATTCACTGACTTCGTCAGAGGCAAACTTGACTGCTGTCATTAACTAAGCTCTCGTCACAAATGAGGCAGATTTTTGCAGTTTCAATTTCTTGCAGAACAAAAGAAGTGGAATGGTCTGTGAATTAATGTATGGTAGGATCACAGAAAACTATATCCACATGGTGGATATAGAAATCATGGACACATGATCACCTGTGCAACACCTACCATTACTGACAGCAGCATATTACTACAGCTTCCATTTTGAGGAACTCACTCTCCAGAAAGAAAAATGCACACTGTAAAACAGTCAGATTGAAACAGAAGAGGAAGAAGCGTATGCACTGCGGCACTGGGTGTCTATAATGGAGTATGGGCTCCGTGTCACAGAAACATATGCTTGTTTTGGCTGGATTGTTTCTATCTTGCTTTTCACTGGCACTAAATTCATCAATATGAACGTACACAGTTGAGAGCCCTTAACAGTGGCATTAATTAATTTTTTTAAAGTGATGTTAAAACCTAAATCAGATTTTGCAAATTGCTACTTGGATCACTTTTGCTGGTACCAAACAAACTGAATGATTCATAACAACGGCACTAATCAAATTCTGAAAAGCCAAGTGACCCCCTGCTCTTGCTTGATAACTGGGAAACAGTGCGAGAGAGGGCAGGAGGCTGCGAGATTAAAGTTAAAGAGGTTCCTGAGGAAATTGAAGCCAGCAATGCTTTATGTTGCTACATTGTGCTAGGAAAGCAAGCCAGCAGATTTGCTGTCCTAGAAAAGGAGAGGGAATTTGCAGAAGTTTCCAGTGCACAACTTCCAGAAAGCAACTGCTCAGGTGCAATATACAAAACACAGTTACATTTTGCAAATGTTTTAATATACTCAAGTCTTTTGGATATATGCTTAGGTGTTTGCAGTGCTAAAACAGAACTGCATCATTTCTAATGACTGTGGGTACATAACCCTGAGCACAGCAGTAACTAGCTCTAGAAAATAATCACCAATGTAATATTCCCTATCCGTAAAGAGTAGCAAATGTCTGCTGCAAGAGGTAACTTCAGACACTTACAGATTTTTATTCTTTTGCAAACAGATAGACAAAACTACATTGAATGTAGGCCTCATTCAATTTTCTAATGCAGCTGCACACAGACATCATAATGCACCTGGCTGCATCAGCTTATGTCTGTGTGCATTTGGTCTGTGATATTACCCAATGTGACCTAGCATAGGACACTGGGTTCAAAAAACACTAGAACGTAGAAGAGAAAGAAAAATGGCTCTTTTAAATACTAGGCACCTTTCCATTCCACCTAGAAGGGCACTTTAAATCAGTAATTCCTAACTATGATAGTAATTGAAATTTAAAAGGGCAAGTATTATATAGTGAACACCGCTAAGGATGTTTTATATAAAGATTAGATCTAATAAGACACTTGTCATATATTCCACAACTGCCAAATGATTTTTCAAAACAGATTTATTGAGGGTGACCAGCTGTATAAAAGACTGTATGACCTGTAACACTGTAGTTAAAGAAACATTATCAGCTTCAAAAAACAGTGAAATTACTTTATCTATTATGGCTACAAATGGTGACTAACTCTGTTACAACTGAACTACATTAGCAAAGGGAAAACCGTTCCCAGTATTTTTTTAAGTAAGCTTCATTGTACATTCAACAGCAGTTCGTGTATAGATGGGTTCAGAGTTTTGCTTTTGATTAGTTGTCTCAGGCAGTAGCTATCTGGGGTTGCTATGCTCATATCCATTTACTTCCTTTTGGCAAAAGACTCTTAGAAGCATCACTGGGGATGCAGAATAAAGCTTTTATATTTTAAAATTACACATTTTAAAATAACTCAGTTGGGGCCTTTATTTTTAAGGACATTCTATAAGTTAGCTTCAAAGACTTGAAAACTTGCATTGACTCTAAGCTTTATGCTCACACTGAGATTACATACATATATATGTAAAAATACATGCATGTATATGTATACACAAAAATTAATATACACAATCAAGCTATGAAATCCAAATCCAACTTCAGACTTTGATTTTTAAGATACCATCCTGAGTGGTAGAGGGACTGTCATTTGGCCAAGTAACTAAGAAAAGATGTAGTTGTGAAGTTGAGCTCTGAGCTGATTTGGTTTCTCCAGGCTTTCTACCAGCTTTCTGCAATGAGTACAGCAGGTCATGACAAGCCCTTAATGCAACATTCTGACCAGTGCAAGAACCCAAGCAATGTGGTTTTTCAAAACACAGTTTTTAATAGCTTGGTATAAAGTTGTCTCTAATTTCATTTTTAGGCATGTCTCATTTTTTTTTTCAGTAATGAAAATTCATGCTCTTATGTTTCAGAGCTTTCAAAGAAACAGTTGCCAGGGTTGATCACTACAAATGTACACTGTCAGCATGATACCATTATCACCTCTTCTTAAATTAATATCAGGTAGTTTACTCCATCTCAAGCATTTATCCTGAGACAATCAGTTTAATGTCCTATGCAGGTGCACTGCCAAAATCAAGACAGATAGAGCAAGACAGCCAGAAGGTTACCTTATGTCTTTTCTAATGTCTCATTTTAAGTTACCTTTAATTCTGCAAACCCAATTTTTCCATATTTGAAGCTCCTCATAACAAGATTTATATCACCTACCCTTTTTCTCCTTTATTTAAACTTCCTGTTTCAGCTGACCAATAAATATGCCACCTTCTACAATTCCAGCAAAGGAAGTTTTCTATGGGTTACTCTCATGACATTGTAGTTTACATGCAAATGCTCCAAGGAAGCCATGCATTTGCAGATGGCTTTCGCCTCATTATATCGACCAGCTAACTATAAGCCTGTAAGACTCAGAGAGAAAAATATTCCATTTGCACTGGGAACATGCAGGAGAGCACATGTACTGTTTAAAGAGGTACTGTGCAGTTCCTGTTTGCTACAGCTGCAAAGCCACATGAGCATAATTATTTCAGTGAAGTCTTTTCTGCTGACTAAGTAGATACCACAAAGACAGTGCAGCTGTTAGAAATAAGGTCCACATCCATAAACATATCTATAAGCTTTTGATTTCAAGGGGCTAATAGCTGCAAAATGCCTCTGTGGATCTGCATACAAGTCAGATCTCTTCCCACCTCTGCCACAAACTCTTAGCATGACCTTCATCACATCACTTAGCCTCATCCTTTAACCTCGCCTACCTGTGAAGAGAGGAGAAGAGGACAAGCATTATCTACAACAAGGTCTAGGGGAGTTTGGTATTAATTTGTGCTTATTAATTGCTTGGAGAGCTGAGGCAGAGAGGGAAGTGTAAAAGCAAAGTCTTTTTATTAAAGGAAGATGGAAGACAAAAAGTGGGACAACTCTGTAATCCTGACGGAAGGCTCCCAACTGGGAAAGGGCGCACAGAGGGAGGCAGCAATTGCAGGAGGGAGCACTGTGGCGCATTTGCCATCAGGCTTGCAACTAGTCAGCCTCCTTCCTTCATTCCTGCCTTCTTCACACTCCTCCACTCTGTTTCTTAGGTACTCCTGAAATTTACTTCATTTCATGTTTTGTGTACTTCTCCCAGCCTCTGTGATTGTTTTCTCCTTGAACAAGAACAAAGCTGGCACTTTGCTCCTGCTGCAGCTCACTGCAAACTCTGGGCTCAGTCCTGCCAGGTGCTGAGCTCCCCTATGAAATGCCCCACAGCCAGAGAATTCAGCAAGCACCAAGGGTGCTCAGAGCTTTGCAGAAGGGCAGGATCCCACCATCAGAGAAAAATCTCAGCAAACAAATCTCTCCTAACATTTCTTGACAGCATAGGTTAGCTGATACTTCCTTACTTGCTGTACAGTTACCCTGATTTTACACTGCAAACTAACAACGGACCTGGAGAACCATACAAAGTACAAGTCACCCAGAATGATCCCCAGTACGTCACAATACAGGAAAATCCTTCAATGCTCAAAGTTATCAGAGCAGTGACACACAATAGGTGATCTGCCAAACGAAACATCCAGAAATACAGCCTTATTGGTAGAGGACATAAACATCTCATCTCTTGAATGATAAGAGAGAGTCTACATTTTATTTTTTCTAATTAAAATTTGACTCATAACTTCACCTGGCTGGAAATACACACATATTTCTCAAAGAGTTGATAGGCATGAAGTGGCTGGTCATGCAGTACTAGCAACCAAGGCCTTTCTTACAGAGCTGGCTGTCCAGAAATCTTCAAATGTTTTTCATGGGCAATTCCAGATGTTCAACCTCCGGCTTTTGCTAATATAATAATAAGTAAGTAACTGTGTCACACATTTAAATGATCCTTTTTGCTGTGACCTATCATGTCTGCCAACTGATAGAAGTACTTTGTAGTCTGTAAACCCCCATTTTGAAACAACAAGCAAAACACGTGTACAATAACACAAGATGTATGTTTAGGAGAAACCCGGAAACATTTGGCTTGTACAAATTCATATTTCTAGCTTATCTGTCCCCAAACAGCTCACAGACGGTGCACAGGTCTATATTAATACATACCCTAATGCATTTTATTCTGGATGACTGATAATGGGATTATTGCTCATACACCAAAAGCAAGACATCCAAAATTGTATCAGTTTATTCCTAAGGAACAGAATGATTGTCAGAGCCTAATATGTTTATCATCATGAGGCTGAGCCAGTGCGGTTAGCTCTATATAGCTGCTGGAAATTAGAGAATATGATTGTGTCACAGGATTCATAGTCAGTGTTTGATAGAGCAACCATCTATAAAAAAGGATACCCAATCTGAAAAGTGATGCTCTTTGGAGCAGTACCTGTAATTCACAGGAATGTTTCAGGACCTCGTAACTAATAAAGCAGTGAATATGAGGTGGTTTATAGAGACATAAACTGTAGCTCCTAAATGCTCATTCTCCTCCTTGCTTGCTACTCAGTCTGAAAACAGCAATTTGGTCTCCATGTTCCTCTGCACAGGTGGGCCTGAGCAAGCCAGCTGAAGAGGTCATTTCCTCCCTGTGGGATGTGGTCCCCCAAAGGGTTTTACTCTACCTAATCTGACCTGGAGAAATAACTTTTTGCTACTAATCCTGACAACACCAGTGTCATGGTTTAACCCCAGCCAGCAACTCAGCACCATGCAGCCCCTCACTCACTTTCCCCCCACCCAGTGGGATGGGGGAGAGAATCAGAAAATAAAGTAAAGCTCGTGGGTTGAGAGAAGAACAGTTTAACAGAACAGAAAGGAAGAAACTAACAATGATGATAACAACAACAATAAAGTGACAACAATAATAACAAAAGGATTGGAATACACAAAACAAGCGATGTACAATGCAATTGCTCACCACTCACTGACAGATGCCCAAGCAGCGCTCCTCCCCTGGCCAACTCCCCCAGTTTATATACTGGGCATGACATCCCAGGGTATGGAATACCCCTCTGGCCAGCTTGGGTCAGCTGTCCTGGCTGTGTCCCCTCCCAACTTGGCTGTGTCCCCTCCCACCTTTCCTGTGCCCCTCCAGCCTTCTTGCTGGCTGGGCAGGAGAAGCTGGAGAGTCCTTGACTCAGTCTAAACACGACTGAGCAACAACTGAAAACATCAGGGTGTTATCAACATTCTTCTCACCCTAAACCCAAAACACAGCGCTGTACTGGCTACTAGGAAGACAATTAACTCTATCCCAGCCACAACCAGGACAGCCAGTCATCCCTGCTGTGTTTTACAGAGACCTAGGACTGAATGGACAGTGAAGCTAGATTCCTCTCTCACTGCAGGCATCTGATCCAAAGTCTTCTGCAGTCAAAGGAGAGACTCTTGAGGTATTTAATGGGGTTTGGATCAAACTTTTAGGACGGGGCTGATAGGCAGTAGCAGGGATGATGGGCTGGGCTGTAACCGTTTCCATGGTGAACAAGAGGCCTTCTCTAGGGCTGTCAAGCATCAATAAGAGAAGACACATCACTAAGATGTATTCTCCCAGTTTAAACTTTACTTTTAAAAGAGTATTTGTACTTGTAAAGCCACAAATTACAGCAGCCACAGTGGAGACTTCATTAGCAAACAATGACAAGACGAAGATATCACCAGAAGGAAAGTTAAGAACTACCACAAGGGTAAAGCACCCTCCTATTTCAATACCATACCACAGAAAAACATCTGTCAAACAGTATTGCAGTCTGAAGTAATCAGTGCAACTAATTATCACTAATTGTAATATAGTTTCTGTCTTGCTGCTAATACATTTAGACTTGCTAATCAAATCAAACTATTCCACCTTGCCTTGCTGCTTTCAAATAAACATTTCAGCAAGGATAAAAAATGAAGCTTTGTTCTCATTTTTTTGTTATGGCTGTCTGGAGAGGCCAGTAGCTTTTTTCATTTATTTCACACTGCAGCAAAAGTAGTAGAAAATGCCATCAGGAAGACTATTTGGCATTCTGAATGTTTTTGTTTAAGAGCCGGAGCAGGTGAGCAGACGCGTGCACAGCACCACGCTGCTTCTCAGCCTAACACAGCCACCACTGCTGCTGCTGCCCACAAAGAAGGGGAATGGCTCAGATCACTCCCAGCAGAAATGCAGGTGAGCAGCACCTTCAGAGGATGTCCACACATCCACTCTGCTAAGGAGCTATTGAGAAACACCTAATTTCAGTGGTAGAAGGCACTAATTGAAAGACAAGGCAGTGTTGTGGGTAAACCGATAAACTAGACACAGAAACTCTGGTTTCAGTTTCCAGCTCTGCTGCAAACTTTCCAGTACAACCTTGGCTGCCTTGCTAAATACCTCTGGGCCTCAGTTGCCTGTCTGTGGAAGTGGGATTATAACGTGTCTTTGTCTAAACTGAAAGCTCTTCAGATAGAAAATGTTCTCCACTGCATTTCTGTGCCTGGGTTGACACAAAGAGACCCCTGACAGGCTTCTGGAAGCTCTTTTAATAAAAATAATTAAAATGTGGTTTCAAGAAATGAAATTACATTTGCAAATACATGATTTTCCTTTGCCCTGAAAAAAATTAATGGAACTTCTTACTTTAAAAATTGCACTGTTCTATACATTTTTAATAGGTGACCATCCTACTGGGGACTTTAAGGTGTACCAGAGATCTGCACCTCCTGGAAAGGAGTTTCAGGCAGGTAAAAAGGCAGTTCCAGAGTACTGATGCTATTAAACTGAAGTGAACTCTACTATTCCACCCACAGACCTGCACAACATATAGCACAAATTGCCACAGACACACGCTTGACACTGAAGTAAGGTTGGAGCTTATTCCCCAAAGTACTGACAGAGCCCTTGGAAATCTTTAAGGTTCCTGAAAGATCAGACTCACACCCTTCCGTTTTTTTCAGGACTTTCTCCCAACCTAAATTCAACCAGTTCCACGTATGCAGCCAACAGCTTTCTGAGGGAAAACCAACAGCCAACTTTTGTATTGTGTCACAACAGAAACACGTCCTTGAAATGCTGTCATCAGTAAATGTGCAGTCACTTAACTCCTGCTCCAAAACGTTAGCCACTATTTTTACAAATGCAAATGCAGAAAAGACCATAGTTATTGTAACAGTGGAACTGTATATGAATATTTAGCAGAGCCTTAAAAAGCAATAACCAAATTAACTCGCAGCTACCATTAGTTGCCAATTTAGCACAAATGTTTGACATTCCTAACAAAGAAGAAAGAAAACAACTAAATATTTTATACTGAAGAGTGCCTCAGATTTTAATTAATTTTTAGTCTTTGAACTCTGCAAACAGCTACTTGTAACGGAGTTTACAAAGGCCATTTAAAATTGTGATGTTGATCTAGAAATCAATGTGCTTTCACAAAAGGCAACTCATTAGGAGTAAACATTCATAACTGCCAAGCTTTCCACATACAAGAAGCAGCACCTGGAGGCTACTGAAGCAAACAGTAATCAGGGGGATTTAAAATTGTGACAAGATGATCAAAATTAGCCGAACATAGACATAAAAAAATCTGACCTGCTTAAGAAGACTTCAGTATTCCTAAAAATCACAGCCTGTATCTGTTCTCCTCTACATTCATTTAAAACAATTGGTTTGGAATGTGAAATCTCTGAGGAAGCCTGACTCTGTGCTGCGAGAGGCACTGGCACTCCACTAAACGCAAGGGTCACGCACACCACAGAGCAGAAATTGCCTGACAAGCTGTAGACCAGTTCTGTAAGGCACTTCCTAAGAGGTACTACACATCCTCAACTCCCTGCAGTTCAACAGGATTGTGAGGCACACATCATCTTCCTGATGTTTGACATGAACAAGATAAAACCTGGGGCAGTGGACAGATGTCACTATGACTATCCTGCACTTTGAAGTGCCTAAATTCCAACACCCAGAGTGACTATCCATTTGAAGAGATGCAGGGTGTATCTAAAAGACTTTCTAAATGGCAATGTTAGTGTCAGCTTGAGTGTATAGCTCAACCTACTAACGGTACTTACCTGCTGGTTCCAACTAAGAAGCAGAAAAATCAATTTCTCGTGCTATCACCAAACAGAATATGCTTGGAAAGAAACTGAAGCTCAGAGAGGTACTAGGACGTGTGGTCAGTGCACACTGGAAAGCTTCATCTCAGAACTACAGAAGCAAAGACAAAACTTCACCGGGACCTCTGTTTGGCCATGAAGTCCTTGCCTCCTCCAGCCCACCAAAATCAAATAAAGTCTATGAAGCAAGCCACGAGACAAATATTACACTTCAGCAAACCACATAACTTGCAGACAACGCATGCTTTTTATGTAGACTCTGTATCTTAACAGTACTAAACTACGCATGGTTAAGATTCCAGAAATTTAGTAGGGAACCCTTTCAACAATGTAAATGACAGAAAAAAATTCAAACTTTCTTTGGTGAAGGATCACGCACTATATCAGAAATAAATTTAAGCTAAGGTGTGTTAAGGAACTGGAGCTATTCTGGCTTTGAGAAGGAACCAATGCTGTGGATGAGAGTTAACAGATGAGTGAGTACAAAGAAACTGTGTGGGAAGGAACAAGAGCTTGCACAGTATACATCTGTCAGCTCTATCAGATCTCCAGCTAAAACTCCAGCATCAATAGACACCCCATGGATTTTGCATGACTTGTTGAAGGTCTATGCAACTGTAAATTACCATGCTGATTGCAGCAATGTATACATGAAAATCTCTATTTCTGGGAGACAGAATATGGATAATATTCCTCATTTGAATTTTTTGGTGATTATTCATGTAAAAATTGAAGCATAATTTAATATTAGTTACTAACACAGTTATAAATAGTCTTTAGTTAACTGCTACAGAACATTGTGTGAAAGAAAGCAACCAAATGGAAAGATTTTGTATGACAGGTCTGTGGGATTAATCCACTCTGTGGCACGTTGCAAATCTATCAGTAAAATACCAGGCATGTCACATATTTTCTGGTTATAATGAAGTTGCCATTACATTACATGTGACACTGTTGATCTGTGTGCCATGTGCTGCAAAATAATACAGCCCAGTTCCACTTTTGTAAAGAATAGTTTGGGCCAAATGGCAGCCATAATCCTGCACAGGGTCTTACTAGCCAATCCATAGCCTGGCGGAAACAAATAACTTTTTTTTTTTTTTTTTGGTAAGGTTAGCTTTGGCTGAATCAGCTCTCTAAGCAGGCTCATCACATCACTGCAGGAGCAACATGACAGGGCAAGGTAAAAGATAGCCACATCCTCGCTTGAAACAGCGCGCTGTTTATTTATTTAGCACTCTAAAAACGTGAACGCTTCTGATAAATGTGCTGTTGCTGAAGAAAAATGAAGTCTTGCCACTGATGAGACCCCACCTGGAGTACTGTGTCCAGCTCTGGAGTCCTCAGTTCAAGAAAGATATGGACCTGCTGGAGCGGGTCCAAAGGAGAGCCCTCGAAGATGATCAGAGGGCTGGAACACCTCTCCTATGAAGACAGACTGAAAGAGTTGGGGTTGTTCAGCCTGGAGAAG
>JAVKLA010000024.1:2245542-2259350 GCA_034782735.1 Sagittarius serpentarius
TCCCTGCTCACCGCAGGAGGGTTGGACTAGATGACCTTTGATGGTCCCAACCCAAGCCATTCTATGATTCTATGATTCTATGTCAGTGACAGCAAGAACTGTAATTCTCATGAAAACAGGGCTCCTTTTCAGGCTTCTAGAACAAGAGTCTGTGATACAATCAAAATATTTCTCCTACCTTCATTTGGTCCTTGCCGGATGCATGAGTATACAAAGAGCTCTTGACAATATATTGACCTGAATTAGTCCACCAGGTTTTCAGACCTCTCTTCAAATCTTATTTCAAGACTGTCGACAGAAACAAACCAGTGAACAGCAGTGTGGTTGTACCTTCTGAAGGGAAGAAGAGCTTTGCTTTGTATTTTAAAGAGAGAACGTGCTCAGTTTCTCTGGGATTTCTGTTTTATACATCTTTGAATTTAAATATTTAGATATCTTTGAATTCAGCTATTTGTATGACCATGGCAACATTACAGTTATATCATTTATATGTATAAGTGTATATACACTGCAATTGGACTACTCAGCATTCTGATACTCAGCAATCTTGAAGGTATTTATTCTGGAAGTATACTACAGTGATTATTTGAAACAAGAGTGATCTGCTGCTTGCATTTTAAAAATGGGAAAGAAGGCTCAGGTGCTTTAAGGTACCAGCTAAATTACACACAGGAAAAAACCATCAAAACATGGAACTGATCTTACCTCTCTTAAGACCCAAGGCAACAAGCCAGCCACTAAAATATCCTTTCCAAGTCACGTCAAATCTGGAGCCTTTCTATACTTCCTTGTTCCTCCCTTTCTTTGTCACTGTCACAATTAAATTAAGCTTTTACCTAGCTACCAAGTGGTCAGCTGCTCTGCTGCCCTTGCTCAGAGTTAGTTGCTAGATTGAGGTCAAAGACAGTAAACTCTCGGAAGAACAGACAGCCTTAACTGTGCCTTAACTTTGGCTAGCATATCACTCTGCACCTAAATAATAATACCAAACCAAAGTCCTACAGGTTCCAGAAAACTTTTGCTTCATTCATGAGGTTCTTAGAGTAGCCTCCTCTGAGAAACAAAGCGAGCCTGGAGCTCTGCAGGGGAGTAAAGCAGGGTGCTTGGCCCATTCAATATGAGGGGTTTCCTATAGCCGCTCTTACCCTCATAGCTGTTACCTAGACCCCAGAAGGGAAATTAAAAAGCTGTTCCATTTTAAAATCTTACCACTCTGTGCAAATTCCAATGCAAAATACAGTTTTAGCTGCACAATCTGGTTGCAGCAGCACAGACAGAACAAAAGCCAAGCTCTGCTCCCATTAGAGGGAGCAGGGACACGGCCAGCAACTCCTGGAGCAGGTGTCCTGGCTGAAGCCTCATCCTACAAGATTCTCAGCCCTTCCTGGGGACAGCTAAATGCCCCTGCTGCCTACTGAAATAAATGGAAATGTAGAAATGTTGTTCACTAGTGCTGAAATGGATGCAAAGATTCTTCTCATGACTTGCTAAGTAGGAAAGAACACTGAGCTACTTTATAGCAAGAACACCTTTTCACATCGAAGAGTCCACCACTCCCATCAGACAGCAGATGAAACTCTTAGATAAGACAGAGCTTAAAAAAAAATTGCATCAAAAATATTTTAATAAAACCATTTTAAAGCTCATTTTCTAAGGAAGTGATACTTACAAAATTACAGTACCTTTGTCTGTTACTTTGAACCTATTGTGCAATTTCAAAAAAACTGGATAGAAGGGTAGACATCCTGAGGATATTAAGTTACCAGCAAGCTTCACAAAAACATGAGGCTCAGTATTTGGTCTAACTGAAGGTCAGGCGCCATAGACCACCCCTCAAAAGCCACTAGTGAATTAATATTTGAGAACACCTTTGCATGCCCCTGTCACTGCAAAACCTTGAATCAGAGTTTGCCTCTTCCTTAAGCACCAAGATAAGGCACAAAACCATCAAAAACCTAGTTTCCAAAGTGTTTATGCTCACAGAACAACATATTTAAGAGAGCAAAAATGCCATAGGACCATTAGGCCTAAATAAGCACAGCTATACATTTGTAGCAGGTTGAGACCCACACCATTTTGGTAGCCTGACTCAACTGAGCCGTGTTTCTAAAGTGTTTTGAAGGTCAACAATATTACAGAAAGCTTCCTGCGGTGTCTGTTAAAGCAGCAAAACACCACCTATTATAATTCCATTTCCACACATGCATAACTTGGCCTTGGAAACATCTGTTTGCAGAATTAATTCTGACTCCAGGTTCACAATCAGTTGAAATGTCTCCTTGCTTTCCTTTGCTTTGCAGCACCAGTGTTCCACCCTCATCTGCAACTTTCCAGGTCACTGCTTGACCTCTGGCTTTAGCGTTGGGCATTTTCTTAATCTGAACCAAACCCTTTCAGATGTTTGGGGATTTCCAAGAGTGAATGTAAATACATTTTCCCCATTTTAAACCCATATTGCTTCAGTTGTCCAGGACAGTAAGACTGATCTGTAGCCCACTGAAGGCAGCGAGAACTAGTGTAAGTGGTAAAGAAGTTAAAGGTAACTGAGAAAAAAGTCACTTCTGAACATCTTTCCTTGGGCAGTTCCTACAAATATAGTGATATTTAATGAGCATCAGTCCTACTGTCTATTGTCCCTTCCCAAGCAGAAAACCGCAGGGGTTGCTTGACTAAGGCTAACACTGGAGACAGGAACTTCACTGATCAAGGGCTTGGGGACAGTGACCAGATGTGCTGCTGTGATCAGTCCCTTCTGGGACAACGTACACATGGGATTGTAGTTACAGACAGGTTTCAACAAAAGCTCTCACTGTAGAAGTACTTAATTTGCTTCTGCTGAAGTCAATAGTAAAAACCCTGTTGACTTCAGCAAGAGATAGTATAGGCCACTGTTGAGAGCTTTTGAAAATCCAATGCTGCCTCATTAAGCTACATAGCAAAAAGCGTTCTGTTGAGCAAGGAAAGTCTAGCTGTACACACTGACACTTCTCAGAGCAGAGCTGCACTTAATTGTACTACTCCTTCTGCCATAAGGAATGCACCAAAGAGCATACTGGAGAGGCAATGCAACTACAGATACAGAACTGCATTTAAAACCCGACCCCCTGTATTCCTTACAAGCTTCTGACTGTAATCCTGTAACGTTAGCTTTATACATGCACAGCGTTTTCTCCCCGCACTGTGGTTAGTGTAGTTTCAGTTTGAGAATTACATTTTGTTACACCATCTATAGCCTTTTCATACTTTGAAGCATCCCATCTGCAAAGTGATTCGCGTGATACTGCACGGATATAAAATTCCAGAATGATCCAACACAATGTTTACGTCCAACTACTAACTAGTCCAATAAAGCCAGAATAAAAGGAAAAAAGAAAGAGTCTGATGCAAACCTTCCTGCAGCTCTTTCACACTGTGAAAATACATGGGCAGCTTTTCTGACCTGCCAGCCACCAGGGATTTCCAGCATCCTTAACAGATAGTCTGAGATCCCAGTTAAGATGAGTTACACAAAGAGGTTTGAAATAATTATCCAATGCCCGACGGCTGTGGTCAAGAATATAAAACAATCACTGCCTCTTTACACTTCTACATACACACAGATTCTCTGTGAAATAAACACACACCTGGCTTCAGCGTGAAAATCCAAACTATACGCCTTTGCAACTCAATATGCTTATGTGTATCTTTGCATCAGAAGACAGCACTTGAGGAGAGACAAAAAGAAGTTAACTGAGTGCAGTTAACTGAGTTATCTGATAGTTCTGTTAAAATCCCACCTTTACTAATGCTGAACCAAGTTCTCCACTAGTGTAAATGTACTGATTTTAAAAATTTTAAGCCAGCAGAAAATATGACCCATCCCCTAGATGACCCTGTATGTTCAAATGTCCTATTTGCAGAAGCAAGCCTAAAGGATGGCAAAGAGCGAATTCCAAGTACCCCTGTAAGTACTGTGGTCAGTCTAAAAGCAGTTTCAACATTATAGCACTCTGCTCTACCAAATTCTGCAGAGTTACTCCTGGTGTACATCAAAATCAGACTCTATATCAAGCTCTCTGCCTCAAAAATTCATAAAAGATCAAGTCACAGAGTTAAACTCAACTGCCCTTAAAAAGGAAGTACCAGTGCCTGGATAACCAATGATAAAAAAACTGAAAACCAATGCAACTATGTACTATCATTCTTAACCACATAGTTCTTTGATGAATTTTACAGTGCAGTGGTTATCAGCCACAGCATGTCACATGCTGAAACAATTATGGTAGGGGAGATAGTTTTAACTGGTTTTTCTCCTGTCTAAATTCCTATCTGTACTAATTAATTTTTAACTAAGAATTTGTATAATTCTTTACATTTTCATAGTTCTTTACACTTTCACAAGGCTAGAGAAATATTAATCAATTAGTCCATAATCTCAAACTGCTGCACTGAAGTACTTTCATTAAACTGGTAAAAACCTTCACCAGTTTCAGCTGGGCGAAAGCAGATTTGGAGTCCAGTAAAGTACAGGCAATCCTTTTCTTTCTGTATCGGATCAAAAGAAAAAATTCCTTTCAAATGTGCCCACGTGCATTATTGCCTCTTAGTAGCCTCCCTGTTTGAGCTTTCCACACACCAAAAAAAATAACCCAAGTGTTTATCTGCTGGCTCAGTTCATTAAAGTGAAATTAACAGCATCTTGTCCCTTCACATCACACACAGCTCCTCTCCTCTTCCTCCCATGGGAAAAAACAAATACACTTCTGTCTCCATTTGTAAAAAGCAGATTATAATGGGCATTGGTCAGGTTATGGTAACTCAGGGAGCCAAAGCTCCACCAGTTCTCCCCTGAAGCTGCAGGAAGGTTTGCATCAGACTCCTTCTTTTTTCCTTTTTTTCTGGCTTTATTGGACGAGTTAGTAGTTGGAAGTAAACATTGTGTTGGATCATTCTGGAATTTTATATCTGTGCAGTATCACGCGAATCACTTTGCAGATGGGATGCTTCAAAGTATGAAGACTCTATAGATGGTGTAACAAAGCTCCCCCTTAGATGGCAGCTGGGACCCCTGCACGTGGAAAGGAGCAGCGTGAGGTGTGGAAGCCTTCCTCCTCTCCTCCAGTAAAAATGTTGGGAGGCCATGCAGAGCCTGCTAATACTGCAGAATCCCATAAACACAGCTTCTTAAAATAGACTTTTACTTTTTCTAACATTAGGATTGCTAAGATGAAACCAATACTTTGACACCCCGAATCTCCAAAGCTAGCAGACTCTGGCACTTCAGTTAAGACAGTAAAATAGTTATCTTAATACCCTGTGCTCCTCACAGTATTTTTTTCTGGGAACTGAGGGGAGAGAAGGGGAAAGCAAAGGGGCTAAGTCTGTGCCTTTCAGGGTTGAACTGACAGATACAGAGGAGGTACAGAAAAATTTACACCAAAATTCTTGAGAGAAGGTGCCATCTTTTCCAGTTACCCTTTTTTGTCAGGCTGAACTTTCTGTGTAAGTTGCGCCAAGATTACATCACTCTTGCTTTCTTTTCACTTCTCCCTCCCCTTTTCTGTGCCATCCAAACTCAGCAAAGAATAGGCAAATAGGCTGGACTTCACTGCTGTCCCTTACTGGCAGAAAGAAGAAACAAGGATTAAAATACTGCATGTTGCTGCTTTTCTTTATGACAGTGTTTAACACCATACCCAAGATTACTAAGAGCAGTTTCACAAGCTCACTTATTCACTTTCAAGCATGCATCTGTACAAACCATGCCATCTTCTGGTGCTTCCTGGCAGCAAGTAAGAAATACCAGTGTTAGAACTTAAACTGTCACCTCCATCTCTGACTGTGAAGGGAGCCCTCTCTTTACCACCCTGTATCTGGAGTGCAACACTGCACTCTGCAAAAATGTTTCACAGCTCTTCCAGGTACCAAAATCACAATGAAAAATGAAGTGTCAGAAACGTTCTGACCTACTGTGAGAATACCAACTCTGTCCTACAAACTAAGTCAGCAACCCCTGTTTTGGAAAAAACCTCTGTATTGAAGTTACTATAAAAGACACTCCTATGACTGATGCTGTAAGAACCAGAACAGAAAATAATTTTGAAATCAGTTTCCTAATATGACAAAAACATCTGTGCATCAGGAAATTTGTGACAGCTGGAACTGACTCCCCACAAGCAGTAAATAGAGACTGGCTAACATGTTGAGTTACCCTTTCATCCCTCAACATCTTTTTCTGCATCCTGCAGAAATAGTTCCAAACATTATAGCTCACAAACAAGTGGCTGCTATGCGTTTTCCTCCCCTGCAGCCAGCCAAGGCTTCTCAACGCCTTTGCATGTCACAGACTCCCCTGGATATTAAGAGACTTGTTGTTTGCTTCCACTTTCTCTATTGGAAAGTTGTTCCAGAACCTCATTCTTCTTCTCACTTCTTTGAAGCTAACACAAGACTCAACCTTCATTTCTATTCTAGTTGCAGTAAGATGACCACTGTATAATTTACCTTTACACACCATGTATCTCAAGAGTTTTAAAGAAATGTATTGCACACCAAGCACAGCACTATACACTAATCCCTTAGCATACACAGTTCTCTACTTAGTTGTGAGACGTAGTCATGTGTTTCTATGCAGACTCATTACTGCGGAGGAGGAGTATCACGCCACTGAAAAACATCCTGACAGCATGAAATCATGACTGTGTGTCAGGCTGGAATCGTATAAGGTCAACTATACCTGTGGTATCTGAGTACCTGGTTGGAAAAACGAGTGGTCAGTTACATTATGGCACAACCCTCATACCATTAGGCCAGTGTGAGACCTAACCCAGCCTATACAGTTCCCAGTCTGGTAAGGGGGAAGCACCACTGGCACTTTGATCCCCTACCAGGCTGCTTACACAGCTCCTAGTAGCACTGAAGGTCTGCAGTGGTAAAGTTTTGGGTGAAAGAATGCTACATTTTTTTAAAAAGGAATATTGGAAGACTACTCATTTGTTCCCTTGTTTTATAACAGCCAATATTATTTAACATTAAAGAATGTCACTAGTACACTTACTTCCAATAACTTTTGCTTACTTTTCTATAGTTAGCAAAATATTAAGAGGAAACTAAGCCAAATAAGTTTCAGCTGTGTTTATGAATCACATTGATTTTTCTGGGTCTCATGTCCTGGATAATGCTACAAACATTAGGAATCTGAAAAGAAAGGAAATATTTCCTACTGAAAAAGTTAATTGGTGACATTTTCTTCAAGAAATATAAGGAGTTCCAAAGTGTCCCTCTAATGTTATATCCAAGCAAGGTAACAAAATCGATGGACACTAACATAGATAAATTGGTTGCAGACTGCAACCCAAAATACTGCTATGTCATGGAAGAAACTTTCTCCTTGAGGGGCACTGTTCCCAGCCATAGTGAGGTATAGGTTTCACATCTTAAATAAAAAAATAAAAGCTTTAAATAGGATTCCAGAATTCCATTAGACGTGAAATGGCACAGGGATGTAAAAACACTTCTAGCCCTCAAAATAGTGTGGGAAGAGATAATAAGAGTTGGTTCTTCATTCCCTTTCCCTCCAGCATGCTGAATACAGAGGAATACAGTTGATACACCCATGCTCACGAGGAGGTCATCTGTCTTCCTCCCTCCTCTCCATTCATGGCTTGTGATATGATTATAAAGACAGAAGGGCCGGAGTTGAGTCATGCTATGTTAAGTGTCAGAGGAACCCATCAGCAAGGAATACATATTGGGTAAATCCACATTAATTACCACTTCCAAATCAAGAGCTCACTCTGAAGTAAATCACCCAGTGATCTGCTCAAAGCAGATCTTGTACTTTGGCTCACATTACAAAGTCATCTTGGAGTAGACCAAGTGGATTCCTTTTGGATTAAACTCAATAGAAGAGTACACTTCTGGAGCACACTTACCATGTCCCATGCAGTAACAGACACTCAGTCCTTGGGAGGGCTAGCCTGAACCCTCAGGATGTGTACAGCATCCTCAGCACCAACAGGTCCTCAGCACCAACTGCTCTGCTCTCCAGATTCCCTTCCATTGCACTGCACTACTCACTGATGTGGGCATAGCCACCATCTTCCTACGAACCCCAAGAGACTGAAGAAAAGGGTATCTTATCGCAAGAAAGTATGTTTTTATGTTTCAACCTAAAAATCCTTCAGGGTGGAGGAGCCAAGGCCATGCAGTAAAGACAGGAAGCCAGCTGGGAGCCAATCCAACTACCGGTGACTAGTGGAAGTTCACTTTTCACTGTACAGTTACTTCCACTACTCAGAGAGCATTATAAACATCCACATTAGAAACAGATCCTCTTGCTCATGGCAAGCATGAACATCAGATATGAACATCTCTCAGACAACACTGATGTATTTTCTCACTTGCCCAACAAAAGCTGAGGCAGATTTACCTACCTAAACAAAGAGGGGGTCCCTCATGCATTTTGCTAGATCAGCTTTATATTGCCTCTTGGTACACAGGTAAGGTAAGAAAACCAACTCATCTATTCTGGGAGTTAAGAGTAAGTTCAAATGAAATGATTTAGCTTTAAATTACTACACTGAGCAGAGACATCGTAACTCTAACTAGAGGGTTAATCAAACATTTTAACATGGACATCTGAATATAGAAAGGCCAGTAATGACACTCCAGTGGAGAAAATCAATCACACCTCCAGTTATAGCTGGTAATTAAAGAAAGATGGAGTATATTAGCCTTAAGAAATAAAAATGCACAGCATTTTGACAATTCCAACCACAGCTGGTTTGAGTCACATTAAAACTCAACTCCCTGCACATTTCCTGGGTACACATTCAGCAAAAGTTTGTTCCATGCAAGAATGGATCAATGTCAAGCAAATTGACAGAGTAAGACTGAAAAGTGCGCATAGGAGTATCAATCCTCATCTTAATTCCCCATCTAGCATCAAACCTGCAAAACAGAATTCCTGCCTATCATCATTAGCTCATTAGTCTTAAAATGTTAGCTTCTGTTTCTTCTGGGAAAGGACTAAGTGTGGGAAGAGGAAGCTGCTCAGACCTATTCCAGCTATGGGCATGCATACAGTCACAACCTGCCTGCTAGCGGTTCCTCCACAGAAACTCCTCAGCCTCTCCTTTGCCAGGGACTGGGAAAGACAATCACCTTCTTATCTCAAACTTTTACCTACCCCTCTTGATTTCCTATCCCCATACTGAAACCTCTCTGTTGTGTTCACCAAGAACCCATAAGCTTAAACTTTATTCCCTTTGTTCTAGATGTCATGTCTTACTCCTGTTTCTCATGCTCTTTGGGTGTTTTGATGTCCGTACAGTCTGGAAACGCCTTCTGCCAGGAGGAGGGGATTTTTTCGCCTTAAAATATGAAGGGCGCTTATGCCAAAGCCCTTGAGTTTGGCAGAATCTGGCCCTTGAAACATAAATCTCTGTGTCTACTTCTCCTTCTAAGTAATTTCCACTAAAAAAACATATTGGATGCTCTTAGTCTAGACAGCAGACAGTTCTCTCAGAATAGCGTTGGATGGGCTTGTAAAGCAACCAAATAATTTTTGTTTAAGACTGATTCATTACACATTCAGCATATCAAACCAAATTCCCACAGAAGTCCAGTACTTCATTAATGCTAATTTCAAGCCTTTCTAATCTGAAAATAATGTAATGATTTGGGAGGACCTGTTCCTACCTGTTCCTTCTTGGATCCTTAACCCAGGAAGGTAGAATTCTTTCAGTGGATCACAACCCAACAGACTAGAAGAGCTCTGAGGTCAGTCGTGTCAAGAATCTTCATCTTCATAAACTCCAGGTCATGTATGTGTCCAGTCTGAACTATGCATTTTAAAAGCTTTATGTATTGACATGATAGGTTACAACAGCCTAGCTGATGAATACATAAGTATGGGATGATCAAAAGATCTTATTCAAGCAATAGTAAATTGTTAAGTAAATACGTACTAATTTTCAGCTAGTTATTATTTGGACTTTGTGCTGGAAGAACAATATTTTTAAAGCTATTTTTTAAGGAAATAACTGCATGTGACACCAAAATCTGAAGGTTTAGCCACAGTCTTTAGAGAAAGACCATCAGTGGCTTCAGTTGAAACTAGCTTAAAGAAAGAGTAAGAATCTGAGGGATCAAGTCACACATTGTATCAGTGTTTGGTCTATGTAGGACCTTTTTTTTTTTAATAAAGAGTAGTTTGGGGATGGTGGGAGAAGTTATGTCCACCTGTCCCAGATGCTCAGGAAATATCAACAGTCACAGCTCAACTAAACCCAACAAAACCACAAAATCTTGATCTGACTGATGTCACACATTTTCCTTCTTTTATTTTTTTTAAACAGTGAAGCAAAATGGAAGACTATCAGAAATTATAATTATGGACAAAGTTTGCTTGCCACTGTGCCCAGCTAACACCAGCAGAACTAAAAGGTGCCATACAGTAGAAAGGTCTTCAGGAAATACATTAGTGGATTTCAGTCCAGCTTTCAGGACATCGGATCATCTTACAAAAATCCATCACTACCATTTGACAGCACTCAGTTTAGTAAGTGGCAATTTCAAAGAGTAACCAGGGACTGAAATGGAAAAAAAAACCAAACCAACCAAAAAACCCCCAAACCAACTCACCTTTAGGAAAATAACTATATATATTATTTTCTATAAAACTGCAAACATCTTTATAGGATAGCAAATCCATAACAGTAGATGGAGTGTACAACCTCAGCCAGCCTAAGCCAGGAAAATTCCAGCTAACTTGCTCTATATTTGTAACATATTTGTCAAAGACACTCAACGATGAGTTCTGGGGAAAGTTTATTCTGCTGCTGTGTATGGCAAAATATCAGCGACTATTGCCTTCAATTTATTACTCACTGTTTGCATTACCTTGTGGTCTGGGAGTCCTGGAAGGGAATGTCATTAAGCCAAACACTGAATGCACACAGGACAAAGGCAGACCCAGATCTAAATTGCTTATAGTTCAGCACTTTTAGGAGAATGACTAATTAAGTAAGTCCAACAGGAAAAAAAGAGAAAATAACTAACTATAGCAAAAATTTTTCAACCAAGAGGCCTGAAATCCAGATATTAAATTCAGATTTAGTCTCAAAAATAAAAATGTTAGATGTCAAGCCACCAGAAACACGAGTTCATAGTGAAGGCCTTGTAAGCTCTCTGACTTAAAAACTCACGAATGCAGACAAAATCAGACTCATGGCCAAGAATATAGACTGACACAGACTGTTAAGAATAAACAGGTCTTTGGCCTTTCCTCCACCTACCTAAGGCATATATTAAAGCTAAGTGTTGGCCTAGATTTCAACCTAAGTTCCATCAGTTTTATGAATTTACACCCGAGTCTCAACATCACTGCATAGGAGCTGCTGATGACTTCCCTCTTTAACCATCAGTGCTAGTCCTCTCTGTGTGTATGTTTGCACATACACATGGAGGGGAGAAGGGATGAATCTCCAGTGTTGAAAAATCAGCTGAATGCTGACTCCCACACTGAGTTTGGCATATGAAAATCATAGGCTTTTCACAACCCTCGGTTATATTATTCATGCAGAATGCACTCAGCTTCCTATTGTTCCTGCTCTCATTGTTTATAAATGAGTCGTTGCTTCATCTAGGGATGGAAGTTCCTTTAAGTTTCCCTTAGTAAAAGTACTTCTGTATTGAGGTGCAGTGCTAGTGCTCAGAGGGTTAAAGAAGTTTCTGGAAATGTTTGTGCTTCTGGAAAAAACAGTATTTTCTTTCTTTATTGAAAGAAAAATGACCAACTGGAGCTGGTTGATTTGTTTTGGCCAATCTGATACACAGGTTCCTAATTGCTTCCTAAATGTTTCAGAAAAATAACTAAGTTCTTCATTTTGTTCTTTGTTACTGCAACATTTTTGGAGGAAATTTCTAAATATGTTAAGACTCTTGCTTTTACACCTCACTTAAACATTCCCAGCACTACCACATTAAAAAGAATGACCCTGAAATACGGTCTTCAAATGTTGTGCATAGCGTAAATATTGTTTCTCACGACAGGACATGAATTGTACCAGAAACTGCTGGTCCCTTCTGTTATGGCCAATACAGCTGCAGAAAAACATATAACCCCTTTGTCTAGCAATATTGCGAATTTCATGATTTAGCTTGTTCGACAGTTCAGGCTGTCATCATTAATCCTGGTGATTGTGCAAGATTCTGATGCATTCCCCCATCTTAGAGTTTTTTCAATCCAATTTAAGTTAATAAACAGTGGAGTGAATTGCAAAAGAAAAAAGTAAGTTAATCACATGGCAACTTAATCACTTTTGGCTTCAGAGGACATTCTTCTGCTTTGCGTCTAATACCACAGCGTTTTAACAATAGGTGGGACTGTCTTTTACTCCTCCATTTGCGGTACCCTTTCTGTTTTTAAAGTTCAAAGGACATATTTTATGCTCCCAATAGAGCTGAGATATTGCAGATCCAAAGGGGACAACAGGCAGACTGTGACCTGTCATACTGCAAACAAAAAACTGGAGTCAAATCCATCCATCCATCCGTATTTTGGAATGAAAAGAATCATCTGGTTTGAACTAAGGACTGAAGAAACGTGACAGTTTGCCAGTTAACGGGAATACATTTACATTTAACTAATGTTAAGCAAAGAAACAATTCCATCTCTTTCAAAAATCATCTCCTGTCTACTTGCAAATATCAATGGACTTTATGAAATGGATGGATTTTGTCTTTTTAATATCAAACCCTAACATATTAGCTCTTAACAGAAGTTTAATGAAACCATCCCCAAGAGCAGTATCTCTAAGCCAACAATCTCCATCTTCTGTGGGTTCTCCTAACACTCTGGACTGTCTTCATCTGCCCTCTCCTCTTCTCACCTGCTTTTTTCCCTTTGGCCAGATTCTGATTTTTATCACACCAGTGCAAACTCTGGGTAACTCCAGCAAACTCCAGGGAAATATATCTCTAGATTTACACCTGCCTAGACAGCAGAAAATGTAAATTGAGCTGAATAGTATTTAGTTTGCTCATAAAAGGCATTTTTCCCTTTAATTTATGAGAAAAAAAAAATGAAGTCTAGATTCTATTGCTCATACACATCTTCAGTAGTACCACGTTCCTCAACAGACCCTAGTGAAAAAAGCTACTCAGACTTTTTCACTCAAAACATACAAGCAGAACTTGGTCTGCAATTAGTAATGGAGAGAACAAAGAGTATTTCTTTCAACAAAGATAAGCACTATAGGTCATTTCAAGGAGTGACAGAAGTGCAATATTTCAATCGGTTTTAAAACAACAGTTAGTTTTTCATATATTTGCAGTTTAAGTGCCAGGTTTTGTCTAAGAAGAAAGCAAAAAGATTGCAAATGTTCCTGTCACTGCTATGTTCTAATTAGTTTTAGAGAAGTGCAAGATGATAGATTAAAACAACCCCATGTAACAGTGGAGAGTAAATAACCTACAAATCTAGAAACTTGTCTGTGTGTGCAACGAGGACTAGCACTAAGTGGAACACATACAAGGAAAAAAGTGCATTGAAAGAAGCTTGGGTTGTTTTTAATTTAAATCCATGCCTATTCAAAACAGTCATATCTGAATTTCTAAGAGCAAGCAAAATCACTATGCATTTACCATACTAAATGCCTTTTTCATCAACTAACAAAACAGAACAGATACAAATGAACCAATCAGGGATTTCGAGTGAGCTATCAGTGTTAGAAAAGCTACTCTGCACATTCCAGTTGAGTCACCACAGAGAAGTAGGGAAAAAAAAGGGGAAAAAAGCGGGGGGGGGGGGGGGGGATAAATTA
>JAVKLA010000024.1:2270012-2286629 GCA_034782735.1 Sagittarius serpentarius
TGCCGGTGCTTGCGGTGCTCTCGGGGCCGCCCCGCAGCCGCTCCGCCGCCTCCCGCCGCCCCGCCGCCCCCACCAATGGGGACGGCAAGGGCTGAAAACGGGAGGGACTATATTTCCTCGGAGTGCGCGCCTTGATTTCACTTTGCCTGAGGAAAAAGTTGTGCCTCGGCTGTCAATGCTAATTCGGCGGTGCCCGGATGGAGCGGGGGGGGCCGGGGGGGGGCAGAGGGGAGGAGCGGGGGGAGTGAAGGCTTGCGGCCCGCGCATGCGCCCTGCCCCCTCGCCGCCGCCGCCGCGGTAGGCGAGAGAACAACAAAGTGCCGGCGTGCGCGCGCTCCCCGCCGCGAGGGCCCGCGGGGCGAGGGGCGGAGCGAGCTTCCTTTACCCCCTCCACCCCAGCCTCAGGGATGCTGCTGCCGCCGCCGCCGCCGCCGCCGCCACGGCAGCGGCTTCTCAGTGACGGGCAGCACGGCCTTCCGTCCTCGCCCCTTGAGTGTCAGCTGGCGGCTGGCCTGGGGCAGGGGAAGGGACCCCACCCCCACCCAGCTTGGTGGGAGACAGGTCCCAACGGCTGAGGAGGGGGAAGTTTCTTCCAGTCCCCCCTCCCGCCATCTTCTCCCCGCTCCCCTTCTCCCGTTGCTGGATCTCCTCTCCCTTTCCCCACCCCTGCCGGCACGGGATTAGTTGCCAGCCGGGGAAGCTATTCCTCACCCCGTCCCGCCACACGCCGCTGGCGCCGCCCGCCGCCGGGACCGGGACTGCCCGGTGGCGCGCAGGGAGCCGTTGGTGCGGGCTGTGAGGGACCCCCGCCCGGCGGCGCGCGGGGAGCCGTTGGTGCGGGCTGTGAGGTACCCCCGCCCGGCGGCGCGCGGCGAGCCGTTGCTGCGGGCTGTGAGGGACCCCCGCCCGCCCCCTGGGCGGCTGCGAGGCGCTAACCCGCGGAGGGGGCCCCCCGGCCCCCCCCAAACCTTGCCCGAACCACCCCGGCGGTCCAAGGGAACCCGGGCTGGGCGTGCAACAACCGGCGCCTACTGCAGGCACTGGCTTGGACACCGAGCGGGGTTTCACCCACTTCAACACACGGCTGCAGGCAACAGGCAGCCTGGCGTCAGGAGGGGTTACTCTCCCCTTGGCAGCGCATCCAGTTTAAATTGCTCCCCGCTCACCCCATCCTCGGCTGCCCGCTCCTCACCAGAAGAAGCTGCAGTACACCTGGAGTTGTGTCGAGCCCACTGCTGGTGTTCTCGCACCCCAAAACGGGATGTCGAACCTGAGCCAGCTTAAAAAGAGAAGTATTTTTAGGGGAGCTAAAGTTTTCTGGTGGGCGAGCTGTTTTCAGGTCTGCAACAAACTGTGCGCACAGCACCCAAACAGCGAGTTGCCGCAGCTAATGGGGAAAGGGGTAGGAAGTGTGGGGTGCTCGGTCATCTGACCCACTCAAACCAACCTGCTGCCAAGGGATGGCAACGACGAACCATGGCCTCAGTTTCATTACTAAATAACAGTAGCGAGAACTTAAACCAGCAGACAAGGGTTGCCTTAGGTGGATACTCCAGTTCAACCAAGTGAAGCCACAGTTCCTTGGCTGTCAGTAACAGGTACGTGTGCCACTGAGCCACCCTGCACCACAGGTGTAGTCCAGATCAGGTGTGGACAGAAACATGGACAGTCCCTTTTGTTCCACAAACATGTGACCCAACTTTAGGTCCTATGGACAGTCACTACCTGATCCAGCATCAAGCTTGCTGTCAATTTTTTAATAAAGCAGCAGCACAAATTTATATGAAGTCAGTGTTTTGCCATGTTGCTGCAGTATTTTCAATGCAGTAATAGGAGCTGTGCAGTTAGGTCATCTTGATGCATCGCTGGAGTGGGGTTGGAAGCCAAAAATAATGCTCAGAATAATTTTATTGATGACAGTCAAAATTTAGGGCACATTTTAACAAGCAGTTAGCTGATGGAGTGCTAGGAACAAGAATCTTGGTGCATACATACTCCCATTCCTGCAATGACTGAACATTAGTATTTTATTTAAACTGCACTAAAACATTAAGTCAAAACTCACCCTAAATGATTAGTCAGTATTTAAAACACCACTGTGCTCCAGATGTGCTTGGATGCCATTTTCAATAACTAATTAATTCTTCTCAAAACTAATTAAATACAACATACACCCAAACCAACTTAAATCAACTATGCTGTAATTAAAACCAGTTTGAGATAAAACATGCTGGGAGTCCAAAACAATACATCCAATTTTCACTAAACTTCTCAAATATATTCTGTCCAAACATAACACAACTTCTTACACTAAAATCATATGAAGATTCACGGTGAAATATTCTCAGCCTGCCAAAACTAGCAATAAAGACTGAATTGAAAATTTCTATTAACCTTACAATTAAAGAAATTACTTTAGAAGAGCCTTAATTCAAGTTAGTAACATTTGTTATGGTAACAGACTACATTTACAGCATTTGTCTAGTGTCTGCACATGGCTTGAACAGGTAGAATCAAGAAGCTAGTTTCATTCGTTTTTTTGAGATAATGTCTAAATTAGTTTGTTTTCCATAGTGTACTTGATGTCTGGATTGAAAATATCGGAAGGGGTGTTTAATTCTCCATCAATAAAATGGCTTAGCTGTATGGGGGAATTTTAAAATCTAAACTCTACTCACATTTGTAAAGACAAATAGGTCAATCCTGCAGAATCTGATGAATATGAAAAAGTTTCAATGTAGAATCACGTGGCTTTTTACAAAGGTATTTTGTAGTGCTAGATCCAACAAAGGTAGGGCTTTGCAAGGTACATAAATACCTGATAAGACCTGGCATCCAAAGTAAGGTGTGTGAGTAGGCTAGGCTTCTAAGCAGTCATTCAGAAATTTAAAGTGGCTCTAAACAAGGTAATTAAGCATTTAAATTCCCTTTTGAAAAAGGGAAGCCTGAAGGATTTTGTAAATTGGGAATGTTACCTTCCTAACTTCTGATTATATCAGTGCAAAACTCCTGTGAGTTCAGAATCAGGCCATCAACTAAAATTAACTAAACTAATCAGGTATGTTTTCTTTATGTATTAGTTGTTAATTCATTGACATTATGCTGGTTGATTTGTTTTAATGCATATTTCATTGGTAGAGCAAAGAGACTTTTTGTCAGCATTATAAAACAGTCTCTTGTTCACCAGAATAAAAATAGCAATTACTGTTAGCCTAACTTCTTGCAAAGAAGTGCATGGTTTCATGAAGTTTACAATTTTATGACACTACCTGCAAGGGCCAAGGGTTATTGTGTTGTCCATCCCACGTCAGTGATGGGCCAACAGGAAAAGTTTAGAAATTTGTTTCAACCCATCTGCCATTCAAAAATTAGTTTATACACCTACAATGCTATGATGGGTCACAGATTTTAATAGAAATATAAATTATAAATTACAAAACATAATTAAGTATATTGCTTTTCATTTATTGATACTGCTTATATTGTTTTCTAGGGATGTTATGTAAAATACATTAATCTGTCAAATACATTTATGCAATAACATTATGCAGTCACCTATAAAAATGTTAACAGCTTTATGCAATTTACTTGGAGATTATGGTGGCAAAAGTCATCCTGCTTGCAGGAGGGACATGAGAGCTCAGCGAGCTTCCCTTTCATCTGTTTGTCTGCATAAGGGACACTTATAGTTTAGCTGGAAGATCCAAAGGGAAACCAAGTGGAACGGCTGGCAGCATTGCAGAGGGGTCTGCTTAATCATGGAAATTTATGGTCGGTGCTAACCAAAAAAAAAGTCATGTTATATGAAGTGTGACATGTCATGTGATTAAATGCATTTTTCATTGGCCCCTGGAAAGATTATGCTTGCTCTTTGAAGCTGTGGAACTTCAGAAGTCCTCCAGAAGAAATTGTACCCATCCTTTCTCCTCACGGTAGAGATCATGTTCAGAGCCTGGGTGGGGACTTCTACATACAAAAATACTCTGCAGTCCTGGAGAAAAGGTGTGTGTTCTGCAGTGAAATATAAAAGTAACCTCTCTGTTGCCAAAAGTTTTGTTGGTTTCTGTATGACATTGTTTGGATGAATAAGGACCAAGAGGCCAATTTCGCAAACACTTCTGCTCATGAAAAGCTTTACACATGTGCATCAATTTGATAGTCCTTGGTAATAAAGTTACTTATGTGCACAAGTGTTTCTAAATCAGACCCTTTATCTGCAAAAAGATATTGCAGAAACGTATTTGACAGATTGACCTACTTTATAGGATTACCTAAAAATGCACAGTAGAGTATCAATAGAAGACCAATAAATAGCACTTTTTGTAACAGTATTTCCTGCATACAGAGACTCAGGACCAACCATTGTATCAAGAACACAAGACATCCAAAAGGTCGTTCTTCTAACACATCTAATTACAGGTAGCCAGGAATCCAACACCTAGGAGTCAAATCGCACACTTCAAATCCCCACAAGAGGTGGTGATGTTCCTCCCTTATCAGATACTATTACCGATTCAGGAGAAGACTTGCAAAGCTACAGAGGAGAGCAAGGTACTTAATTGCTTTTGGTAATGCCATATTTCTATTATAATTAACTTGGAAAATCCACATCCCCACATACCCTTGTGTAATATGCTCCCTCTCTTTCCTACAAAGACTGTTACAAAGACGTGGAGGAATAAAATACTGGACAGTGATTTGTAAAGACAATCAATGGCTTTATTGCAAATTCCATGCACTTCAAATTCCTTTGCCAAACTGGCAAGGAAAAGTGTCTGAAGATAATAGGATCATGGGCAGCTGAACAAGAAGGGAGCAGCTGCTCAACACAGGCTGCCCTGGGAAAGTACTTGAAGTGAATGGGAATGTACCGTGCAGGTTCGTTTCTGTACAAGCCACTATCAACCTTCCTGCAAGAGCGAGGGCTCTTTCTGCAAGTGGGAACAGCCAGTGGTAATAAAACTTAGGAACCAGGCATGTAAGAAAAAAGAAGTGTGGAGCTTGAAGCCACAGTGAGAGGCTTAAGGTTAGCTGATCTACCCAAGATGTGTAGTTTGCCCTGTATTTTCTGGACACCTCCATCCTGCAATATGTTCCTTCCCCTTTTAAGATTATCTCTCCAGCTTAACTGAGAAGATGCTTTAGAGAACAGGAATTATTTTCTGGAAGTAAAATTTCCTGCTTCCCAAAGTCAGCTTAACTGGGTACTAGAGACAATGGCTATCTCAGTGAGACTGAGAGATCTAGCTAGCTCTTGTCCTTTGTGGAAAAACCTTTGGGAAAGGCAAAATGAATCAGGAAATTCATTAATTCCCTGTGATTATCAGAGGGAAGGGATATGAAGAACCGTGAAACGATGATGTCTAAGATACGCAGGAGGCTGCAACATTTGTCTAAAGATCTGATCCTCTGGGTTCATTTCTAAGTCTTTGACATCCTCCTGTCTCATTACCTGGAATGCCCATATCCCCACAATTCCTTTGCCAGAGTCGCAAATCATTCACTCTTCACAGGTTCTTAAGTTAGCCCTTCCATGCAGTTGCAAGAGGAATTGTCTCATTTCCCTTCATTTACTTGAGCAAAATCAGGGTCACAGGAGCAGAACTTATTCTCCTTTGGTTGTTTCTGCATCATGCATTTGAAAGCTGAGAGGACCCCAACTGTTAATGACACATTGTTAGACAACAACAACATTAGACTGCATTTCGATTCCTGGAGATTCAGTGTGGGGAAAAAAGAGCTTACCCTACCAACCAGGATAAAGACCTCTGCTGAACTTTGGCAATCCCCACTTAACTGGAATTCCTCAAGCTATTATTCCCTGTGTGCAACTTCCCTCCTCATCTTGCTGTCGTCTGTTTTTTTTCAGAACGCTTTCAATTCCCTCTAGCTGCTGCTCAACTCGCAGACTTCATCCAGCCTGATCCTGCTCCCTCAGATGGTTCTGGAAGTACAATGATATGGCAGCATCAGGTGCCTGGAAGTGAGGCAAGAGTTTAAGATACTTCAGGATGTCTCCAATGGTGGTCTGACATCTAGCAATGTCTGGCAATACAGACAAATCGTTTCACCTACTCCCTTCCCCATCTCCTGCCAAAAAATCTTTGACTCCAAACAACATTTATAGCTCCAAGGTAGAATGAAAAAGAAGCAGCAAATCAGCATCTTACACTGTTGATTATGACTACGTAATACTGTCATTTATGAACTATGTGATGTAATGGAGAGTATCACATTTGGAGATAATCTGAAGTTAGGAGTTAAAGGATAGGATGAGAGTTCCAAATGATTGTGACAAAGTGGAGAAATGGTCCGAAAAAGTAATCTGCAATTCCATATGAACAAGTGTTAGAGATTAAATTTATGCAGATATAATCAACTTCACAAATACAGGGATAGGAACTAACTGCTTAGATAGTGGTTCTGCAGGAAAGGGATTTGAGTTTATAATGGATCACAAGCTGAATGAGAGTTAAAAATGTCAGCTTGCAAAAAGGGCTGAGGTACATAAACAGAAGTGAAGTCATTAAGATACGTGAAATGGTCCATCTGCTCTGCTCAGCACTGGACTTTGGAATTACATCCAGTTTTAAGCACCACACTTCAAGAAACGTGGCTGAACTGGAGAGAAAGCAGAGGGCATTAGTAAGAGCAATCAGAGGTCTAGAGAATGTTTAATCTGCAAAGAAAAAGTTAGTTAAAGGCTTGGAGTTACTTAGGCTAGCAGGAGGACTGAGAGACATATTAACAGTCTTCACACACGTAAAAAGAAGGGAATAACTGGTTCTTCTCATCAAGGCGGGGAGAACAGGAAGGGTTAGATTTACATTGCAGAGAGGGAGATTCAGACTAAACATTACAAAAAACATATCTGAAGTCAAAAGTAGGTAATGCTGGTACACATTCCCTTTGGAGATGCTGGAATCACTGATATTGGAGATGTCTAAGAAGAGGTTAAACAACCAACCTCCAGAAAAGGAGTATTGTTTGATACTCTGTTGGAGGAATGGGAGAGGCAAGACGACCTCTTAAGACCTTTTCTGGACCAGTATACTATTATCCCTGTAATAATACAGCTGATGCATCATATTAGGATATGCTAAATTGCATCTACTACTAGCTCTCCTTCTTCCTTACAGGGTTCATCCTGTTGATACTTAATTGTCCTGTCTTATGTTTCACTCTAACTGGCCACACACAACACTTATTCCCAGTTACGCAGTTACAGTAGATATTAACTTTATGCCTTGCAGCCTATTGCTTCTGTTGTTAAACCACCATAAACCCGAACTTCCCACTGATCACTTGAACAGCAAAAGGAGAAAAAAGTGATTCCCTATGACCACATTCCAGTTACCAGGATTTTTAGACTTCCAGTCACCTTCACCTGAGGGGTATAAAAGATAGAGAACAGATACCTTTTCTTTGTAATAATTTCAAATGTAAAACACAACTTGAAAGACATCTAAAATACGGCTAGGCTTTAAAGAAGTACCAAGATTTTTCTGAATGTGTTTATCTTCTTGCTTTACTTTTTCCACATCCACAGAAATGATTTACACATACTGGCTTCTCAGAAATAGTCTTGGTATCAGTCAGGACAAGCACAAGACCTTTCCTAACTCGAAGACTCTAGAGACTAGTAGATAAAAACATACTCTCCTGGCTTTCTTTGTGAGAGAAGGATTGCATCAAAAACTGAAGAAGCTACAGTATCAATGTAACAGAAGACAGGATGTTGTTCTATGTTATTGTCATCATCTAAAAGCAGATACGCAGCAATTTTAGAGTGCGGCCACAAGACAACAATACTCACTTTGGCCTGTCACTAAAAGTTACTTCTACAAAACTGGCATTCACAGTGGAACATCTTGAGGCTTCTCTGCAGTCTTTGTCCTACCATTATAAGGGCAAATTTCCTTCTCCTTGCTCTAGCAAGGCATTCAGGGTTTCGCTTGTGGGATTTTTCTGTCATGCTACATTCATTCACATCAGCTGCATCCCAGTTCTGGAACACAGATTGCCTCAACACTGAAGGTCTGAGGGCCCAGAAGACCAGATTTGTAAAGGTGTTTACACCTCTGACTTGGATCCCAAGCACCTTTAGAAATCTGACTCATCCTGCAAAGCACCAATTTGTTTGATTTCAGAAGGTGTTAGGTGCCTGTACACCCTTAAACTTTGTCTTTTCCCTTGAGGTAGGAGTTCTTCATCTTTGCAATTAAATAGTTTCCTTTCCATTCTCAGCTCTAAGTATTTCTCTAGTTGTAACTATCTCCCTTGTTCTCCCACTGTAAGTGCTTTCCTGTTCTGCCTTTCATCCTGTCCTTCCATCTCTCTCTTACATTTCCCCAGCTATCTCATTTTAGCTTCCTATCTGAATCTCAGGATCAGACCTACCAAGCAGACTCTGAATCTCAAGACAGGATGAAAATCTATTCTATGTGCAGACAGCTCTTACTGACTTCAATGGAAAATGTCTGATAACATCTGCAGAAAAGATTTGTCTCTTTAAATGCAAAATGGCACCAGTATTATTATGCATTTGACAAACTACCAGTGGGTTACATGACAGAGTAAATCATCAACTGGGCTTTTGCTTCCGTTTTGGTCCTTGGAAAGTCCCTCCCTGTGCTGTCATACCCACAGGTAAAAGGACTTGTGAAAAATGCAGACATTCTGATGCAAGAAAAAAATCCATTAAAATCAAAACTTTTGGCACATTTGCAAATCTCAGCAGCACTGCCCCCATGCTGTTTTTATGAAAAACAGCTGCACCAGTAAGCGTAACATAGAACTTCAGGTAAAAGGGATAAACAATACATTTCTCTCTCGTCAGGAGTGATCATGAAGAATTGACTTAAGTTCTGTTACTCATCCCCCCAAAATCACAAGCTAGGTACATGCGCCTTATTTGGGGGCAAAGAGGTAAAGTCAGCTCCATTCTTCACCTAATTTCTTTTTATTCTAAATACCAAACTTAGTTTTTGTATGCTGCTTCTCACTTACCACATACTCTACAGTGCCTGGTAAAGTATATAAACTGCTTTTTGGAAGCATGATTTCCTATAGGGGATTTTTGTGTTCATTTTCCCTGGGAAGAGTTAAAACAAAGAGTTTTCTTCTCAGTTGATTCTTTTTGTTTTGAAAGAACATTTTGAGTCTTTCTAAATAGACTTTTACATCCATGTAAATGACCATACAAAGCGTAATACTGTGAAAAGCCAAGCTCTAGTACTGTCCCCAATATTACAGAGCAGCCTATACGGAAAGGTAGCTAAGGTCCACATAGTCCTGGACATTTGGGAAAAGCTGCTCAAGAAAATGTTCTCTCTGGAAAAGGCTCCTACTATGTCAAGGAATCGTACAGTGCAGCCAGGGCAGAAAGAACATCTAGCTCCTTACTCAGAGGAGATGCACCTGGGCTGAACTGCTGAAGCAAGTCCTGAAAGTGTAACACACCCCTGATTTACACCTGTGGTGTCAGTGCAGTGTAATCGCTGCCTGTGAGATTTAAATCAATGCAGTGTGATTTTCAAAAGCTCTCATACTGGGCTAACATCACTAACTTTGAAGTGAAGAGTAAAATTCAAATGAGGTATAATAATGCTGAGCACTTCTGAAAATCCCTCCCATGACCTTGAGGCTCAAGGAATATTTTAGAATTTGATCAGCAAATTCTGGGTGTTTCTCTTCTCATGTTGGAAAGGGTGCTATCTTTTTTTTCCAGAGAATCAAGTCACTTTGAGATGTATCAAGTTACACACTTGAAAACAAAGAGTAGCCAAATTCACTAACTTTTTTTTTTTTTTTAATTATTTTTAATTTAGGCTAGAAGCATAAGAATTAGGGCATATAGCTGGTAACGCATAATGTTGTGTCAAAGTGTAAAACGTTTAGAAAAGAAACTTACACCCTCCAAGTGATTTAGTTACTTGGACTTAGGATGCTCCATCCCTTTCAGGATGTGTGCATTCATACTTGAGTGCCACTGAGTCACTGAGATTAGACTCCTAATCTCCTTTGAGAAAATAATCGTATCTGCTGAATATCACCTACTCCCAGACAATTCACATTAATGAAGAATTCAACAGGATACTGAAGCTCATAGCAGTTTCTCTCCTCACTTTCAGTTGATCTCTCTCCTTCCTCAGGAATGCGCAGCCCATACCTTCCAGCATCACTGTCCAGAACGTGCCTTGACCTCCTTTTCAGGCAGGAGGTAATGAGCCAACTGTTTCTATGAAATGCTTTCTGAACAGGTTCAGCTCCCAGTAGCATATGGGAAAACTTGGGCAGCTTGATACATAAACTTGGATGAAAATCACAGTAGTGCAAAAAACTTTTCATTTTAAGGCTGAGGTTTCCCAGGCTGCCAAGGAGATTTAGAAGCCCCTTTCCAACAAGTGTTACGAATTTAAATCTCACGGGCAGTTTGGAAAATCCTTTATTTAAGCTTTCTAGTCAGGAAAGATAGGAGAGAATAACCAAGTATCAGCCCAAGCCTACTCATACTGCAACCATACTGTTATGGAAGAGGCACCTGTGCCACTAACGTTTTCACCCTACCAAACAAGTCCTCTGTCATGGCAGAAATTTTGTGGTTGTCTTAGTACCCTAGAAACCAGGCCTGGCTCTGGCAGAAGCCATAAACTTTCTGATCTCTGTCATCTTCTCATGGTCAGTGTAGAAAAAGCACTGACATCTGTCACCTTGGCTCCGTCCTAATTGACTTACCTGCCTGATGCCGCATTTTGCTCTTACACAAAGTGCCTGCAAACGTATTCCCAAGGTTTTGTTCCCCGACACACTGGCAGTGATTTAACCCAATGCCACCTTTACTTCAGAAGAAAATATTAAATTAATTTCTGTGGCAGAATGCAACAGGGCTTTGTAGTGCAATGAACAGACAGTGACCCAGCAGGGAGCAAGAGGAGTATTACAATGAAGGCTTCACCTCTCTCTGGCTCTGTGCAAAAGTCCCCAGCAGTACTAAGTGAACATTTTCATGGGACAGTCAAATTTCTGCTGAATAGGATGAAAAGATGAAGAAGCCGATTTCACTGTATTCAGCAGGCTCCTGCACACAGAAGCCCTCCTTAACATTTCTGCTGAACAGAGCCCTAGGGCAGAAAATATATTGAACTCCCATAGTGGAGTACCAGTAATGACTTTTTAAAACTGTATCAATTTGTATCATTTGCGAAGCACAAATATTTAATCTGGTATTAATTACAGAAACATCCTAGATACTGTATTTCTTTTTTCTCTTCCTCCCCACCCCCTTTTTCCATGTTGGTGTTGCTGCTGTTGTCCTGCACTTCCAGCCTCGCTCTGTTTTGCAAGGCTGATCCAGTCACCAGAATCCTTTTATCACTCTGCTTTGAAAAAAGAATTGAATTTCTTTTGTACGTTGGGGTGAATTTGTAAATAACACTCGTTCAACAAATTTTGCTCCAAGGATCACTCTGGGAATATATTCAGATCAATATCATCCCTGTTAATGTCACTTGAAAGTAACACTGAACAGCACCACAGCAAGGCTATGGGAATATCATCTTCAAAATAGGTGGTCTGAGAAAGCCAAATGAGAAGTGTTGAGCAACAGGATATTGTACATGCAGTCCATGCACTCATTCTCTGGAGCAGGAGATACTAATTATCTCCTAGTATTGCAGCAGTGCACACATAGGCTCCCCGATATGACAACTGTGCTAGGAGCTGTACATGCTGAGGTTAAAAAAATGAAATGAAATAAAAAATAAAATAGTTATGACTGAAAGTCCCTGCGTTCAATGCAATTATTTGTCGTTGTGTCTTACTTAACAAGTAATCATGGGGAACAGCTCCGAAGAATATTAAAATGTACATTCTGCATTCTCAGGGTTTTTTTTTCTTCTTTAAATAAACATACTGAGGTTCTTTAAATAGTCCTCTCTAAGCATAAGTGCAACAAAAGATGTGCAAAGGCTGCAAAACGCAGCAGAGCACCAGAAAAAATAGATTAAACCCTTGAGTGAATGAGTCTCTTTCTCCTGACCACCAGTGTTCTGGTAGGGTATTAAAATGCTCTCACCTCACTCAAAATCTCTCCTCCAAAAGCTAGTAAAACAAAAGGCATTTGAGCATTTTCTAAAAGTTGCCACGGCTGTTGAAATAAAGGAAGGGGTATATACACTAGGTATACACCACTTGCTCGTCCTCCTTTCCCAGCTGAACATAGGAAGACTTGAAGCGCCTCTGCAGGTCTTGGGTATAACCGTGTCTCCTGTGGGAAGATATTGCTCCCCAGCCACGGCCATGCTACATAGATAAGAACAAACAGATTGAATTACAGCCTGAAAGTTGATGCAAATCTCAGAGCTGCAATTCATCCAAGTTGAGCAAAAAAGGCCACCAGTGTCCTGATACTGCCTATGTATTTCCCACACTAAATTCCCAGTCTATATGCTTTCCCTGTCTTTTTCTGGGCTAAATGTCAGCCTCCTTGTCCTTGTCCCAGTTAAATACTAGGTGAGTTGTATAAGGATGCCAAGCAATTCATACTACCGTGTTCTGAAATGCCTCTTTTACTCTGTTTATGTCTCTGCAGAAACCTCTTTTACAATTTTGCCCATTCTTGCAAGACTAGCACTTGACTTGCTTCTTTAAATGCCCTTTGTCCGGGACTTAAACCTCCTTCCCCATCGGGAAAAACTTGCAAACATATCCCAGGCATACGACAAAATCAGAATTGGAAAGTGAGCAAGAGGAAGCCCAAATTTACTTTGAGAACATCTCATGATTTTTTTATTCAGTCTCATGACTAGCTAGGAACAAGGCTGACTCATGACGTTTGAGTGCCCTGGCTCAGCAATACTGTTTTTGCTGTCAGAATGTCTGTGTACATCCTCCAGTCCCTGCACTCCTTCATCTCGCCCTCAGCTGATTTGCTTTGCTGAGGAAATACATGATTAAAAAAGTTAAAGGAGAGTAACGAAAAATAATTTGGGTCTAAAGAGCATGACTTGGAGAGATCTCTCCTGTACTGGCTGGCTTCTGTTCCTAAAGGTTTCCCTTCAAATTCCCAGTCGTAAATCTACACTGTAAAAAGAAATCATGAAAATAAATGTGATCTTACTAAAATGGCTGGCCCAGCAGCTTTCTGTCCTCACTTTCCCTTGGCGATGAATCCCTTTAGGACTACTTTGCAGCAACCAAGTTAAACAAGCAAACAAGTTTTGCTGGGATACAAGTTCTCCCTCACTTGATTCTACAGGACTGGAATTGAGCCCACTGGTCTCTGCTCTTCCCTTCCATTTCTCAACTTGTGTTGAATTGTTACAATGTCAGCGATACAATGCTTTGTGTTAATCTTTTTTTCTTAATTATCTTTATGTTAGGCTCTGAAACACATGACTTACTTTGCTGAATGCATCCCACGCTCATCTGCTCTGAAGTGATAGGAAAATACAAAATGTATTTGCCACTAACAATATTTTTGTATCTACCTGATGTAAAACATCCTCAGTTATTGGTTCAAATGTTATACATAAAATACCAACAGGAATCCAGCAGTAATCATAAGCAGAATAGCAACCAGAGATCTAGCTTCAGGTCTGGGCATCTGTTTTACAGTATGAAATACCATCAGTTTTGAAAGACAATTCTGCAGCTCCCGTGAATATGTCTTGATATGTGAGATTAGAACCACGGAAATCAATGAATTCCTTTATTCAGCACTAACGCGCATTGACTTCAATGAGGCTTGCCTAAGGACATGCAGGGTTTGTTCCAGTGGTCCAGCTTCCTTGAGTAAAAACTGCAAGACTGGGCTTACAGCTTGCCTTTCATGCAAACGGTAGTCCTGATCCTTCTTAAACCTAGGAGATCTTAATTTTCATCAAAGCCAGATCTGGGCTCAAGACACCAACAAGGTGGTAAAATTAGCTTTTTAGCTATATAATGACAAGAATTATTAATACAATGATAGCAGAACAAGAGAGAAATTCAGCAAGAACAGGGTAAGAAGAGTAATGTTTTCATTAGCCACATGTTGAAAAGGAAAATTTTATATTTTGGCCCAGTCTTGAACACCTTAGAAACATCATATTCTCACTGAGCTCAGGAGGAATTCAGTGAGCACAAATAGAGGATGGATGTCTTGACAAGATGCAGCTACTAGAACAAAGAGCTGCAGAAAAAAAACATATGTGGCAAAGGTGTTAAACAGGAGGCCATAAAAGAAACTGTTTAAACCAAGTTCAAAAGAAACTGTTTAAACCAAGTTCACCTAACTCTTGCAATACAGAAAGTTGCAGTGGAGAGGCTCCACTTCTACTCAGTTCTGCACTCAGCTTTAGGAAATCAAAGAATTATAGAAATGAGTCCACTGTAACCAACAAATGGCTAAAAAAATGTATCCTCCCTCCTTGCTGGCTTATAGGTAATCTGAATGCACCTGAATATCTGAAGATAGAATCATAGAAAGGTTTGGATTGGAAGGGACCTTTAAAGGCCATCTAGTTCAGCCCTCCTGCAATGAGCAGGGACATCTTCAACTTCTTCTAGCAAATGTGGAAAAATGTTCTTCAGCTGGCTATAATCCAGTTACTATGCCAGACCTGAAGAAGCCCTCGAGCTTGTCCTATAGAAAGGGTGTATCTAATGCTAGCCTCAAGACGGAATAAAAAATGCAGCATAAAGGTTCAACATTCAACCAAACACCTTGGCAGAGCTTTGCCACTACTAGATGACTAGACTGCGACTCATACTACAGCTCAGCCACAGGAATCTGAGTAAACCCACCATTACCATCACACACACCAAAGCTTGGAGTTCCAACAGAAAATAGGAAGCTCAGATATTTCTCCACAGGAACAGGTGGAAAGGTGAGGATGGGGGAATGGAGAGAACCTGCCACCGTCCCTCCACCACTCAGTGGATGGGACGAGGAGGTGTTTGGAAAAGGAAGGAGGTAGCAACATGCTGTTGGGGGAAATTGGTACTTGTTCTTAGGAACAAAGGGGAGCTGGGAAGAAAATGTGACGCCAAGGGGCTCATTGGAAACTTAGTGCCTCCTTACCACCTCTTTCTCATGGCTCGGGCTTGAAGTCACAAATCTGGCTCGAAACTCTGTTATACCATGTGTAAGAAAAATATAACAGCCATTTAAAGCCCTACTTGGTTGATATAAAAATACCACCTTGATATCGATTTTAATTTCAGCAAAACCAGTGCTGGTTGTTAATATATTTTAGCAATCCTCAGTAAGGTTGAAGCCCAGACTTCAGAGACAAAAGTGAAGTTATAATGGAGTGAAACAGCTTGGACTGTTACCTTTGTTACAATTCAAAAGTGAACAGAAAACACTAATGTGGAAACTACAGATTTAAAGCTATTCCCTCCAGAACGGTTATGTGCTATCATCAGTGCAGGGAAATATTTTTTTAACACATAAAAGTAAAGATCTTTAAAACAAAATAATCATAGCAAGGTATCCTAGGACACCAAGGACGAAATACCATGATGAAATCTACAGCTGAACAAGAATAATTTGCTCTGCCGAACCAGCTAGAGAAGTTAATCTAACTTACCATTTAAAATAAAATTCTCATATATATTGACATTATATTTGTCTTTTATCACACAGACAATTGTGTATATTGAGATTACATTTTTCTCTTATCACAATTGACAAGAGTGGATTGATACACAGTGGATACATGGTATTTCTATATCTATATATGTCTACGCACATATGCACACATGTACGCAAATACCTATACACTCACACATATATGCACACACCCCCACGCTTAAATGTAAGGTCTACTACTAAGTTTTGCTTTAGTTGCTCAAATCTGGCTTCTAAACACATGCACACCCTGTAGCACACAACTGCGTGAGTTGAATCGGCTCCCCAAGGAGCGGAGGCTTGGTGAACAGCTTCCTTAGTTTGTTACAATCACCGCTTCCAGTCTCTTGTTAGAGAGAAACCCTGTCACCAGGATTCTTTAGAAACCTCAGGCCAACATCTCTTCATTTAAACTGGCATCACTTTGCAGAAGTCAAAGGTATAACTGAGAGGGCAGTGTTTATAGGAAGACCACTTAAACCCAGCAGTTTTTAATGTGGGGGGGGTTTAAAGCCTTGGGAAGTTTTCAGCTTCCACCAGATCTCTGTTAGCACTAACTGCTCTTACACCAACAGATTCAATATTAATTAAACAAACTTCTTTCTCCCTAGCGTAAAAACAGGGGCTAAAAATAAACCTGTTACAAAATATGCATTTTGTTTATATATATTTACACAGACCTTGGATCTGAATATATGCAGTACCAGAAGGATAAAGCCATCTGATGCAGAAGATCAGTAAAGCAATCTGTAGGCTCTACAGGGGCCAGAAAAGAAACATTTGTATGGTGGCAAACAACATTATGCAAGGCATGCGTGTGCGTTAGTTTGCATAGAGAAATAGTTGCCTAGAGTTGTGTATCTGGAGTGACTAGCAACAATATTGTTCATCCTTGCACACAAAAGAACAAAGTATCATCTCTCCTCTATGTATTCATTAAGATTTCCAAGCTCAGATTTCCAAGCTTCAGGATTTTACTGTTTGGGCTTTCCCCCCCCCCC
>JAVKLA010000024.1:2286883-2339899 GCA_034782735.1 Sagittarius serpentarius
CCCCCCCCCCCCCGTAAAGCCTGCGGGGAAACGTAGTCCAGCTGCAGCTGCCTTGGAACAAAAGCAAGCGGGGGCTGTGCGGGGAGGGTCTGGCTGCCGGACCCCCGCGGGGTACTCGCCCAGGGCAACCTGCCACGGCACGGTGGCAAGGCGGGGCAGGTGGGGGGCAAGAGCGGAGGCCTCAGGAGAGCTCCCTCCCAGCCCCTCGGCTTCATTGTTCTTGGGGTTTGGCCAACTTCGTGGCAAAGCCTCCTCCACACAGGCGAGCTGCTGCGGGGTGCCAGAACGGGGCCAGGGGTGGGAGCTGCCCCCCCGCTCGGCGTGCTAGGCCTTCAGCAACGGGAATTGCTGGTCCCAGTCCCAGGGCTGCCAAAGAGGAAAACTTTCACCCGGCTTTTCGTTTGTATACAAGAGGCATTTCATTTAAAGAGGAGCAGGAAAAATTCTCCCTCGGATTCAGTTTTTTTTATGCCTTCAACTTCGCATCTCGCCAGGATAACAGAACATTCTTCTCAGCTTTTAACACATTCATTTAAATATTTCTAAATGAAAAATTAAGGGGGAGTTCTTTCACCGTTATTGTTGGTATTTTTAACCTACACCCAGATGCACGATTACCCCCTACACCACTACTACCACTCATCTCTTTATTTCCGTATTTATTTTCTAGGTAGGGAAAAAAAAAAAAAGTGAAGTAATTTCTTCCTTTCAGCCTCCCGGGCAAACAACTGTGGGGGTAGAAAATACAATTCTTGGAAGCCCTTTGGGATTTCTTTCTTTTTTTTTTTTTTTAGGCAATCAGGTGCTCAGCCTCGTGATTTTAAAGGAGAGGGGCACCGGCTCCCGACAAGGCAAAGGCTTTTGCTAACGTGTAGCCAGGAGTTTTCCTGGTGATTCTTTCCCAGCGATTGCAGCACACGCAAGGCAATAGCCCGGATCTCTTTCTCTCGCTGTCTCCTCTGCCTTGGTAATTACTTTAAGTTTTACCTCCCCATCCCCCCGCCGTTAACCTTGGATCCATAGTTTCTGCGGATGACTCTTTGCTCCTTCCCTCCAGTACATCAGCTGTTACTTTTCATTTCATGGCTCACTGGTGAAACTCTTGAACTCTTTTTCTCTTTACATGTCCAACCTGGTTTCTTCCCCAGATGCTTTCGACTTTTCTCAAGGTCTCGTCTTTTATCACATTAAAGCCGCTGAGTGCGTGTGTTTTAGCAGGGCGAGGGGAGGAGGAGGAAGGCCGGCCAGCCGGGGGTGCCAGATCCGCCGGGCAGCGGGGAGAGCGGCCGGGGGAAGGGGAGGGATGCTGCGGCCTCTCCTCCCTGCCTTGCTGGGGCCGGGGGGGGCACGGCCGCGGCTCGCCAGGACGGGGCTTTGTTCTCAACCCAGGGCTGGCAAAGTGCGCCCGAGTTCAGCCCTCCTCTTACGCACCGACACCGCAGCCCTGGGCTTGAGCAGGACTGCTGCAACTCAGAGAAAGCAGAGCAAAGCAAGCTCCACCTCCCTCCAGGTCCACAGGAATAATTTTGCACCCCCACTCCCCCCCATCCTCCGGTCTCAGCCGGCGGGTGGGGACGGGTCCGGCAAACACGGCACCGCCGCCACATCGCCGCCGCCTGTAACGCCCGGGGGCACCGCTGCGGCCGGAACGGTGGGAGCAGCAGTCTTTTTTTTTGTTTTGTCTTTTAATAACCGAAGCAGCAACCGGCAGAGGCGACAGGAAAGGAATGATCAGCAGGCACTCATCGTCACCGTGCCGGGTGGGGGAAGGGAGACACATCCGACTGATTTAGCGACTGGCTGGGGAAAACAGGCTTTGACTGGGGAAGGGGTCTGTTGGGGCGGGGGGGGGGGGGGGAGAGAGTTGAGGAAGGAGCATCTGGTGAGAGGAGCAGGCAGCCCTGGAAAAGGAGCTCTGCCCTGCGCTCCCTGAACGGGGGCTCCCCGAAGCAGCTCTGCCTCTCGGTCACACTTGCCGCCACAAAGGTCCTGGATCTCCAGCTCGGAAGAAACGATGAGGTCTCCCCCCGACTCTGCCATCAGACAGAGCCCTGCTGCCGCTAGCCTCGCTCAGAGCTCCTGAGAGCACCCAACAGGCAGGGTGGCGGTGGGGGTACCACCTCCCATTCCTATTTCAGGACTGCCCCGATTTTTACACGAACTACAAACCCTGTAGTCAAAAAATGAGATTAAGATTAGGACTGCTCCGTTTCTGCCCCACACACACTCTGAAAACCACTGCTGCCATTTTTAATGGGTACTTAGATACTTTTGCCTGTTGTTAACTGGTATCCCTAGTCTTCTCTTTCCCAGTCAGCTTCGGGTGAATCAGTGTCACATAGAGATACAAGCCGAAGCCATGGCCCGGCTGTGGTGTGCAGGGGCAGGACAGCGACCATGCTGTCCCCAACCACCGACTTTGGTCAGAAGAAGCATTGAACATGTATCTGGGAAATTGTCTTCTTACGGGGCAAAAGCCATGTTGCAGTGGGGGAACAGAGGAGGAACGGAGGGTCAGTGCAGTGTGATTGTGGGAGAGGGTGGGTCACAAATCCATAGAGAATGGACTTCAGTATTTCTACCATCCACAGTTTGCTGAGAGACTTCAGATGTCTACCTCAAGGGGCCACTTCCAAATTGAAGTCCAAAGGTCCTTAAAGCTGCCTGAGACATCCCAGACGAGGACAGGATTCAAGAAACACCTTTCTCCTCAGATCTTCTTGTTAACCTTAAGCAGATTCTACTTTGCTTGCTGACTTTGGCGGATTTTATTCAGAGGCTCCCTGGCTCTTCCAGTCCACATTGCATTTGTAACCCAGCATCGCACCTAAAAGGCTGCAAAAGTTCCACTGTCACTGGGCCCATAGAAACGGGGTATGGCAGTACTTCACATCGGAGAGCCGCTTCCACCACAGAGGTGGGTGCTGCACCACAGCAGCACTTTAGCTGGGAGTGCCATGCTCTGCTTTCTCTCCTGCTTCCATTCACACTCTCCTGTTCCCCACCCCCACCTTCCCTGCAGCAGTGGCACTTAGGGCTGTGCGGTTAGCCTGTTCAGAGAGCCGATCCGACCAACCACTACTGTCTCAGCAAAATAAACTGCTTTGCAAAACAGATCTTCTCCCCTCACTTAAAGTGCCTAACATTAATACCAGCCATGGAAAGGCGGTCATCTGGGGAGTCACCGGCTACAGGAAGAAATTACCAGTTACATTGAAGACGACAGTTCGCTTGCTAGCGTTAAAGGAATTTCAATCTCTTCCTTGTTTGCTCCTTTTATCCAGGTGTGTAAGGTAGCACATTTCCACATACCAAGGTGCTGCTAAGTGTAATGTTTATTAGCAACCTACGGTACTTCATTATACCTTATTCTAATTCTGTACCACCCTTAAGATACAGCTGTATTTTGGTGACAAAAATAAGAATTTCTGAACACAGTGTTCAGTACACACAGCTACAGCGTTCCAGATAGTGACAGCAAGTGCAACCTTTTAGCAGAAAAATTATAAGAAAAACAGACTTCTCATTATTATAACTTAGGAGTTAAGAAAAAACTAGCAAGCTTGAATCCACTCGTCAAGTGGGTCCAATAAAGAGTCTCTGACATTTTTAAAAGGGGCAGAAAACCATCTTTCAACTAGTAGACCAGCCCTCTGCATGCTGTGGAAGTGTGTGTATGATAGATCTAATAATAGGTAGCTGTCATGGTGATGGGTGCCCAGAATAACTAGCATACCCCCCTCTGCCTCTCTCTCTGCTTTCCTCTCTATCTCCCACTTATTTAGCCTGTACGTCCCCCCACCCTCTCCTTATCGAACTCAGTGGAGACCCTCCCTGGACTACCTCATCTGGCCCTATTTGCACAACTGGATCCCAAAGGGTGACGTGCTGGCAGAGAGCCTAGGCTACCAAAATAAATTGGGCGCAGGCTGTCTGTGCAGAGAGAGATCACGCTGGCACAGCAGCCAAAGAAAGTCACAGAGCTGCTGCACTTGATGAACACTCAGTGGATGCAAAATTGGCAGAGACCGGGTCAGGCTGACCAGCCCCGGCTGTCACTGGTGTTTGAGCAAGAGCAGGAAACACGTGCTGTGGAAACAGGGGTGGGAAAACAAAAGAGAAGAGTGTGAGGTTTCCTCTGGCAATCCAAAGGAAATGTCTTCCCTGTGCAAAGACAAACTTCAGTGTAATCTTTGCATTTTCCTACCAAATCACCCAACTCCTACTTCTCTCTCTTTCTGTCTCTTTTAAGGACATCAGTATTTTTCAGTCATAAAAGAGTCTTTGTAATGTACTCATTTTGTGAGGCCTTTTGTTACCTCCATCTAATTCTCCCAGACAATTATTATCACAGCCATTGTTACACAATCCAGTTAAAGTAGTTCTTCTGCGCCTCCGTCTCTTTCTCCTGCTACAAAATGAAATGTTTGAATGAAGACTTACATTCCTCAAGATAATGAACTCTCCAACAGGAAGGTAATGGAAAGTACATATTAATTAACAACACTAAATTGTGGGATGGTATTTATATCACATTGAGAGATGAGGACTGGAGAAAAAGAGTTTAGTTTGTTTTCTCTGGCACAGGCCATCTTAAAAAAAAAAAGAAAAAAAAAAAACCACCCCAAACCAGGAATACATAAACCTTCTCTCTTATTCAGCTTCTCTGCAGAAATGAGTAAGTGTACGCATTTCCTGTCAGTTGATGACTCCCTAGAGGATGCTGCATCACTGACCATCGACAAGTGAGAAAATTTCAAATCCTCTCCTCAAAGTATCATAATATCCTACCAAGGACATTTTACTTTGCTTTCTGCATCACTGGAATAGGCAGGAGAATTACAAAAGCTTCGCTGCATCCAGGTTTGAGGCAACACTGTCCCTTGTCGTTAGACTCATAGGGGCAGAAGGTACGCTCTCCCTCTGTGTGTGGATATCGCTCCACGCAAAGAGTGGTCCGAGAGGGGCTCCCGGAGCAGCCCAGTACAACCAGGTGCAAGCACCAGCCTTTTCAAATCACGTTAATTATATATAGCTGCCATTTTCACTCCACATTTTTTCTAGGTGTCCCAGACAGTCAGCTGCACCATTGCTGGCAAAACATCTTCCTCTTCCTGCGAGAGGACCAGTCCCTCCCAGGAGCATGTGAAGGGCATTTCAGGCTCTAGTCCAAAAGAAACTGCAGTCAATACAACTGTTAACTTCCAGAAGTTTAGATCAGACCAGTGCCTGAAAGCCTCGTCCACACCACAGAGCATTTTTTCATACTGCTCTGCCAGCATAATCATATTGTTTGTGCTCCCTCAAGCAGATACGACATCCTGCCAAGAGAAAAAGTACCTGCAACCACACCGGTAGCTTTGTCAGGGTTGTGGTGTCAGCACCCCCCAGCACCCAAAGCAGTGTAACGTAAACATGAATACATTTATATTCAATTAGCAAACTGAAAAACTTCCAGATGATGTCTTTCAGAACCCAAAGCTGCCACGTTTAGGCCATTTTAGGGTTTCGGTTTCAGCTGCCATGAGCTCTTACTAGCCATCTCAACCTACAAGCTTTTTGAACATGGAGAACTTTGCGACTAAAGGTGTCTCAGTTTGGGACACACCTTTAGATTTTCTTTTTATTCAAGTTTGGCTTTTTTTCACTACATTCTAAGCAAGCAACTATGTTAAAACATAACTCTAGCAAGAAAAGACTTTAAAAGCTTTAATGTCTTCCACTTAAACTCAGCAATTTCTCAGCCAGAAAAATTTTCAAAAATTGAGGAAACACATGCCAAAAACCTCCCTTTTTTTGCAATTATACCAATTATTCTGAACAAAGATTGTGTACCAAGTTGATATTCCCATACCATGAGACAATGCTTTAGCTGCACTATGGACAGAGGCCATCTTCTCCACGTTCACAAACCTGGTAACTATTTATGGCTCCATGTTAAAAACTGACAGGGTTTCAACCTGGCCTAAACTCTACTTGAAGCCTTGCTTGAGCAGCAGGGAGCAGATACTACTTTTTGTTACACCAGGCAAGTTCTGTGATGTGACTCGAGATTCAATCCAGCAGGAAAGCAAGACTGGTTTGTTTGAATGCCGTAATTACAGTCTTTCTGACTGAGGATGATCCTGATGAGCGTAGCTGCTATAGACATCAACCTAAATATAGACAGGCTCCGTGTGACTGCACGGCAGATGTCAATTTGCTATTTAAACCTGCTCTCCCTGTGACTTGCAAAGAAGAAAGAAATGATCAGAGGAAGAGGGAGACTCCAAGATCTTACCCATTTAATCATATGCAAAGTTAAATCTCCTTGCAAAAGTTGCTAAAAATCAGTAACAGCAGTTGAATGGCATGGGAAATCCACATCTGAAGACCAGAGTGGAATTACGACTTTGATCGTGTCATCTTAACCTTAAAAGTACATTTGCCCCTCAAATAAAAGGGGAACAGGATCACATGCAACTCTGTCCACCTGCCGATTGCGCAGACCAGCCCACAGCTCAGGGCACTTACAAGAAGAGCTGTCTCGCTCCTGCGGCGTGACGGCATGGTTCAAACAGAGCAGAGACAGTGGAGATCATACACCCTAGTGTTAGGGCAGAAGTGAAAGTAGGGATAGAAAGTTTCCACTTCTACCGCTGTTATCTCCAAGATACGTTGCAGCGCTTTGACTTGAATTAAAAATACGTCTAATTAATAAGTGAGCAGTAGATTAAATACTGAAGAAAAGTGACCCTAAATCTGATGCAATATGGTAGAATATACCAGTGATTTTTTAATCTACATGCCTTTTAACCTGAATTCCCCAAACCAAGGTCTCTTATTAGAGACAGTAAGTAAAATAGATACTAAGGCAAATAGTAAAAGCCTGTTATAGAGCATCTTTTTTTTTTTTTTGCTGCTAGGAAATACTGCCCTGAAGCAAGTGTCCCCTATAAAAGATACCCTACCTGCAAGTCACTTTTGGAAAGAAACACATTGCTTTGCTGTAGAGAGGCAAATTTTACACTACCTTATATTTCATTCAAATATGTTAATCTCAAAAGGGGCACTAGTCTGGCGGAATTTTCTAGAGTGATGGATCTCTGAGATGGTGCCTACCCTGGCTGCTTCTTAGTGGGCCAAGGAAACACGCTTGAGAGCAACACCCACCCACCCACCCAGGTATCTCTATGGACAGTTTATTCCCCTTGTCTTTTTCGTACAAATAATTGCATTGGCTTAATAGAGCAACAGAAAAGGTTTCATCTGCGATGTGCAATTCCACCTGACAGTGTTGAAAACTTTTTTTTTTTTTAATTTTTTAAGAGGACTTTCTGCTTGCTGTTTGTTCCCCAGAGTAGTAAAAAAAAAAAAAAAAAAGTGTGATGGCATCATGGAAGTTATTTTAAGTTTACATCCAACAGGAATTCAATCAGAATCTGTCCCACTGTATCAGATAACCTAATAAGCTACAGACAATATCGACATTCATACTGCTTATTCTTTATAATTAATTTTTTTTATTAAGTTACCAGACAATAAAACTGTCCCTCTATTGAAGAAATTGCCCAGAATTGTTTTCACTGATGACTTCATCACAAACTTATTTTCCAGCACTGATATGAAGTTACTGTTTTCTTTCAAAGTATTTTCACTACTTCTGTATAGTGTTATAACCTTGACAGTTTTCCTCGTATTCTAATGCATTACACCTGAGCCTTGCTGTTGCATGAATGCCAAAGCAAGAAACACTTCTTTACGTACTTGACTCAGATCTATTTCAAAGGCTTCATCTGTTTTCTTTGACATAGCCTGGAACTGCAAATTTTAACAGGGGACCAGCTTTGACTTGTTATTGGATATACCTTAAATGTTGATATACAGTAGCAGAAAATATATGGGTTTTTTTCCTTAAATGAAATTTTGCCTGTGAGCCTCTTTTTCTAAGTACAGATGTTATGTCACTAGTGGGAATCAACACCACCAGACTTACAGCTTACTTAAACATGGAAGTTCAATCACTTTAATTTAAAAACCAAATTATGGAAGTATAATCACAAACAACTAAGTGAAAATATCTTAAGATTTTACCAGAACAGTAAATAGGATAAGCTCAATTTACTTTGCATTCAAAACAGAAAAATATACACGGTCAGTTATCACATCTCACCTGAGGGGTGGTAACTATCTAAAGCACTTGAATTCAATTGTTGAGGACCATCTGACCACATCAAAGTGATGTTATTTTTTTAGCACAATAGATAAAAAGAAAAATAGGTAAACATTTGCTTTGTGTTCCCCCAAATGGATACTTTTTATTCGTCAAACCAAGTCTCCAGAAAGAAAAAAAACAAACTGCACAGAACGAAAACCTACATTTTGGGTGCCAAACTAAATATTTAGCTCAACCTGAAATATTTTGTTTTCCTGTCTTATTCACCTTTAAAAATGTGCTCAACAGCATTTTTTTCTAAACATTATTGGAGCATTATTTCTAACCACAAGACAGTAACTTCAGTGGTTAAAAAAAATCCAGATTTTCCTACTTTTTCAGCCAAACCCCCTCTTTTCAATGAGTAAACTCTGTGTTTGAAAATTTTACTAGTTCTACCGCTGAGAGACCTTCTATAAAATACCATTTTTCTATGCAAACACTTTACTTCATTTATAATCAAAGGAACACTGGCCTGAGCTGCCAGTCAAACTTAAAAGGGCCATTTGTGATAATATTAGAGAGACCACATGGGAAGATTTTGTCATTCTGGTAACAAAGGCCTCGAAGCACGACTTTGCCTTAAGAATGGGTACTTTTAAAATTGAATTTGGGATACGCAGTCTCTCAGATGCATTTATCAGAAATGCTTTGTTTCGGGTAGAATAATCTTGATTTCCATTTCTGTAACTAAACAGAAATTATAAGGCCCGCCAACAATTTTTGCTATTTGCTTGTCTACTTTCTCAAAGGTATTTTTGCAGAGCTTTCAGTGGAGAAAAGCTAAGGAAGATTTAAAAGCGTTGACACTGAGCACACTGGTCATTATTCCTAAATTGCTTACACAGTTATTTAAGTGCTAAATGCCAACTGTCAACATGAAAATTGCCTAAACAGATTTACATAGACTCCCTCCTTAGTGTTTACAAACTTGACTTGCTGCACAACCTCCCTACCTGTTCTTTGCTGCGATGCTTTTCAGTCAGAGCATAGGGAAGTGGCAGAAAAAAGGAGAGGTTGGAAGGGAGATTAGTAAAATTGCAAAGACCCATTATCTAACCTATATGTCTTATAGGCTGCTCTTCCCCTAATGCTGTGGTAAGCCCAGGAATAAGCAGACCACAGTCAGCAGCAGCAGCAGCAGGGAGAGAAGAACTTTTCCCACAGCCTGGAGATGACAAATCCCTTTCCAGGTGTCTGCAGGTCTGGAACGGGACATTCCTAAAGTACCTGTCAGGAGCAGCAGTCTCCGAGCTCCCAGGCGACACTCTCTGTGGGGAAAAATGGGGAACGGTCTCACACCATCTCGGGGAGATGGGCAGCACACCTGGGGACTCCTCACAAAACTGAACGAGGTTTGAGAACATCATAAATACAATAAAGCCACCAGAGAGAGAGTTCAGACAGCATCAATGGGAGCAAAGGGAAGGGCCCGATCCAGCCCCCGCGCGCTCCGCTGCCAAAACTCCTGTCGACACCAACAGGAGCAAGGCTGGACTCAAAGGAGAAGAGTGACTCAGAGCGCTCTTCACTTTATGAAAACATTTTCCCTATCAGCAGTTTCACAGCCCATTTGCTTTGCCTTTGGGGTGGTTTTTTCCCATCTTCTCTTTCATGTAATTTTTGGAGTTTTTTCTACTTCAGCTGAATGGTACGAAGAGCTGAGGTTGCATTTTTTTTCTTGCTTGCAGAACAGTTTGAAATATTGCAGGGCAGGAGCCAATCAGAGCAGAGGGGTAACAACAACCAGTCGAATGAGAGAGATTCACATATTTTCCATCTCATTAAAGAAACGGCAAATCCCTGTGCTCTAGCTGTCTATTAAAGGTGCCAGAGCACCAGGCTCTCACTGGCAGCTACATAAATTAAATACAGAGCTATCTGCAAGGAAAAACAACCCATCTCCATGCCTTCGGTAACATCATGGTCCCTGGAAGAGCCACAGCAATTCCACTTCGATGCAAGCCTAGTTGTTCTTGCCTCTCCATCTTCCCTCTTCGTTTTGTGTGGGAAAGTGTACTTAGCTGGGCTGCACATCTGATGACCCTCCTACTCCAAGGAAGCTTACGCAGGGGTGGCAGCACTGCCACCTTTCAATCTCCCTGCAGAGCTGAGAAACAACACATCATCCAAGGTCCTCTGCCTTTCCAGTTGGCCCTCACCCTGCTGTCATCCACCTAGATTACAGGCAACTAGCAATTAACCTATTCCTTGATTTTACAAATGCAGAATAACTTCTTCACCTCCCTGTGCTGCTGCAAAACGTGCAGTGAAGTTGTGTGAGAATCCTCAAGACAACTTTTGGTCGTGAAATGTCAGTATCAAAATCAAAACTTTTCCCACCCGAACGCAAGTTGCAACGAAGGGAAAGACTTCAACTCCACAAGGAAATCCTGGGAGGACTTCGGCAAAGTCAACAGCCTGGCAGACACCTGATGAGTGAGGGAGGAGCAGCAGAGCCAGGCTGAACTCCAGCCTTCCTCTTCCCAGGGATCACTAGTGAGATGTTGTAGGGAAGCATCATTCAGCTCCCTTGCCTTTGCTCTCCCCTCCTGCTTCCAACTCCCCTCAAGTATGAGGGGAGAGGAGTTTTTCCTCAGGCACACTGAAAGCTCGGACTCTGCTAAAGTGAGAAACAATAGATAAGACCAGAAAAGCCAAAAGACTGCTAGGAGGAAAAAAAAAAAAAAGGGGGGGATCTTTTGGAGACAGAGCTGGCTAGGAGAGGACTTGAAGCCATGACCGAGGGTGTAGGTTGCTCATAACCTTGTATTGTTCCTGCTGTACTCAAGGAAAATTAGACATGGTTACAAAATTATGTAATGGTACTTCTGGTGTATAAACTTACTTATTTGCACAGTTTCACTGATGGGGGAACATGAGTCTCCAAATACACTATTACAGTGTAGAGCATAGTCAAGGTCTCTTAAAAACAGGATCCTAAAGTACATCTTCACTTTTGTTTACTGTGGTCTTTTTCTACTGCACAGGTCTCCAGGACATTAGCTCTATTAAGTATTCATACTGAAGTAGTCCAAAAGAACATATTTGTGCCAGGTATTGTGCAAACACACCACGAAATCAGTCTTCCCTTAAGAAAGCTCCAGTAAGTCACACGCTCCCCAGTTAGAGACTGCCCTTTGAATGGGAGATTTTTGGACAGATGTGGCCTCCAAAACAATCTACAGACAGTCTAACTGAAGGCAGCTGGGATGATAAACCCCATACTTGCTTCCAAACCAGCAGTATTATCCACCTAGTTGTACAGGTCAGACCCCACACAGGGCTGCCGCTACTGCACTCTTCCTGCAAACACCTTGAAAACAACACCCATGCCTGTCCTGCTCTGCCAAACACAGTCTCCTACCCCGCTGCTGGACTCACGCTTGCGCTGACCTCCTAGCGAGGCACGGGAGACAGATAGCTGGTAATCATCTTTCTGAACTCCCCCTCAGAGCCACCTCAGCTGTGTGAGCAACATTGCATTTGCCACCCCAGTCATTGCAAAGGCATTCTTTTTTTTCCTCACGGACAGCAAGGGCAAAGCTCGGCATCGAGGCTACGGCACAGCAGGTCCCAGGGGCAGGCCGGGAAGGTTCAGTTGGACTCCTAGGGTGGCACGGTGGGGTCCTGGGAGGTGTTGCTGGGGGCTGTGCATGAGAAGGGCTCTTTTTCCGTCCTGTCCCCCTCTGCACTGTGACTTCAGTGGAGGGACAACAGGATCTGCTCCCAAAAGGCTTACACTGCATTTGGCTGTCAGGGAGGGTAGGGAGAGGTACCCACTCCTCTTGCTCTCCCTCAAGCACTGCTCCCCCAGCCCCTTCCCTCCCACCTTGTCACCTTCTCATCCTCAGCTTTCCCTCAGCTCACAGCTCAGAGACCCCCCCAGATTATTGGCATTATTACAAACCACTCGCTCTTCAATACATGCCTATAAAACCCTTTACTATGCGGACTTCTCTTTGTTAACTTTCCGTGTGTGCCCCTTAAATGGCTTTTTATTCTCCCCGTTATTATTTCTCGTTACCTCTCATTTCTCTGTTTTTTTCCCCATCATTACTTCTGTGTTCCAGGACTTCTGTACAGTTCTAAATTTGCCTACGCATAGGCTGTTTAAGCAGAGTATTTTTTAGGTGCTAAAATCATTTGAGTTCATTATTAGAAATGTAGGGGAAAATAATCAAGAGAAGTTTACCAGCTGCTCATACTTCTGGTCCTTCCAAATAATTTCTAGTTTAAATAAATAAATACACTTGACAGGATTTTTTTTCTCTAAAAATTCTAATAGCATTTAGTAGTTTGAAAATGTCTTCCTACAACAGGTGAAGAGTGAATGCATATATGCAATAAACTAATTTTTCATTTTTTTCGTAACTATTATTTTTGTGCCTAAAGAGATATTTACAGGACTGATTCTGTGGGTCTGAAGCCACTAATAAGCCACAGTTATTAAGTATGTATTTTTGTGTCTGCATGGGGAGTACTTGCAAATATATGCAAATAATTGGAACAGAGCGGAACTTTCTCACAGTGACATTGTCTCCTCTTCACAAAAAAAAAAAAAAAAAAAATCATTTAAAAAGTATTTTCAAAGCTGTCCTTAAAAATCCTGTCACTGGGAGCTGAATGGAGATGGTATTCTTCCCCAGATCTCTTTGGTCTGGTTTAGAGGACAGACCACTGGGCAGCAACAGCCCAGTGCCGAGGAGGTCCGCACTGGCTGGCTGGGTGATTTGGAGAAGCCATTTCACCTCATCTCCCTACATTTAATATGAGCGACATGTTCCCTTTTGTGATCTGCTCATGAGGACAGCCATGGAGGAGATGAGTATTCTTCTGATTACTGTTAGACTTGGATATCTCAATAAATCTTCCCCACCCCCTGGAGTTTTGCCCCTCCCTCCCCACCCCCACCCCACTTCTGTATGCTGCTACTATAGGCAGAAACTCCCAGCGAGCCCGATCTTTTCCCACAACAACAGCAGAAGCCTTTAGTCTCCTATAGTGCGACGATCAGATCTTACCATCTGAATCATGATTTGTTCCCCATATGTACTGGTACATACCCTGCTTCTTCCCCCACTGTGGTGTACGTAACCACACTGCTTCAGCTAGGGCTCCTGGGGACAAGGCAATTTGTCCGTGGGGCTCCCTGGGACCCTGCAGCCTAGGCGATGGATTTTCTTTGGCTTTGATTTCCCCTGGTGTTGGTTCTTGACACTACTGATGGCTGGTACAGACACCAAAAGCATCTCGACTTTTATTCCTTTTGATTCTGGTTCAGGTTGCTTAAATAGTATGGGTTGCTCCAGGGACAGGAACTGCACAGCGTCCCTCCAGGACTCCTGTCCAAAAGAAGCTGTTTCACTTCCTGTGTTAAGTTCATGCTGCAATGTCATCTCTGGCTTCCCAAACCTAGGGCTTGGACCAGACTGTCCCATCTGATTATCCTTTTGTAGGGCTTCTGTTTCCAGCAAATGCACACTACAGCAATGTCACCTCTTGCTCTGTGAGCTGTTTCCTCCCTCGGGGCTTGATGCTGGTGAGACCAAGAAGAGCATCCTCAAGTCCGGCTGGTGAGGCCGGGCCAGCAGTTCAGGGCCAGCTTTGTCCCCCTGCTCCTCTGGGGCTGGGAACTATAAATATAAGAGCTCTCCATCTTTGAAATACATTTCTGTCTTCGAAAAGACCCAGAGCAGTGCTCGCGCTGGGGGAATGGTCTAGGTTAGCTCATGGGAAGAAATTGCCATCAGTGAGTTTGTACATATGCTGTGTCTGGCATAGTAGCGCCTTTCCTAAGTAAGCATGTTTTGGTAGTGCTTGATGGAGCACAGAGGACTTCTTAAGCATAAGGATGATGATTACAGTTGATGGACAAAGCCTTCCCTGTATACAGAGCTGCTCCAGTACCTACACATAATCCATCTCCTGCTTTGAACCCATTTTGAGGGGCTCTGCTGGCACTCTGGCACAGGGTGATTTCTCCCTCTACATCGAGTTTCTTTACCCACGCAGTGATGACCTGTTGCTCTGAAAACCCAAATGCATGGAGCCTAGCCCGGGCAAAAAGCAGGAGGGGCAAGCAGGCAGGCACCTTCCCCAGAAACACCATGCGTTCAGAGGGACCCTTGTGTCCCTTGAACACAGAGGAAAGATGGGGCAAAAGGTGTGCTAACCAAGGGTGCTGCTTTCCCTGCTTTTGCCGCTTGGAAGAGGAGCAGGGAGGCACTGGGTTCCAGTGGCAGCTGAGGGGAGCCTGAGGACCGAAACCCAGGACAGAAGACAGAGGGCAGGGAGGAGAAGACGGGCCAGGCAAGCAGCAAAGTCTTTGCAGGCACTAGCATGTACCACCCTCACACCTCAGCTCAAACCTTGATTTAGCACAGGGCTCGTTCTGCCCCGCTAATAATTTATGAACTTCTCCTACCCTTATTTTGGAGAGCAACCAGCTTCTTGCACCGTGAGGAAGCCCTTGCAGAATTGCAGACCCTTCAGTCAGCCTGTCACATATTTTTTTTCCTTCAACGTGGGCCCATTTTTAATAAGGCCTGCAATCCCAGTCCTGCAGTCTCTGAACAGTAAAAACACTCACTGATCCCTCTAGGATCAGGCAGCAGAACTAATACTTTCAGGTGCTTTTCCAAGTAGAACAGAAAAGCCAAACCTTTGAAGCCGTACGGGATCCCTTATTGACCCAAATACATGACACGGATGAACAAACACTCCCATTCATTTAGACTTTGCGTGGTACATGTAAATACCATTGTCACTGGCTAGGTTTCTGAAATAACACCTTAATAGCTCTGAAAAAGTCAGCTTTTTTTTCTTTCCTTGTTTTTTTTTTCTAGTTCATTACGGCTCCAATTCTGCCAAGGCTTAAGCAGGTGCATTATTTTAATTCGTTATTCGTGCATTATTTTAATTCGTTTGACCTCAATGAGACTATTCACATATGTAAAGTTATGCACAAGCTTAAATCTTTGCCGAATCAGGATTTGTGGGCTTAATCTAAATCCTACTGGAGATTTCAGTTGAGTTTGGATCAGGCCCCTTCGCCTGCCTGCAACAGAGCTGCCTTTCTAGCAAAATGTATCACACCTGAGATGGGGGCTTGGCTGGGGACTCAGCTAACCTGGGGTCGGTTCCTTTTGTTGACCTGGGAGAAGACACTTGGGGAATGCTTAGACTGCAAAATGGAGCATGGCGAAGCAGCGCCTGGAGCTAGCAGAGAACAGGATCATACCAGCTGGGGCCCCTCAGCATTGGGCTGCCTTGGCCCCTTTCATTCCCACCCAGCTCTCACCAGTCAGCCCTGGAGCAAATTCCCCATTTTTCCCATGGCAGGGCTGGCAGAGACAGAGCAAGCCCAGGTCTTTCTCTACGTGCTCCAGTGCAGACGCACCTCGGGCATCTTGCAGCAAGAGAAGCATGGTGTTACTTTTCCTTTTGGGGAAACTGGGTACCTTAAAACAATGGATGGCTGCAACAGGCATAGACCAGAGGCAGGTCTGGAGCAGAGGCAAGTGGTCATATAGCCTAGCACAGTCCCTAGCTTGGGATCAGCATACCTACAGGAAGGTCAGAGTTATTCCTTTGCCTTTACACTTCAGCAAGTCCATGCACGTACCTGCATATATAAGGGGCAGATAAAAAAAAAAAAAGCCTTGTGCTTATATTTCCTTGTTCTTTAAAATCTGTAGCTCTATGGAAACATTGTGAAATGTGAACTCAAAACTAACAGTAATTATGCAATCCAGTCACCGCTGGGTTTCATTCTCCTACCACTCAAGTTCTTTTTAGTGGGAGACTGGAGACACACCCACCCCTTACATGCCACCTAGAAGTGTTATAGTCACAGTAGTAAAGTCGTGGCTGTAGGAATTTAGGACCAGCCACCTCCCTCTCCCCCAGGCAGCCCAGGAACCGGCTGGGAGGTGGGTCTCGCGCCCTTGGACTCACCAGGATGATACCCTGACTTAATGTCAGGAAAACTCTGCCAACAGGATCCCCTCCTAGTCCACAAGTCACCGTTCTTCCTGCCTCCGTAAGCCATACACCAACCACTACCAAAAAGTTGAGAAAAGGGCAAATTCCAGAAAGAGCTCAGAAGTCAGAGACGATAGTGGTTTTCTGCAAGAGCCCCAAAACATCCCTGTGGGCCACGGCAACTCTGGCTGTGCCTCTTGCTCCCATGGCAATGCATCAGCATTAGCCTCCGATGGCTTGCGTCCTCGAAGAGCGAGGAATTCCCGGCAGCCGCCGGCCCTCGTGTCCACACAGCCCTGCTGCCAGTCATACGACATAAGCACGGTATGGGATCCACGAGCGAATTGCTCAGGAGCCTGGGAGCCATAGGGATGGGCACCATGCCTGCGCTAGCCCCACTTCTGCACCTGACGCGCAGAAACCCAAATCGTTGTGAACTGAAACAAGCGGCAAATAACGGCACTGTACCAACAGGTGTGACACAATTCAAAAGCGCAGACAACCAAAGCAGATCTTCCGAAGTTATCTGCAACACTCTTTGGGAGGGACAAAGGAAAGTTCTCCTTGACCTTGGAAAGTCCCTGTTGATTTCGGTGAGAAATCTACCAAAATAAGGTGTGTTTACTCAGTAAGGCACTTAGGACGCAAATTAAAGGCTTTGGAAGTCAATGCAAGAACTCCAGTTTATTTGAATACATTTGGATCGGGTCCTAGACACCACAGAGAAAGGTCCTTTTAGAGCAAGTGGAGAATTCGTAGGTAAGATTTGACCTTAGAATATTTGGGAGAATATTCGCATCTCTTCAGCAACTCCTTATGCTTCCCATAAGGCATCCCGAGTTTCACACAAAGGCAATAAAGAGGCAGTGTAGTTTCTATAAAATCTTACATTTTCAAATGATCAGATTTTACAACCCCCCCTGCCTTTTACAGTCAAACATAACAGGCATGGCCCTTAGCCTACAGCCGAGTTTTGCGTTGTTTTTAAATGACTATCACTGCATTGTTAAATAAGAAAGCATGAACTATTTCTTTTTCCCTTCCCCCCACCTTGCTCCAATAAAAATATAGCCCTGAAAGGATGGTATTCATTGGATCCCAAAGGAGATAAAAACACTGGTTTGAAACAAGGAAATTTACAGAATTTTTCATTTATTTATTAAAACATGCAAAAGAGCCAGCATTCTAGAAAAGAAACACAGAGAGAAGCATGCACAGCTGGCTCAGGAAAGCTCATGCATTCATATTAAGACACTTCAATAACATTAAGCCCTTTGCACAAACCTAAATTTTGATTGCACAAGTTCTTCAAAAGGGACTATTGTCCACAAAATAAACCGTTGTCCTATAATAAGGTCTTTATGGCTGCTGGATCACTTAGGCCAAGCTATCTTTAAAGGGTCTCTACGGCATAATCCCATTAGTTAAAGACTTGACATCCTATTTCCTTAAGTGTCTTCATGCTTTAACTCCTTTTAAGCATTATGAAAAAAAAAAAAAAAAAATCTATCTGCTTATTAAAGCAACAACTTAAAATGAGCTGAATTATGCTGAAAACAAGGGGAAATGTGGCCTGCCGACTCCGTTAGCGCTATTTGTTTTACATGGTGTTGGCAAAGAGAAGGAAGGATCATCCAGATAGTGTTTTCTCTTCCAGCTGACAGGCAAAATGATCTTTTCTGACCCGATATCCTCTATTGCGCTTGTGCTCTTCAAAAGAGACAAGCAAACAAAAAATCATGAAGGAAACTAGAAGAAACTGCCCAGTCTTGTCTTTTCTTAAAAGAAGATGGATTCAAGCGCTTGCTCCTGAGGCACACCCCACTCTCCCCTCCTCCCTGTAGCTTTGCACCTGAAGAAGTCAGCTTACTCTGCAGTCACTCAAGGTGCAATACTGCAAATTTCAAACGTACGACGATTCATCAGCTGGATCCTCAGACTAGCTGGAAGTAGTTTGCCAGGGACAGGATAAAAGAAGGGAGTGGGGAGGCGGGAATCAAATGTGCGTTCCTTTTCTTTACCTCGTCATGACTGAAAGTTTGGGCTCAGTTTTCATTATGTGCTACAGTTTTGATATTAGCAAGGGACAAATTTACAACAAGCACCTTGGTGATTTAGGAGCCAAAATCCCACCAGTTTTTGATTAGCTCAGGGTTCCTTGGGATCTTCCTGAATATTAGAAATAGGCTCTTAAGGGCACTTTCGAATTTTTCTCTCCCCCCTTAGAAGTTTCAAAAAAGGTGAGAAATGCAGCCCTGTAACTCCCAAGTACCTTGAGGTTGGATTTTAATAACAAGATTGTATTTGTGGCTTAATTCACAATACATGCACTATGAAGACGTTTCAGAAGCTGTGTAATTAGTCTCAGCCACTGAAGTAATGAATTGTTTAATCTTTTGTCTTCTCTCCCAGAAGGGTACATAGCAGAAAAAATTTCTACTGGGCTTGTCTATTTTGCCACGTTTCTTTGCCGACATTGACTGTTCGCCTCTACCCACGTTAAAATACTCAGCACACACATTCACTTCATCAGCCCTCTTGATGATCTTCGCGCTTCCCTGCAACGTAACCTTCCTACAACTGTGCCCGTCTGACCAGGACTGCGCAGAGGCAGCCCCATGCACGCGTTGGGCTGGGGCAGGGCAGAGGAGAAATAAAACAAGGTGCTCGGTCCTACAATACTACAACAGCCGTCGGACTCCACTGATGCTTTGCCAGGGCACAGCCTACAAAACTGATGCTTATTCACTGATTCTCTGAGAAAGCAACCCATTTAACTCCACAACAGCCATGGAGATTAAAAACATACTGAGGCTGCGTGACAATCCCCATCTCGATCAATGCACTGGGGGTTGGTCGGGGGGTCCCCAGAGCTCACTGCAGACTTCCACCTTCTGCACAGGCTTAAATCTCACAGATTCATTGCAGAGGAGGACTTGTAGCACACATCCATCAGTGGGATGGATGGATGTAGTTTTGGAGGGCAAAGATACTCTGAGCAAGTTGCTCAGAGTTACACGTGCAATTGCACAGGGCTTCAGTACGTCACCCAAACAGGTAGAGGCAGAATGATACTGGGAATATTCTAGTTACTCTCTGCAAGGCAGGAAAATTATTGTGCAAACATAAAAGGAGCGTGTACAGCCAGCGTTGTGTGCAGTCCTACCACGTTTTTCTGAAACCTTGCATTTCTGTCACACTATGCTGCCTAGATGGTTGTTCTCCCAATAAATATGTACCTCCAGTGTGGATTCTTTAATACCTTCTGAAAAGCTTATAGTGCCAGCTCTAACAGCAGCAGATGACTAGGTTTCAAAGTATCATCTTAAAGAGTAAAGTGAGCGTTAAACTAAGGCCTCCCTCACAATGCAAATACTCGTGATTTTTGTTTGTTGCCTGAACTAGAGAACATAGGGGGAGAGTGTTTTGGGTTAATATGAAATATTTTTGATTGTTTGATTATTTTTTCCAGGGGAAGTGGAAAAACTGCATATGGTGATCAAGTGAAAGCTGCTGTCCAAACTCAATGCTTTTCAACTTTAAAAATTATATGTAAATGTCAAAACACTTAGAATACATCAAAACAAAAACATTTGGGTTTTTTAAATGAATTTTTGGGAGGATGAAACAATTTATTAAATTCAGCACTAATCCACAGGGCATTTTGGTGAAACAGGGTTTACCTCTCCTAACACATGCAACGTGCCAGCAGTTGTTACTCTGCCATCACGTGCACGTCGTGGGTCACCAGAGTCTCAGTGCTCAGAGCTCAGGCTTACACACTTGAGTCGACTTCATTTCTGGCAGTTTTTCCAGACCAGCCACAATCTTTGGTGTCCTCTGCTGTTCACACTTACAAGAATTTGTGTCACAGGCAACCTGACTTTTCTTCTGCACAGGTGCGTCATTTCACTTTACTCATCCTGCTCAGCAGAGACCAGCCATCTCCATCCTCCATCTCTGCTGGGGAGGGTACAGCTACGGCCCTGTCAGCATGTAATCTCCTGCAGCAGGTACAAAACCTCTGCGATGGCTAAGAACCTGAACATTTTGGCAAGATGCCTGCAAGGCTGAGTGTGGGGAGAGGTGGAGAGAAGCATGGAGTGACCACTAGACAGCTTTCCCCAGCAACCCCAGCCTGCTTCTTTCCACCTTTGTGCTTTTTGCCTTTTGATTTCAGTCTTAACATGGAAAAAAAGGCAGAAAATGAGTTTAACCACCCTCTCTCTAGAAAACAGCACCCTGAAGATTCAAGGCACCCTTCTTTGCTGTCTTCCTTCAGCGACCTGCATGCAAGTGAAAGCTTCCCAGGTGTTTCCTTCAGAAAATATTCCAGTCAGCCCAGAAGCATTTTTACACTCTCCTGACAGCCAGACAGCTGACATAGTGACAACCTGGGTGTTAAGATGGGGCATACTGCATCGGCATTCAATACCTCCTCTCCTAAATAACTTACCCAGCTCTACCTCCCCTTCACATGACCAGCCTGTAAAATTAGGCTAGACAAATTGCAGACATGTGGCTGTAACTATCAAACCTCAGTGAAAGAACGAGAAGGATTTTAGTCCATTCAAAAAGAATCAGGTAACTGGGTTGTGAAAAACACTGCAGGAAAGGCAAAGACAACCACCTGATCTTCCCAGAGCAGCTTTATCTGTCACTCTGCTCTCAAGAGGTGGCAATCACACTTCATAATGCAGCTGGCTCTGCTGCAGCCCCGCAGCTCTTCCCAGCCGTCAAAATGTTTGCCTGTGTCATGATCACCTTTTGCCTTGATTAATACTATTTCATTTACTCTGGTGTCCGTTTTGATTTGCTTTTGGCTCAGCCAAACTGCAGTTGTCAGAGTTACAATCCTCTCAGGTCCACGAGGAAAGGGAGGAAAAATGGATGTCTCCTCTGTACCAACACCTCGCTGGTGTTAATGTTGGCAACGATATACACATATATTTAAAAATAGATAAATAATACACAATTTAAGAAAACTTACTGCAATAGGACAGTGCTGCAGAGATAACTTTGGAGAGAAAAGGGAAAGGATTGCAGTATTGTTCATACCATGCCTACACTACATGGTATTTATTCAATCTTTTTGTCTTTAAAGCCTAAAATAGTTGCTTTTAAAGATTAAAAGGCACAATTTCTTTTTGCAAGTAGGCAGAAAACCCCCAGACTCTGGAATCTAAAGTATTTTTCCTCAAGTAACATTTGAGTACAAGTTTCTCAGTTCCACAAAGTTTACTTAATACCTTACACCATCTCAAGTGAGTGGCTCAGCTGAGTTACCTGGACCACCTCAAACTTCCTCCTGAAGTCAGGAGCAGCCACCAGACCCGTGTAATCTCTGCTATAAGCAAATGCTTTCAGCTACATACATGGGCTATTAAAATGTATACTATAATAGCAGGCGAGTGACCCAAAATGGAGATGGAAATGACAGAAGATAAGAAAATTGCATACCACTTCGACTGGTTCTTTGCATCTGTCTTATCACAAGGGACAATGAGGTTTTACAAGGCTGATTCCTGCTGCTCCTATTTTCCATAGTCTGATGCTCCACCCTCTCACCTAATTTCAGCCGTTTCAGCAGAGAGACGCTGGTTTCTGCCCGCTAAGATTTGGCCCAGTAGGATTATTATTGCCTGAGAAGACAGCAAGTCTGGAGTATCAGGCTGCGCTGGTATAAAATAAATGAGCGATAATAACTTGGGTAACTTCCAGGCAATAAATCCCCCCCACCAGACAGCATTCACCCAAGTGTTCTCAGCACACTAAAACCCAGAGTATCTGAGGTACCAGCAGACATCCGAGCCTCTCAGGCCTTAACCTTGTAGGACCTTCCCAAGAGAAGTTAGCTGAACTTGTGCATTGGGGTGTGCGTTGGGGTGGAACAATTTACAGGGCCCGTTACGAAAATATGAAAAGTCACTGCAGAGGCACCACAGTAAGCATTATGGAGAAGAAAAAGACCCAAAATAACAAATAAGAAGAGACAAATGTAACACAGCAAGACTGTGGCTCTGTGTATACTTTTCTGCCAGCGGCACCAGTTTAAGTTGCCCCAGTCCCTATTTCTGCCCTAGCGCCTTTCCTTGAATAGCAGAGGTAGATACATCCATCCACACTCTGAAACAAACCAAGGAGCAGCTCCTACTAAAGAACAACTCAGTTTTTTGGCAGGTTATTTTCAACTTGGATCAGTTCCCTGATCCAAGGCGCTTTACAGCACAGACTTTTTTTTGCTGGCAAAACTGAAGCAGAACGTAGGGGCAGAAAGGAGCTGCTTGTATGCAGGGGGAAGGCAGCGTTTGGTAAATTGCTCTTGAGATTTCTTTGAGCAAATGCATTAGTTGGTAAGAGACATGCGGTAGAAAAGGTACTAGGATCTTATAAACAGCTTTTTCAAAGCTGCTCAAAAGAGCATTTATCAGATGCACATTCACTATCTGTAGGTAAAGACACAACAGGATTTGAATGACAGAAATGATAAAAAGATACACAGCAAACAAACAACACTAAAAAGGTTATCCCAGCATTTGTTAGGAGGTGATCAGCATGCTTCCCCTGTGAAAGACCACTTGTTATATCTATTTCATATGATGTATTCCTTTACCGCCAAAGGATTAAAGCAGGGAAATCTTTGGTCTCTAACAGCATATTTAACATTTACTGCTGACTACCCTGATTTTCAAGAAGCCTGTCTCTGGCTTGTACTTCCCAGTGTTCCTCCGTGCCTCTTGTTCTCGCAGCCGCTGCACTGAGCAGACTGAAGTAGGTACCCAAGCTTCATCCAGCCGTTCGAATTGCTGGCATCTGCTCTGTAATGTGCAGCTTTTCAATATGATAATAAGCAATTAGCCAGGCATTTATGAACCCGGAGAATGGAAGATTTGTACATAGTGCAAGATTTTCTGCTGAATGCTCTGATAGATACTATAGGGATAAAAACAGGCCAGGTACCCGAATCTCTGAATATTTCAAACTGCAGTAAAAAGGGAGCGGTCACTAAGTTGAGTAAATTAATCGGCCACTATTTGATTGCCCAGCAGTTAACAGGAAGCACAGTGATGTTTATTCACCTCTCCAGATTTACGTTAATATCAGTCTTAAGATTTCTATCTGAGACATGAAAGGAAGTTAGCCTAAGCATAAAAACTCCATTATATACTGTAAAAACAACAACAGAAAACAAACTTAAAGCAAGCCAAAGACATTATTCTGTTAGATATGCCATCCAAACTAAGTGTTCTTTATCAGAGCTGAGCAGTGCCAGCGAAGGCTGCTTCATGATGTTTTCCAGACTGAAACAGCTTTTCTCCACCTGGTTTCAACACTTTACAGAGAAGGAAACGGAGGCCTGGAGATGCTAAGAGCACAAGGGTCTCCAGGCTGGCTAACCAATATTTTATTTTTGCAAGCGTACTTGTGCACTGCACCCCCACAGTAACCTGATGGGTCCATGAAGATGAACTCCTTAAAGGAACAGCAGAGATGACCAACCTGTCTCCCAGGGATTTCAGATGCACATATGGAGGGCAGAAACCGCTAGCACAGGTCCCAAGAGCAGAGGAGCATTTTCCTGCCCCCAGGTGATTAGCTCTACTGAGAGCACCACAAGGAGCAGAACAACTCCTAACACAGCAGCACGGCACTGCGGCTGCCAGGTGCTTTCTAGGATGCAGACTCACTTGTCTGCCACCAACCGAGGTCTCTCCGTACGGCTGTACCTTGCTCAGTGTGGACATGGCTACAACCCCTCAAGAAAAAAACAAACATGTGATTTTGGCCCCAAAATAACATTTGCAAGTCTGTGCCATCTGCACTATTCTACCCTACTTCCAAGATGCAGAAGCCAAAACTAGATACAGAATTCAAATACCGCTCCACAGCATGGAGAGATATTATCACCACCCTGCTCCTACTCACTGCTCTTCGCTTACTAGGGCCATAAGGCCTCTGTTTTCCCTCTCTACAACATCACACTGGATGCTGGAGTTCATGTTTTTCCCTGTCTCCTGTAAATCCTCTCCAGAGTTTGTCCCATGGGGGAACAGGGGTCATCCCCATCCCTTGGTCTTGGGCATTCAACCTAGCGTGTGTCCTTGGATAAAGGCACAGGTCGTTTAAGTGAGCCCTTGCTATGCAGCAACCCAGAGGAACCCAACTGCCCTCTAGATTGTGTACTGCTGGTCCAGTCTTTTTTGCTACATGCAGGTTTCACCGGGAGGGATTTTACACTTCCTTCTGGTCATTAGTGAGAAGGAGCAATGACATTGGATATGACTGTACACAACTAAGCACATTACATCAGGTTACTTTTATTAATCAAATCTGTAGTCAAATCAAGGACTACATGAGATTTCTTTGATGAGCTGGGTTTAGCATAAAGTTTGGTTTACTAGCAGTAACTGTATTCATACCCATAGAATTCTATTCTGCATAAACTGAAAGACTAATTTCAATGATTTTTCCTGTAATTAATGTTATTTTAACCAGCCTATAACCTTAGGTGTTGGGTGTAGATGTCAAGGTGTTGATAGTGGCGGGGCTGTAGGGACAGCCTCTATGAGAAGAGGCCAGGGGCTGCCCCATGCCAGACACAGCCAGTTCCAGCTGGCTCCGTAACAGACCCACCACAGCACAAAGCTGCGGCCACCAGCGAAGCTGGTGGCACCCCTCTGAAAATGTGTATGAAAAAGGGCAAGGAGGGAGAGGGAGGGAAAGAGGAAGGAACGAAGAGCAAGAAACAGGACATGGAGGTCAGAGGAGGACGAGCTGCCCCATGGCTGAGCAGGTAGTCCCAAAGGGACTGCAGCCCACAGAGGACCCCACAGAGCAGAGGAAGAGAGCGAGGAGGAAGGAGCGGCGGAGGAACCACTGTGTACTCACTACAAAGCCCCTCATATCCCTTGTGCCGCTCATCTCCCCACTGAAGGGGCTGAGCGTGACCTCCAGCAATAACAAGGGCAGAGGAGGAGTCTCAAGTGAAACTGAGCCTGGGAAAAGAGGAGGTAAGGTGTTTTCACTAAGTGTTTTAATGTTTGGGGCTGTTTTGTTTTAGTTTTTGTTCCCCAATATCCAAATCAATAATCAAATACATATTAAGTTGGCAATAAGTTAATTTAATTTCTCCACATCGAGTTTGTTTCGCCTGTAACTGGTAAGCAACATCCCTGTCTACCTCAACCCGTGAGCTTTCTTGGTCTTGTTCTCCCTGTTTTCTTCCTCCATCCTGCTAAAGCAGCAGGGGAGCGAGCAAGCAGCTGGGTAGGAATTTGTTGCTGGCCAGCGCTGACCTGCCACACTTTGCTTCCCCCCCTTTATCCTTTTCATTATTAGTACATTGTGCTTACTTTTTCACTGTCCTGGAGTTTCTTTGGTGCTCAAGATATATTAAAACCTAGTCAGTTGAGATGTCCCTTCAGAAATCCTGGGCAAGAGGTATTTCCACTGGGACTCACATCCCCCTCAGAACAGAATAGCCACAGCGTGAGAACTGCTGGTGCAGTTTTACTTCCCGCCTGTTTATGCCAGTGCTCCTCACCCCGGCAGAAAACCAGCATCTCCTTTTACACCTGAAACCACATAGACACTCTTGTAAAAATCACTGAGCTTGATGGAAAGACCCTTTAGGTTCGCTTTAGGTGGATTTAGGAACTGGCACATAGATCCAGGCCTGCTTGTTCCTGAGGTTTCTTGCTCCCGCTGACCATAGCACAAACCAGTGAAAGTGGCAGTGGGCTAGTTTTCATAATACTAAATAATATATTTATATACACACACTGAACATAGGAACTAGTACGTTTCTTCTAATGATAGAACATGCACCATTCATGTTCCTAGTGAAAAAATTGTCCTAAGAGCTTATGAAATCCTCCATTACCATAACTGTAGCCAGAAAAACATGTATTAACACACCAAATTTCAAAATAACTGAAGGAAAACATGGGCTGCAGTGGATCTAGGATCCCAGATCCAGGTGTTAAATAACACCAGCACAAGGCCATATTGTAAGGTTTAAATGCTGTGCCAGTAAACACAAAAGCTCCAGTCACAGAACTTCAATTAAGGGAATGATTACTATTGATTTATAAAAAGATGTCGGTGTACAACAAAATGGAACAACCACCAAGAGGAAGCGCTGAGACAGCAGCTCTGCCTGCTGTCAGCAGAGCACGTCAAAGAGGAATGCACCCTCAAGTCTTAGACAGCGGGGCCTACAAGAACGCTGTTGTATAATTGAAGTGTAGCAAATGCAGTAAAAATAAATAACTATTCTGCAATAGAGAGAAGCAGTGGAGCTGCTGTGTAAGAAGCTGATGCTTTAAGTTTACTGGATGAGCGTGTGGGTTCTGGTACATGGTCGTCTGCCAGACAGGGCAGTAGGTGACAGAAGAGGGGGCCAGTCAGTGGACACAGTCAGGCTGGAAGCAGAGCTGCTGACGGGGGCAGAGGCTCCTCCAGTTCCCAAATTACTATTAAAAGCAATGAGAATATTCTGTAACTGTGATTAAGTGCAAATGCTTCATCTCTTATTCTGGAAACGAAGCTGTTTTCATTTCTCCCAACGAAAGTTATTTCAGGTTAGCGTGTATCTATAATGAAGATGCCAACATGAACAGAACCTTTCCTTTTAAGAGAGCTTTGTACTGTTGTTTTATTTAAGTGATTTTGATGTTGCTGTGGAACGTATTGAAGCTGATCTTTTAAAGGTACTCGGAGAAATATGTTCTTAGATGGCCAGCCTCTTTCCTGGTTTTAGGTCATATCACAGCATTGATTTTAAACTAGAAATCAATTGAGAATGTTAAAAATAAAATCAATGCTACGATATGGTTTATAAGCTGCTACCTTTCCCAACGCTTTCTCAGATAGTCAGTGCACTAGTCAGAGTCTGTAAACTCATCCTCTGTTAGGGATTTCATGTTTTTAACAAATAACAACAAGATAACAAATTAAACAAAATCCTGCCCAGTTTCCTCCAGGGCAGCTCCACGAGGACTCATCTGTCCACTCAGTTCATGCCTTACATCTTTTCTACCGCAGTATTTCCTCACTTACCTCACTCCAACATGGGAGTGAAGCGGGGTCAGTCACCGGCATCCCCGAACCCTCCCCAGCCAGACCAGCGCTTGTTGACAGGGTGCCACATCCGAGGCCACAACCGCTAATCCGCCAACTGGCTGCGATAAACTTGGAGGGCAAAAGGTGGCTTCTTGGTTGGAAAAAAAAAAAAAAAAAGCTGGTCTTAGAATTTTATTCCCAAAGAGAATCATGTTTTCAAGTGTGTCCTAGAAGTAAAGCCTTAAAGGCAAAGCACGCATTGGCTTTTCGTCACCCATAAAAGTTAACTGCAGTACAAAGTTTTAGTCGGGAGACAACTTGAGCGTTTTGGTGGTTATAGCCCCAGCTGCTGGAATCATACAGTCATGAAAGATTCCCAGTTTCCATTGCCTAGCTTAAATTCACATCTTCCCATACCATTGTTGTTGGTAAGCTTGGAAACATAAGCTCCAAAAGCTTAAGACTTGCAAGACAAAAAGGCAGCTTTTCTGTTTTTTAAAAAACCGCATAATCTAAACTAATCATTTCACTCCAAGTGCTTTTAAAATTTTGTTTGTTTCTGGTTAAAGAGTACTATATACAAGTTCGGAAAAAAAAATGGTAGGAACTCTCAGTTTATTGAGCTGGATACAGCAAAAATAATTATTTACTGCTTACCTAGCATTTTGAGATATGTGGAGCTGTAGGAATGCAACATCTAGTTACAACAGCTCTTCTCATAGGGCAATTCGCATTTATTCCAAGGGTGTTCTTACACTACTCATAATTGAAAGAGCTTACAACTGTAAATGAAAGTTATTCTCATTTTAACTCTCCACAGCAAATGGACATGAACAACCTCTGTCCCACCCTTCTCAAAGGGGTTTGAGAATAAAGGCGAAAAGTTCCATATCTGCCAATAGTTCAGGCTACAAGTTTACTTCCAAATAAAATTCAAAATAATATTTTTAATGTTAAAACTCCTGCGTGTTGTGACCTGGATGTTGGGGAAAAATAGCTTTCATTCTCCTGTCACCATGGCTGAACCTACTGGTGCAAGACAGCGGCTTGAGTTGGGATTTTCATGCTTTTGGCATGGTAAGTCGGCATCATCCCAGAGGCCTCGATTTAAGAATCTGTAGTATAATTGCACTATTTAAACAGAGCCACTGTGAGAGTTGTGTTTCCTGAGCACATATGCATGGCATATTTTAAGGTGCTTAAACAGTGGTCAGGGTGGTTAGCTAACTTTACTGCATGGTCATGCAGGGCATGTTCACGATCTCCATCACGAGCTGATAGCACAAGTATGCACTTAAAGTCCAGCTGGGCTTTTACATCCTCTTCTGAGGTCCATTCCTGCATTCTTTATCACTTCCAACAACTGAGCTAGCTGGTTTAAAGCTAGCGTACGCATGGCTACCCATGGTGTAGCTGCTCCTATGACCTCTGGATAGCTCTACTCTGATCCCTTTAAATTATAAGCACTAGTAAAAAAAAAATTATTTTTTGAAAATACAAAGGAGGTTTAGCTCCAGAGTTTCTCAGCAGTCATCTCTGACTCCTGTAATGGTAACACATAAGTCTGTGCATGAAGCGTGTGTGTATCTTGACTCACTAAAGGGAGTTTCAAGTGAAATACAGAAATAGCTCATGAATGCAGCCCAGGTGCCTTGCATGCCAGCAGCAAGAAGCAGGCAGAGATGGCTTAATAAGTCACCTCCATGGGCTCTGGGAAGCAATCACAATCAGCCTGTTTTGAATAACGTCCTGAAATGACGGGAGTGTTACAGGAGGAGGATTCACATACAAAAACGCTTTATGTAACTGGCTTTTTTCTCCAGCAAATGGAATGCTCCAGGGTGTGAAAAGGGGAGTCATTAAGGCTCACTGAATGTTTAAGAAGAGACATGTCTAGCTTTCTACTCTGAGCATCAATGTAACTGCACTGCCTCCCTTTCAGTGGAGCAATTTCTGCTCAAGCTGTTAAATCCTTCTCTGATCTGCCAGCCAGGGAGGGGGTTCAGAGCTCCTTTGTCTCCAGCAGTTTAACTTAATTCCACTGATGTCTCACAGTTTATCAACTACCACCTCTGATCCGATCACCTGGATGAGCGATCAGAGCAGAGTCATCTAATTTATACCAGGAGTGGGAACAAAGCAAAGGGTAGATGCATGCCGAGTCCTTACTACACAGGAGCTATTTTGCTAGCGCAAAGAAGAGCTCCACAATCACTCAGACACAGGGTCACATGGGGTCAAGACTGGACTCTAACTTGGCATTCTTGCTTGTTTTTTTTAAAGAAATCTAATATTGTTACAAGAGCTGGCAGCAGCTGCTGATGCACAAGGGCATCAATGAGGAGTAGTAACCACGGTCATCGGCCAAGTTTCCAGACCCCAGCACTCAAAGGGAGACCTGGAAGTTGAAGAACAAGCTCTCGCATTGCCATAGGCTCAACCGCAAACAGCTCACAAGCCACCCCCAAGTTTAACCCAGTACAGGCTATTAGCAGGTTCCTCATCTCATAACCTGGGAAGATCACACCTGCGGCTCATGAGAGGGCTCCAGGAGCCCACCCCCGAGGCGAACAGAGCAAGTCTGACAAGGGACATGGCTACAATGCCCGATAGACCTTGTCACTGCTAAAGATACCGAATATAACCAGGGTGTGATTTCTGGGGAGGAGAGCTGCTGAACACCTAACTCCGCAAAGCAGCACTGCAAAAATGAGCTACACGGACCCCCTTTCCTGTGGCATCCGGCAAACCTGGGTTAGTCCCTGTCTAGGGCTTGCACACGTCCTTCATAATACTGAGAAGACAGGCGTCTTCACTATGACCAGGGTTAGAATAATGAAACTTGATTTTACTTTGCTAATGGGCCACTTTTCTATCGCACCCTTAAAAAGATACCTGTTACAGTAGCTATGCAAACCAAACTGCCTGACCCTTCGTACTCTTGTACTCATTTTCCTGGGGGAAAAAAGCTTTTTAATTAAAAACTAACAAAAGGTAACAAAAATTGCTTCCACATCTCAACATCCAGTAATTTTCAGCCTGGTTTAGAAGAAATATTTTTATCAGAAAAGCAAACATATGTCGTAGAACTGTAGAAAGGGAAATTTGGAATTATGATCCTCAAAAGATGTTAGAAGAGTCTTGCTACCAGCTCACAGGGATCAAGCAAGAGTTGGAAGGTGCCTGAAAAGAGGCGTCTGGGACATTCTGAAAAGCTTCTCAAATAGCTTTGAGAAAGTCAGAACAGCATTCATAAGTTGGGACACTTCTCTAAGCTGAAGCTCATTCTTGTCACTTAACTCATGAGAATGGCCAATCAATATTGTTCTGCATTTTTCTATTGATCTTTGCAAAGTTTAGTGATTAAATTTAGCAAAAGCTGAAATTTTTTTTTATCCTCCCCTGTGCTTTCCAGGCCAGGGAAGAACAAGTCCATCCTCAGCCTTCAAACCTGTGCCATGCAAGAAACCGTTAACAAAACGGTTAAACTCATGTCTAGTTACTGTTTCTTCAGATCTGTACCAGGAAGCCACAGAAGCAGGAAGCTTGGGAAAATTCCAAGTATAATGAAGAGAGAAATCCGCAACGGGAACATTGCATTTTTCTTGCACTAGTAGGTCCTTTTCTTCAGTCCTAGAAGGAGATTCCTTATCATCAAATCCAGTCTAAAAAAAATTGGCCCGACAGCCTTGGCAGCCAGAGCTGCACAGAACAACATACAAGATGGCAAGTCAAGCCTATGAGCCACCTCAGCCAGTGCCTCTCTCGTACAAAAGTTAAGAGCCAGCTCTCTGTGTACACAGAGCACCCACGTTTTAGTCCATCAGCTACTCCGCACTTTGGGAGTGGGATTGGTTGGGGATCCCACCCCAGGATGAGAAGTGGGACTGGCTGATGGCACCCAGAAAGGGCCAGCAGAGGTGGCAGGCTGGGCGCCCCAGGCAAGGCCAAGAATGGGGCTGGTGAGGACCCCCCCTCACCTACCTTGTGCCACTTATGACTTTCCATGCCCCAGAAAACCTGTTCTTTCTCCCCTCAGCCATCACTTAAGCCACCTGCCCTGCTTCAATAATTGACAAATAAGCTCTCCGGCACCACGAGCTTCCTAGCAGGCCCCAATTTCAAATAAGTCTGACTCCTAGTGTAGTCATTATTATCATTTGCACCGTTCTTGTTGCAACAGCCCTTGCCCTAAACCAGACTGAAATTGCTGAATTCCTTTGTTACGCAGGAAGCCAGGAACATACCACGCTGTAACAGCTATCAGTTACTGCCAAGCACAGCAGCTCCCACCGGCTGCAGACCACCTCCTGCTATCCCAGGCACACACGTGCCAACAGATCACATTTTTCACACCCTGCAACATGCATGTGCAGCTCCCCTTGCCCAGCCACAACTCGACAAGGGATTAGAAGTTAACATATATTCTGGTAATCTTCCCTACTCCTGGTCTCCATCAAATAATTGCTACCCTACTTTACATCTCAAACACAGTGTTTAAACCTTTAACATCAAGGACAGTGTTCCCATTTGCTCCATTAGGGAACAGGACTTCACCTTCTAGCTTTGACTTCACCAAACCATTTGATTTGCCAGTAGAAATTACTTTTACTGCCAGCCCTAGTACCTCAGCAGTAGCTGCTAACATACCTTCCCTGTCCCTTCCCCCCCACCCCCACTATTTCAATGCTATGCACATTTGCCCTTGTACATGTCAGTGCCGTGTTTCGGAAGAGCAAAGCGAAACCTGAATTAAAGAGGTTGCTTCCCCCCACACACACACTTTCTGATGTTCCAAGAGTTGCTTGCACTAATCACCACTGAGATCTGTTAGCTTATACAACCGTATTTTAAGATTCATGCTTTTGGAGGTCATTTGACTCATTTATACATCCACAGGGATGGCCTGATTTGCTCAGCTCAGCTTCACAGCTTTCACTTACAGCGGGGCTGCGTAATCGGCTTTGACGAGCTCATGAAAAGAGACAAAGCAAAAAATGTACAACATTACAGAGGAGAGAGAGAGAAAAGTTTCTGCTGGAATGAATCAGAAAGAGCTGACTGCTGCCTGCAGTTCCTGCCTTGGCTTTATTATGATTCAATGTCCCAAAGTTTTCTTTATTTTATTCCCTGCCCCACCTCTCCTCCAGGCCACTGCCACCTTACGGCCACAGGAAGCTGTTTCAGCAGAAGAAATACACGGACTGCTGCACCTTCATACTTAGGAAGCCAACAGCAGACTAGACAGCACGTTTTCCAAAGCACTCAGACCCTTCACTCTGAGAAACATCTAACAAATATTTGGAAAGCATTGAAAATGGGGTTTTCAGACAGCCTTTAGAAAGGGCAACACGGACAGTAGCGTGTGTGCTTGCGTGACAATCACATCACCATTAGCAGTCAAGGGGATTTGGTTAAACTAGCAAGGTTAAGAAAGTTGTTACCATAAAGAATTATTCTTTTCTACAAATTTTCAGTCAAAGAAAGAATAAGTGAGAAGCACAAAAGTGGAAAAAGGACATTTTCTTATTTTGAATGACTTTGGACCTGACGTTACATTTTAAAGCAGAGCCAAGCCAGTGGTGGGCAGGAATTGTGTTCGTTTTATGTCAGAATTAAGAGTACACCTGCAGCTACAGGTTAAGTGTCACCTTGGGGGGGGGGGGGGGACGACACGACCACCCAACAAAAAGCCTCATTTGTCTCTCTCAGATGGCTATAGAGTTCCCATTGCCGTATCAACTGAGGACTCTGCAATTTTAACACTTTCATCCACTGCACACCGTGATGCAAGACAGTGTTGCTATCCCAGTTTTACAAACAGGGAACTGAGGCACAAAGGCAAAATCCTGTTCAGTTTGCCAGGGCTAAGCAATTCAACTAAATGAACGAGACATAGCTTTTCCCAGTCAGTTGTTATCCTGGACGTTGGAAGACTCAGGGAGGTGACACTGGGAGCGTGGCAAGGGCCCAGGTGAGCAGGTAAAGCCGAGTAAGGGGCACCCCTCAGCAAAATCCAGTCTGGCAATCACACCTGGTGGAGGGGCTCCTTGCAAGGTTCAGTTCACTGCTGCACAGACCAATATTTTTGATTTGAGCTCATTCTGACTCATTTCAGGGGGTCCGGTAGCAGTTCCACACACTGGGGAGGGAGGTGATGGAAAAACAGCATCAAGCCCTTCACGTCCACCTCTGCAGGGTGGACTGAAGTCTAATTCAGGCAAGGCTGGCTGAATCCAAACTAGCAAAGGGCTGACGAAGCAGCGTGTCACTGTCTGGGTGAGCTCTCTTGAAAACAGATTTCCCTCCTCAACAGACAGCACCACTCAAACCCAGGAGAAACTTTGGTGGTGGTGTTAAACACCAAACAAGTTTGAGGTATTTTTTGTATACAATTTTCATTTTCCACTACTTTGCATGTCCTTATTCTATGTAGAGCCAGGAAAAGAAATGGGAAGAGACTTACTGTGCCATTACTGAAATTAAAGGTAGAAAGGATCATATTCTCAGACCTCTAGAGCAGCTTGTAGGCTGTAAATGTGCATACAGTTTGCAGAACCATCAAGGTTTTTGGGTGTCTATTAATCCTGACAGTTTCACACATACAATTAGAAGTTAGCCAACAAAAATAGAAACACTTCAGATTTGCATTTACAGGGAGCTATAATTGCCTTATGGATATGGTCACTTTATCAGCATACAGTAGGCAAATGGATTGCATGGCTTTACAGCTACCATTTTAACATGTTTCTCATGTAGAATGTTTCTGATCTATTAATCCTTTAAAAACATCAGCTAATAGCATCTTAACAGGAATCCTACATTAGAGACAATCCACGGCCACCCCTTTTCCTGGCAGCCTTTCCAGGTCGTCAACAGCATTGTTTATAAGCAACGGCAATTGAGGGCTAGCTCTTATTCCAGCCAGCACCTTAATTCTCCAGGCACCTCAATAGATAAAGAAGCAATGGTCTTTGGCACAAGTAAAAAAGAAGATTCAAACACAGTTCTTGGTTCAGAACAAAATGATGAAATCTCTCTGCCTCCATGCTCAATAAAACCAGGATGATAGCTGCAAGGTCTGTAGCTCGGCACATGCTAATTTCCCCTTGAAAGTTTTTTAGGTGAGAATTTCTTTTCTTGGTTGATTTTCTCTGCTGGACCATACCACCCACCAGAATACCCAGCAGTCCCTACTTGGGCATTTATAGGAGTGACCAAGTTTTCAAAATAACGCGAGACTTTCAGGATTGAGCTGTTTCACAAGTCTAGGCTTACATATCCAAAAGAATAGGGAGAGTCTACAGTTGACTATGATGAACGCTCTTCATTGAAAGCCAATTCCCTCCTCTGACTGCTACAGCAGTATAATACTGATGCAGTATAGTAAGGAGTCAGATCCATCACACACTCATAACCACTCAGAGCAGCTCTACACACAGATTTTGTCTATGCATACCTACTTTGGGATGTAATTTCTTTTGAAAAGCATTATCACACCAGCGTACTCACTGTTCTAGGACAAATACAGTCAGAGCAGCATTACGGCAATTTACACCAACATACTTCTAACACTTTTTCTTTCTTATATGGAAATAAACAATAGCTGTAAGGCACACTTCCACTCGCACACCCACATCAACAACAAAATATCTGCAGGCAACTTTTTGATAGGAATTACCTTGCTGTTTAGCCACTTGAGGGCCCCAGACAGAAGTCTTCTCCCGAGTGCAGTTAATGCAGTAAAAGATCCCACATATTACACCCTCAGTCAGAAATTAACACACTCCCTCACCTGCTAACAGAGTAGCCTTTATAAGTGCTTCCTAATTTGCTTCAGGCAAATTCACCTGGATCAGCCTAAGCAGCTTAACCTGGTGTGAGTTATCAGCCTGAAGCGTTAGGGACAGCTGAGTTCAATCGAGGTATCTATCCTCACGTGACAGAGGTCCTACCAAAGGCATCTTGGCTGATGCCTCAGCACGTTGCCCAGGCCACAAAGAGAAGCAGCAATCCTGCCTCGCGGCCATGGAGAGCCTCTCACAAAGCCAGTGCTACAAAAGTCTTACCAGATGTGCCAGCTGTTTGACAAAACCAGTCATGCTCTGCACAGGATCACTGCATCCAGCACCTTTGCCTGCTGTCTGAGAGAAAGTTACTGACGGTGGAGTGAGTCTTTGAAACAAAAGCACCAAACTGCTATTTCCCTGTCATCTGAATGGATTATTTCAGAAAAATGTCAAAAGAAGCCTTTATCTCCACCACAGAAAGTACATTCTTGTTGGTATATTTAAATCCTAAAGGAAAATTTGACACAGACAATTTCTGACAATGGTTTATAATCTCACAACCAAGAAGTACTAAGATGCTTCTGACAGGAAAAAAAATGCATTAAATTACAAGAGATCTTCCATTTACCATCCTACTGGGCTGATGCAAACCTCACACAGCCTTTCTTCCTGCCTGTGCCATTGAACACCCTGGCATTCCTCTTTATTACCCAAGCTTTGACTGAAGTTAAAACCCTTAAAGAAGTGACAATCTACAACATCTTGTTGCATAAATGTTCATTAACTTTTTGGCTGTTTTGCTCTATTGTTTGTGTTGTGGTCATTGCGTTTGCGTTCTTCTGTTAGAAACTGCCATCCTAGTCATTTTAATTTAATTGTGCATCTGAATTTGAAGTTTGTCAAGGATTTAAATATTTCTGAATCTCTGCTAAGAAGGAAGCCAAAAGACCTGTGATGTTATTTTCCAAACACATACAGGCTCCGGTGACTTTGGAGAGCCTCTAAGCCCCCGCTGCCCTTGCCTGGCCGTGATGCTGACGTACCCTCTGCTGTCATGCTCTTGGCTTGACCTTCTCTCACCCACACAGACTCCACAGAAAAGAGAGTGACAGCTGTAGCTTTTACTCAGAAATTTGGCCACAATATAAGGCCTGAGCTGCGGTATCACCCTCCTTTTCTAATTATGACCACTCAGCATTTGGAAGTGCCAATGGAGTACTACACCATATGTGAAAAACCCAGGCTTAGGTTTCTATTCTGAACTAGAAGCAACCTTTCCAATCTTCTGCAAGAGTCCCATCAACATTACATTTCTGTTCATTCTCCCTCACTCCCCATGGATTATCACTATTTTTTTTTCTATGCCAGGTAAATTGGAATGGTTGCAGAAAAAAACCCTGCTCCTGCCTCAGGCAAGTCTTTAACTTAAGGGCCCCTGCAGAGGTGAAGATTCAAACCCCCACTTAGAGTGAAAAGGGTTAATGTCATTCATTTAAAATAGAGAAGTTTCTCCTTGGGTTTTGATAGAAAGTGTGGGATTTCAAAACCAGCCCTGATCTCAGCCTATTGTTTTCCTTGTCTCAGAATAGCGGTATGTGAGCTGGTCCTAGTCACCATCTCTTACATGGACCCCATGAAAAACACCACCACTTACACATACATACAAAAGCATATATATGCACACATATATGTGTATATGTATACCAACACATACAGCTAGGCATGCCTAACTTAGTATAGGGACATTACTCTGGAAACCTGCTGCCTACAAGTTAGGCACTTTAACTCAGAGATCAGAAAAAGCCTGTAATCAAACAGAACAGGAATGCCAGAGCCCATGAGGGGTGGGCAAACAGCCTAATGAGCGGGTCCCCCTTTCCCCCTGCATTAGCAGACCTGGCTGGTAAGCTCAAAGAATGGTGCCCCATCCTGCAACCACAGGAGATTAGGGTGAGGACACCATGCTGTTTAGTGGAAGGCTGAATATCTTGGTTAATTTGCCTCTGCAAATTAAAACCAAGAAAAATAACTAGCACCAAAAAAAAAAATCAAGTCTCCAAGAGAGGAGAAAGGAATGAGCAGTGAGGAGACTCTACCTCGGTTTCCCAGAGAATATATTTATACTGTCCTCAGGTGGTACCTGTCTTTAAATAACACGAGGCATGGCACATTGTCAGAAATCTGCTCCTGAAAACATCCCCACCTGTCAGAGGACAGCAAGTTCAGCCGATGAAGACTAGAGCGCTCAAAAGCCTTAGTTGCAAGTGAGGCCTCTCCATCCCCTTTACTATCTGTCCCCCCCCGCCCAGTGTGTTCCCAGAGAGGGAGGCTGGAAGGAGACTGAGGAGCCAGAGCATAGTAACTGCTAGCCAGAAGGAAGGATTTTGACCTGCAAAGAGGTGCCTTCAAAACGTGCACCTTGGGGCCGAAGCAGCTTCTCCTTCTCTGATGTAAAGGCAGAGAAGAGAGCTGCAGGCATGCTGGGGAGGGGTCCTTCGAAACCCAGATGAGATCCCTGCGAAGCAAGGTAATTGAGGTGATGGAGGTGCCATGCAATGGCAGGGGAAGATGAAAAGGGTTTCTCAGCTCTGAATAAGCATCGTGTAAACTGAGCGCAGGGCAGGGAGCTCTTTGGTGCTGGGAGCGTGCAGGAGGCTCTCTGACTTGAAAATGGGGGCTTCCCTGCGAGATGTAGGGTTACACGTCCACAGGACAGAAAGAGGTTTCCTTCACCCTTGGTAGCTGGCAGTCACATTTTTCAAATTGTCCACATAGTGTAACTCTGTGTTCATTACTTATTAAAAACTTCTTTTTGCATATTTTGCCACCAGTGCTGAAAGTCTGTAACTATCCAATTTCACTGTTCCCTGTTTCCCTTTGCCTGCCACTGCAGTGCAAGCAAGCGTGGATCGACTGCAGCTATCTTTAAGTGAACTAGAAATACATAGCTGTGCAAATTGCCCTGCATGGTAGCCAGATAACATGAGAACTTTGAAAGACATGGGAGAAATGTGCGATCTAAATGGTCGGTGTCATTATTTGCTCTTAATTACATATTGCTCCCTACCAGCTGTTTGGCATGCAGCACCTGTTGTTTTAACGTTGCTGGAATAAAGGGTCTTTTAAGCTGTTACGATGCCATTGCTTAGCCCTAATTACAGTTATTAGCAAGGACCAGAACTTGACCCGGGCTATATGGCACAGCTGCGCAGAGAAACACCTTTGGACTAAGGGTGTCTGCAATACTCCTAATATTTTTCCAGGATACATCCTTTTTCATTTGCATCACAAAGACTATAAAGTACTTATACATGACACCTCTAAATCCTTTATAATGCATCACGTCAAACAGCCCATTTAGTAGCGACTCCGTGGTATAAAGCAGCATAATACACTGAAGTTGCTACGCTGAATTGTGTCAAAAGATCTGCTTTTTTAATTCCCCCATAATCTTATGGATGGAAATAGCACATTGTAGCAGTTCAGAAGCTGTTCCAGTGTGGCAAGTCAAATGTTACTGCAGCACTATTTTGACGGTGAGTCATCATGCAAGACAATGAATTGAGACAAATATTGATGTACCACAAAGTTTTCTTTCTTTCCCCGTCCTCCCCACCCCTTTCTCTTTCTCAAATCACCATCATGGAGAAAGGAAATGAAGTGAGTGGGAGCAAAGTGCAAAGTACGGTTCAGAAGCAGCTGACCTGCCATTAACAAAATTGAAAAAAATTACAGATGCATTAAAGCTGCGACTTGCAGCAAGTAACGGAAGAAGAGTTCCCACTGAGACGCCCTCTCCTCTCATCCCCTTCTGCCAGAAAGCCTCATGCTTACACAGCATCTGCTCCAGCACGGGGGAGTAAGCTGAAAGTAATGGAGCAGCTTTAATTCAGGATTTCCTCACCACTTGCAAGCCAAGAGAGACCTTTGACATTGCTTCGGAGCATTCTCTGCACGTAACCTTCAGCCAAGGCTGAAGACAGTGGGACAGGTTTCTGATGAAGACACTGAACTGGGGTGCAGGAGCTCTGGGCTTAGCTCGCAGTCATCTCACTGGAAATGGCCTGTTCCAAACCAGTGTCCAGACTGGAAGCATACTTTCACCTGGTATCTAGAAAAACTGCAAACGAGCAGAAACACAGCACTCCAGCCAGGAGACTAAAGGGACAATAAAGTGAATGCCGTGTATCCAGACATCAACCTCGTCGACTGCAGAAGAGATTCAGGATAAAAATCCTTGCTCCCTTCACAGGAAACTCACATTTTATGTAGCTTATCACAGTTCAAGTTGGTTATGTAACCGGCAAACAAATTCACATGTTAAGACCCAATTCACATGTAGGCACAAAAATAGAGCTGGCTTAGTGAATTCACTTATTCGAGAAGTATAGCATTTATGGAGATTTCAGTGTTTTGCCTGCATCTCCTAGCAGCAAAGAGAATAAACTAATGTCCCACACCTTATCTAGTTTAAATGAGAATGGGACTACTCTGGTTTACATGATATATCTGTCTGAAGCGAGTCATGTTTCAGGCTAAACCCAAGCTAGTTACAGAACTACTGTCAAAGGGAAAGCAGAAAAACAGGTGCGACTGCAATATGCACATTATGCCATTAACTAAAGCTTCACATCCAGTTTCTCTTCTGCTTCTCTGCCCTCCTTTTCTTCAGCAGAAGGTGATAGTTGCCTGTTTGTAGCTAGTACGGTCAAATCCGTGCCAAGTGAAAGCAATCTAATTATATTTGTTGGCATGTAAATACAGCCTACTATTGCTTAAGCAGGTTTTAAAAATATAGTCATGCTCGTAATTAATATATGCTATAAAGTGAGATAAAAGCCATATGACAGTGAACCTCGCGCTTATTACATGTCATATGCATTACTGGCACAGAAATCTGAATCCTGATGTCCACAGCCAGGTTTCTGAATGCCTTCCGAAGGGAAGCCACCAGCTCCTGAGTCCACTTTCACCACAAGGAAAGACGGTTAAATTAAGCCGAACTACACGAGCAGTGGGCTAAGCATGTGCGCGCAGTCAGCGACGGTGACTCAGCTGCCACGCAGTTATTTATTGTGCTGCAGTAACTTGCCCGTGTCTTTGAAGACCTCACTGGAAATACAGCTCAGACCAGGGATCAAAACGCCTTTAACAAGAGTATCTACCTGGACAACAATGGCGAGAGGCGTCTCTTTAGCGGCTGGCAAAGAATTGGGCAGTGACACAGCATTGCTGTCGCACGAACGGCAGTAGGGTGCCAGCGTAGCTAGGTAGTGCAGTGGTTCTGCGTGTTCCTGATCCAAGGGCAAAAGGGAAGCGAATGCAGGGCGGGGGGTTCAACACATAGGACTTCCCCAAGCAGTTACCTCTCTATAGCATTAGCAGATGCTTTTGAACATGCTATGAGCACCAGCTGCCAAAATAAAATACATTTTACAGTATTGGCTCGAGATAATCTATGCTGCTGCCCAGAGCAACAACAGCTGATGATCTTGTCCATCGCTATCTATCATACGCTAGTACTGACATCATCTGTAAACATGGCATCCACATCTCACTTCATTATCCTGCACCATCTGATTGATGCAAGCCAAATTTTTCAAATCATCTGAAATGTCATCCAGAATGAAAGTGTGAGGGCCACAAAGCAAGCCTTTTGTAGAAGTGCTTTTTTCCCCCAAAGGCACGCGAGCTGCTCTCAGTGGTTTTATGAGGTCTCCTGCAAAAGCCACTTGCCTAGCTCTGTGGGAGGATTGCCCTTCTGACAGCTAACAGCCTCTTGTTGAACTGTCCACACAAGGGTTATAAATACCTATTACACAAATACAATCAATGTTACCTTGGGATTTCCGTGCGTGTGTGTGTGGAACTTGTTTTCATACTAAGTGAATAGCTATTAATATTGTTGCATCTGTAATATGTCCTCTTTTCAGTTTAGCACTGAGTTTGTTCCGAGATAAACAGAGGATTGCTGTCTCTTGTGCTGTCAGCTCGGTACTAAATCCACTTCCTGCGGACACATTTTATGTTTTTCTTTCCATTCGTGCTGATTACTTTATTGTGTACTTATGTCATGCCTTAAACTTCTTTCTAGTTACATTCTCTAGCAATACGTGTGTCCTTTTTCAGCTGAGACATTCTTACAATGACAAGATGCACATCCAAAGTGCAGCTGGGCTTTGTATTCATCAGAAAAAAAGTTGATAAAAACATATGACAGAAAAAAAGGAAAATCTCATGAAAATCTGTAAAACAAGGATGAAAGAGCTAAACTATGGATCTCCATTTTCTTCTCAATAAACCTGCTCCATGAAATCTCTGGCTGACTCTGCCAAATCATTTTCGTACTTGATCAGGACACCAGACTGTTGCGGATTGAGAGCAGGAAACATATTTGCTTCTCTCCCATAACAAATCACACGACTTTAAAAATCAAATGATCTTTCAGGGACTCCACACTTTTGAGTCTAATTTCCTCGACAGCTGCTCTTAATGCCATTGCCGTACCTTTGCCAATGTCATATACGCAATATTCAGTAAAGAGACTGGTCCCCGGTCTGATGTATCTTCTTTCTCTCCTGTCTTGTAAATCAACGTGATTAGCTCTTCTTGCCTCATCGATCCTGTCAGCTTGCTTTTCCAAGGTGCGCTGTTATAAACTTCCGGCAGCTTCTTCCCCAAAACTTCCCCAAAATTCCAATAAGACTCCCTGAGACGCCCATCTCTCTGCCACTCCTTGCCGGCTCCGAGGCACCTTAGAGGCTTGGATGCTGTTTTCTGCAGTCCAGATTGCAATCGTCTCACTCGCGCAGAATAGCGTCCTCCGTCATGAGTAATTCCCACTGAGCCCAGTGGGTCTATTCATGACATATAGCATTATCGTGATATATAGAGTTATTCAGGAGGAGCAATGGTGTTGCAGTTTGGCCCCTTCCCCAGTCTTGGTTCCATGATAAACCCAATGGCAGAAGCTCTGTCTGTGTCACTGAACTGGGGAGCAGGACTCGGATATTCTAACAGAGCTTATTTGTACACATAGTTCACTATATTGTGAACTACTCCCTTGCAGTGAGTAGCTTGGGAACACTCACTCGTACCAAGTTTCTCTCGTACAAAAAGTTTTCTAAAATTTGGTGTTATTTTTTTATCGAGCGCTAACAACTGAAACCCAGTACTATTTTTCCAACTCCTGTTTCCCTTGCCTTTTTTTAAAGTACTGACTTTTTTACTGTAATTTCAATTACTCTCTTCAAATCACTTGTAATGACAGGCTTTTCCTCACAGAGGCAGCCAGCTCTTCCCACTGTGGAAATTAATGGCAAAATTATTGTTGACTTCAGTAGTACTAGATGAAGTGTTTAAAGTACTGGCTTGTTTGTAAAAAGAACAACTGGCTCTCGTGCCAGCCCTGATTCATCCCTACTGTTCTGCATCAGATTTTTTAAATGTTTAACTTCCGTTAATCATGAACTTCATTTTTATTGCTGCCTTCCCCTTTCATCCCCACCTGCATCAAGTGCCTCTGTTGATTTTTGGGAACGTAGACAACGTACTGTCTTCTTTAGAGGACAGAGTATGTCCCTCGGAGGAGATCCTGACAGAGGAAATGAAGTTAAGGAAACCTAACAAGCAAAAAGGGCTTTACAAGAGTAGAAATCATTAGGGCTTGTCAGAAGTAAGTAAATTCAAGGAAATTAGGTGCAAATGGGTCCCGTTTAGGGGAATGCTGAAGAGCGCTTAGGACAAGGGGTGCTAGCCTTGTCTGTGTGTGCTGACAGCAGGAAAAGTTGAAACCTGGGGACTGCTCACTGGGACATCCCCATCCCGGAGTTTTGCTGGACCAAGATTAAGTTCTGCAAAAGTGCATCTCCCTGTGCCCTCTTTCAAACAGACTTTCTTCTGAACATCAAAGACATTTTCATGGTGACCTCTGCTCTGCTAAGGTTGCCTCCTATTTTTTCATGTTCTCTTCAGTGAGCAGCCACTTTCCAAAACCCAGGGTATTTTTTCACCAGGGCAGCCCCATTTCCCGCCCCAACTGCCCCACCGCAGTCCAGTGAGGAAGCATTAACAAGGCACCGCAAGAGCTGGGCCACCCCTGCTTCATCCCCTTTATTCCCTCAGACCCAGTTGCTCAAGTCAGAGAGCCCCAGCGGTGGGGCATCATGTGCGGACCACGGTCATCTCCGCCCACGCTGCTCCAGCTCTCTAGCTACAGAGACCTTCCCTCTCCAGGCCCGTCAGCGCTGCTCCTTTCACGGTCGCCAAGTTCGTACGGACAAAAATGAACAATTGGAAAAGCCAGCTTGTCTTGGCGGGAGGGAATTTAACTCCACGGCAAGACAAGCAAGCCGCGCGGAGCAAGAGCCACAGGGCTCTGGCTGCCGGACAGCCGGGAATCGGATTCGGTGCGGAGGGAGGGTGGCACGTTCTGGCTCCTCGTCTGGGGGCAGAGCAGAGCCCCCATGGCCCCCCTCCCTTGAGACATTTACATGTGCTGCAGGGGAAAGTAGCCTCCTGGGGTGGTTCTTAGCCTTTGAGGGGTAAATACAGATTATCAACTAATCGCCCTAAGCCTTGAGGATTAATGGATGATCTAATCTCCAATGATTTAATTCAATGTGGAAAGGCCATCAGCACCTGAAGCCTGGAATGCATATATAGGCTCGCTGAATTTTGGCTCCAGTGGAGTATGATCAATCATTTTGTATTTTTTAAGCAGAGCTGCGAGACAGCAATAATGCTTCCATTTTAAGCGGTCACCACAGCAGCAAGTAAATATTTTATCAGTGTTTTACAAACCAGTCTCTATAACGGTACATATATTAACAGTGTTAGCAGTGCAATTATTAATTTTTCATATGCTCTTAAAGTGTAATTAATAAAGCCCTGCTTCTTCTCAGACCACGGCAGGCGTAGTTTCATGCTTTAGAACAAGCTTCTCACAGAGGATGGGAGGAGGCCAGCTGCTCAGGGTAATCGCCACCTCCAGAGCTTGCAGCATAGCTGATGAACAGCATCTAAATTAACCCTTGGCTGGGGACCGTCAGACTATAAATTTGGTGCAGAGGTAAGGTGATCTACCTGACTTGAGGAAAAAAGGGGCTGGTGTGAGCGTGTGCCACGAGCATCAGCTAAAAGGGCTGCAGCTTCTTCTTGCCCCGTGCAGGCCCTCGACTCCCGCCGCCCCACGTCCCAACATTTGGCTGGCAGTGGAGTGAAGGTCCGGCGCAAGCCTGCAGATTGGAAACCTCCCATGTGCTCGTCAGCCTGGGTAAAATCCAACACCAGAAGAGGGTGCCACGCTAAACGTGTTTGCAAACGTTGCTGGTGGTACAGCGGTGGTTCACTCCTTGGGTCCTCAGCACTTGCTGGAGCTCCAGGTGGCCCACAGGCCCACGCAGGTGCTGTGTGGAAAACAGGAAAGATAAGAAAAAAAATTTTTAAAACAGTTAAAATAACTTCTCCTACATTAAGCCGTTCCTAATACTTTCCTTGTCTTTAAAAAAAAAAAACAAAGACAGGGATAAAATGAGAATGCGAACAAAATGAAAACAGAGCTAAAACCAGGGCATCGAACAGAATGAAGATTGGCTCAGACCATTTTTTTAATCTCAAAGTAAAACCAAACCATTAGTTTGAACTTCTTCTTGACACCAGATTGGAGTGGAACCAGGACACAGATGACACTAAGTCTGACCTGAATAAAAAATGAAGCGATTCAGCTTCTAGCATTCACAAGGAGATTTTCAGAACCACCTAAGCAAGCTACACCAGTGCAATCTACTGAACCTCCAAAGGATGTGAGTCCAGACCCTAAAAACAATTAGGTACTTCACTAAGTTGGGTGATAAACTCCTATTAATCTAAAAAAAAATGGCAATAAAAGAGAGGTGTGTAAGGATACCTGAACATCTGAATCTGGATGACTGGAGTTCTTTGAAGAAAGTTTAATTTATATATGTGTGTATTTGTTCTGTTTATCTTCAGCACAAGCAGTCAAATATCTTTGCTCTTCTCTAACATTTATTTCCTTTTGTCAGAAAATTAAAGTTTTGAGTGACAATTGAAAAGTATGGTTATTGTAGCAATTGTCAGCTTTAAATCTTTTTGTCAAAAATTGCTAGTAGCTGTTTTCCATGCAAAATTAAGTCCTTTTTTTGATCATGTCTGCTCTTGAATTCTGTACCAATGATTTCCTGGAGAGGAAATACCCTACAGCTCCCTGTCCCTCTGTTCACCCACCTATAAAACCATGCTAATAACAATACTTACCACCCTCCCTCCCTCAAGTTTTGTGAAGCTTCATTAAGGAACATTTTCAAAGTACTTTGAGATTCTCAAATGAAGGCTGCCCAGACAGTATAAAATTCAATTACTCTAGAAACTAAAAAGCCATGATTTAATATTTAGCATCTGGGTAAAACACGAATCTAAAAAAAATACCTATTATAACTGGAGATCAGAAACAAAAAACACAATACGGGAGGTGGAGCTTTGAGCACAGTTAATATGATAACTGCTTTTGTACAATTTAGCTTAAATAAATTAGTTATGGCTTGTCAAACCGAATCTGCAGCTAACCTTGTGGATAACAATGGAGAAGCAAGCCGCAAACATGCCTGATTGCAAACCGAGCAGCTTTTCTCAGCTAGAGGACTTGAGCCCAGCAAAATCCAGCACCTTGCGGCAGATGATGGAGGGTTAGGGAGCAGGAACAGAAATTCGTATCTAGGCAACATCTGGAAGCGTGTATTTGGAAAAAATTGTTCTGTTTCTGTAATGAAAAAGTGTGTTAGTAAGGACATGTAATTTGAGATATAATTGGCTGAGAGATGTTAAAAACCTTCTCACCCCGGTGTAAAACATGACTTCTGGATGATCATCAAACAGGCAAGAAGACAACAAAACGTCCCTGTGCCAAAGCATTACCAAAGAGGCTACTGCCTACTCAAAGTTTGAAGTTTGCTGCTTTCCTTTGCGTTTTTTTTCCACAGCCCTCCCAGGGAAATACGTGACTGCAACACAAAAACCATTCGAGCCAAAGATTTATGCCATGCTCCTATGGCTAGTGTGACAGTCAGTGGGCGCAGCGCCCCGGTTCGACAATTTACCGTGCATCCGGCTTTTGGTCTTCTAACAGTGACCAAACCTGCCGTGGCTGTGTGACACAGCAGTGCTCGTCTCGTACCAGCTCATCCCGCTGCTTCACAGCGTTTGGGGGTTGACGTTGCAGTAGGGTCTAGGAAGGACTGAGTGTCTTGGTAACTGACCCAAAGCCAGCATAAAAGGAAAAAGCCTGTAAAACTTCCGAATTGTACATTTTGGAGAAACAGGATTGCTTGCTCTGCCTGCTCCTGATGAAATATCTGTAGTGAGGTCTGAGCTCACAGATCTGGTGTTAATAGTCCTGGAAGTCTGGCCCCAGGTAATGGGCCGCTCAATGCAACAGACTTGCTATCTACCTACGGTTACTATGGGTAGAGCTGGTGAACTTAACAGCACCACGTGGTTTGCTACGCAGTCTAGGGCCTGATTCAGCAAACGCTTATGTACACGAAGGGGGATGATGCTGCTCTCCTTTAAGTTACTCAAGTGTGTAGGAGTTTGCATGACTGAAGGATGAACTCGTTGTCTTTCAGAGTTTTCTAAAGGATGAACTCCTCACAGCTTGTCTTTCTGTTTTCTAAAAGGGTTAGAAAGAGCAGCAGAGGCAGCTTTCCACATGCCGAAGACTTAGGTTTGTTTTAAGAACGGTGTAGACAGAGGTACGCCAACCTGCTAGATGGACTTAACAGCACATCTTGGATGTATACACAACTGCTTGTCGAGTGAGGGAGTAGAGTACAATTCAGCCTCGGCAAATTTCAGTCGGTGTTATGCATCACATGACAACCATTTCAGCCCTGAAATAAGTTCCAATCAATTCATTTTTTTCCTTGATACTCTTGCTTTCTGTTTCTCTGATTTTTCAGAGCTTGTTGATATTTCTTGAGTCTACAAAGTGGAGAGCAGAGAGCTTTTTAAACGTACGTTGCCGATTCCCAAGGGACCTGGGTTACTTCTCCTTTCAATCATTTTTGCCCTGAGCCCCATCCAGGGCAGAGGAAGGGGGGCGTCACACACAGAGCACAGGTGACAGCCTGGCAAAAGGGCTACAGAGAAAGTCATCCTGTGTCACGTGGTGGGGTTCGGCTCTTCAGTGAAGAGTTTTATTCCTATGCCTTGACGCAATATTTTATAAGTTAGTGGCTGGTTTTTCTCTGGTACCCCAGACATTTATTTCTGAGGACTGTTAGGTACCGGGTGGGTTTTCGTGAAAAGGAGTACCTAAGTGATCACTTCCTGGCGTCCTATCTTTTAAGCGTGAGCGCTACGAGTACGTAAATACTCATAAAGCTCAACATTTCTGATGCAGTCTTAACCCTTCGTTATTAAAATGCTTATACTGTAGCTTACAAGCTAATGAAACCTTCCTGTGAGCATGTGATATTTGTGCTTTTTTTGGTTATTCTCCTATTTCTATCAGGTTATTTATATGACAGAAGCCTGCGCAACTGCTTTTATTTAACCTTGAAACAGGAAGACTCAAGGGCATATTTACGATCATACTTACACACAGAAAAAATGATTGAGTTCCTCTTTTTTAGCCAGCAAAAGACACTAATAAAATTTTTTCCTCCATGGTATCCAGATAGAGACTAGGCAGACAATTCTTCCTCCCAGCCATAACATTGCACAATTGTCTAAGTGCATTACTCCTTCTTTTAGTTTTTTTTCTGCCAATCCCTATGGACCACACAACAAAGCCAAAGATATCAGGCATGAAGCTGATTATGAGTTCTCAATTCAAGAACAATAATTAGCCAACTTACCAAAAAACCGTAGTGGAACTAGGCTTGCAATCTCTCCGATTTTCCATCCATTTCAGTGCTAAGCCTGTCTTGTCTTTTACCAGTGGGAGGTGATAATGAAGCATCGGTTCATGGATTTTTCATGAGAAGCGGTCCCAATTATTTGCCTAGATAACTTGCAACTCATAAAACATAAACTCAACACTTTTATCCCAAGCAGAAATTACTATCAAAAACATTGCAAGGCACAATTTTTTTAGGGAAGCCCTTCTCACTAGAGACTTTCCTGTCAAGTTTGATGAGGAAAGGCAGGGGTACCACAACTCCTACATGACCTCCCTGACGTGCCTCTTAGCAGAAGTGTTTATGGAGATGTACTGCCCTAGCAGCAGCCTACTCAGATCAAACACTTTCTTCTTTATTTTGCCATGGTTGATGGAGAAGGTGCTCTGTCATGACTCTTGGGGAACAACCGGGTGCCTCCTGAGGCCCAGGAGGCAGGACTATGGTCACCCCTTTCGTTCCTCAGCTGGGCTGTGCACAGCAGGCAGGGGGCAAGCGGCCCTGCCCGGCCTCTCTCCTCCCAAAACAGGGAGCTGTTGCTGAAAGACCATGAATAGTCAGGAACAGCACGGGGTTTCCTCACAGGAAAGCTTGGTGAGAATGAAAACAAGTGCTTCCTCAACTTTTTCCGTGGAAAACTTCAGCTTTTCACAGGCCGAAGCCTGAACGCTCTCATTTGAAAAACCAGAGGCATCTACAATCAGCTCTCCACTGTCTACCACGATGAAGGAGCTGATCACCTGTGTAAAGCCAGAACGTTACCCGCAGCCAATTAAACCACACAGTGGCAGCATTAAGGGGAAAAGAAAGGCTGGATCGCCCGCTGCTGCAATGCCTGAGATTTCCTCAGCCAGGACCAAAGCAAGCAGCTGAGCCCGTGCAATGCAGAGGCACTCAGACACAACCATAACGCTTGCAGAGCCAAGCTGCGTCACGCAGACCTAGTTTAAGTGCCTTTGTTCTCAAGGCACAGTTAATCCAAATATATCCATCTTTTGATTATTTATGGTAGGACTCATCTGAGTTTTGGAAAGGCTGCAAGGGAGCATCATGGGAAGTATAGTTCAGGTGTTCCCATATCGCTGTTTGTCTCTGTGGGACAGACTCGATGCCCCACCACGCAACATGGCCAGAGAATCCCACAGCACCCATCAGTAAGTAGGTCAACAAGAAAAACACCCTTTCCCCCCCACCCCGTTGTCCTACCAAGTACATTGTACAGTGCTAAACACAACCCTAAAATTAATCTCCTGCAGAAAATTAGTGGGTGGTTATTTTTAATTTTTTAGCCAATATCTAGAGTGAGAAGAGCATTTTGCCCCTGAAGACCCCGCTTTCTGGGGCAAGCTCACCAGAAAGTAGCAATGATTAAACATTTGCAGTGTAATTAGCAAGTACTCAGATGCAGTAAAATACACGTGAAGCATTTCCATGGTCTGATAGGAAAGTAGATAATAGAGAAGGAAAGAAGTGCATAGTTTTTCATATGACTCCATCCCTGGCTCTCACAACAATAATTTTAACCTTGAAACTTTAATCGTTCTACAATGCGCTAAGGAAATCCAGTCCTTCCCAGTCAAAGGCTGGAAGAGAAGACTCACTGACCCTTTCTGGATGCAGTCACGTTTTGACCTTTGCCTAATAAACTGGCTCTTGGCTCACAGGTCATCTGCCCACTTTCAGATATCCCTGGTTTCTCCTAGGTCGTCTGTCTGTAAATCCAGGTGAACCTACAAATCAGTACACCTTTTTAGCCTAAATTTTGGCATGTAACTGTGCTAACAGTTTCCTTTTGTCTGAGGTCCTCACTCCCATTTCAACAAGAGTTTTGTCCTTGTAAAAGCAGTAGGCATAAATGAGATCTTGCATTTTCTATTTGTGTATTCTATAATACTGTGAGATTACTTGCTAGGAGATAAAGGTTTGAAGACAGATAGAGCATTTAATGTTAGGTTTGGATATTTTGGTCACATAGACAAACAGACGCGATCAGACTTAACATTCACTAAATATATATCTTACCTTGAATAGTTATTAAAGTCTAAAATTAAATGAAATCTTGCAGATATAAAATAAAATGGAATCTGGAAGCTGTAGGTTTTTTTCTCTTGCAGTAGTGAAATGGTTAAGGATTTTTTTCTGAAGAACTTCAGAGGCACAATGGAGAAGCACAGAAGCATAAATCTGAAGGTTAAATTTGTATTGGCTTTGCTCCTCCTTCCCATAGGAGCACAGATGGTAAAAACCTTAAAGCTACCCCTGCTATTATCATGGAATAAATGAATTATCAGGTTTCTCCCTCACAATGCTAACTATGGAAGGTGCCTTCCTACTCACATCATGATCAGGATAATTTAAATGAAGAACTGCTGCTTGTTTGATCTGAAAAACAGAAAAAAAGAAAAAAAAGAAGAAAAAAAACACCTCTCTCTCTCTAAAAGACCTGGATCACCCTTTGGGCTTGGAGCAACCGCTTCCACACGGTTGCCTAAAGCCACAAAGCCAGCCAAGCCCACTGGGTTTCTGAACTGATGCAAGGCGCTCTCTCCTCAGCTTCTGCATCAAAGAGCCGCTGTTTGTTTGTTGTGGTGGCTGCAAGAGATGCCGATACCCGAGAAGTGGCATTCCTAGAGGGAAGGCAAAGAAAAAAAGAAACCGGCCTTGCGTGTAGCTTCCTGGGATGGGAGCGAGGCAACGTGAGGGATAATGAAAACAAGGCAATGCAAAGCACTAAGAAATGTACTGGAGGGAAATATTTTCTCCGGTGCTATGATTAAAATTACCCGTTGGAAAAGATGAACCCCACTCTGCTCGTGCTTCTGCAAGCCTTCGTGCACAACTTAAGACCACTTTAACTAACATTAAGACCCTGATAGGCTTCAGGAAAGCATCTCTCTTCACAGAGCAAATAAGCAATTAAAGTAGATGAAACTGGGATTTCAGCTGATGTTCCGATGTCAAAACATGGATGAAACACAATCAGGATTTAAATCTCTATGCCAATATTTTTGCTCAGATTCAGTGAGAAAGAGGAGCAGACTATGAGAACCCAGTGACATGGGTCTTAACTAAATAACATTACCAGGTGAACCCCAAAGATTAAAGTGAGCACTAGCTTTTGTGTGCACTACCTACAGTTACTCCGTCGTTCTTGTCATCTGTTCTCAACCCTCTATATAGCAAAATTTAAAAAAAAAAAAGAAATGCTGGAGTTTCACTGTTGATTTTTTTGCTCTGGATGTCTAAGGGTTGTATTTTCAAGCTATTTTCCACCACACACAGAAAAAGGAAAAAAAAAAAAACGGCAAGGCGCCCAGCCAGCTAACCCCAGCTGAAATTCTCAGTAATCACCTTCTTCCAAGATCTGCGGCTTCGTGAGCAACTTGAAGAATCCCAGCTAAGCAGCAGGAGGTGGCAGCCAGGAAAACCTGCTTATACATTTGCTTCTGTATGTTCTGTGAAGGTGACTGTTCTCAGCGAGCACCGAACTTCATATTAATAGTGACAAAGAGTAACAGTTCTCTTCTCTTCAACTGCTATTACTGTGCGTGCCTGCAGATCATTGCTGCTGTACGGCGAGCGTGTGGGTAGGGCTGTACTCTGCGTTCTGGGTAGAGCTGTGCTGTGCCCTGATGTGTCCTAACGCATGAAATTAATGGGGCTGTGTTGTGCAGGTAATTTATATCTTGAGGTGTCAACGAGATAGCTATGAGCTTGAAGAAATGCAATTTTATTTTAAAAGGGGGGGATAATCTAAAAAAAGATTTGTTTTTCTTCAGTCAAGTCATATATACGTCCCTTTTCCCTTTAATTGCTACAGTATATAATTTGGAAAATATTAGTCATTCTTCTTTCAAAAATACAAGTAGGGAAATTACATGGGCACTGAAGCATTCAGATGTAAGTGATATCATTAAAAAATAGCAGAAATACAGTAAGGAGAAAATTAACAGTTGGTTGTTCTCTTCAAAAAAGTTCAGCAAAATTATGAAATACTTCCTCTGAATTACGAATTTAGTCATTTGTGCTGCGTTATTTGTACAAACGAAAGCAAGTTATTGCATGATTGAATAACACAATTAGATTTTTATTGTGGAGATCTACCGAGCCATTTTACAGCCGTTGTCTGCAGCCCAGCAACTGTCCCCACCAAAGAGGGTTGCTGGGGGCCTGGTACCTGTAGCCAAAAGCCAGGAGGGCTGGAAGGAGATCATCCACTGATGACCAGCACAGGTGAATTAATGAAGGGAAGCTAAGTATCTTTAGCACAACAGAGACTATTTTTTTTGCATCAAATCCTCAAGTAGTAGGTGTGGGTTTTGGCACTAGTGTTTTTTCCTTTGGGTACTTACTCTGGCTGGCATTAGCTCTTGGCCAAGGCTTTGGCAGCCAGCTGCTTATGCGTGCCCACTGCCTGCTTTATTCGACGCTGAGGTTTCCCTGGCTTGTAGAAACTGTCCCTCTGGTCCCTTCGAAGTCCCAGAAGCCCAAAAAGGAGCTTCTAGTGGAGACAGCAGGGAAGCTACTTTTTTCCACCATTTCTGTTCTCAGATAAGTGCAACTGAATTTACACAAAGCTCACAGCCGTCCTCCCTGCACGTTCTGCAGCCCCTAAAGCCAGAAAGGCAGCGAGGACAGCAGCTCTCCCCTCACGTTTAGCTCCTCAGAAGCACGGCTGCTCCTACAGCTCTCTGAGAAACAGGGCCTGCTGGCCGGCAAACCGCAAACACGGGTCGAGCACCGCATCACTTAGTAGTTTATTGCACAGAGCGACAGGGAAAAAGGCTTGCTGGGCAGAGGGCAAAAAATAGCAAGAGGGAGATGGTCGGAGCTCGGGGATCAACATTGAACCCCGTGGGATGAAAACTCTTAACAGGCAAGGAATAATTTTGCATCTCTACCAACGGTGGGATTTCAGCCACGGAGCCAAAACAGCAATGGGAGAGCGGCAGCACGGCGAGGACAGAGGAGGGGTAACACGTGAGGGCATGTCCTGGTTTCGGCTGGGATAGAGTTAATTGTCTTCCTAGTAGCTGGTACAGCGCTGTGTTTTCAGTTCAGTATG
>JAVKLA010000024.1:2339999-2353702 GCA_034782735.1 Sagittarius serpentarius
CCATCCCACTGGGTGGGGGGGGAGTGAGTGAGCGGCTGCGTGGTGCTGTGTTGCTGGCTGGGGTTAAACCACGACAGGGCAGTAAGAGGGAAGGAATACAGCTCGCCCTGGTAGGCGTCCCACGGATAGACGGGGCAGTTTCCTGGTTTCCCACCTCCGTGTTCCCCACTCTGAACCCTGCTGTGAAGGCACAGACAGGCAAAGGTCAGCCACAAATGGCCGGGCACACAATCTGTACGGACGGCAGGTGAACGAGCACCTCCTATACAATGAAACAGAGCATGGAAGAAGGAAGCATCCTTGTCCAAGAAAACAAAGACAACCTGAGGTGTGCTTAACTGAGCAGAAATTGTTCAAGCTGCTACCTGCAGCAGAAACATAGGCCTCTCTGAACGGGACCCTTACCTAGGTATAAGGTATGAGGTACTGCAGCAGCAGCAGTGCTGTGGGTAATCCGCTCCGGAGTGGAGCTGTATTGCAAATTACGCATTCATAGACATTTCATAGAATCAGAACATCCCGAGTTGGAAGGGACCCATGAGGATCATAGAGTTTGACTCCTGATTCCACACAGGGCAACCTAAAAGTCAAATCAGATATCTAAGAGTGTTGTCCAGACGTTTCTTGGACACCAACAGGCTTGGGGCCATGACCGATTCACTGGGAGCTTGTTCCAGTGCTTCACCACCCTCTCAGGGAAGAACTTTTTCCTAATGTCCAATCTGACCTTTCTCTGATGCAGCCTTAAGCCAGTCCCTTGTATCAGAGAAGAGATCAGCACCTCCCTCTCCTCTCCCCTCCATGGGGAAGTTGTAGACAGCAGCGGGGTCAACCCTCGCTCTCCTCTTCTAAGTTGAACAAACCTAGTATCCTCAGCTGCTCCTTATAAGCCGTGCCCTCTAGTCCTTTCACCATCTTTGTTGCCATCCTTCGGACACATTCTAAAATTTGTATATTCTTCTTACATTGTGGAGCCCCTAACGGCACGCAGTACTCGAGCTGAGGCCGCACCAATGCTGGGGCAATCACTTCTTTCGACTGGTTAGCTATACTGTTCTCAAGGCACCCCAAGATACGCTTGGCCCTCTCGGCTGCCAGGGCACATTGTGGACTCATTGAGCTTACCATCAATCAAAACCGCCAGATCGATTGCTGGAGGGCTGCACGCCAGCCTCTTGTCCCCCAGTCTATACATACACCCAGGATTACACGGTCCCAGGTGCAGAATCCATCGGTTGTTCTTGCTAAACTTCATACGGTTACAGTTGTCCCTCTTAGACCCACACCACCGCCCGTTCATGCGGGATGTATGGATAGCCCTACTCCCATCAGCCACACCTGCAAGGAACTGTCTATGATGACTAAGATTTCCTTCGAACTTAATTCTGGACTCATTATTCGGATACTTCAATAGCAAACACTGTTACTCTCCAGCATCTAATGAGATCTTTTTCTCTGAACAGTCAAAAATGAAATTCCCTCTGACCATGACAAATCAGCATGTGAACTGCTGCACGCTATCTTTCATTTCCATAGTCCTGGGGACGAGCTTGCATGGGAGAGGAGTTTTAAGCCAGCACAATCAGACAATAAAAGGCAGGGGGGAAAGCACAAGTTCCACCTGAGGACCGCCGTACTTTGTAGAGAACCACTGCATTATGTTGAGCTGGGGGAAGAGAAGGTTAATCCCCAAAATAGAGATAATCTATCCTGAGCAAGACAGAGCATACGGAGGGTGATGAAGGTTTCATTCATTTTGTCTTGTATATTAAAAATAAAAATGTAATTACCATAATAATGGCTTGTGGACAAAATTCCAGCTAAGTGCTTTCAGAATTTCTGAAACAAAATGACCAGAAGAGGTTACATACAAAATAAACTGCAGGTTTGCATTAGGGTTGGTCAAGTAACAGGACAAAGAAGTATTCAAAGCATAGCAAATCCCATGGAACAAGTGAAATTATTTTTCCCTGAATATAATTCCCTGAAAGACAGAGGGGGCTCAGCTCTGTAACACCCACTCAACATTATATTTGTCAAATGCTATTTGTCCAGTCCTTTGTTTCATGATGATGTCTTGTCCTGTCTGATTTCACGCTTTCTGTTTAATTAGCTTTCTGCGATAAAAGCCCAAAAAGGTATTTGTTGAGCATTTCCTGCAGCCGTTCCTCACCTGCTTCTCCTACCGGGCTTGCGCCGCTGTGGGTCTCCGGCTGGCATCGTTTACCCTTCAGCATCCACTCGAGTATGCTCTGGCATCCACGGGCTTAATGACAGCTATTATATAAGAAATTGTTTTAATTAGTTGTTTGTCTAAAAGAGGGTAAGATGTGATCTAATAGCATGAACACTAGACTGGGGATGCTGACTTCTCAACAAAACACTAATATCAAACTCCTCTTTAGCCTTCAGCCAGTTATTTCGGTGCTTTGCTTCAAGTTTCCCATCTGTAAAACAGAAATGATATTTCCTTACCTCATGGAGGTGTTCTGGACTGCATTCCCACTTCGCTTCACCATGCTCGCTTATCCCTCCAGATTGATAGCTACAGTTTTTAAAAGATAATGCTCTTATTTAAGGAAGAAAGGGATTTCAGATTACTGGAAGTGATGGCTCTCTTAAGTTTGAAAGCAGGCTCTCCTTTTAACTCCTGGCAGCGCTGATTTACCCTGGCAGCTTGTAGGCTTTACCTACAACAAAAAAGGGGATGCAGAAACCATGACAAATTATTTCCCTGACAGATCTTGGGGCAAATTGTGAACCTGGCTGGTGAATTTCACACCCACCAGTATCCTGAGAAAAAAAAAAGGAAAGAGGCGGCAGAGCGTCCATATTCCTTCTGATTGCTGATCATCAGTGAGTGTTTGAAAACCCAGGGAAAGTTGCTGGAGGTTTGAACAACCCCACCAGAAGGCTCAGTGTGTGCATACATAACCTGAGGCACCGGCAGGACCGCCTGAGCGGCAAAGACGACGCTTGAATGCTTCAACTTGCGTGTGTCTTCACGAGTGAGGGCCTCTGGATTTTTCAGGCTACAATACTAAATGTCTCAAAAGAAATTTTGAATCCTTCTGTTCTTCTTTTACTCCCTGGCCACAGTCAACCTGAAGTGATGCGAGGTCCAAACAAGAGGACTGTGTCCTCGTGCATGTTGGACTGAGCAATTCATTGCATGAAGGAGAACTGAGCTTCCACCTTCTGCCCCTGCCACATGAAGTTACTTCACCTCCACCTCAATCAAAGGCCTACTCCAAGACATCATCGGTAGACATTTGTCATTAGCGATTCATTACAGGGATTCCCCTTTGATATATACGTTGAAAAATCACTTTGCCCCCTCCTCCTCCAATCAATTTGATACGCAGTTTTGGTTGAGCAGGCTGTGAGCCTCGTTGGCCTGCTCTATGAGAAGTCAGGTCGCTGCAATTATTCACCCATTAGTTAAGCATGGTACTTTTCTGATTTTTCCTCCCCCTTCTCCCTAAGCTGAATCTCAGAGAAGGTACAATACCTAAAAGTGCTTAATAACGGTCACCCATATATTGGATTTTTTTTCTGCCTGGTATCAAATGCATTGACTTCCTCTTTATCCAAGTCAATAGATCTTGATTTCAGTCTCCAGAGAAATTTGGGTATGCTAATTACGATCACCTTCCCCACGATGGAGACCTTGTTATGACACGCGGAAATGCTGACTTCCAAAGAGAAGAGTGAAATTGTGCACAGGCAGACAAGAGGGTCCCCTTTGAAAAAACACGGAGTGGAATTCCTGCAGATGAAGGGCAGCCCTGGCTGGAGATGCTTGCCTGGAAAAAATCAGCCCTGTATGGCTGTCAGCAGGGAGACCCATTTCCACGGGCTTCCCTGCTCCTGGGCCTCAAAAACTGACCCGGAGAAGCCCAGAGCTACTGCAGGTGCTAACAGGCTACTTGCAAATAGCAGCTGAGGTAGGAAGAAGTGAAGCTCTGCTAAAATTCTCCCACCCTCTGCAGCTCAGGTGCCGCAGGCGCAGTCCCACAGGGTCCTAACTACGGGGCAAAGGAGGGTGAGGTGTTGACCAGAGGCGGATGGGCCGTGCAGGAGAACGGGACGTGCTGCAGGTGGGTACCTACAGGACACTGCTGACACCGGTGGGCTCAGGGTATATCTGCTCAGCTGCATGACACCGGGCCAGACGCACTCAGCCAGCTTCAATACAGGCAAAGCTCCTTAGCAGCTGCTTGCAAAAGCCACGTAGACACGCTCTGACATCACCCACAGATGTCCACGCATCTGTGACACGTCTATGCGGCGTAATTCAGGATTACGAAGACACCTGGGGTAGCTCTGGAAAAACCTGCCCGCTTGCTGGAAGGACTTGGTTAAGACCTACACTAGTACTGCTGTATTACCTCTGGCACCTGCACAAGCTCACTGAAATCTCACTTGGGTGTGCACGGTCTGGCATTGTGCTTTGCAAATACGTATTTTAGGTTATTCCTAAAGAACAGAGGGGGAATCTAGCTCCTTGTGGCAGCAGTCAGCTCCTCCAGTCCATAAAAACTTAATTTCCCTTCCTAAATCTCCCACACAAATAACAACAACTTTCTGTTTCAATAGGAAATGATATGGAGGTCCTATGAAAAAAGTCTGTCTGCATTATAAAACCCTGAGTATACGGCTGCTAACATCCACTGTTGAAAGGGCCCCGTGGAAAAACATAACACCCAAACTTATTATTAAATTTCATGTCATACTGTATACACAGGAAGGGCAACCTTAATACTGATGTTTCACAACCTTTTTATGCTTTACTTTGTAACCTTCACGTCATTCTTTTAAATAGAGTTGTTTGGAATGTCAAAAAAATGGCAAATATCTTGCTTGACATGTGAAGTACCCTCTTAGCTTAGAAACACCCTTTTTCTTTCCCGGAATTACTATTTCTAGCAACAGACAGTGAGAGCTGAGTAGTAAACAGAGCTTTTTAGGGTTCCCATGATTAGTGCCGAACCAGTGAACCCGGGTGTCTCGCTGCTCTCGCCTCTCTCCCACGGTGTAAGCCTGTCTGGGCGGCACATCCAGGGGACGCGCCGAGAGCCGGGGGCAAGCTGAGGGCACCGGCCAGGCACCACGGGGAAGGTGGGGAAGGAGATGCCCGTGATGACCTCCCACTGGCACCCACTCTTGAGGTTGAGGTACTGTTACCTACGGCAGGGTAAGAGCAGACATGCAGATAGTAACTACGGAGCCGTTGCTGTGTAGTCACTTTTACATACACTCTTAATCTGCCGCGGCTGGGGTTCGCCCCACAGCCGCGGGCAGAGTGATGGTACCCACCTGGAGCCACGCAATGGCACAAACGCTGCTGCTGAGCCTTGGAGCTGGCTTGTGCCCGATGCAGAGGTGCACAGCAAGGGCTCTGTGAGAAGTGTTTCAGTGACGAGCTTGATCGAACCATCTGGCGCCAGGGCCCCTTGCTGCCAGCAACACTGCAGTCACTCCCTAGCTCAGAGTGAAGCCACGGATGCTGGTTCAAATAAGAGACACGTACCAGGAGAACTTTTGCCCCCATCTGTCTTAATTATACTGAATTCGATCATTTCTTTGAAGAAAGGAAACGGTGTTCCCCGCTCCCCTGCGTACTGAGTCACCTTCTCAGGTCCAACCCCACACTGTAAGTCACTTGCAGATATTCCTCAGCGTTTATTACAGGAATTACTCCTTCTGAATAGATGCGCATAAATTAATTTTGGACAAATAAAAGAAAAACCCTCTCTGTGCAATCCCAGTTTTGTTCTCTTTGACTAAGGAATGACATTTCGTACTAAATTGTTGGTTGTGCTTGTCTCTATGCATATGCAGCTTTTCCCAAAGTGTAACCTCAGCAGTTAACCGAGTGACTCCAATAGAACTGGCTGCTCTCCAGCATTTCCAGGCCATAGAAAAAAAGCCTTTATGAAAGAAAGAGACACGTCGTTCCTTCCTGCCCGAGTTCTGCTAGGTGGCAGAGGTTCACTGGCAAAGGGGTGTTTGGACATATGTGGTGACTGAGAATAAAAGTGTTGATTAGGGCTGCCTGGCTACTGAAATGAGTGCTACTCATTTCTACCTACAGGCACTCGGCAGTAACTTCCACTTGGTGGGCTGCCTAGCTTTACTCATAAGCTGAAAAACATTTGGGGTGAGGGGGTGACTTTGAACCACTTCATAATTAAACTAAGACTGAGCAAAGGAGGAAGAAGTTGAGAAAAACCTAATTACAGCAAATTTAACCTTGGCGTAACTCAGGTCACAGCTAGGTTCAGTCTGGCTTCGTATTTTTAGAAAAAATACAAAAAGAAAATAATAATAGATCAGATTGAGAGGGGACGAGATGACGTTATCCTAAACGGTGAAGTTGTGGCTGGAATCCTTTTTTCCCCTTTTCTTTTCCAGTGAAACTTAATCTTAGTTTGTACCTCAGATGACAACTGTGCAGCCCTCTGTGCCGAGACCTGGGGGATGCAAAGACACAACTGGGTTTGCAAGACGGAGCCGTTGCATCCAGCTGAGAAGGACCCTGCAAACACCACAGGGACACCATCGCGTTACGGTGTCCGGAACAGCCGGCCCCGTGCAGCACGTGTTTTACCTGCTCCAGGAGGGAGCCCTCCGGGGAGCTGGGTGAGCAGCAGACCTTCCCTCCCCCTGAACAGAGGTAGAGCTTAAGCTTCATGACATCTATAAAAAAAACCCCAAGACAGAGAGAGCCTCTCCCTAGGGTTTCCCTACGAGCCCTTCCAGTTCGGCGCTTCGCTCTACATCAGGCGACCGAGCTGGGCTCACGGCAAACACCAGCCACAGCAGGTCGGTCCGTCGGTCCCTCCTCCGCCTGAGAGCGGGACGGTCAACGCCAGAGCTCGGTTACCTCCTCGGGGCACAAACCCTCCCTAGCTCCTCCGGCTCTTTTGCACCAAGAGGACACAACCACGCCTCAGGGCCCCCGCCACAGGTGGGAGGAGATCCCTCCTGGAGTAAAGGTGGCCGAAGGCTGCTCCGTATCACCGCTACCAGCTTTTTCATCCACGCATTGCAAACCACACGACAATGCAAGAGGGGGATCCTAAGCTTTAGAGTTTGGGGATTTATCTGTTCTTGTTTAATATGTAACTCCTCCTAAAGCCCCTGTCAAACAGACACAAACCCTAAAAAGGTTGGTTTCTTGTAACCCTGCATTCCTGAGTTTCTAGAATAAATAAAGGGCAAAAAAGGAGGAGGGAGGCAGGAGTGAAGCGTTAAGAACTGGGGAAAAAGGCAAATGGAAACAGATGAGCAACTGATAAAAAACAGTGGCCCCAAACCCAGTTTTCCACACCAGCTGTGACACAATCCTTAGCCTGGAGATGTTGTGGGCATACCACCTACCTGCGTGACCGATGTGTCCTAGCAGTGTGCAGCGCTTCCCCAGCCTGCAAATACTTGCATGCTCACACACCAGTTACATTTTATGGCCTGGAAACAATAGTAATGATGATAGGAGAAATGCCTATAATATAGCAAATTAATATTGCTAGCAAACTGTTCAATATTACCTTTTCCAGCAATGTTGTAGAGATAGGAGAGAGCCCTGACAAATTATGTGCAGAGTATAAAAATAATAAATTAAATTACAAGTGAACAGCAACTCAATATTTTGCATGAAAAATCAATTTTCTCTCTCAGCTCTGTTATACAGCCGGCAAGAGAAAGAACCCAGCATATTATCTCCTCAGACTCCAAAACTGCCCAAGTAGGGACCTTGTTGTTATTTTTCTAAGCCATTAAACTTCTTCCTTTTGTACTGGGTTTTGTTTTGAATTTCTCCTGTCACCCTCCGCTGACTCTGTGATACGGTAATTTTGTAGGTGGAGCTGATAGCGCTGCCTCGTTCTTATGTCAGTCGATATTTGATATTGAGGCCTGTTTTCTCTGCTTACAACTTTGCCAGACTTGAAGCATTTTGGGCGAATTTTACCATTCCCGGTTATCAGGCTCAGACAGGCTGCGGGGTGTTCGCATTTGTTTAATTTCATTTCAGTCCAAGTGAATCTGCTCTTCCTGTAAACAAAACGATGGGAAAAGATGTGGTCCTTTTCTTAAGCAGCGCATCCTTACTTACGATTTGTATCCTGAAATTCATGGGAGACGGCTTGCTCGATGACAGAAAAGCCTTTTGTGGGGAACATGAAATTTTGACAAAATTTGGCCAAGTTGCAAGACCATTAAAAAATCAGTTTGCACATGCACAGAAGACTCTTTTTAGGCTTCGCTGCTTATTTCTTTAACTATTTTATCCTCACTGAGCTTGATGCAGGAGAGATTAAGCAGGACGTTCCCTGAAACTGGGAAGTTTAAGCAGAGATCTCGGGAAAGGTGTTTGGAAAGAGCAGCCTGGAGCACACTTACCCAGTGTGACTGGAAACCCAGGTGGGAGAGGACACGGGCTGAGGAACCAGGAGGTGGGCGCTGGGGCTCGGCAGATGCCTGCCGCTGGACTGAGGCGTGCAGAAAATAAGACTAATAGAGGCTGAGAAATGAACATTAAGTGGAGATGGCTAAGAGACAAAGACTGGTGACCCACAGCCAGGAACAAGAAAGGGAAAAACTGTGTGACACTCTCTTCTAGGATGGGATGGGACTGAAGAGAGCTCACGTCCCATGAAAACCGGCCAGGACAAGTGGATTGAGAAGTTTCATCCCTGTTTATGATCAAACTGAGTGTCGACACAATGCCAAGCAATGGGATTTTTGTTTTGTTTTAATTTGCTGCTAAAAAACCTTAGGCGATTTCATAAATGCATTAAAAGGACATTATTAAGGTTGAAAAATCTACCATCAAGAAGTCAGAAAAACACCCTTGAGTATCCAACTGTGACAGGGAATTACACCGCCTTCGTTTTGCCTTTTATTATGTCTTTATTTGACTTTATAACCCCAGCGATGCTTTCTAACGCAGCCTGTGTGTTTGTGTGTGCGCACGCAAACATCCAGAGATATTCGCCAGTGCAGATTTTACGTGGGCGGACTCAGAAATATTCCCTGCCTGCCAGCGGAGACGGCATCCAGGCTCTACCCGAAATCCCACCACTGGGCTCCGGCAGGTTGGAGACAAAAAAAAAAAAATAAAAGCATAGCGGGTAAAACATCTCCCACGAAACTGGCCCCTTTAGAGCTCCATCCAAAATCCAATTAAGTCTTTGCAAAAGCATTGTTCTGTAGCCCTTTCACTAGAATTCATTTCAGTTAGCTTTGGATCAGGTCATCAGTAATTTTTTTACCCAGCCAGGTGGTATTTTTTTTACCAATGCAGATTTCACATAGAGAATATCAGAAAGTCATTGAACAGCCATTGAGCAGGCTGTACAGGAAAAAGGGCCCATGCTGTAAATCAAAACTTACTCAGAGAATTTTTTTTCTTTGGATCTTTCCTGTTGAAGCTTTCATCTCATCACCGAGAGTGCAGTGTTCCCCATTTCTCTCTTGAAATTCAGGAATAAGTTTACCAGGGCGGTCTTGACAGGTTGTATTTTCAGGGGAGCTAAAAAATGATGGCTTCAGTTGAAGGCCGTGCGCAGCTGTAGGCATACGTTGCTGTTACTAGTTTTGGGGAGTTGCCTTTTAGGGGTCACACAAACATGAGTTTAGCCGAAATACGTGTATGTCTCACACTGAAGTCGATGGGATGTAAGCCCAGTTTCTAGAAGTATGGTATACCATACATACGGTACAGTATTTGGGGGAACACTTCCTTACCTTGATAAACATGTGTAACTTACAAAATCGTCTACTGATGCCCCTGGAGGAAGAGCAGCAATGAAAGCACCGCTGTCATGTTCACGCCAGAAAATGCCCTGCTGTGCGAGATGAAAAAGAAAGGGTGTGGTAGAAAAGGCAGAGCAGCCCCAAGAACACATAGGGTGAGGGACCGCGAGCGTTGCCCTACCAGCGCCTGTAGATAGGTCCATCGCCCGCCTGGGCAGCGACCTGTGCCTCTGGCAGCGGCTGCAGTGGGGTTACTCGCCGAGTGCCCCGTGTCCGGCCTCTTCCCCGCCGGGGCGCTTGGGCCCCCGGAGCTCACTTGGCGTCCCTGGATTTCATAGGCGGCTGTCCTAAATCCACCACCGCTGGCTGGATTTTGGCGGAGGACTGGCTTAGCGCCCGGCGGATGACAGAGAAGGCACACGTATGTGCTCATGTTTCCCTTCCCCTCCAGCTGGATTTTGTGGAAGAAGCGGGATACACGTCTCGCCCCAGCACAGCAGCTGCAAAACCTGGAGGAAAAGGACGCGTGGAGGATGCCTTTATCCTCTGCGTGCAGCAGCGGGGAGCTGCCCCACAGCAGCAAGGCAACACCGCATCGGCGGGCTGTACTGCCATCTAGCCCGTGTACGCTGCTGCGGAGCGCGCTACGGGTTTAGCTAGGAGGATATTAATGATCCGGACCTGCAATTTTCAACCTGCGGTGGAAATATCCCCACAGAGTAAGAACAGCTTCTAAGGGGTCCGAGACAGGTCATGCAGTGAAGCAAGCCTGTTGTCAATACCCTTAAGTCCGCTAGGTAACAGCCTGCACCGCCACTGGAAAATATTTAGAGGACTGCAAAAGGAGAATATTGAAAACTCGCTGATTTAGACTTATCAAGCAATAGCTCAGCTTCTACAGCAAAACAAAAGCCACCAAAGTGTTGTGGAAGTGGACAGCAATGCACCCGCTGTAAGCAGAAGAATCTGTCAGGACGGATAAAGTCAAATGAGCCACTTCTAGACTCTGTGTTGGGCCTAAAAATAAAGGCCTATTTTTCCTGATGTCTTAAAGCGTCATACTGTGTTGGTGTTGCTTCCTCTTTAGTGATAGCAGCTGTGGCCTCCTCGCTTTCTGGACATTTTTAATGAGAGCCACGAGGGCAATCCGACCCCTTAGGAAACTTGCATTCAACAAGTACAATTTTCTGGCCCCACCGGTATTAGCACGCTCTTTGCAAAGGCAGGTGCCTCGTTCCGGGGTTGCTGTAAGAGGCACTCACCCTTCAGGCTACAGAAGAAATCCAAGTTGCTCATCCCTTTCAGAAGGCACCAGGGTGGTAATGAACGCAGTGGTGGTAAAAGCATCATTATCTATTTGCAGACGTAATGGTCGCAGTTTCTGCCATCAAAAGCCAGGCCGCCAGCAGGAGCATCTATTCCAGGGCTGTGCCAACTACTGCCAGGCAGCTCCCCGCTTGCGCAAAGGACGCACGGGCGAGATGAGTAGGGATGTCAGAGAAGGAGCTGCACACGCAGCTGAAATGCCGTGCTGCCCTGCTAAGAAGGTAAGGGGGAGAAGTTTTTCACTGCCCAATTGGCATCGTGTCCCTGCTGCCGTGACAGGCAGAAGGACAAGTTCAGTCCTGCCGTTGAGGCAGGGCCCTAGAGCAAAGCTGTCCCAGGAGGCAGGGTTTTCAGAGCCTCCTTCAGCAAAGCCGTCCCTCAACAACGCCGCGCTCAGCAGCAGACACCGAAAACGTCCCGCGTCCATTCCAGAACACCTGCAGGCTTGGGACAGCCCAGGCAGTGATTCACACCCAGCCTTTCTACTTACAAAAAAACCAATCAACCAAACAAATAATCACACTTTTCCAAAAGTGGCGTTTTATAAATAGCCAAGACAGATGCTTCATCTGTTCTGCAGCAATGTCATCTAGCTTATGTAAGCGGGCAGAAATGTCAGCACGAGAAATTTCCAAAGGCGCTTTGGGGCCAACATCACTTGGACATTTCCCCGCTCCCTCACAGTTTATATGGATTTGGGGTTTGTTACATTTTTGGGTTTACTCTGGCTGAACTGCAAGAAGAGGTGTGAACCATTTCACAGCACTATGCCCGAGTCTTTGTTTTGAAAGGGCTGAAGTGAGCATCTGTGAAATACTGAGGGACCAGTAGGAGCAGGTAGCTTCTCCGCGCAATTAAGTCGCCCTTTCCGCGAGAGAAAGAAAAAAATCATTTTTACCTCTCAAAGCGGTCAGTTAAGGCTTAATGAACACTCACAAGCCAGAATAAACTCAATAAGACTGAACTGATGAAGATAAAGATAATCACAGAAGAGAACGGCCCTGCTCCCCGGGTGAGATGAGCCCGGGTGGGACCACCACAGCACCAGCGTCAGCTGAAGTCAGCAGCAAGGAAGCTTCTCCCCGAAGCATCCTGTGGGCTGGAGGTGAATCTTGCAGCTCTGGAGAGCCGCAAGCTCCTCAGATGTGCTCTAAACCAGGTTGTACTCAACCAGCTCACAGCCCACCCCAGTGAGAACAAGAGTTTACTTGAGTTCACAGTTCAGGTTACAAAACTTCATGCTTCCGACAAAAATATTCCCTAGAATAATGCCTGGGGCCCTGCCACTTGGCAGTCCTCAGCTGCACATTCCAGTGAAAACAATTTGTGGATATAAGGGAAGAGGAAAAAGAGGAAGTCTTTTCATAATGTTATTTTTTTTAAGGTGCCAATACCCATTTCCTTAGTTTAAATTTATTTGATTCCCAAACAGGCAAGGTGCAAGGTTTAAAATAGAAGAATAGATCAATGGTCCATCAAAACTAACAGTGCGGTAAGACCTTCTTGACTTTTGCTTTTCTGTTGGTCTTGCTGGAGCCCTGGTCGGCTCCGTCGTTTTGTCTTTTTATCCTCTTGCCGGTTGCGAGAAGAAATAACAGTGTTTTGGAGAAGGATCTGCCTTGTCACTGATGGAGACGAAGCTCTGGCGTGAAAGTTTCCAAATCCTGAGCACGGGAGGGTGAATTTCTCAAGGCAGTAAACAGTAGTTTGTCACATCGTTTTTCCTGGGGTTGAATTTTCTCTGAATGCCGCCTATGTATTGGAACAGGTTGCCAAAAGTGGCCAACACTAGGACGTTTCCTCACCCGAAGGGAAAAGTGTCGACACACAGAATAGCTGTGGCCATGCAAACATCATTTTATCTTGTCCTATATAAACTCTTCCACAAAACATAAATTTTATATGTTCTCATGCTCGATTCTTTCACTTTGGACTTCTTCTCACGGCCAAAACCAAATACATTCCAAATTTTCCTTAGGGAGGAAAACTTATTCTCTCTTTCAAGTCACACCAAAAATATAGCTGACCCAGTTACCACTGTATGCTTTAGAGCTGCTCAGTCAGAAATCAGCTGGGGAAATGACATTCTGGATCAAATACATAATTAAAGGGTACTAAATACAGCTGGCTATAATTTTTCAAAGGAAGAGAATTTTATATAGTCTTCTGTAAATCAACAACTTTCAATGTTTTTCATGTTGTCAAAATTTTTATTTTTTTTTAATGTCTCACATATTTTGAATATGGCTATTTCTACCAAAACAGCTAGGAAGTATCAAAAAAAAAAAAAAAACCCACAAATTTTTCAAGAAGAGGTTTGTTTTCAAGTATGATTTTCTTTGTGGACTGTAGCCCCTCTCCTCTGAAATTACAAATTTATCAAAAAGGGAAAACTGGAATTTTCCTCTGAAAACTTTTTACCTGAAGGTATTTGCTTCTTTTCCTTTTTTTCCCTTGTTGGGGAATGGCTATGTGATCAAGGACACAGGTCCTTGGATCAGCTGCTTGAGCAGTCTCCTGCGTAAGAAAGTTATCTGCGTATTCTGCTATGTTCTGCAAAAACAAAGTAGTGAATAAGAAGCAAGGATGCGCATAAGAAAGCTGTCTGTGTGTTC
>JAVKLA010000024.1:2355071-2378409 GCA_034782735.1 Sagittarius serpentarius
TGAAAAGTCCTTGACTTAGTCTAAACACGACTGAGCAACAACTGAAAACATCAGGGTGTTATCGACATTCTTCTCATCCTAAACCCAAACCACAGCGCTGTACCGGCTACTAGGAAGACAATTAACTCTATCCCAGCCGAAACCAGGACACCATGGGAAGACATCTCCCTCAGCAAGCGCTTTACTCCGGCAAAGGAGGCTTGTAAGCTCCTCAGCTGATGCTTGGGGATCCTCAGACTAATTAATATCCCAGGCTACTGCTTGATGTAAACACAGTTCAACCCTTACCTTGTACACACGGTCCTTGTTCGTGTGCTGCAGTAACCAGAGGATGATAGTAAGATGTGCCAAGGTGAAAGTAGAAAAGTAGAGAAATGAGCATATTTACTACATGGTTTTTTAAAATCTTTCCCTGGGTATAAAATTCAAACTCAGAAGTTTGCCTTGCCCTCCTTTACCTCTGGTTTCTATTTAGGTTTCCTCTTCTGTGTTTAGTTCTCTAAGTGGCATTTTGCAATTTGATTGCAACATGAACAGAGTAAATTATTTTTACTAATTCTTTCATTTAAGAGACAAAAGTTCACCTTGACTGGAGTGCTGATTACAATTAAGTTGGTTTAGTCAGAATAAATTCCTAACAGAATTTCTTTTAATCACTTCAGACCTATTTTACTGTTTTGTTGGAAGTAAATTTCATCATGAAAACGTGAAGTTACTTGCAAATGTTTTATATTATTTTGACTAAAATACCTCCTCTTAACCTGGAAGACAATTAGTGCCATCTTGGCATTAATGTTCTCTTGATTTCTTTTATTCCAAACTATTCTTTTTCATAGTTTGTTGGCACCTCGAGAAGGAAACAAGTTACTCGCAGAGCTCCAGCATTTGTAGCGTGTGTGTGTGTCTGCATGTCTGCGTGTTAATCCACAAACGGTCATCTGTTCTGGGAACTTGATCTTGGACTGAATCACAGAAATGCACGCTGCTGGGTACGTGGCAACTGGAATAATCACATTCTTGCTAAGCTTCAAATACATTTGGGTGGGAAAGTCTTCTCCATCGTTACATATTATTGCACCATAGGAAAAGAGTTGCCCTGTTCCACCCCAGAGAGGATGGCATTTAGATCTAAACCTCATGAATAACTTTCATCCAGTAGGATGAAAGATACTGAATATTGAATTACCTTTATTTGTTTCATGGTCTTTCCCCATAGCTTTATTTCACTATGAAGTTAGAAAAAAGGTAAGTAAATCTTACACCTTCCACTTCCTAATGAAAAAGGCAGTCCTCCAACAGGTTATAACAGAGGCACGCACAAAAAAAACCCAGCCATCGAGGAAATGCGCAGTAAGGGACTTGTGCCAGTAAAATGGTGTAGCTTGTGCTCTGTAGGCACCAAAAGCAGAGCTCTTCTGCCCAGGCTGTAGAGATTTAATATTCATTGTCTTTGCCTGATCTGGTGGATCCTTTAAGGGTAGCGGAGAGAAACAGAGACTCACAAAGCAAAATTTGTTTTAGGGATCTACCTCACACAAGTCATTGTACTTTAGCAATGCTGTTTTCTTGCTGTTGACTAGATGGGGAATCCCAGCCACACATCTAGACTGTAGAAAATTTAGACGTCTAAATGTGGACGGACAAAGCCCACCCAGATGCCTGCATACAAAACCAGAGAAGCTCCAACTCAAACAACCAGAATTAAACAGGAATCAAGTCTTTAGTCTTCACAATTTGCCTTCCTATCTCTGTACAGGATAAGCTGCAGATTTTATCATACAGAGTTCTGGTTTCTAGTCACACTGTACGCTATCATCAGCCTTATTGCAGCCTGTGTTGAGAATTAGCAAGTAACATCAGAAATAAGCAAAAGTGGGACTTGCAGTCTCAGATAAATTAGGACAAAATTGCATAAGAGTAATATTCAAACTAAACTTTTTCAGAAGACTTGAAAAATTCCACCCATTTCTGTTTTCCCCTCTCTTGGGTGCGGAATAAGCATCCAAAACTTCAGCAACTGACACGAGAGAATCCGTTCAGAGGCTCCTTTAGTGCGTACAACACTGAACACGGAGCAACAGAGTCCTGTGGAAACGAAAGCATTTCTCTCTTGCTGCAAGATGGTTTGAAAAGGAATTTGGGAAACCGAGCACTTGGAAGCAGAACAAGGGGCCTAGGCAGGCTAAAAGAAATGAAGTTATCGAAACACAACAGTAAAGTAACACGAGGGATATACACTAAGCTGATGAAAAGCAACACAGAAGTAGGAACGAAAGCTGCTTGTCAAATATAACTAATCAGTAGGCAAGCATTTGGGTGGAGGTTCTTTAAACAGCAAGTATCTGTTGAAAGAGTATTTGAACTTCATAGCATCATTGAAATCCCTTTGCATTAGCTGAGATAGTTTGGCTGTCTGAGCTGCACAGGGAGTGCAGGATCGTCAGTGTCAGCTCTGAGTTTTCTGGCTTTTGCGATTCCATTATTTTATCACTGTAGGTTTTGTTGCTGGGGCTTTTTCTCCATGGGTACATGCAGATTATGATTCTGCTCACAGAGCTGCAACAAGTGAAGAGAAAACTGGCTGCCCTAGCAATATTCCCCAATATACTTTGTGCAGCTGCTGATTGCATTCATGTTTCTCCCACGGCAGCCTCCTGAGTGCAATAAGGAAAACATACAAGCTGTAGAAAAATCACTGTCAGAACAACAAGCTTTGACTAACCCCTCTATTGCCTGCGAACGTGTGTGAAGTGAAGAGAGGTTACGAGGAATCTAACCATGACTACTGTTTGTGAGTGAATACAAATTTCATGTCTGGGTGACCATCTCCTAATTGCTGCTGATGTTTTTTGGTGCTTGGTTTTTTTTTCTCCAGTGGAGCTGACTTTTGAAGCTGGTTCTTCCTGAGCAGCCTGTGCAGAGCTGGTGCCTGCTAGGAGGCAATTAGCAAGCATTAGTGCAGGTGCTTCTCTTGGGTCCCGTCCATGGGAGTCAGCAGTGCAGCTCGGAGCTCCTCGCCCTCCACGCCAACCTGGGAAGACTCCTCTGGCAGGGATGCACAGTGCTGCTTGGCTCCTCCACACAAAACAATTGAGACTTACTCACAGAAAGCAAGATTTTTGTCTGGGCATTGGTTCATTTAAAGCCAAGTTTTCATTCTAGTTACCGTCTCCGCATAATGGACAACAGCACTTTAGCTCCCAGCCTTGTTGTTGCTGATTATTGATCTGAAACGTAGGTATAGTCATTGTGTATTTAGCGTCTTTGGGAACCAGAGCTGAAAAAGTAACAATTTATATATGTTTCAGTTACTGCAAGTTAGTCATGGGATAAACAGATTTACTATGCCAGTAATTCCAAGATGAACTGGTAAAGTGAACAAAATGATTTTAGGGTTTAGCAGCATCACTGCCTGTGTTCAGCATTAACAACACAAGCTTACACTATCATTACCCAGTTCTGAAGCGGCTTAAGAGACGGGTGCATATAGATGGAGCAGCTGAGGCAAAGTGAGGTGCAGTGACTTCCAGAGTTGGTCAACAGATGCATTGAGAAAGCTAGGAAGGAAAACCAAGTCTCGCAAGCTATAACCCTCTATCCTCCAGTAACACCCCCCTCACTTTATGGCCCCTTGATTTTCATCTCCTGTTTGCTGTCTTATTTATCCAGTGACAATGTACACAGAAACGGTTCACTCAACAAAACCCCTCAACTCTCTTCCAAGTGCAAGAACTGGAGAACCCACAGTTGTTGAAGCACTGAACTTCATGAGATGGGCAAGGGCTTGAGGAGAGGGACTGAGTTAATCCTATGTACTTATGTGGTGCCTCGCAACAATGCCTGAGGTCCCTAGGGCTAACACTTAAAAATGCTGGAGATGCCACAATTGATGTGTTGATTCTAATATCTGATTCTTCAAAATGTTACTGCATGGAAACTGAGGATCCCATCCATAAACAGAATTATTCCTTGACATACTGAATTTAAGTTACACATGAAGTACAATTTGTGTCTTGTTCTCCACACTTGGTTCCTAAACATAGGTATCAATTCATATTCTAAGAAAAGTATCTTTGTGGTAGGGAGAGGGCTGCCCTAGGAGCTACATGAAAGATGTTCTTAAATGGGAGGTGGTACAAAGTAATGCAGGGGTTGGCCACACAGAGTCCTCGGTTGTTGACAAGTCCAGAAAGATAAACTAGGGTAAACATAGGCAGTTGAGATACTGACATCGTACTGGTGGGCTAGAAGAGTGGGTTTGGGGAAGCAATAGCAAGAGCAGCAGCAAGTCTCAGATGGCCTGGTAAACTGGGGGAGAAACACAGCTGTTGAAGTGTGGGCGCTCCCCATCGCTTGTGCATGCACCAGTCCCGATTTGTCCCCCTCCTACCACAGCACCGCCATTCTCTACCCCAAGACATGCTGGCTGTGCTAAGTCACGGCCACTGATAAAATATAAGCACGAATTAGAATTTGTACAAGAACTACCTTAACTGTGACTGCAAGTTTCCAATATACAGAATTTCATACGGCACACAGAATCAGATGATGCAGGAGGCACTTCTCTGTTCTCACCCTCATTCCCTAGCTGTATGTAAGCTGCAGAATAGAGTTTCATTAAAGCAACGGATATATCAGAAACCACTGGCACAGTAGAACTATATTCCCACACAGCATAATTGAGGCTGCAAGAAAAACGGCAGGTTGTCCTTCATAAATATTTTAAAATTAAACTGTAGAAAAGTCTGACTTACACTCATTTTGTGAACTTTAAAGATGACTATTTCTATCTCTACACCTACATATGTTCCCACACAAAATACTGTACTAATTTACTGTAAAAGAACACAGAGGATTATATCCTGACTGAGACTCATACCTTAAAACACAATAGCAATAGTAATATACAGAGATGCAGAAAGTCAGAGTAGAAAGATATATTGGGGGTGGAAGAATAGATTCACAAAATCCACTAAAAATTAGGATTGTGAGGAGAGGTTCAGCTCTGTTGTTGCAGTCAGAAAGGACAACAGACAAAGGAGAGTCATGCCCCACGATATGGCCAAACCTTCGTTAACATAAATCAGAATTAAGACTGATATGCGAGTATAACTTTCATATATGGACTTATATCTCATTGTCTTAATTTAAAATATTACATGAAATGTAGAAAAAAATGAGTCATAAAGATTAAGCAGGATTTTTCCATTCTTTCCCAGTGTTTTTGTTTACAATACAGCATCCATTGCTCTAGATGAATTTTGGGGTTACTATTTGCATCCTTAGCTTTTTGGAGAGTAAATTCCGGATTCAACATCATGTTCAGGTACAAATAGGGCTTTAAAAGGCCTTCTCTAGAGGGTCTGCATGTTTGCATCCTGAGCTGCGTAAGTAAAGCCAGTAAAGAAATCAGTAGAAGTTTTTCCACTAACATTAGCTACAACCCTCCCTCCAGCCAAACCCCCACACCAAAACCCCCAGGACACTGCAGTTTGGTCTCCCCACTTCCCCATCTCTTTAGGGATTCATAACATTCTTACCTCCATTCTTCCCAGGTCTACCACAGACAGGCTGGAAGGCTTTGAGGAAGTCACCTCACTGGGAAATGCTTCCATTTCCCAATTTATAACATGCAAATAAAGATACTTCCATCATGTACTGCAGCCCAACAAGGAAAAACACAATAATAAAGCTCTAACAAGTTGTTATAATTAGGAGAAACTTTCCACTCACAGCTGCTGGTTAAAAGAAACAACAGAAATCTTACCTGTCACCTCTCACTGGTCCCAGTTAAGACTATCTAATATTTATGCCCTTAGATTAAGCTCGTTCCACAAAACCCCAGCAAGGCAGTAACTTTAGGCTTCTACCCCAAGATCAAAACCACTACTGCCACATAACTCAAAATGCTGACCTACTATAAGTTAACTCTCCCAATTTATGTATGTTCAGAAAGTATTGACAAGAGAGTGTGGTCCTGGGAGGTTTCTATACTCGAGCAGGTACTCTCTGTCCTCCTCCAACTGGTAGAAAGCTGGAATAAGGTGCTCTGGCTAATTTGGGGAAAACAAACTCACGTGCCCGCACCTGCTCTGGATCACAGTGGTACTGCAGGCGATCAAGTCAGGCACAGATCTAGTATTAATTCTTGCAGCACTATGGCCGAGTACCCTACATAGCACAACTTGCGCAAGGCTACACGTGGTTATAGATCTGCCACAGAACAGGGACCGGCGTTAAGGTTTGCTGCACACAACACTCGGGACGTTCCTTCCATCTGCTGGTGAGGACATACGGTTTGAGCGTGGCCTTGGCAGGCAAAGTGGCACTGAAGGAAAGCAGGATCAAATGGATCAGGTTGTTTGATCTGCTGCAGGCTCTGAGGCAGGCTCCTCCAAGGCAGCGACCTTCTCCAACCCCCACCGAACAGGACTTTTTGGCTCGGGAAGCTCAGCGGCATCCCGTAGTCAGAGACTGAGAAAAGAAAGGAAAGGAAAGAAAAAAGAAAAAAAAAGAAAAAAAAGAAAAAAGAAAAAAGAAAAAAGAAGAAGAAAAGAAGAAAAGAAGAAAAGAAGAAAAGAAGAAAAGAAAGTTTCCCACAGCCGTTAAGGGCTGCATGCCTCTGCACCCTGCAAAACCGCTTTCCCTGTAGCCATCTAGTGGAAGGCAACCGAAATGTTCCCAATTAGGAAAAAAATGGAGAGGGTTATTTCAGGTATTCAGAAGACCTCGGTACAAACACCCTGTAAATCGAAAGGGACAGCCACCTCACTGAAAGTCTTCCTAAAGCATAATTCTCAGTTAACACAGTAGCAGTTTTATTAGTCAACCTCCTATCTTTAAGAAAACATAATAGAGGATCCCCAAATGTAATGGGTTGATTTCTCCTATCGGCTCAGTTCTACTTTGATGTAACTCTGTTCTGCATTAGATGAGTTTGTTTCTGATTACATAAAGGTAAACGAGATGGGAATTGGGCCTATCAAGTGTATATTTAGCTGCTTCCCTTAGCAATCTATTTTTTTCAAAACCAGGGCTTGCTTATTTGAGATGGGTGTAAACAACTAATTGAAAAACTAACTCACTGCCTGAAGAAACCCGGTTTTGTTCTCACCATTAGCACAGCCACAGGTGACCCCGAAGGGCTGAAGTCTCCCTGCGGCTGTGAGTGGGCGTGTGCTGCTCCATTCCCTAAAATACCTTGGGGGGAAATTCCTCCTCCTTTGTAAGTGTGAGGCAAATGCATGAAGCACTATACCGACTTAATAAGGAAACCCTGAGGGCCAAAGAGGACATTTCTTCAGCTACTGGAGCAACGAAGTGAGGAGGCAGAAGAGACTCAGGCTGAGCTCTATACCAGGCAAATCTGTCTGGTTTTCCACATATTAACAGAAAGAGAGTGCAGAACTGCGCTACCTGTCCTTTCTCCCCAATTCCTTCTTCACTCCAATACGTTCATTTTAATTGCTGGGTTCACAAGAAACAAGATACACTGAAAGACTGAGACATGCTTTAGGGAAGGGCAGCAGTGGTAACTGAATGTTAATTCTGCTCCCAGCTTCCACTCACTTTCCAGACTAGAGCCATTTACAGCCATATTCCTCCCTCAGTTTCTCCACCTGCAAACCAAGAGAAATGGCAGGGTGAAAAAACCCTCGAAGTTGGGATTCTTTTACTGCAAGGTTGGTCTCATCATGTAAGTTTTGCTATTAACAGCTGTGTCCAGCTGAAATACTTCTCTGTAAGATAAATGCTAACGAGTAATCATCTCTTCCTGCTTTTATCTAATTTACAAGTACTGTGAACCCTAATGGTTTCACACCTAGCTGTGGGTAATGCCAAAGCACTGATTAAATGACAAGAGAATCTGGTTTAATACTTGAAAGCATTTTGAGGATAAAAGACACCAATAAGCTCTAAACTGAGGATTATTGGATCTATGCAGGGGTGAACTGGAAAGGTGAAATCACCTGCATTGCCAGTATTTTCAAATCATAACATTGGATAAAAACACACCTCTGATTCCTCATCTCGAAAAGTATCTTTCTGACTGATGCCAACAGAGCAAGAGGATAACCCTATTATAAGAAATGCCTGTGAAGGTTTCAGACTGGGAAGCAGGAGGATCGTACTGCTTTATTCCGAGTTCCCTGTTACTCCACGAAAAGCTGAGATACCTGACAGACTTAGGTTGTCTGAAGGGCAAGTTACAACTAGGCTAAGCTGGGACTTAGAATTTGTCCTTACGTGGTTGGCTTTTATTTATAATCGAGCTCTTTCTTGCCTCCAAGATAGTCCCATAATAGAAACAAACAATTACAGACTCTGAGTTATTCTAGGCTTTTAGTTGCGTTTTTCCTAGAAACACAAAGGTCTCACTTTTTATTTTTCTGAATTCCCAGGGTTTACTTGCACAACTCCCATTAATATTGATGGGAGTGAGATATCTTAAAAATCCCAATGCACACAAAAAAGAATAGACTCCTAAGTGAATGTCTATTATACAATGACAAAGAGCTGTAGTCTTTGCAAAAGCCAGCGAAGAGTATTCTTCTGTTTAATGCTCTAATAAGTGTCCTATTATCCATTTAGTTCAATTACACTGAATGAGTCTGGTTTTTCCAAAGCTTTTCGCTTTGTCACAGTGAGTACGGGGAGGCTGACAAGAAAGATGAGCCACTGCTAGCTCTTGGGTAGCTACACTGATCTCCCGCTATACCTCAGTGAGAACCAGGATCCACTCATTAGCAGAAAGGAAACAGGCATGACAATGGCCCCCAGTAGAGCCCTCGAGGTACCAGTCTGACAATGAACCCATTGTAAACCTCTTATCATCAAAATGTTTTTATTCTCATCCATTACCCAGTCTTCAGGGACTCAGACTTAGAAAACAAGGAGGAAATGGCTCCCTTCCGAAGAATGCTTGGAAGAATATAAGACAGCGCTGAACAATTTAAGCCAAGAGCTACATGGTTTTTTATATGCTTCTTAATTCTCAGAAATTGGTCTTGTTGTTTTTCCACAGCAGTGACTTTTTCTTTTAAGAGACACCCTTTGTCTTTTTAGGAGAAGCCCTCCGTGGTGCCACAGAACGGGACGCAAATACACAGTGCTTTCAAGTGGAGAAAGTATACGGAGGTACCTCAAGCATCAGTAACACCATCACAAGTTAGTTAATCTTATCCAATCGAAAGGGTCAGTACTTGAAAATAGTGGATGCAAAATAATTACAGACTTGAAAGAGATTTCATAGTATTGTAGCATAAGCTGTATATTTAAAGGTGGAGAGTATATGCAGACTTCTGTTTGTCCCACTTCGTCTTTTACATTTCATGTTTTAGCAATTCATCCAACATGCAGAAGACTAGTAGCAGAAATCTTATATATATATATATACATATATATTCCATCCAGTAAATAGTCCAGTTTCTTAAGTTACTGAAACACATATGTATGCAATGGAGTGTCATTGCCCCACAGAAACCCCTTTAAGGTATTGGGTAATAACATATTTTTTAAATTGGCTACTTTGTTTTTTTTTTTATGAGGTACACCATAACAGTAACTTGTGAGGCATTACAGCACGTCTGGTAAACCATAAGCAATTGAAAAATCATACTGGTAAACACACACATACATACAGATAGGTGCATACATATACACTTACATATCCTGATACAGTTACTTGAACCTATTGCAGGGACTGCATTGAAGGGTCAGACAGATCCCTTTTCTTTCCACCATTCGTGGTTGGGGTCCTGTCAAATCATTGCTCATTTCCACCTACCGAAACTTCGTAAGAGGAACAGCAGCTGGCATCCGGATCCCTTCTGTCCCTGTCTTAGTTTTGTGTTCTTCTTCCTAGACCGGTGATGCTACTCAGACGAAGAAAGCTCTGTCAGCCCCGGGTGGAAACACTTTTCCCTCCGTCGGGCACACCCGATCCCTAGCACCCCGTCCCTCGGCCGCTGCCGTTCCCTGCGTGCTACAGCTGCTGGGGGCTGCAACAACCACTGCAGCCTGAGGAGAAGTTAGAGGGAAGCTTTACCCCTGGCTTCCCCCTGTCCAGCTGTTTAAACAGAACCAAGTAAGTTATACGAACACACGCCAGTTTTATACTGGCTTAAATATTTCAACTGGAAGAGTGCTTCCACCAGTGTAATTCCCGGGCTATTGTCCCTGCTATAGGTACAGCCACACTGACACGGTCATGTCTTCTGCCAGTTACTACTGTCCTACCACAGGAGTAAGCCTTATTTGAGGAGTCACAACCTGTTATAATGTAAATAAAATATAAACCTTGGTTGGTTTAAAGAGGTGGCTTTGTCAGATGGTAAATCAGATTTCAAATGCTTTACAGGGTATGCAGTATCAAATGTTGATTGAGCACCACAAAGAGCTTTCTAGAAAAATGGTTTTTTCTATTGATGTCAATTTTCATTTCCATTCACAGAGAACTTGCTAACTAAAGAGTGAATGTAACGAAACCATTCTATCTGTGATTACACAAAAACATGTCCCTTTTCAGTAAACTCAAGATGTAATTATTTATGGCCTCACTGGTCTCAGCTCTTCATTGCCTTTAAATCCTTCTTCAATATATCTTCAGTGATTCAGACCAACTCTTGTCTTTATGCATATGATAGTAACCTAAAAGCTAGAGTCTCAAAAAAAGTTTAAACTTTTAAAAATAAACTAATGTATCAATGAGGACTAAAATAACACGCAGGAGTGTATTAAAACAAACAAACCCAAAAAGGCAAAACCCCCCAAAACATCAGCAGAATTTCAAATAGCATCCCAAGCTTGGGTAGCTATAACGCACTCTAAAGGCAGCCGGAAATCGTACAGGAAAGAAGTGTCGGGGGACACTTTTATGAGTTAAAAAAGTGTTGCTCAGGAGATTCAACTGACTGAATATTGAAATCAGTGCAAAGACTGCCACTGTCATCACTGCGTATTGTATTGATCTGAAAATGAATTGCTGTCTCACTGTCGTGTATTTAAACGTTCACCCTTCCCAACGTATATTGGCCATGTCAATTGGCCTGATTTTCAGAATAGATATACTTGCCCAGCTTAATATTCCTTTTATTTTTTTTTCAGTACCTGCTAAAAGGAAACAATACCTTGTTGCAACATATTCTTCACAATACTTTTAGCTGATTAAAGCAAAGAAATAGGGCTTAAATACAGTATATCAATAAAATCAAAAGACTGAAGGCCCATTGGTCTTACCAGCTTGGACAAGGATAATCAAGCAGTAACTGACGCTGGTTAGGATTGAATTTATGTTTGTATGTGTTTGGAATAAAACTTTGAATTTCCTTTTCTATCTTTCATATACATGAGTGATTGTACTAGTAGTGTTTATTACCAGCAAGTTGTGAAAAAAATATCGGAAGTATTTTAGGAACATGTATGAAATCAGGATTCATTTTGTTCCCTTGAAATCTCATTTTCTTCTACTTTTCCATAAAAGATTCAATCGTCCACTAAGAGAGCAAAAATAATGCAACACTGACCTGGGCTTCTTAATACGCATCACAGAAGGCAATCAAGGATGCCACTGAAACAAACAGATTTCAAGTGACACTTGATTTGTCATGAATTTGAAAAAAGGAGTCAAACAATTTTGGTTAACAAACGGGCAAAAGTACCACAACATATTTTTGAACAAAATTCTGACAGACTAAAGGTAGATGACCTGCCAGAAGTATTTTGCAAAGCTGTAGTTAACATGGGTTTAGATGCAGGCAAAATTGCTTTGATAAAACTGCAACTCCTTTCCCAGCATAACTTCAGTATCACTATTCGCCGAAAGAAAGAGAGATCCAGAAATTAAATTCCAGATCTCAATTTGGACTCAAATTAAAAACAAACAATCAGGAATTGAGAAAAGCTTATAGAAATAGATGTAATGTGTTTAGAAATAGATTTAATGATTTAACACCCCTGATACTCCACGCCAATTTTTCAGGAGGCTTTAGAGGACAGATAGAAATAAAAGCTTACTCATACATAGTCTTTGAACAAATGCAATGCCAGACCCAATTTGCTGTTCCCTAAAAGACATTCTAAATAACTACAAAAGGCAAATTTAACTACGGTTACACCAGGGATGAACTCAGCCTACTGTTTCCTTTCCTGGAGGCTATGACATTGAGTAACTATTAGAACGGTCCTTATTGTCAACATTTGAAGGGAATAAATGACTGGGTACAAGTGTTTACCTGAGCACCATTTATCGACCAGTTGGCTTCCAAATTGTCTTTGGCAGAAGACCACTTCCAGTCTTTTAGTATGCAGCCAAACACTAGTTATTTGGCAAATACCTACATACAAGCCTCTTCTGGCTACCCCTACGGAGCCTGTAGGTTTCACGGCACCTCAAATATCTTTTGAATAGGGTTTGCCAGCTTGTATCGGTATGGCCAGAAATGTATCTAAGGTTTCACAGAATTTAGAGCTTTAACACTGCAACTAACAGTGGTTATTAGCCACCTAACGCCCACTGTTCTAGTCTCATGAAAATTTGATGTGCCATCAGTGCACAGGTTGAGAGACTCTATACACTTTATGGGCCATATGAGAATTTCTGGCTGAATGGAAGAACCGGGACGGCCTCTGGAAGGTGCCTCGCAGCTGAGGATTCAGGCTGTCCGGCAGACTCCAGCACGCAATCCTTCTTGGTGGTTCCTCTTATTCCAGAACAGCGAATGCAAAAAGAAACAAGGCAATTTAAATGCTTTTTTACCTTTAGGGTATTAATAACATAAAAATTTGGAAGTCTCTCCACTGTGAAATGTTGATATGCCGTAGCCACAGATGTGCCACAGCCACAGATACGCCACCATATGCACGCACCCCTGATGATGCGCCCTAAAAAAACCCATGTAGCACCCACTTTGCTGTGTCACAGGGGCCTTCAGTAAGTAAAGCACCTGCTGGGAGCCAGAAAAACATTGATGTCTGGGACAGCACATTACAATTATAATTTCATCCTGAGCTTCTAACATTCCTTTCCACCACCCCACTGCAAGGATAAGAAGTGTCCTTCATGCATTGCTGTGTGGCTTCCTGAAGGAAGTGGTTTGTGTTTTAGAGTCCACCTACTTTGTGCTGTGGTGCAGGAGTTGCCATGGGAGGTACTCGTTACAGCAAACCCTTCCACCCAAGTGCTAACAGCACAAAATTGATTTGTTCTAAATACCTCACCAACTCTCTGAAAGAAGTAAGTTGAACCTCTCTTTAATGAAGTAACATGATTATCAGTACACAGTATTACGGAAAAGTGGTAAGTAAGAGAAAAAAATTGAATTCCAGTAATGGGATACTTAAATCATTTTTTACATCCGTTCCCAGGGCAGTTGTGTGAAAAGCTGCAGAAAATGGCTGTTCTTCAACCAGTGGATTTGCTTTTGTTTGGTTAATTAATGAAACTTAAAGTTTACCTGGGAAACTCCTGTCGTGTTTGAGGGAAGATCCTATTTCATAAGGGCAGTTACAGCACGATTATACTGAGGATATGAAGTGAGAGACTCTGGGCTTTCTAAAATAAATGTGCTTGGTTTTCAGACAGAGGAAAATAACTTCCCTCTGTTAAGAGACAACATAATGTAACCCATAAATCTATACACTTTACTATACAGGCAAAGGACTCGGCTGTGAGCTAGGCTGCAGATACTTTCTATCAAAGAAGTACCCAGAAAATTGGCAATCCTACACTAAAAATCTTGGCTTTAAACCTTTCAGGACAGGACAAATAGAAAGAAAGCAGCATGTCATACATTTCATGTCATGATTATTATACTATCGCTCAATCTCTGTATAGATGGCCATCTGATTACCTATTTCCAGGCAGACAAATTGACCACCACATTCAGATAACGCAATGGCCAGGATTCCATACAATACTTTGTGTATTGGAAACATGCTCCTTAAGCTAGCCAAAAGCCAGCAGGAATAGCCACAATATAGTTAGCAGCTGATGAAGACCCAAGCCATAGCCTGTCCGCTTACAGTTTTCGCCTATAAGGTGAAGACTGAAAAGTGATCACGTTGTTTGTTCTCAACTTTGGACCCAAGACCTGGGTCCATTTTCCTTAATACACTAGATCTGTTACTCCACAGGAAAAAAAAAAAAGACTAATTTTTTTTTCTTCCAGCCATGTAGCTCAGCGGTGGTGCAGTACGACACATAAAAAACTAGCAACTATGGAAATTTTTCTTGCATTTAGACTAGTGAAATTTGCATTGGTAGGAAACATATTCCCTACACAAAATTCCCTGTGGCTTTCAAACCTGCTTGTGGACTGATGAGGCACACTGCCAATGACTTCGAGAATTTCACATTTGCTGCAAAAATATAACATTTTTTAGCAGTTTATTATGGGATATTTCCTTAAGGGAAAAAACGTCATAAATAGCATTCTGGAAGAAACACCTTGCCTTGAGACAGGGTGTTTATCAAAACATAATGGAACCTCTGAGTAGTCCTTTGTCACTGGCACTCAGCTACACGTAACAGAGTAAGAACCAGGGTAGTCAATAACCTTGAAGTTTGCATAGGCTACAAAGGACATAAAGTTAATTTCTAAATATCGGTTATTGTAATACAGTATCATAGATGTAATCAGAATGTTTAATATATTTGTATGTTCATTTAATTAATGACAGACTGGATAGAAAGCTGACAAACTATTCAATGGCTTCAAATAAGCAGCCTCCTGCTAAACAGAGTGGAAGCTCACTGAAAGATCTTTGTGCTTACCTTAGAAGATGCTGCTTTCAAGACAAGACTAAATGCATTTCTTTTCCGGAAACGACAGATTTGATGACTAAGAGATTAGTATTCACTCCTACTCTAACTCTTGTTTATTCCTCCCAACATTGTCTTAATCCGTTTTAGAGGTTACTGCCACTTTAATAGTTTTGCAACTGCACTCTAGGCCAGCTCTGGAGAAAGATCCAGCTGAAAATAATTCCTAGGGAGAAAGTAGTAACTACTGAAATAAGATCTAGCCCTGACAATGGAGTAATACACGTAATAATCTCCAGCCTGTGACAGACTACGAGCAATGTTAACACAGCTGGTTTTGCCAGTCTGGGAGCAAAGTGATCCAAAAGAATGGCAACAGTTAAAAAATGAAGACAGACTACAATAATCTGCCTAAAGAAATTCCACAGAGAATAAAGAGCATTGATTCTACTGTAGCATCTGAAGAAGCAAAACTTCTGTGACTCCGTACCACAGGGCAAAGGCCTTAGGGTAAGAAAGACAGGCATGTAGCTCTTTTATTGTGTTAAAATGGCTTTCTCTTGTGTTCTGTTCTCTTCCGGCTATAAAGATTAAATATGTTGGTTTAAAGAAGCTATTGGGCACTTGAGCACAAACTCTGGAGGTTTTCTGATCTGCGGGATGCTGAACTCGGAGAGGAAGAGAATCAGCGAGCTCTACGCTTTAACACCCAAAGTCCTGGCCTCCTCATTACAGGGATGTGTGGAGACAGCAACGTTAAACAAAATGAGAGGTTTTGCCTTCAAAATATTCAGTATATATTTCAGCTATGCTTCAACACAGACAACCCCCCAGCAGTAATGATCCCTTTGGTTAGTATTAAAATCTTCTTTAATCTTCACAAATACACAGAAAGTTCAAAGCATTTGCAATCCCAAGTGCATCGTACACAGTATTTTTAGCAAGCTTATTAAAGCTGCCATGCACTTTACACAGGGATGACCAACCAAACTCAGATGAGCAAAGTGCATCAGCCGTCAGAGATTTCTTCCTTCTTTTTGTCTCACAAAAAGCAGCTGGCAGCAAACACAGCTTTCTGTAGACAGGCACAACTGGTCAGCCATATGCATCAGCTACAAACTTATAGATTACCACTCTCTCTTGAGGAAGAAGCTGCATCAAGAATCCTTTAGAAATAAGAATATTACAGGACTGATGTAGTCATGTTAACAATGGACAATGCAGCTAAGAGGCGGCTTTTTATTAAAGCCTATTATTTGGTTTAGTGAAAATAATAGCTTAAATGCTGTTCAGTCTTGTTTCCCCCCTGAAGAGCATATTATTTCAAGTATTTCTAGATGTGAAAGGAGGGCTTTATTATCTTGGATTTTGAAAAATAAAATAAAAGATGAGAACAAATCATGTTTCCTGACATTTTTTCTATACTTGAATCACAAGGACTTAGAAAATATCTTGTACAATAGCTCTGAGTACCATTTTCTTGGAATATTTGATTCTGACAAAAGCAAATTGCAGTTTCAAGTAACTCAGATATTAAATGTAGCCCTCTTAAGTGTTGATCCCCTTAGACTCCTCATTTTAATATTTATTTCAAAGTTATTTTCCAAAAATGCTTCTTTTTTTCTAAAGAACTTCGAAGTTTATCATTTGTCTCATTGCTGACACTCATTAATTATGCACACTGTAATGAATCTTCAGCTACCTCCGCTACCAGAAAAGCATGTCTTCTCTCTTGGGGAGAGGCAATGGAATCACATCGTATCTACTGTGCAGCAGAAGTGGCCTCATTGCTGTGGATGACGGGTGAAGAAAAAGCTGACAAATTTTGCAGCCAACCTTATCTTAATTATCTCTAATTCAGATGAAGTCTATTCATAGTGTAGCTCACTTTTATTAAGATAGGAACACAAATGCAATGGCTGCAAACAGAGCAAAGCAAAGACATAGTATCAGGCTTTCTTCCTGGCTGGTGTTAAACGTCCTCACTGCAGTGGAAAGATCCAGTTAGTCAATGACATTTTCAAGGAAGATGATAGAGCACATTTTATGAGAGTACATGATATAAACTCCCTCATATTTTGCATCTGGTTTAAACACCTCTGATAGTAAGGAAAAGGTTACTCTTAAGAGTACAGTAATTGCCAGTAACAAGGCATGCATTGGTATTCTTCTACATAATGATAGCATGTCAAACTTCCTGTCATCTCTTCTCTATAATGGAAATTTGCAACGGTATCTCCTTGCTAAGAGAGACAAACAAGAAGAGAAGTTAGCAAAGTAGTACTTGAATGACTTTTACTTGCCAAGGTAACGACCAAAACACATATCTTACTAAATTTAGCATCAATGTTTTCCCATTCCATAAATATTTGAGAGATGTCAAATCTCTCCCCATTCTTTGGGAGGGCAAATAAGAGGACTTTTGAGTAAGAGCAACAGACTGACTTTTAAAGTCAGTGTAATGAAACAAAAAAAACCAAACCTCAAAAGAGAGATAAAATGTGCACTTCAGTCATCACTCAGCCATGCTAGTACAAAATACACCGACTACAGTGATGTGTCTGACAAAGCAATAAAATTAAATTGGTAACTTTTTCATGACTATTTGTTGGCTCCTTGGGCTATCACATAATACACTAAATTAAGAAACTTTATGTTAATGAATTTAGAAAAAAGAAATACTCAGTAAAGAGAAAAAAAGGCCCACAGTGACAACAGGTTGTATGCAACAATCACAGACCACAGCAGCAATGGTGTGTGTGCGCTGGGCTGACCTTAGCTGGATGCCAGGTGCCCCTCAAAGCTGCTCCATCACTCCCCCTCCTCAGCTTTAGAGGGGGAGAGAAATATAATGAAAGGCTCGTGGGTCGAGATAAGGACAGGGAGAGATCACTCACCAATTACCGTCACGGGCAAAACAGACTTGACTCGGGGAAATTAATTTAATTTATTACCAATCAAATCAGATTGGGGTAAACAGAAATAAAACCAAATCTTAAAACAGCTTAACCCCTCCCCTCCCTTCTTCCTGGGCTCAACTTTACTCCTGATTTTCTCTACCTCCTCCCCTTGAGCGGCATAGGGGGACAGGGAATGGGGGTTGCACTCAGTTATCCCACGTTGCTCCTGCTGCTCCTTCCTCCTCAGAGGCAGGACTCCTCACTCTGCCCCTGCTCCAGCCTGGGGTCCCTCCCACAGGAAACAGTCCTCCAGAACTTCTCCAACATGAGTCCTTCCCACAAACTGCTCCAGCGTGGGTCCTTTCCACGGCAGGCAGTCCTTCAGGCACAGACTGCTCCAGCGCGGGTCCCCCGCGGGGTCACAACTCCTGACAGCCAACCTGCTCCAGCCTGGGCTCCTCTCTCCACGGGGCCACAGGTCCTGCCAGGAGCCTGCTCCGGCGCGGGCTTCCCACTGGGTCACAGCCTCCTTCAGTCATCCGCCTGCTCTGGCGTGGGGTCCTCCATGGGCTGCCAGGGGAGATCTGCTCCACCGTGGGCTGCAGAGGCACAGCCTGCCTCACCATGGTCTTCCCCACCACAGGCTGCAGGGGAATCTCTGCTTCAGCACCTGGAGCACCTCCTCCCCCTCCTTCTGCACTGACCTGGGGGTCTGCAGAGTTGCTTCTCTTGCACATTCTCGCTCCTCTCTCTGGCTGCAGTTTCTGTGCTGCAGCAACTTTTTTTCCCTTCTTAAATATGTTATCCCAGAGGTGCTACCAGTGTTGCTGATGGGCTTGGCCTTGGCCAGTGGTGAGTCTGTCTCGGAGCCAGCTGGCATTGGCTCTATCAGACACAGGGGAAGCTTCTAGCAACTTCTAGCCACGCCTGTAGCCCCCCTGCTACCAAAACCTTGCCACACAAACCCAAAACGAGAGCTACTAGGGATCCTTCTAGGTAGATGCCTTCCAGGTAAATGCCTACATAGGGCAGCTGTGACTTGCTGCCTGTGTGGAATGCATGAGCTCACTGAAGAAGAGCAGGGGAGAGGAAGGGGAGGGCAGTCTGCCATCAGCTGCTCCTCCCATTTCTGGCATAGGAGAGGGAGGCAGGAGATGCCATATGTGCTAATTCATCTTTGTCCTCCCTCCCCAGTCTTCGAACAGATTAGGGCTTTTAGCTCAAGCAAGATGGAAGTGGGGGCAGACAGAGTAGAAGCAAATATCCATGCACATTCAGATCCTACATTAGAACATGAAGAGATAACAGGGTCTCTGAATCATGGAGATCATTGAGGGGAATGGACTGGAAGAGAACATGTATCTGTAACCTGCTTTTCAGAGTATGGCCATCTACAATCAAAGGGCATGGACAAAAGAAGTATAATGACGGCCACCATGAAGTCCCTCTAGAAGCAGGTTGCAGCCCTTGAACTGTAGTGGAAAAGAACTTCTCTTTCCACAGACTTCCACAGCCCTACTCGGATCACTGTTCCCACCCTCTCTTCTCCACAGCCCAAGCAACCTACTGCAGGCATCTCCATTACTTCCACCAAGCCATGACCACAGAAATGACCTTTGCTGCTGCCAGCAATGGGATCACACAAGCTATTTTGCCCCTTACCCTGAGGGTGGTAGAATTTCGTTTTACCTATACTGCTCAGAAACACTGAACTTGCTGCTTACTTGTGTAGCAAAGTTTTTCCTCAAATGCTTGTCATCAAGAAAGACATTTCAAATAGGTACTGTAAGAGACACAGCCATGAACAACACTGTTGTCAATGATGTGAGAAGTGTCACTGTTTACATGTAGACTATGAAAGGTAATGCTGAAAATCAAAACCAGCCAGCAGTTCAGTATACTTAATAACCAGCAAATTATTATTTGAATAAAATCGGAGATTTCCCAGAACAGAGAGAAGACCCACAAATCATACCCACACAACCAATACATCTGTACTCAATAAGACCGTTCCTGTGAGGAGGAACGACTCACACCAGTCATGTATGCAAGATCACTGTTCATCTACCAAATCAATAAACATGTAGCTTACTGCAGGAAATAACATCAACTACTAACAGTAAGGAAAAATGGGGCAGTGGAAGGTTGTGTTGCTTCAGGACTACACTGTTGGTGACAAAAAAAGGCATTATATAGGGCTGTTACAGCTACATCCAGTGTATGAAAAAGGTAAATGCTCAGATGCATTTGAAACTAAAACACATTCAGAACTCCACCAGGGCTGAGCATTGTTATCATTCATGTTTTCTACTTACAATACAGTGTATGCATATTTCTTGTAGACAAGGCCTGGGGGAAGAGAGAATTCAAATGAGATATGCCATAGTTTGGCTGTCTGAGTCAGCCTGATTAGACTTTCATATATTCAGGAAGATTTACAAATGGATCGTGTGCCTTTATTTTGAAAACATCCTTGTCTACATGACAATCAGCAAATCCAAAACTGCTGCCCTTTCAAGGACACTTGTCCTGAGCATAGAAAGGTGCAAAAAATATTGATAATAGATTTCAAAAGTTTTCTAGTTTCCCTAAAGGAGGAAACAAAAAACAGTCTGGAGCCTTTGAAGAACCACAGCTAAATACTACACACTTGTTCTGTTGGCTTTGAAAATGGATTCAGTTATAAATATGTAACCACAACCAAACACTCACCTTTGCAACTTTTTCTGTATCTCCCTTGCAACACTATCTGTATTCTCCTTACAGTATAATTCAAAGTCTTTCTGTAGCCTTCACGTTTCATGTAATTTTACATCCCCTTCACATTAGCAGCCGCTGACAAGCTCTAGGATCTTTACGTCCGTCCTCGAGAGCAACAGTGGGGCTGGTGTGGACCACGGTGCAAGGAAGTCAGGAAAGACCCTTGCCCAACCGTGTTCACTGCCACCCTCTCACATCTTGGGAGCCCGGCATCAGCGTGTGCTGTAAACCCATGCGCTGCTGCCTAGTTTCTTTTCCTTTCAAGGCAATAGTCACAGCCGTGTCCTCTTACTGATAGCTGAGTTGCAGCCACAAAAGGTTTGCCCTGTGTGGAGCTTTCTCACTGAACGATTTATTCCTTGCCTCATTATAATCTTTCCAAATCCTGCCAGAAAATGTGCTGCCTCGCTCTCACTTTTCTTAATGACTTCATTTTTTTTGCCTCTTCTTCTCAACTCAGTCACTTGCCTCGGCACTTGAGATGTGTGCTTCATACTCTGCACCTGGGCCCTGAAAGGTGCTGAGTGGCAGGGCATCGTGCCGACCGACCGGCCGCTCCCTGGGGGCTGGGGGCAGCAAGGGCTCCCTGGGGGGAGCAGGGCAGGCTGGTGGGGGAGGCAGAGACAGCCCCAGCCCCAGACATGGGGCACCTCCCTGGGGGTAGGCCAGGACGTCAGCAGAGCTGCAGACCAGCACTGCCGCGGGGTCACTGGGGCAGGGACTGACAGCCCCGGGCTGGGCTGAAATGGGGCCTGGGGCCGTGGGCAGGGGTGGGAGGGGGTCCCAGGTGGGGCTGAGCAAGGCCAGTAAGGACTATTAGTGCTGCCAGGGCCCTGACATTGCCCCTCAGGCAGCTCCTTGGTACTGACCAGGTCATTGGGACAACACAGAAAATCCTATACTGTGTGTGATGGGCTAAGACTGGCTAATATTTCAGCTGCTTTTATATGCTAATATCTTACATCTTTGCCCTTAAGTAAGATATATCCACAAACTCCTGTGTACTCTACTAACATCCTCAATAAACATTTCTTTCAAAACTATCATGTTACGGTATATAGGTCATTTGCCACATTTGTTAACATTTTCCTCGCTTTGAAATGAGCAACACGCAGCCTGAAAGAATGATCTTTTCAACTTTGTTTCATATTAAACTTTTCAGGAAAAAAAAAAGAAAAGAAAAAAAATAGAGCTCATTGACGAAAAAGCTATTCTATCCCTCCTGGTTTGACCATTGTCCATGTGATCTGAGACAGCTCTTACAAATATCCTCAAGAACTTGTTCTACTGCTACCTTAGTGAAGATTTCAGTTATGTCTAGCTCTGTGGGACTTAATACTAGAAGCAAGATTCATACCAAGGTTGTTCTCCATTCGTTTTACCTTGATTAGTCTGAACTACTGTGACTCTGGAGAAAACTGTGTGTGCAATTGACTTGTGTCCTATGTTGTTCCTTTGCTTATTTTCTGGAGTTGCTGTAATTGTTTTCAGTCACATTTATTTTTTAGAGAAAAATTCTGTAGGTCAAAAATTATAATAAACAAGGAAGCATAAGCTAGGTCTGCTTACAGTCATGTCACGCTGAAACCTATACTATCTCCTGACTTTGTTTAGCCTCTTCCATAAAAGTATTTTTTGTATACTGTGTGGATTATTCTATGTGATGCACTAGTCTAGCTTCTTCCTCCTGTAACAGAAATAAAACTGGAATAAAAGGATTTCAGTGAGGCTGAGGGAATTCTAAAATTCTCAATCCTGCATCCTTCCTTAATTCCCTGCTCTTCACAAATTCAGAAGAAAAAAAAAATTTTTCTGAAATAATGCACACAAACACTGCATGTATCGTGGACAGTTTCCAGCTTCTTAATTAATTTTCCCACAGTTTTACTCTCAGTGTCTGATGTGCCTGCTGCTTTATGCTGTGGATCGCCTCAGTTTATCCTGTCTTGAGAGCCCTAAACCTGCTGTCCTCAGCAGATTTCACCAGCAGCAGCAGCACACAACACGGCTGTGCAATTAGTGCCAAGGAGCGGCTAGGCGGCAGCTGCGGTTACAGTCCTTTCTCTTGAGTGTGATGGTGTGGTCACCGAGGCCAGTGACAGAGACAGACAGGTTCCTGTTGGAGAAGCCTGTATGTACGATACATGGGCATCTATGAGATACCTTCAGTGCTGCAGAGCACTGGGATCAGCGCGCAGAACAGGCATGGCCTATCCAACCCAAACCAGGCTGTGCTGCTCACCCAAAGAGCCACGCGATGACCTTCACTGCACCTACCAAAGCAATCTACACATAGCCTCTGTTACTCATCCAGCTGTAACTTGTGCATTCTAAAGTTCTATAGCAACTAACCAGGGTTGCCACTAAACAAAAATACCTTCAATTTAGAGCTTTATTCTGGTCAGCTTGTGCTGCTGTTCCCTTGAGCTGGCAGAACTGTTTCTGCAGCCAGGTGGTGAACCTGATCAGGAAACTCATCTAAGTGGAAACCATCCTAGCAAAGAAATATAACAGTATTAATCCATACCAGTTCTCGAACCTCCGCTGCAGAAAACATCTGCCAACACAGAGGAAACAACAGCTTGGGAACTGGGAATGGGTACTAGGACTACTCTTTCTTTTTCTGGCAGGGGTACCAGTTTAAGTGTTTATAAAACTATAGCCTGCCTTGTTCAACAAGACCTGTAATGTTAGCTGCAGACAGACAAGTTGTTGAATGTCTTTTTGCAATAAGCTCCCTGTCGTGGTTTAACCCCAGCCAGCAACTCAGCACCACGCAGCTGCTCACTCACTCCCCCCCCCACCCAGTGGGACAGGGGAGAGAATTGGAAAAAATAAACTAAAGCTCGTGGGTTGAGAGAAGAACAGTTTAATAGAACAGAAAGGAAGAAACTAACAATGACACTAATAACAAGAA
>JAVKLA010000024.1:2378509-2395744 GCA_034782735.1 Sagittarius serpentarius
AGGGTGTTATCAACATTCTTCTCCTACTGAACTGAAAACACAGCGCTGTACCAGCTACTGGGAAGACAATTAACTCTGTCCCAGCCAAAACCAGGACACTCCCAGATGAGAATTGTATCAGAGAAAGATCAGGATGAATGATCTTTCCTCATTATTTTATGGTCAACATTTGTACTTTGTTTTGTTGGGGTTTTTAAATAGGACAACATTTCAGTCTGCTACCTAATAATCTAAATGAAGCAACCCTGGGCTAAACTATTACCAGGTTGAAGAGACTCTAAGGAAAACCAATGTTACAGAGGGTAACACAAATAATACGTAACCTCTGCATCAGCCAGAAACTTCCCTTCTGAAGTCCTGTTTTAACCTCCTTGCCTCCTTAGCTTGAAAGAAGCAGGAACAGAAAACTACCATAGCTGTTGGGAAGATACAGGACAGTGCTTTTGCAAACTGTGAAATCCCACTATTGAGTCATTAACCAATTATCACAAATAAATACTAAAATCTTTTTTCTTTCCCATCAATTTAGAAACACCTTGTTAATGCTCCTTTCAACTTTGCCCCCACTCCATCTCAACTACATCTCCTTAAAATCTCACCTGTCAGCTATATTTGAAGACAATACGTAACACTTAAACAAAACTATTATTTTTTTGCAGACAATTGGAGACCCAATTCAACTCACAGTGATATCAAGAAGATTTTTTTCACCATCTTTTTACCTGTGATTTCATTTAAAGGAGTATTCTTTGCTACTGGCAAGATCCTAAAGTGTAAATGAGGAGCATTTAGAACAATGAATACTGGATGGATGTGGGAACATAGTATCTCATCAGTTTAAGATGAGATTTACCCCTGAACATGTATAAAGTTGCTCTCTGTTAAGTGCAACAATTTAAAGACAAAATTATTTTTTTATGTTATGACTAAAGAGACAGATTTTCCCTTGCTCTCTTAGCAAAAAAAAACCCAGGATTTTTCAAAAAAATGGACTTCCAGTCCCACAGGTGATAGTTTGTCCATTATATAACATGCAAGGAAACTATTACAGAGATCATATGGGTATCCCAAGCATATGCAGAGATTTAACAAAACTCCCAAACAGCCAGCATGTATCTTCAGTACCGTGACAACTGGAGAGTGTTCTAAAGGTTTAATATCTTTCTAAGGTTAAAGTATATTACAATTCCTCTTCCTTTATTAATCTATTGTGTCTCATCTTCTATCTATCCATTGATATCACAGTATATCATACTACAAAACAGGACTGTATCTTGATAATGATGCCTAGAGGAGCTAGCTTCCCAAGCACGGACAAAAATGTTTTAAAACATTTTCTGTATTTTGAAAATTATTAGAAAATATTTCCATTATAAACTTATAAATAAAAATTGTTTACTTTGAAAAAAAAAAAAAAAGGACATATCAGGATCTGATAAAGGAAATTTTATTTCCACCCTTTGGTAACTGAGAGACTTCCTAAAAAAACGACAAAGCCAAAAAGGCATTACCCATTAAAAACAAATTCAGGGAGGTTATATACAGTGTGATGCATTTACATTTGCTGAAATTTCTGCATTTATGCAGGCATCTCACAAAACAAGTTAATAGCACAAACGCACATTTTTCAAATGCATGGACACCTTTGCAGTCAGGTGAAATGCAGATAAAAAAACTATACTGAAGTGCAAAGCACTGGTCCAGATCTCTCCCCTTGTATCTGTGTGAACAACAGAGTTATCTATCACCTCATTTAGAAAAGCCAAGTACTTAAAAGCAAGAAAATGAGTATTTAAGGACCCTATAAATCTCAGGCTGCCTACATCATAGACGCACTATTATTTCTAGATATAAAGAAATGTCTATTTCATCATACCCGAACAGCCTTAGCTACAGAATTCAGAATAAACATTATTCTCTATGTAAACATTGAATAAAAAGCCCTGCAAAAAAGCAGCATGAAAGTATGCAATATGAAACATTGTTTGGCCTCAAAAATAAGACAAATGTAAATAATTTTACTGTAAAGCAGAATAGAAGACTGTTCCTCTTGGACAGCAGGTATGGTATTATTGTCAAGAAACAGCACATATAAATATTTTATCACATATTTCTTGACAGTTTGAGGGGTTTTTATCAGCTGAAAGGACATGTCCACACTAGTCTGTCTACGTGGTGTACTGTATTATCTATAAAACCGCAGACACTATCCACAAAAGCATGTGCCTCCCAGTGTCCTCCATACCACCTTCAAGTTCACTGCCTCGCAGAAAACAGCTGTCATGCACCACAGGACAGTTACTGTGTACTATGGATACCCCACATTTCTGTTAAGAAATATTTTGTAGCTTCCCTTATATTTGACAGCATTTTTAGATCGATTTTCAACAGGAACCCACTTCATTCAGCACACAAGGTGGATGATAATCTCATAACACTTTGCTTTTTCCTCATTCAGTGAGAGAGTCAAGCCTTTCTTACTGCATGCTATTCAAATCCTGCTCTAAAAATTAAAATAATTGATTTTCTCCTTGCCCCTTCCCCCCTACCCTGAAGATTTCTTAGCGAAAGTGCACCTGGTTGTCTCTTGAGTAGCAAGTTTACTCTTACAAATACCTAGCGGGTACAAAGAGTGTTGGTGGCAGCTGAAGACCTGAGATCACAGGAATGCACTGATTTTAAACGCTAAGCTGAGGCATTGCTTCCAAAAGAGAGGGCAACACCAGCACAGAGTACCGCTTGTGGAATGTGTTTCCTAGTGGCGAGTGTTGAACTGGGCAGCCTACCTTCTGCATCTTTCTACTAGTTTTGGATTTTTAGGGACCAACTGCAATTTCTGTCAATCTGAAGTCTCACTAAAGTACTTACCAGTGAATTTCATGTCTGAAGAATGTTGTGGCTTTAAATCCATTTCAAAATTGGAAAATCTTACTCAAAGTACGGATTTTTTACAAGTGATCTTTACTAGCATGTTTCTCATTTTTGCATCTCTAGATCATGGATTACAATTTGCAGATGTCTCAAGCACTCACGGCTGTAAATTAAATCAACTGTCGCTGTGCCTAAATATATGAAGCACTGCATAATACTAATGGCTGTAAAAAAAAAAACAAACACAAAAATCCCTGCTAAGAGATGTCTCTCTTAGCAAACCGCTTCTCTTACTCTCCCTTCCAGCTCCATGTTTCTTAACTCATCGTCAAAACTGGTCATCAGACAGCACACCCTTGCGCAGGGTAGAGCAAAACACAGATGACATGACACCTATGTACATTAGGTGATAGGCGCGGACAGTGCAATGAAAATATGAAAAGATACTGCTTTTGGATGCAACATGCCTCATAAGCATGAGTGTTGCACATCTGCAGCACAAATTTTCCAGAAACCTGGACAATCCACCCATGGATAAATCAAAAGCAGACTGCACGCCAATGCAAAGACCACGTATGATACCTATGGTTACTGAGAACTTTCAAGTACTCCAGAAGAAATGTTCCCTCTAAACTCCTCAAACTCCCAAAACTTTCAGTGACATTCTTCTTTTTTTTCCCCAAAAAAAGTTTAATTTGCTACCTCTACCCTAGTAATAAGCGAGTCTTAAAAGTATTTAGTTTGATTCTGGCTCTGGGGCTGATCCTGTTGATAGGGTAAGTAGGTTACTGCGGGGAAAACACGTTCTCAGATAACAGACAAAATATTGACTATCACGCATGAGTTTAGTTTTAAGGCTAAGAGATATCCAAAAACACTTTACTAAATATATACCATTTCTTCTGCAGAGCAAAGTTAAATGAAGACAAAAATAAACACACATTTGTAAAAAGCTTAACAGCTCAATTTTTTAAAGCTTGTTAACTTCTTTTAAGCTATTTATTCTTGCTGTCGCAGCTTTGGAAGAGGTTTTCCTTAATACTGACTGAAAATCCCAAATTAAATTCTTAGATATCCCTTAAGCTCAGTAATTTACTTTCCCTATATATTACTTTGTTCAACAGCTTCTTCTATAATCTATTAAAAGCAAAAATACAATTCCTTAGGGAAAATACCATTATGTCTACCCTTGATTTCTGGAAAAAAAAGAAAATAATAATAAAAATCAAAGTGAAGAGATATATCAGAAACAATTGTTTATATAACTGACTTGGTGTTTTAAGTTGTCTTACCCTTGTCTGTACTCAGTTCCCTGGACTAAACAGTATTTTGAATTAGTACACTGATAAGATAAAATAACCTTGAGGTTTATTACATTTTGAAAGCTGCATAACTTTTTGCAGTTGTGGTCAATAGCACGCTAACACTGAAGTTGAAGGCTGACGGTAACTTGTTTGTTAAAAAGTCCCCAGAAACAGGCAAGGCTACAAATTTTCTAGAAGACCTCAAAACTGTAACTACCACTGCAGATGGTAGGTACCGCTTTCTAGCTTGTATTTCCCCTTACTGTGGACTGTTCCACTACCTTGGAAGAGAGAGAGAGATCCAAGTCAAGGAAGACAAAGCCCAGAAATCTGTGGATGCTGAAAGTGGTTGCAGGCATATAACCTCTATAGTGGAACAAAGGGAGACAGGAAAAGTGCCTGCTTTTTAAACAGACTGGGCAAGCCTGGTCTGTCAAGGAAGAGATTCTATAGCAAGCAGCAGAAGGACCGTAAATTGCTTTCTGCCAACATTAGGTGAAGAATGATGGTTTCCACCGTGTCAGATTCCAGACACTTATCTTGAAACCTGTCATGAAAGGCTGTAACAGAGAGACTAGAGGCAGGGTTCAGTTTTGAGATGAAGACATAAATCTAGGTGTCTACATGCAGGTGATTATACATGCGCTTTGTCTATAAGGTTGCATTACAATCAAATGAAGATACAGTCAATATTACCTAGTGGTATCTAGAAATGTATCGAGCTGACCAGCTATAAGGTGTCGAGTAACTGAAGTCAGTCTCTGGCCTCCACTGACTAAATTACACAGTCTATGAGAACTTAAGAGTCAACAAGAGCTCATGCATGTAGGGCACAGGCAGAGGCCCAGACCGTTAATTCTTGAGAGTATTAACCTTATTTACAGCAATAAAAGAGAGTCCAACCATGAGGGAAATGACTTCCTCTGGCTCAGGCAACCTCAGCAAGTGGCACCAGTCATTTTCACAGACCTGTTCATAACTACATGAATTAGGTTTATAACCAGGTGGAACCCCTGTAGCATGAGATGTAGCAAAGGGACCCTCATCTTGCTAAGCAAAGCAGAAGACGAAATAACTGCACTACCAGTAGGGCCTCCATTTATCCCATGTGGACTAGGTATGAAGAACAGCAAAATGTAACGTATTATGCCTGGACCTGTCCAATCGGTCAATATTCATATGTGCCCCACAATCTAAACTGCTTTTGAGGAAGCCTACTGGGGAGAGGTATGCTTGTTGAGGACAATCAAGATTGTACATCTTCCTCTGACCTTTCATTAACACCAGCCTATGCCAGGAACACAGAAGTAATATAGCTGGCCCTCTGTGAGCTTGGATTCACCAGGAATTTTGCTAGAGAAAGACAAGTTGCTAGCAAGGAACAATCGTGCAGAAGATGAAAGAGTGGAAGAAGAAAAGGGGCTGTTAGACTGTTAACTATGTTAAAGCTTTAGAGTTCTCAGAAACACAGGAGGAGGAGGGTACAAAGTCTGCCAAACACATGCTTACTAGAGGTGGGAGACTGTTAACTGAGTCCCTTCAGGTGCCCAAGTGCTAGAACATCCCTAAGCCCTCTATAGAGGACTTCAGTGATTTATAATAGTACGTAAAATACAAATATGCGATTTAACAGTGGTATCATTAAGCGGCTGAAGATCAGGAAGATTTATAAAATGTATGCAATGTGCAAAAAGCCATGCACCAGCAACAGTTTTGACATGGAGTTTCAGGACGTCAGCCTTACAGACTGCTGTAGCCAAAGGAAGTTAGGAAAGGACTGTCTAAGGAAAAGCAGGGCTAGGAACAGGACTAGCTATGTTACATAAAAAAAATTTCATCATGAAAGATGTTCATGGGGAAACAGACTGACAAAAGTAATCATTGCCATTCTCCCTCCCCAGAGTTTTGTGAGTCTATCCAAATACGCAGCCAGCGTCATGAAAGCAAGGCCATATTTAATGAAAAATATCAACAGTTCAACAATTTCTACTGAACTAATTGCGAAGTATTTGAGGCTTCTAGAAGTTTGGCCCATGACAGTTAAGATATTTTTATGTATTGAGAAGTCTGCTCTTGATTTAGCATGTCTTTACCTAAAGGCATATACAAAGTCTGCTTAATGGTAAGCTTGCTGTCACTTTACAAAAACCTTCAGAAGTTTTGTGGTTAGGACTTAGGACACAATAAAAATCATACAAACAAATGAAGATTCATAATAAAATGTGCATCTGCCTTGTTGTCCACCAGGTCAAATCCCCAGCTATCCGGAGTTTTTCATGCACAGTCGCTCAAATTTTTTGGCTCAGAACTGGCAACAAACGCTGCCTAGCAAATGGGGTTTCTGTTGATTTTCCCTGAGCTTCCTTCAGTCAATAGGAGATGGAATTTCATTTTTCTAACAATGACTATAAGCTAAGAATAACAACTCTTACATTTCCAACAGAGATGATGGAAAGCAACAACAATAAAAAAATCACATACAAACATTCTGGCCATCTGGAAACTGAAAGGCAGAAATAATGCTTCTCTACAGCTAGGCTCTTGTAACATGCCCACAGTCTCACCATGGGTAGAATTAGGCACTGTATTTCTACAAACTATCATATGTAGATAATAAATTGATATTTATAAAGAAATAGTTTTCTACAAATATAGAAAATGTTAATAAACCTGATGGTTTCCTAAAATTTTATGGAGATGCAGCCAAAACTATGACATTTGTTTGTAAAATGAAAAAAAGCTTACGTGTGAAAAATAGCTCATGTAATTAGTATTTTTTTAAATTAAGACAGTTACTGCTGCAAAGATCTGCAAACTTGGTACAAACTCATCTTTTGTTTGAAGTCTGGTAGAGCAGAATTTACATTACACTCAGAGAACAAGAAAAATTGACCTATTTTGCAGCTAAGACTGAGCAGAAGAGTGCTGTAAGCACTTTTGGATTGCTGAGATATGTTACTATGACAAAATATTCCACTCCTTCAGAACATGATTCACCTTAATACTGGTGTGTTTGTAAATATTAATTAGGGCTAATGACCCCACTTTGAAGTAAGTAATTACTATTACAATGATGATAAAGTGGAGTTCTAACAACGTACAGAAGAATATTGAAAATGGCATTGAAGAAATCTCTCTTCACAGACATTTTTCTAAGTGAGGTAGCAGAAATCAAACTGAACAGATATACCCCTGACTTTGAATTTTGACTTTGAACTGGTCAACTATGTTTTTTTTGGACAAACCCGTTATATAGAATTAAGTGATTGCATATTAGCTGAGGAGTATTTTATTGAAATTTGCCCCCCTCCCCAATATAGGGAAAAGTACAGAAAATCCTACTTTTTCCTTTCCTTTTCCCAATTTTTTAAGCGAATTATTAAAACACACAAAAAATGAATGGAAACATTTAATTTCATTTTGCACAAAGCATGTCAACTGGTCCTCAATTATTTGTAATTTTTGTCTTCCTTTGCCAACAAATATTTTTCAAGTTAATATGAAATTTTAATTTTCAGAATATTTTAGGGAAGGAATTATTAATAATTCACATAGCTCCTCTACTGTACTGACCCTCTTTAAGATGTTAAGGAGCTCTGTCTTGTTGGGAAAATGGGTGTTATGTCTTCCAGAGCTATTTGATGCACTGTGATGAACATGCCTTACACATCATCCCTTAGAAACCTATATAAATGTGCTAACCAGCCTAGACAGCCATCTTTGGCACTTGGTAGCACCAGAGATGAGTGCAACACGTTAGAAATAGTTTATAGCAGGGACAATCCCATTAGGAGACAACAGGAATGACAGTTGTGCTCATTCCCTCTGAGACTATTATAAAAAAGGTGAGTTCTCATCTTCCTCACTGAGGAGAGCAGCTGTGTTTAAGACACCTTGGTTTTAGCAGAATTGAAAAAAAAAACCCTGAAAACACGGGAAAGAGGTTTCAGACCTAACTGTACATAAATTAATAGGGAACTGAGATTAACAAATGGAGTCAACACATTTTACAGACCACTAGAAGAAATTTTCCCATTTCTTAGCCATATTAATGGAAAACGTTTGGATATTCTTGTGTAAGTACAGGTTATTTTTAATGTAAACATTAATCATTTTCTAAGAATTACATTTCATTCTCATTTCTTTCATCAACTTCCAAATTTCTAAGTCAGTTGATATTCTGTAAAAGATCTCTCATATGACCCCTGACTTCGCAATTTTTTTTTTTTTTATATAGGAGTTATTTAGTTTTGTTATTTAAGAATAAACTCCATTTCATATTCACTCATATTCTTTCTCACTGAGGACCAAGAGACAACATGGTATCCTGAGGGGCTAATTAAGAGATTGGTGGTGACATTTTAGCAAAACCAATACCCTGCTGAGAGATACTCCTTTTTTATAATTTATAAAAAGATTCCCTCTTTTATAATTTTTGGACTAGAAAGAAACAGACAAGAAAACAAAGCCTTTTTATAGACAGTTATTTTAAGGTACTCGGGGTTTTAACAGTTGATCAGGTAAACACTGCAAAACAGAGACAAAGACAACAGGAAAACCTGTAACGGCACTCTAACCCTGGAACAACACTGAGTTTGTTACCTGCCAACAGAAATGTAGGTGCTAACACCTGTATTGTCACACAGCACTGAATATTTCTAATCATCAGTTTTTTTGCATAGTGTAGATCAGGAGTCCTCATACAACATAACAGACACATTTCCAATTAAAATACTTGCTAGGAATTCCTCAGAAACCTTCCAGGCAACAATGTCCAACCATACAAGCGTAAAAAACAGAATGAGGAAATGCCTAAAATCCTCCTTAGTGACCCCAGAAAATTCCTTATTGGAAGAACATTTTATAAACGGACCTTTTCTTAAACACTATGAGTGCTTTAGTTACAATGAATAAGAGTTGACAGGTAAAACAGTTAAAAAAGCTACACTTCTGGAATAATAAAATGTGCAAACAGTGGAGAAAATGTTTATCTACTTTTATAAAAAAAGTATTTAAAAAGAAAAGATATTTTTTCTTTTCCTGTTTATTACATTTCAGCATGGTAGCTGTATTTGACTTCCTGGCTTTTTTTCAGCAAACTACACCTAAAATGCCTCACCCTTGGTAAAAAGAGACAACCTGTCAAAGCCTCATACCTTCAATGGACTGGGCATGGTGGGTGATGCAATCATGGGCAGTGACCTTTTCCATTTAAATCGAATGTGTCTTGCGAGGGCAACTCTGGATTCATCTTTCAGTTCCTCTTTATGTGTTCTCTGCCCCCTACTGAGACAAAATTACAATCTTTATTTTCAGGCTGAAGACAGAGTTGGATGCAAACCCCTGTCTGCAGGTGACTTTCTTCTTGTCTCATATAGTTATTTCTGATGATTTTTTTTGCTGCTGGAACAAGACACTATATAGCATTTTCTAGAATGGGACTTCATACAGCTCTAACGTAGCTGCAAACCAGAAGCTTGGTTTAATCTGGCTGAACAAAGAGCTCAACTGCAAGTGAGTGAATCCATATTTCTCCAGCGCATGTTTGGAGTTGGTGTTTTAACTGGAGCCAGTCTGAACGTTTCCCAAACTCTCTGGGGAGGTTTTCCTGCATCACTAAGACTGTATCTGCCTACTCATGCTTTTTGATTACTTAGTTCAAATGCTTCATGGGCCAGAATTTCTCCTGTGCCAAAATCTAAAGGCAGGTTATGGTTCCCCGAGCCTGAGGTGTACATGCAAGTCATGAGGTTGCTCTCGCTTGTGCCAGCTGGCACAGGGACCCTGTGGGCCAGCTGGCAGCCAAGGCAGCCTGGAGTGCGAGCACCCCCCAAACACCCCTTCTCTCGCTTTCTGCTCACTGGGAGACTAGAGCCAGCTCCTACCTGCCAGCACGCGATCACATGCAATCTCTATTTGGCAGTGCTGGGTTGCCCCAGAGGGGCTATGCTGGAGGTAGAGTCTGATCTTAGACTGTTGCAATAATGAAAGGGAAGGATTTTGAAGCTGTTCTAATGGCATATTCTGATTGCAAGAGAACTGCATGGACTTACGGATTGCAAACATCAGTCTTGTCTGACGTGGATGTGAAAATTCAGCTCCCTAGGCCAGCAGAAAGTATTTTCATGTACTCATCTTTGGTTTTTCACGCTGGAAAATAATCAGTCACTACAAAAGCATAGGAGTCATCTCTGGCTTACATCCAACCAGGACGCTACTGACATCTTTCACTGTACGGGGGGGGCATCTTGGGCCAGTTCTACAAACTGATACATAGGTCAGCATTCCCATGAAAATCAAGTGGCTTAATTTACTACATAAAGGACTGCAAGGTCTCTGACACACTTAACCTCTTTTCTCAAAAGTCTATTATTTCCTGAATCCAGTCTACTTATACTAGGTTTTAACAAGATTATAGTACAGAGTTGTAAGACTAAACAAGCTGTGATCAAACCCAATAAGCTTATTTAGTTTTATTCTTTACTTCCCAGAAGCAGCATATAAAAAATGTGGTGCTAGAGCCTAAAAAGTTTTGGTTGGTTTTTTTTTTAAAGAGGATTAAGTACTTAAGCTTTTCGTTTTTACTTAAAAGCTTAAGTAAACTCTATACATATGTACAGCTAGTTCACAGTGAGGTCTAACTACAGCAGTCATTTTAGCAGACACTTATCTGGACATAATGGACTACAAATACAGAGCTCACTTCAGTTCAGCGTCTCTCAAAGTAAGATCCTGAGCCTCTTAACACCCACACCTTTGAGCAGGCCAACTGAGTTTAACACTGCTCAAACATGTTAGCACGGCAGATTCAACACCTAAGTTTAATGCTGTTGCATCCAATGAAAAATGCATTACACGTCAGGTGGTAATATTTCAAGACTTGGTACAAGAAAGCACTTTGGGAAGAAAATGGTATATAACTTTCATGAACTTCAACAACAACAAAGAGACAAAAAGCAGGTATGACTCAATTTACACTACAAGTTATTTAGAAATAGACAGCTTTGTATTTTTATGTAATTGTCTATCATACTGTACTACAAGGTGAGTATAAAACCCAGGCAAAATGTATTCATAAATGAATGTTTAAAACCTGACTAGAGACATCAAATGTCTTGTTTTGGCCCAGGCCACTACCTCTGTCAGTTTTTAAGTGCTCAGGGTATCAGAAGTTGGGACCCAGCAAGAGACTTGCCCAAAACCATTCCTGAAAATGTAGTCAAAATAGTTGATTTACAGGAAGAGAAAAATACACATTTATACAACTATGCCAAAATATCAGCTCTTCTTTTCCCAGTTTAGTTCAGCTCCAGTTTATGCTCCAATCTTTAAGACGTACAAGTTCAGGAAAGGCTAACTTCAACCTGTAGCATAATTTGTGAGTAAAATGGCATCCTATATAGCACCATATTAACCGTGTTAAAAAGCTGCCCTAAAGAGTATGCATGGCGGAGAATATTCCTCCTGTGAATACTCTTACGTGTGTTTATTATGCAGACACGAATACTTCTTCTGTCTGGATTCCGATGTGCTGGGTGCTGTACAAAACTAAGAAAAACATCGTCTTTATAAACTAAACTGATAATGTATGTAGCTACTGAAGAAGCACTGTGAATGTCACCATGCGACTGCACATGTAAATAAGCCGTACAGGTCCCTGACTCAGAGAACACAGAGTACTGGAAGAAAATTAACAGGAAAACAGAAGCAAGTAGGAAGACAATACAGCAATAAAGCTACTGTTTGCATAAATCACGTGAGGGTTGTCTCTAGAAATTTGTATTTTGTATGAAAATGCTGTACGTTCCCATGCATTTCTTAATCAGTATGTTCTTTCTGAAACAGACGTAGATATATTTTGGTGTAAATTTGTTCATTTTAAGATTTGCATAGGCATTTTGCTTCTGACAGTTATTACGTTGTCACATCATTTTGCTTTGCAACCAGATCGGCCTGGAGGCGTACCTGTGTATCCTCACAGTACCTTGAAATTGCTCAAAGTACGTCTTAACTAAATACAAGAATAATGCTGGACAAGACCTCCAGAAATTATACAAAAGGCAACTGAAAGATATTTGTCATTAACCTGTAATTAAAAGTCCTACTGATTAATATCTAGCGATTTTTCCTTGGTAGCCTGTAACAATATTTGATTGCTCTTACAGAATTTCTTATGTCAACTTCTACTTTCCCTGGCTATAAATAAAGTCTGTTACTACTTACTCATCTCTTCAACTGACATAAAGGAGCTTTATTATTTTTCTAACAACCTGCTACATATTGGAGGACAAATCATCCTTTTCTCCCCAAATCTTCACTTTTCTTCATCAAAAAATTATTTTGACTTTGCTTCATCGGTCATCTGTTCTTCACTGTTACAATCTTTTATGATCGCACGTGGATATTTTGCATCCATCTGAAAGCTTAGTGCCCAAATCTGGACAAAGTATTTCACCTGAGGGCTTGTAATTATTTGACTCTACTCATTAGTAAACTTCCAAGCCTTAATTCCTCTTAGAACACTGTAAAACAGTGCTCAAGGTCTGCTATAAATCCCCAAGCCTCCCCAGCCTGCTTCTGTTTTACCAGTTATTCCACACTTAGCATTTGTGGAGGGCCTGTTCCTTTTATTTCTGAAATTTATGAAGTTACGTGCTCATTCTTAAAACTTTTTTCATTTGCATCAGCTAAGTCACTGCCTTCCACTAGGAGGAATTTCCACTGGCCAACTGCACTTCTTCTGAACAACTTATTTCTAAGTGCTGAACACCGACTGACTAGTATTACACTAAATTGAACTTCTGTTTTTATATTATGAGATGACATAAAAGTAAGATCATCCTATTCTACCATGACCATCATAAAAACCTCAAGAAAGTGCCTTCTAAAACTTCCTTTTTAACTAACCTCCTTTAAACTGTGTTTTGCAGTCACTTTTTTAATCACTTTAATGTTTCTCTTTGAAACCCAACCAAGAATTGGGCTCCTCTGTGTGGCAGGCACTGCTCAAAGACAGAATTCTAACCCTACAGAGCTTTGCAAGCAGTGTGCTTCAGAAGAGCACAGGATTGAGAAACAGGGTATAAAACAACAGAATACAGCATAATGGTTTAATGTGGAGGCAGAGAACGAGACAATCAGGGGGCAAAAAAGTCATTAGTGACTATATGGGGGGCATGGCACAGGAAAACATAAAGGGACAGGAGTTGAAGGAAACTGAGCTGTAGAGAATATGAAAGAAGGAATGGGGAAAAACTGTGACCTGGCGAAGGCAGGACAGATGAAGTCTAGTTAAAACTGCAGAATTCTCTGAATGCCTGAGGCTCTTTCCTTTCGTATTCTCGCAGCCATGCCTGCCTGCTGGTGTCTGCAGACATGAAACTTTGCTTCACTGACTACTTTATCGTCTCTCTCTACAGTTTCATTCTCATCTCAGCATTTTTGAACACAGATAATGCAAAATACCTATAAATAGTACTGACCTCACCCACAGATACGGTTCTTGTTTGGTATTACGCTGAGCCTCAACATAGCTCCTAGGAAGGACAATTAAAAAGTGCATGTTGTTTGGGAGGGACGAGAATTGGCCATCTGATCCAGAACTCACAGGGAGAACACTGGAACGTTTCTGCATGTTTAGGCAAATCGTGCTTGATTAGGGTTATCTACTCGTTGTACTGCTATCTGCCTGGCCTTAAAGAATTACCTCCTGTGCAGAGTGCAAGGATACTAGGAGAGGCACAAATAGGGCAGCCATTAACAGTTCCCAGCAACCGCAGAGGTCCGACAGCAGCTGAATACCAACAACAGTTAACAGCCAGAATGAAAGGCGTTTTCAGCACACTTCAGAGATCGAGTGGAAAGCAAGCAGAAAACACTAGCACCAAGTCACTCTTCAAAAATTAGAGGGAAAAAAGCTCTCTAAGCAGGAACGCGAGAGAGCTTGTCTGCAGAAGGAAGCAACTTTGAGGTTTTGGGGCTAAACAAGCCAAACACCACGAAATTCAGGGAGAAACCTTCATGGCTTTGCCAGAAAAGTCCAGGAACGCAGACCTGAAAATCTATAAATCTTCCGGTGTGATCAGACAATAGGGTCACAGTGTTTGTTAGTAACAGAGCCTTGCACATTGTTTGTGCAAACAGCAGCAAAAAGCAATCTTAGAAATTCTCTTTAAAGACTGGGTCTCTGACCGTTACTGCAACTATGAAGGGCCAAACTGTTACCGTGAAAGTCGGTCATAAAAGAACCCGCTAAGACTTGTCTTTAAGTTACAGAAGGCAGGCATTCTTTATTGCAGCACTGGATGCACAAGGGATAATTCCTCCTAGCATGCATACCAAAACTTAAAACAGTACCTGATTATATAGACCAGTTATTTACATATTCATTACAATTCCCAGAATAATCATGCATATTCATTCTTGGAACTAATTATAATACATGCATCTTCATTACGCATGCTTAATAAAATGAGTCTGTGGTCTTTCGGGGGTCTTTAGTGGCAGTCCATAGTCTTCCTCACAGTGTCCGCTTGATGAACTCCAACTTTATGCATGCTCAGTCCTTAGGGAAGTCCCTTTATCAACCATCAATTAGTTCTAACCAACTCAGGGCCACAAGTCCTCTTTACTTACGACAGTAACTTTAGGCTTATCTGTAGCTAGGCCTCCTGTTATCTACTGCTTAGCCTTTAACAATGACTCCCATTCCTGTAGGTATATCAGGCAGTAACTTCTGTCTTCCTGTTTCTGTAAGAGCATCAGACAGTGACTCTTACCTCTTTAAGTACATCAGACACTGACTCCTGGCTTTTTTTTTTTTTTTTTGCAAGTACCTTGTATCTTGCTTGAGGGACAAAACTAGAATGCACCCAAACTCTGGGAAAAGATCACCTTAAACTATTAGGAGCCTGCAGGAGAGCAAGTACAGGTGGGATGTTTACCACAGGTAATAGGGATATTTCAAGGATTTTATTTTTTAAGCAAAAGAGAACTTTTCAAAAGGGCTGCCAGATAGACAATGCAACAAAAGGCTAAAGGAAAATGGGGTTTGTGTTCCTGGACTAAAGGAAATATTAAAAACACATGGAGTCACTGCTGGGATCTAAACATAAATGGGATCTAAACCAGCTGAGTACCAGTTAAAGAAAAATTTTAATGGCACTGTGACAGTCCTATTTTTGACAGTAAGAGTTCAAGGCATTAACACTGGTTCATGCCATCATTACACATTTTAAAACAGTGTATCTGAAATCCCAGGAGGGCAGGTAAAATAAGCTTTCCAAATTATTACCTGAAGATGGTTCAAAATATTTGTACATTTTTTTTATAAAGAAGAAAAACATAAGGCGAAAATACACTGAAGGTTAAAACTAGGTAACACAACTGGGGAGTAGGTCTATGTTTCAGTAATGTTAGGGTCCTATATATCATAAAAAAATCAGTGCCTCTTATCTACTGCTAGAAGGTGTCTCCCCCCTTGAATGAATTTATATGCTTTAGAAGAGCAAGGTCTTTGTAAAAGAGATTTCTTTTTTCCTTTTAATTTTGTTTTAGGTCGAGGTGTTTCAGCCTGCAAGCTTAGCACCCTAAGTCTTAGCTGTAAGCTAGCACCTAAGACAGAGCATAAGGCATTGACTGCCTTCATTTTTAGTTACTGCAGTAATTGTTGCTGTAGTAAGGTAGTACATGATTGCTGTACATGATGCAAAAACGCTCAGGAGTCACCGTTTTCAACCTGTCACTACAGCAAAGGACATTACCTTCTCTCCAGTCACTTCACGCTAGCACTAATCCCACGTACTATTATACCGCAGGGAGAAGAGGCCGCGAGCGAGCCAAGGCCTTACAGGTCAGTCAGGCACAGAGCCTGGCAAACAACTTCTCCCGCCATAAACCAGGCCGGAGCCAGCCCTGCCCCGTGAGTCAGCGGCAGCCGCGCCCGGCCGGGCGAAGGCGACGGGTACAGCTAGCACAGGATGCGCCCTGCCACTCGGCCACACGTGCTCTGAGCCCCCCTCCACCGGTGTACGCGGCCTACTTCGGGGCGGTGAAGCGGGGCAGCCCGCCGCCGCCGCCGCCGCCCCCCGGGAACGGCTCCCCCGCCTCAGGCGAAGAGGCGCCGGCCACGTGACGAAAATTCGAACGGCAGGCGCGCGACCCAGACCTCCCGCAGGGAGCATGCGCTGCCCAGCCGGCCGTTGGCGAGACGAGCCCGCCCATTGGGCTGCGGCAGCCACGTGACCCGCGCCCCCGCGGCAGGCTGCGGGTCGCCGGCTCCGCCCCCCTCTTCCCCACCCCCCCCCGTCCGCCCCCCCCGCGCACCGCCGGCCGCGGGCCGAGCGTGGCGCATGCGCGGTGGGGGCGGCCGCGGGGACGGCGGCGGACGGTGCCTCTTTTTCTTAAAACCATTTATTCCCCGTCTTTCAGGAGGGACAAAATGGCGGCGCCCTGACGGCCGGTTAAGCGACGCCGGCTAGCCGCGCGGAGGTAGAGCGGGGCGGAGGGCCCGGCCGGGGGATGGTAAGCGGGCTCCGGGCCCGGACAGCCTGCGACCAGACTCCGCCTCCTGCCCGCCGCAGCCTCGGCCCCGCAGCCCAGCACCGCGGGGGACAGTCACCCGCCCGCCCGGCCCCGACGCCCCGTGGGGGTAAGTGCCAGCCGGCTCTCTCCTACCCTCTCCTCTCCCCCACCGCCGTTCCCGGGATCGCCCGCCCTGGCGCCTTTTCCCTGCGCGGGGTGGCGGGGTGGGGGTGGGGACGGGACAGACGGCGGGGCAGCGCTGAGGCCGGCAGCCGGCCCGGGTGGGGTGCTTCGGGCGGGCGGGCGGGCGTCCCCGCCGGTTTCCCCGGAGGGAGCTCGTCCTCGTTCCCGGCGAGGTGGTGCCTCCCCCGGGGCGCCTGGCCCTGCGTGCCTCCCGCCGCGGGCGGGTGTCTCCTCACAGGCCTCCCCGCCCGGGCGCCGGCCGCTCGCTGGCATCGCCTTCCCTGAAGACAGCGCGGGGAGTTGCACGTGCGGGTGGGTGTGTGTTGGGGGGGGGGGGGGGGGGGGGGGGGGGCGG